>JAXQQM020083415.1:0-1200000 GCA_034641835.2 Pinus albicaulis
CCATGCTTGGTCTCGGTGGTTCTCTTCCTTCTACTCCTGGTTCAACTACCATATCTTCATTGAAACCAACACCCTGAACTCCAATAGACAACGATTCACCATTTTGTAGTAGTGATTCGCCATGATTTTACAAGATAATATAATCTTGTGAGAGATTCGCCAAAAAATTATATATACATATTATATTATTAATAAAATCGCCTTCCATTTTTCCTATGTATCATGGAGATTCGCCTATTTATTATATATATAAATTTAGGGGGGTTCTTAAAATTTTCCCTGCCATATTGGGGTCACTTTTTCTTCCGATTAAGTCCATGTTTACAATAGCATTTTCTGCAAGTTCTGTGATGTCTTTGCATGGTATTACGAACAAATTCCCAACATTAATCCTAGTATAGTGGTGCATGAAATTCCTACTTACCCTGGTTCGAAACCTATTCACCAACATCTTCGTCCTGTGCACCCCAAAAAAGTTGTTGCCATTAAAGTTGAAGTCAAAAAACTTCTCAGAGTTGGTTTCAGTTATCCAATTCCCTTGATATAATGGATCTCTAATATTGTTCATGTAGATAAGAAATAGGGAACGATTCGGGTCTGCGTTGATTATCATGATATCAATCGAGCTTGTTCTAAGGATAATTATCCTACCCCCTTTATTGATCAAATTATTGATGACTATGTCGGGAGTGAGATTTTTTCCTTCATGGATGGTTTTTCTGGTTATAATCAAATTAAAATTCTCCCGATCGATCAACATACGACTACCTTCATCTGTCCTTAGGGTACCTTCGCATATAAGAAGCTCCCTTTTGGCTTAAAGAATGTTGGGGCCACATTTCAATTAGCAATGTCATATGCTTTTCATGATATTAGTCACATCGTTCAGCCTTATCTGGATGACCTTCCTTCTCATTCAGCTAAGCATATGGATCATCCTGACCATATTCTTCAGATTTTTCTTCATTTTCAATGCTACAACATTCAGCTTAATCTGCACAAGTGTGTCTTCTGCATTGATTTTGATAGAATATTGGGGTTTATCATGTCTTAAGAAAGAATTCGCCTCGATCTGCTGAAGGTTGCAGCTATTGTCAATCTCCCATCTCCCTCCTCATTACATCAATTGTAGAGTTTGCAAGGGAAGGCTAATTTTCTACGCCGTTTCATACCTAACTATGCAGAATTAGCTAAAGGATTCACACGATTATTAAAATAGGGCATCCCATTATGTTGGGATGAAATTTCTCAGAAGTATTTTGATGCATTGAAAACATTTCTTATCAATTCTCCTCTGCTGCGTCATCCAAATTATCATCGTGATTTTTCCCTCTATTGAGCTGCCGATTTCAGAATGATTGCCATGGTTATAATACAAGATGATGATGACAGTAACAATAATGTTATTTATTACTTGTCTCGTAACCTTCTCAACCCTGAGACATGCTATGCCCATGGCGAGAAGTTAGCATTAGTAGCGGTTTAGGTCGTTCAGCACTTTCGTCATTATATCCTTTTGCGTACTGTGACTGTGATTTCTGATTGCAACCCTATGAACTATATATTGTCTCGACAATTGCTGGGGGGAAAATACTTGAAATGGATTGTTATCCTCCAAGAGTTCGATTTCGAATTCACTGCTGCCAAGTCAAAGAAATCATTAATCTTTGCTGATTTGATCTGTTCCCTCCTGTAAAAATTTGCTACGTCTTGTTCTGAGGAATACATTCCAGACGATAGGCTTTTCTTGATTAGCACCCTCGATCTTTGGTATCGTGATATCATCGTCTATCTCTAAACTTCTACTTTAAAATCTGAGTTGACGAAGGATGCTCGTCGACACATCCGGCACCAATCACAACCTTATCATATCATCAGAGATACGCTCTATCGCGTCGGAGTGGATTCCATACTCCACCGATGTTTAACTCTTGAGGAAGCTGAGAAAGACCTAAATGATTGTCATAGTGGCACTTGTGGTGGTCACATGTCTAGTTATGCCACTACACAGAAGATTCTTCGTGCTGGTTATTTCTGGCCTTCTATCTTCAAGGACTGCATTGTCGCGGTTCACAAAATGTCATGATTGTCAGATCTACCCACACAAGATGCATGCACCACCTGTACTTCTTCATCCTGTCATTACCATTGGTCCGTTTGCAAAGTGGGGCATCGATTTTGTGACATGTAACCTATTAGGATCCCCATAGTTTTCAAGATTGGCAAGAACAAACAATGCAGGGCCTACATCAGAACCACTTTGGAATCCTAGGATCTAGCCCTCCTCGAATCAGAGAGGGATCTCTCTATATGTGTTTTAGAATGATATGCTTATAGGTTTATGATATGATATTAGGCTAGTTATGAAGCTCAAGGGAACTTGTTCTGGTTTTGGTTGGGTAGGATATCATCAAAATAAAGGAAGTCCTTTGAAGGGTAAAGGTGTGAGTAAGTTGAAAGAATGGTCTAGCTGATAGGATAGGTAAGAGACAATATCAATCCATTGGGCTATGGAGTCACAAAAGGATTTAATTTCACAACAAGTTTCAAGAGTGGTCCATGGGGCAAGTCATCTATATCAGAGGATATTTTTAGATTGATTTGTGATATGGAACATTAAAAGTACTGTGAAAGAAGAAAAGCTAAAAACCATTTAAGAATCTATTAACTTCACTAAACAAGAAAATCCTTTCAAAGTAACTGTTTGAAGAAAGCCAAAGGACAGGGCAAACCATAGACTTCCTTGGGAAAATTTTTACTAAAGCACACTCTTCAGACAAAAATCCAGCAATCTAATAGATTACCTTCAGAAAGAAGAAACATATAAGAAAACAAAGGGAATCCTAAGGTCAATTAAGGACTTTGAACCTATCCTGCTTTTGGCATACTCTCAGGGATCTTTTCAAAATAGCTGTTGGAGAAAACACTAGAGGACAAGGCTAACCATAGACTTCCCTAGTTTAACTTTACTTAGCATGCAATGAAATTATCACTCAAGAACAATGTCTCAAGTTTTACTCAGCAAGAAATGGGCTCACCAACATTCCTTGACTGGTTATACTCTATTGAAATAATTCCTAAAGCAACAATTAGAAGAAAACATAAAGATAAAGCTTATCAGTGAGAATTAGGGTACCTTTTACAATAAATCCTAATCTAAATTTGTTGTTCTTTATCAGAGAAAGTGGACAGTATGGAAACATAAGAAAAACATCACCATTGACATAGATCAGGATCCCATAAATCATCTTGTATATTTGATGTTCAAACCAGTTACGATCTTTAAGTCCAGTAGGTCTTTATAGCTTCAAACTTCTCTTCTCAACCTATATTTCTTCAATCACTAACAGAGCTTCATCAGTTTCAACAACTATTTACATTCAACAAGTATTCAACCAACAACAATAATGGGCTCCTCATATGATATATATAGGTAAATTGAGGAGGTGGAGTGCTATTAAATTAATACAGAGTAAATGCTTTTCGACCTTTGGGAGCCCTAATGGAGAAGATATCTAATGTCTTAACTCTGTTAATTTATTTTTACATTAAATTTCATCTACTTCAGTCACTTGTGTTGAATTTTGAGCCTTTTGGTGGCTGGAAATTACTTTATGAGCTGTCTTTGTAAAATATCTCTGACTGTGCATTAAATTTGTAGGCTTTTGAGTAAATAGGGATATAGCTGGAATTTTTAGTCTTTGGGGGAGTAAATAGCCTTGATGATATGGCAATTAAGGTTGTCTTTTGTTGATCTGTCTCTGTTTCAGGGATTTAATCATGAATTATGACTTTGATATGATTTAAGGCCTTCTTTATCATCTTTGGTCTTCATCATTGTGTCTTTATCTTTAAAACTGTATATTAAGCTTTTGATCTTCAAACTTTTTCTTTAATCCTTTAACTTTAATTTCTGATTCTCTTTACTGATCTTCATTAACTTTTATTGTTTTCTGACAGGTACTTTCTTTGACTGTGGGATGGATTTTATGAATACCGCCATGAAACCTACAACAAACAACCAACCATTATATAAAACCTGCATTATATGGTAAAACTGCTTCAGAGGCTTGGGGTGAAGGCGGAAGAGCTGTGCAGAGGGGGGTGAATGCATTGATGGAGGATTCCATGTCAAAGAAGCGGAAACCAGGTTTAAAAATAACTTTTGCCTGAAGACGCATTGGTGTTTTGGTGGAAAACCAGAGGTGGTTTTCGCACGAGGTCGGGGCGGTAAGTGGTTTTACCCTGGGCGAACGTGATAGGGCTCAGGTGTTGACACCTATCCCTCTAAAAACACCCATTTTATGTTCAAATTGCACACTAGGGAGGTTTTGTGAGTTGGGTGTGAAGAAGAATGTGGACCATCTGATCTGGGGGAGCCAAATTGACGGTCGTGAGTGAGCACGATGGTTGAATAGATGCATGGGGGTAAGAGCGGTGGACCCTGACAGTGACGTTAGCAGTCCTGTCTTTTAGCTTAAAGTCTGATCAGTGGGGTGAAATGGTGGCCGTTAGATCTGAATAGATCAACGGTGGAGATTAACTGTGGGGGGACTAGGGGGTACGAAGGGATCTCGGGGCCGGGTGCCCCTACAGTGAACCTGCACCATAGATCTGGGTTACTCGGACTGTGAGGATTGTATCGGGGAGGATACATATCGGTGGCGAAAAGGGTTTGGGAATGAGGAAAGCAATAACGCGATGGCATGATGACCGTCTGATCAAGAGGATCGATGGTCTAGATGAAATTGGAGCATCGCAGGAATGAATGAATGGGGCAAAGGGACAACAAAAAAACGAAACTACACCAACCGTTGGATCTAGGGAAGTCTGATCAATAGTCCAAAATACATCGGTGGGGAGGCTTTGGTAAGTGATGATCGGGAGGAAAACTGGCAGTGTGATAGAGTGAGGACCATTAGATCAGCGAGATCAACGATTCAGATCCCATCTGCTGGAGAAACCATCGCACGAAGGAAATATAAAGAAACGAAAGGAAAAGGGGAAAAGCGAAGTGCGATAGCACGAAAGGGGCTTAAAGACTGAGGCCGACCGTCGTGGGTCCCTATCACATGGAGGAAAGGGATGAGAACTTAAGCCCATGGGGGCTTAAGCCTGACTTAATGAAAATTTTGTTTTTTGAGGGTTTTTTAAGGTTTCGATAGAGTTAAAAAGGGGTTCAAAACCAAATAAAGAGGGTTTATAAGGTTTAAAGGGGGATTTTGAGGAAGTGAAGGATAATTAAAGGAAAAAAGGGAGATTTTAGTAGAGGGGAAATGTTATTTGAAATGAGTGATAGTGAGTGAAGTAAAGGGTTCTTGGAGGCATGAAATGGTGGAGATTGAGGCCTTGCAAATAGTTTCTTTTTGAAGTAACGGGCTATTCTAAAGGATTTTCAACTGGAGGAATCAGTAAGATGGGTCTTATGAACAATTAGACACAGTGAGGCTTCAAGAAGTCACATATTTGCTCCAAATTTTTTTCTTGAAGACTAACAGACATGTTTTAGCCATCATAGTATATGGAAAATTTATAGATGGCTAACAGTGGCTCCACTTGGGGAGGGCAGCTCCATGGAGGTGTCAGGAACCTTAGTGATACATCTCTCAAAAGTAGACCAGTGCCTTGATGTTTTGCTTCACTTTGACAATCCTCTATGTCTTTGATGACCATGCTGCTTAAAGGGATGATCTGCAGATTTACAACAAGATGATTTTATCTCCCAAACTTCTACCTACCCAACCTACTTGTCCTAACATTTTTTCTTCAATGGGTGCACTTGGACTTGGAGACCCTTTCTACATCATTTTATTATTTTATTTGAAATCAGGAAAATAATCTATTTCTACCCTTATGTCTTCCATGAGTTCAGATTAAACAGTTGAACTCATAAATTCTCTACCTAAGCTACTATCTGTCAAGATTAAGTTATTTGACAGATCTGCATTCTCTATATTCTAAGTTAGAAATTTAAATATAGAAAAACCAAAATTAAGCTGTCTGATTTGCTGTATGACTATGGCATAAAAGCAAGCTGCACATAGACGGAAATTTACAGAAATTTAAAAAAAAATTGTGAAGGCTTAAGATCTGAAAATTATGAATATCCTTCCTTCTTCTTATGACTCAAATTTTGATCTGTTTAGAGTCATCCTTTTTCTTTTTATGTCTTGGTTCAGATTTTGAGCATGTTAGAACCATTATTTTATATCTTTGGCTTGAGTTTTAGTCTGATTAGAGCCATTTATTTCTATCCTAATATATTATACTGATAAGCCAAGATTTCATTGTTTGGAAAATCTTCTTCACTAAACTATCAACAGTAAATTGAAATCTATCTAGTCATGATTAGACTATATGACTAAATAGCAGTGCTCTCTTTTAGTAGTGGCATTTAAACTTGCGCACTTTCAGATTTTTATTTTCTTTTTTGGTATGGGGTTGTACCTTTCTTCTTTTATATCTGCCCTCTTTTCTCTTTTCTATTTTTTTTGTATTTTTTTTTCAATTTTTCTTTCAAAGCAAAAAAACAAAAAAATAACTAAATGCTCACAGGCCAAGATTTATTGACATTCCTACCTACCCTAATTTAACTCTGAAATATTTACATGTTTAGCTGAAAAATTCTCTTTTCCAATACATCCAGTCAATCAGATGGTTCCATGACTGGTCTTTGCACATCTCTTTCAACAGGCAGATATAGTGCAGCCATTTGATTGGTAAAAAAAATGAGTAGAACATCTGACTGCTTGTCAGAGATAACCATGCGGTATTTTGAATGTGGGTCTTCAAAACCAAGGCCACCACAAGTGGTGACCACTCCTGATGTATCTGGCTCTTGCAAAGGGTCAATGCTTGGGAACTTGAGCCAATCAAGGCCTCCATATATTCTGCCACAGGATCAACAAAAACATGATATAAACTTTCTTCTTCTGGGCCTCCCATGATTGATTGATTGTCTGCATCCTAGATAGCTTTGATCACTACATCTTTAGTGTGGTCCTTGAAAGCACAATCATCCTTTTCCTGCACATCAAAAGGCAGTGAAATTTCTTCTTGCTTTGGGGGAGGGAGAATTTCCAAAAATGCTCTAGGGTCCCTAAATTGGTATGACTGATCTTGTGAATTCAACATTTCAATTTCAGTTTCATATCTTTCAACTACCGATTCTAGAAAAAATTTCTTAATCTCAAGTTTGGCATTGAATTTTGAGCTGAGAAGAATAACCTTTGGAAGGTCCTCACATTCCAGTTATGCCAGGTCACTTGATATTATATAATGAAACTCTGTTATGAGAATTGACTGCATTTTAGCAAATTGTTCAGAGTCTTCTATTAGTGGAGTGATTTGTTCTTTGCTATGTTGGGATGTGGAGTGGCCCCTATGTTGATTTTAGATCGATAGAAAAGAAAATTTAGCCAGATATGACAATCTTTAGAGGAAAACTAGTCTTTAACAAAGAAAACTTAATCCTCAAAGCTTCCTTGACAGGGTATGAGTGATGTTATGATAGAATGGGTTTCCGAGTGGAGTCTTTAGGTCTATTGAGAGTTATGGAGTCACCAGGTGGAGGGATTTCAAAAATTTTAAGATGAGTTTCCATCTGCCATCAACAATTGAATACCAATCTAAGGATGTTGTGGGTCTTCTGAGCTCTTAAGAATGTCTAAGATGCAATTTACTTAGAAGTCCCCAGTATGGTCGCCACTATGTTAGGATCCCTGTAGTTTGCAAGATTGGCAAGAACAAATGCTATCGAGCCTACATCAGAATCACTTTGGAATCTTAGGATCTAGCCCTCCTAGATTCAGAGAGGGATCTCTCTATATGTGTTTTAGAATGATATGCTTATAGGCTTATGACATGATATTAGGCTAGTTATGAAGCTCAAGGGAACTTTTTTTGGTTTTGGTTGGGTATGATATCATCAAAATAAAGGAAGTCCTTTGAAGGATAAAGGTGTGAGTAAGTTGAAAGAATGGTTCAACTAATAGGATAGGTAACAGACAGTATCAATCCATTGGGCTATGGAGTCACAAAAGGATTTAATTGCACAACAAGTTTCAAGAGTGGTCCATGGGGCAAGTCATCTATATCAAAGGATCTCTTTAGATTGATTTGTGATATGGAACATTAAAAGTGTTGTGAAAGAAGCAAAGCTAATAACCATTTAAGAATCTATTAACTTCACTAAACAAGAAAAGCCTTTCAAAGTAACTATTTTAAGCAAGCCAAAGGATAGGGCAAACCATAGACTTCCTTGGGAAAACTTTTACTAAAGCACACTCTTTAGACAACAATCCAACAATCTAACAGGTTACCTTCAGAAAGAAGAAAAAATATAAGAAAACAAAGGACAGCCTAAGATCAAGTAAGGACTTTGAACCTATCTTGCTTTTGGCATACTCTCAGGGATCTTTTCAAAACAGCTGTTGGAGAAAACACTAGAGGACAGGGCTAACCATAGACATCCCTAGTTTAACTTTACTTAGCATTCAGTGAAAATATCATTCAAGAAAAATGTCTCAAGTTTTACTCAGCAAGACATGGGCTCACCAACATTCCTTGACTAGTTATACTCTATTGAATTAATTCCTAAAGCAACAATTAGAAGAAAACATAAAGATAAAGCTTATCAGTGAGAATTAGGGTACCTTTTAAAGTAAATATTAATCTAAATTTTTTGTTCTTTATCAGAGAAAGTGGACAGTATGGAAACATAAGAAAAACAACAATTACAGTAAGAAAAACATCAACATTGACATAGACCAGGATCCCATAAATCAACTTGTATATTTGGTGTTCAAAACAGTTACGATCTTTAAGTCCAGTAGGTCTTTATAGATTCAAACTTCTCTTCTCAGTGTATCTTTCTTCAATCACTAACAGAGCTTCAGCATCTTCAGCAACTATTTACATTCAACAAGTATTCAACCAACAACAATACTGGGCTCCTCATATGATATATATAGGTAAATTGAGGAGGTGGAGTGAAAGGAAGGTCTAACTATTCAATTAATACAGAGTAAATGATTCTCGACCTTTGGGAGGCCTAATGGAGAAGATATCTAATGTCTTAACTCTGTTAATTGATTTTTACATTAAATTTCATCTACTTCAGTCACTTTTGTTGACTTTTGAGGCTTTTGGTGGCTAGCAATTACTTTCTGAGTTGTCTTTGTAAAATATCTCTTACTATCCATTAACTTTGTAGGCTTTTGAGTAAATAGGCCTGTAGGTGGCATTTTTAGTCTTTTGGGGAGTAAATAGCCTTGATAATCTGGAAATTAAGGCTGTCTTTTGTTGATCTGTCTCTGTTTCAGTGCTTTAATCATGAATTAGGCCTTTGATATGCTTTAAGGCCTTCTTTATCATCTTTGGTATTCATCATTGTGTCTTTATCTTTAAAACTGTAGATTAAGCTTTTGATCTTCAAAATTTTTCTTTAATCCTTTAACTTTAATTTCTAATTCTCTTTACTGATCTTCATTAACTTTATTGTTTGCTGACAGGTACTTTCTTTTACTGTGGGATGGATTTTATGATTACCGCCATGAAACCTGCAACAAACAACCAAACATTATATAAAACCTGCATTATATGGTAAAACTACTTCAGAGGCTCAAGGTGAAGGCAGAAGAGCTGTGCAAAGGGGGATGAATGCATTGATGGAGGATTCCATGTCAAAGAAGTGGAAACTAGGTTTAAAACTGACTTTCACGGGAAAATGCATTGGTGGTTTGGCGAAAAACTGGAGGCGGTTTTCGCACGGGGTCGGGGCAGTAAGTGGTTTTACCCGAGAAAACGTGATAGGGCTCAGGTGTTGACACTTGTCCCTCTAAAACCACCCATTTCATGTTGAAATTGCATGTCGAGGAGGTTTCGTGAGTTGGGTGTGAAGAAGAACGCGGACCGTCCGATCTCAAGGAGCCAAACCGACGGCCGTGGGTGAGCGCGATGGTTGAATAGATGTGCGAGGGTAAGAGCAGTGGGCCCTGACACTGATATCAGCAGTCCTGTATTTTAGCGGAAAGTCTGATCAGCGGGGTGAAATGGTGGCCGTTAGATCCGAATAGATCAATGGTGAAGATTAACTTCAGGGGGACTGGGGGGTACAGAGGGATCTCTTGGTTGGGTGCCCCCACAATGAGCCTATGCCATAGATCTAGGTTAATTGGACGGTGACGATTGTATCAGGGAGGATGCATATTGATGGCAAAAATGGTTTGGGAATGAGGAAAGCAATAATGCAATGGCGCGATGATCATCCGATCAGGAGGATCGACGGTCTAGATGAAATTGGAGTGTCGCAGGAATGAATGAATGGGGAAAAGGGACAACGAAACGGTGAAACTGTGCTGACCATTGGATTTGGGGAAGCCAAATCAACGGTCCAAAATACATCGGCGGGGAGGCTTTAGTAAGTGATGATCAGGAGTAAAACTGGCGGTGCGACGAAGCGAGGACCATTAGATCGGCGAGATCAATAGTTCAGATCCCATCGGCCAGGGAAACCATCGCGCAGAGGAAATATAAAGAAATGAAAGGAAAAGGGGCAGAGCGAAATGTGATAGCGAAAAGGGGCTTAAATACTGAGGCCAATGATTGCGGGTCCTGGTCACATGAAGGAAAGGGCTGAGAACTTAAGCCCACGGGGGCTTAAGCTTGAATTAATGAAAAAGTTGGTTTTTGAGGCCGCAATGGGGTTTTTTGAAGGTTTTTGAAGGTTCCGATAGAGTTAAAAATGGTTTTAAAACCAAATAAAGAGGGTTTATAAGGTTTAAAAGGGGATTTCGAGGAAGTGAAGGATAATTAAATGAAAAAAGGGAGATTTTAGTAGAGGGGAAAGGTTATTTGAAATTAGCGATATTGAGTGAAATAAAGGGTTCTTGGAGGCATGAAATGGTGGAGATTGAGGCCTTGTAATCAGTTTCTTTTTGAAGTAACAGGCTATTTTGAAGGATTTTCAAGTGGAGGAATCAGTAAGATGGGTCTTATGAGCAAATAGGCACAGCAAGGCTTCAAGAAGTCACAAATTTGCTCCAAATTTGTTTCTTGACGACTAGCAGACCTGTTTTAGCCATCATAGTATATGGAAAATTTATAGATGGCTAACATAACCCTCACTTGGCCGAGGGGCATGCTTATATTATCATAGCCGTTGACTAATTCAACAAATGGGCTGAAGCAATGCCTACACTTGCTGTTGATGGTAAAATAGCTGCTCAATTCATCTTCAATCACATTATTGCTAGGTTTGGTGTCCCTCAAACCATCGTTACCGATCATGGTTCCCATTTTTGGCATTATATGGTGGCGGAGTTGACTTCTAAGTTGGGTCTACATAATGACAGCTCAACGCCATACTATCCTCAGGCCAATGGCCAGGTTGAAGCCATGAACAAATTTCTTGTCACCATGCTTCAACGTACAATTGGGATCCATAAGTCCAATCGGCATCTCATGTTATTTTCGACTCTTTGGGCATACCGAACCTCAGTTAATAATGTGACCGAATTTACTCCTTTTCAGTTGGTTTATGGTCTGGAAGCTACTCTCCCGATTGAGTGCGAAATACCTTCGCTTAAGTTGGATGTTGAATTAATGTCGAACACTTCAATAGAAGAAGAAAATCTCCTCTATTTAGAAAGGCTAGTTGAAACTCGTCGCTTTGTTGCTCTCGTTATTGAAGCACAAAAGAAGCGGGTCAAAGCTCATTTTGACTGATCAATTTCCCCTCGTTCCTTCATTGAAGGAGACCTCGTCCTCCTGTACGACCAAGCTCATGGTAAGCTGGGGGTAGGAAAAATTCAACCCATGTGGCATGGGCCCTACATTATTAAACGTGTATTGCAGAATCAGGCCTATGATCTCATTGATTACGAATTTCATCCTCTAGAACAACCTAGAAATGGGTTTTATCTTAAAAAATATTATGCATGAGTCATTCATGCATGATTTGTGTAAATAGGTGATTTTTTCATTTCTGTACATGTTTTGGTTTGGTGTGCTTTGTGAGCGTTTTTCCTACTTATTGGGTCTTGCTTATTGTGTAGATGTCTATTACCCCTTATGTCGGTTTCGTGGATGGTGCTTCCCGCAGTACCAGGAATTTGTCTTCAGAAGCCTAGGTAATTTATAATCCTGCTGGTAAATTGATAGATATGCAAGGTATTTGTCTAGGACGAATTACAAACAATGTCGCTGAGTATAGTGAGTTTCTCAAACTATTAACCGAGACAATTAACCTCTGCATACGCACATTGCTTGTAAATCTAGATTCACAGCTTGTTGTTCTTCAGCTCAATGAGCATTATTCAGTTAGAAACCCATACATTCTGAGATTGTATTTACGTGTTCATTTGCTAGAAATAAATTTTGATTTTATCACATATCAACGTATTCCTAGACAAATGAATGCATTAACTGATATAGTGGCTAGCATTGTATTATATAGACATTTGTGTAATCTATAAAATCATCATCATATGAAAAATATCCATGTAGGAAAATAGATGTATATATATATATCGAATGTTTGCATCAATGTGCATCATAAACTCAAAAAATATGTTTGTTTCTGTTACATCCCGAGACACCATGTCTCCCAAAATATGCAGATATAAAACCTAGGTGTCTAGTCGGCATGATGCTCATGGTAACATCTCACTGCCCGTACAAGCCGCCTCAGCAAGTGGTGAATTTGTCTTGGCACCCCTACAGTATGTCTCTGGTAGGCACGAGGAACATCGTCAAATCATGCATAGTCAGGGACTCTGCGTGTGATTCCCTCCAAGTTGCGCACGATCTCTTCTTCCTCGCCTCCCTCACTATGAGGGTCAAAAACGCGAGGGATTGGCCTCACTAACAGAGACATGCCTGCGAGTCTCTCTGGGCCAACATCTACAAACACATGGGTTTAACGTCAGAACATACATAATTTTAAAAACAAATCATAACACTCATGAAAAATAAAAAGAGTCTTACCCAAATAGTCATCCCAATCCTCTCCCTCTGGGAGTGGGAGGTCCGGATCACCAGTAAAATCTGTACCAGAGTAGGGCCAGTACTCCACGAAAATCAACTGTTAGTGGAGCCAATCAAAGAACTCAAGTCTCCAAGACATCTATTGACTGCCCCCTACCCTTAGCATCAGAGCTACCCATCAGGCCATCCATGGTTCCCTTGCTGGTGGTGTCGGGACTATGACCTCCTAATGCTGGAAGATTGGTAGTCGTTCTAGGAATAACGATACTAGGATAGACCCATAACCAAATTGCTTCAGTTTGGTCTTCTTGCACTTTGTCAGCTGACGTTTCATATTTATTGTCATGGCCTCTGCCTAGTTGTACATGGTTGATGTCAAGCAGTCTACAGCAAGAAGTAGCTGTGTCTTTGTTTCTTCGTGTGGTGCTTGCGATCCCGTAGCTCGTGTGATGGTATGTAACACTAATTTTAGTGCCAAGTCTGGGATAGTCTGGATATCGACTTTCCCACCTCCTGATCCCTTCCGTGCCCCTGGACATACCCTTTAAATCACCATGGACATGTTCTCGATGCAAGGTCGGGTGTCGGTTAGGATTGGTGTTGCTCCCCTCCATAATAATCCTGTTATGAAATAGACATCAGAAACATCAATCTTGAGTTCCTGGTCTCGAAGGATGAACTTTTTCTTGATTCCCATCCCATATGCTAATCAAATACTTTCGCAGTTCCGGTTGAGCACAGAGACATGGTGTCAAGAAGAAATTTTTCATTCCATAGACTCTGAGAGCTTCCATGCATCTCTCATTTTCCATGGCAAACTCATCTTCTTCGTTGTGTTCCCGTTCTTTCCATTTGATCACCATTTTGTCGCTTTATACCTGCAAAAATATTCATATGGATAGTATTAGCTGATTTATAAGCTTGGATTTGTAACAAATTAAGCCCTTAACTTGCATTTTTTAAATCAAACATGTTATGTGCGGTTGGCGTGACTGTTTCTACAATAGTCGCGCCAATGGGTGCACCCTAGTTCAGAAAAATGGGCGATTGGCGTGAGTCCGTGCCGGAAACTCACGTCAACCGCCATGCCCTAAAATTTGCATTTTCCACCTCAGAAATCAAAATTGAAGGTTGCAGGCACTAAAAGAGGACTCAAAATGAAGGGAAGGATGTCAAATCTTACCTGGAACTGACGGATTTGATATTGGCCTGCTATATTTCCCATTATCATCGCTGCAAAATCACAGTGTAAAATGGGTAACTATTGCTCCACAAGAGGTAAAAAGTGAAAAGTAATTATTTTTACCATTTTTGGCATTTTATAAATTTCCACAACCCTAATTAGGTTTTAAGACATATTTTTCGATTATTTTATTATATTATTTCGAGAAATAAGTTTTTCACGTATCTCTTGTGCAGTGACAGGTTTTCACGTGACAACGATGAAATAATGAGTTATATTTTATACTTTTTCGGACTTGGTAGAAAAATGAAAAATTCACTACTGGAGTCATCTTTCAGCTCTTTTCTGACTCTCTAAAATTGAAAATATTGCCAAGATTCTTGTCGTTTTGAACTCGTTAAATGGCTGCGAAATGATATCTACCCAGTATATGTTTACCCTTTTTTCGGGCTAGGATGGATTATTTAAAAAAAAGGAATACCTTAGCCTATCGGGATTAAGAGGTTCTTTCAGATATTGTTTTCTTCCTTTTCAGATCTGAGAGAGTATTGACAAAAAGGGCCATGCTGGAGATTTCTTTTCTGCCTTCTTTTCAAACTCTCAAAACATGAAAGATGTCGATTTCTCCCTTTGTCAGACTCGTTAAACCCTGATGACATCAGACTTCGTCACTATGAAGTTACTTGAGTTCCTCCTTCCTAAGGCTCGTAAAATGTACTACGTTGGATTTTTCCAAAGGACAAACTTACATTGCAAGCATATGCTATCCCCTTCAAGCTTGTTTTAAAAAATAATTGGGGTACTTGCCAGAAATGGTGGGGGAAAATGGAACCAATTTTTAGTTATGTTGGTAGTATGTCGTTCTTGAACATGGCACTTGTCTACAATCATGTCGGGTTAGGGACATCTCATTTCATCATTTTTTCCTCCATGGGTTTGGGTAATCTCTTTTGACCTCTCATTTTCTCTTTGCCATGTCATCATGACCTCAGATCCCTTGATGTCAAATACTACCAAATCCAGTGTCGTGTCGCTGATATGTTCAAGAGAAGTTTTCTTCTGCATTTTTCAACCTCCCTCTGATTCTATGTTGTTCCTGGTTCACTATCATCATGTTCCTATGTCTTGTGTCGATGATGTGGGAAAAATTATGGCCCTCCTTCGACCAGGTCACTTCCTGTCGACTTCAGCTCATTATCCAGGAATCTGATCTAGAGACTCCCTTTTGGTACCTTGGAGCCTGCATGCCTCAATGGCAGGTTCTTCGCATTCGACACAAGGTTCACATCATTGGCCTTCGATCGAGTGATTTTGCGGGTGGTCAACGTCATATCACTATTCACATTTCATGGATTGTACCTTTCGTGCCTTGAGGGCCATTGTCATTATTGGTGGTTTCTCTCGCATCTTTTAACAGCTTCCATCATTGGCTGGTAATCAAACGATTTTCTTGCATGTTCGGCTTCAGCTCATATATTTGCATGCTTGAATTTGTGCTTATTCTAGTCGAGATGGAGCCAAGACCCTAGGTTTTGTCTAATGAAATCCAAGTTGCAGATTCTTATGGATTATCATGACTTATTTCATGACTCTTTTTGGAGGGTTGCGACCATACCTGAGTCTATTTGTGGATCCTTACTGTTGGATGGTTGCGTCCATACCTCGAATCTCAGTTTTTATGTACTCTATTATGGATGGTTGCGCCCATACCACATATTCATGTATCAGAGATATCAGTTGTATTTTTAATTGTAGGTTTTTGATAGCGGTGTTTAGTTCAAATGCGTTCTCATAAACCATTTCACCCCTCCCTCTCCCTCGGACCTCATGCTTTAGGGGGCATCTGTTACACAGAATTTTATCACTGTCCCTGAAATCCCCATCTCACACATTGGAGGGTCATTTTTGTGACTAATTGGAAGTGTCATGCCTTGCAAAGACCATCATTTCATCCCTTTACATGAGAGCAATATTCCTTCTGTTGACAATTCCCTGAGCAGAGTTTCAAAAACCCCTGTTTTTCCTTGGCACAAGTAGTCAGTTCTGCCCTCGCGCCGATGAGGAAGAATAGCATTGGGCCCCATGCGAGTTGGCGCTCTGTCCTAGTTAGCCACCCACAACGAGCTGTTTATGGAATGTTTTTTAAAAATAGAGGCGGAGATTCCACTCTAACAACTTCGAGGATGAGTCATTAGGATTGGTTGGACTGATTAACCATGGAATCCCTCCTTTATTTTATGGTTTCCACCTCTTGTGGGAACCTCCTAAAGGATAGGCCTCCCTTCCACCTTTGTAGGGATCCTAACCTCGTCCTTTTCCTCTATAAAAAGAAGCTATCTCTCCTTGAATAAGCTAGCTGAACATGGAGAATTGAGTACACTATAGATGAATTGTTGTAGACATAGAACAAGAAGGAACTTCGTTGAAATAGCTTAAGCTCATGCCTTCATCCCGTCCGAATCCCCTGACAAGTATTTGAGACGCGCTTCAGCTGAACCTCGTTGGAGGAGATTACAACGTCAAAGCTTTGGTTGTACCTCTTCCTTCTATCAATACATACACGCGACTATTGTTTAGTTCCCATTTTGTGTTATGTCATTTGTTTAATGCAATATGCTTAGCTCTCTTTGAATGGCTAGTAGTTATGAATGAAGTTATTATATCAGATGTTGTTCTTGTTTGTTGTTCTATGTGCAGGTACCCGAGCATGATTACAGAAGGATTATGACTTGCCGAGGTAGAAGCGAAAGGCCACCACCACTACGGCCACGACGACGGCATTAGACTCTAGGTAGGTTGATCTACCGTGTCGTCTTTTCATTCAGTAATTAGGAACCAACACTCTAGCATGTCTCTTTGTTTCTAGACCCACTCTAGGGCTAGAGGGATCGCCTATGTCCGCAGAGGGGATTTACCTTCTTAACAGATGGTTCTTCCTTCCTTCCTTGATTAGATCAAGGGTCCTCTACGCAGTGATATGATGCTGCTCCAAATCACCATGTTGTTCTAATCCTTGGTTATGCACTTGCCCTGATGGCATGGTCTGAAAAATTTCAATATGAGATACTGAAATAACATAAGATGAAAGTATGTGCAAACCATGGATAAGATGAACATCGGGAACCTCTTTTACATCCACAAGAGCTCCTCCAACCAGAACAATGGTGTATCCAACTGCTAGTAGTGATGATTGCTCCATATTTACAAGTGTATCAACTTTGGTATATGTCTCCTCCTCATCATGCATCTCATCAATCATGCATGGGGCTCCAAATGTCAAGAACTCAAGACCATCTTGTAAAATTCAAGTGATCCTCCTCTTGATGTAAGTACATATGCAGCTGGTGGTGGTAGAGGTTCCTCCTCCTGAGTGATAATGAGGACGTCTTCCTTGGGCTCTTCATGCACTATCTCCTTGATGATGGGAGATGTCAGTATGTGAGATGTTTCTGGTTTCTTTCTACCATACCTCTTCTTCAGTATTTGAATAAAATCTGCATAAGAAGACACTTTCATGTGTGACAATTGACTAAACCACCAATATCTTACTTCAACATCTAGGTACAACACTACAAACTCCACAACATGTCTTTCTGATATAGGATATTTCAAAAAGAATGTAAATAATTATTCCCTCCAAGCCCTCAATGTGCTTGTGGAAGATCCATCAAATGTAGGAAAGAAAAATCTATGCCTCTTTCTTCTAATGCTGCTTTTGGATCTCCTCTCTTCTTTGAATTGTAAAAACTATTGGAGAGAGAGATTCTCCTTCAAAGCTCTAGGTTGTGCTTTGTATTTAGATAGATATTTACTTAGGGTCTCATGCCCCAAGCCTTCATCATATTCAAACCAGTCTCTTTCTCATCAAAGGAAGTGGATCTAGTGGAATAATTTGAAGCTCTTTGCTTCTCTGTTCTTCTTTGCTGTTGATAAGAAGTACTGGGACCTTCTTCATCCTGAAACCTTCTTGAGGTTTCTCTTTGCCTTTATCTTCTTATTTCATTGATCTCTTTGGAGATATCCTTCATAGCTCTAAAGAAATATGAGGCAAAAATTAATCCCTCCATTATAGTAGATCTCTACTATCTAATTTTCATATGTTGTCAATAATGTCCACAATCTGAGCCAAAGATCATGTTCTGATACCATTGTAATATCCCAAAATGGAATAATGCATTAATACACAAGCAAAATATTTGTAACATAGAAAATGTACATGTAAGTTTAAGATCAACATAGATATAGATAGAATAGATGAGTCATTTTATTCATAGGATATGATTCAGTTACAATAGTGTAAAAAATATAAGGTAATATAGCCCAAGAGATGGCCTAGAATTACCCTGAAATGATCCCACAAGAGAGACTGCGTAACTAGTGAGCTGCAGGAAGAAATACTAAGCTATCCCTTCACCAGATAATGGACATGTTTATGCTGGTTGAAATAGAAATGAAGATCTATGGAGCTCAGGAGCTCTGATCATGCCAAGATTCTAGATCTGGGCCCTATGATGGCAACCCAATATGACCCCGAAAGGAAATTCCAGATCTATGAGATTGGAAATTTACCCTCTTGGGGTTTGATCCCTGGTCTACTGAGTTATGCAGATCTGAATCTATATCTGATCCAAATATGTCTACAATATGTTATAAAACAATATCTAAGCTTGAAGGGTTGATCCTTTCTTCAGATCTCCAAGCTAGAAGCTTGAGATCTTGTCTCTTCTTCCTCCTCAAAATGCAACAACTGAATATGAAGCTGTTGAAGAAAATTCATTGTACAAGAGGGAGAGACTCAAACCTAATGTGAAATGTAGCCAATATGCTCCAGGATGATGTAAATGGTGATGGGAAGGTGATGGGATGATTCCACACAGGATTCCTAGCTGAAATGCTAGAAACTTCCTTCCTCCTCTGGATCTACAATGATGGACTGCGCAATCCTTGATGGGACCGCTACTGATAGGAGGTCAATAAATTTTGGCCTGATGTTAGATATGAAATGAGGCCCTAGGAATTTTGATCTTGAAGCCAAAGGTGACAGGAATAATCCTTCACCGGTTCTCTAGCTGAAACACTGAAGACAACCTTCTCCTCCCAAACTGATCTTCAGGAATAACACAATTCCTGAATGTAGATGTTCTAAAAAGAGTAGAAAAAATATGGAACCAATGCTTGATGATGAAATAACAGCTCAAAATACCTTACCAGAGTAGGCACACAAGTCCCGCATGGGTAAGGGTGGGATTCTTGCTGGGGAACACCCTGTGCTAAACAACACTGCAGACTTAGCTAAACAACATAAGAGTGCATGGAATGTCAAAAGACAACTCTAGATCTAAACAGATCATCAAATCATAAACTAAATCTTGCCTTCTATGTTTCCTTCATCTCCATTATATAGTTTATGAGCCTTCTGATGCCCTAGCCCACCTCTAAACTGCGTTGTTCATGTGGACATAATACTCCATGGTTGACTGCGTTGTCTCTCCAAGTCCTTCATCATGTCTACATGCAATGTGCTCCCTATCCATCATGTGTGAATTAAATGCACTAATCCTCCATCATCTTATCATGAATTCTATATGATCTTACATTTGATTCCCTCCATGATCTTAGTTGACTGCTTCAACCTCCATGATCTTTGTCATTAATGAGACATGATCTCCACTCCTTTTACATTAAGTAGATGCTCCACTACTCCATTATGTAGATCTATGTTTAATTAATCCAAATTTACACATCAAAAGTGGATCTTATTCATCTTTGAGGATTATGGGTCCCTCCACCCTTTTATTTACTTAATTAAATAAGAAAATTAAGAACTCTAATATTCCAATTATTTTGTGAAAAAAGGGAATATTACAAAAAAGAACAGATAGTGATGCTCTGCTGCAGGACCTCCATCGTAGATGTGATGTGGTACTCACCAGGGTATCAGAATGTGATTGGAAAGAGCTATAATATCAATATATAGATGAGTGCACTGGTCTTCCCTCAGAGTGGTGAGGTATCATAGCACATGGCGATGGACGGTCAGGTAGTTCAAGATCTACGAGCTGGTGGTATGGATCCATTGGCTCGGGAGTCTCCAGATAGTGATTAGGGATAGGGACATATGGTTCCCATTTTTTGGTTATAGAACATGCTATGGCCATGTCAGATGTATTTATAGTAGTGGACTCCAAACACTTATGTTTTTATATGACAATACATAATATGGTTATGCATCTTTTGTGATGATTGTGGTTTTCCATTTATGATCAATGCCAATCTACAAATTTATTTGTAACGGAATATATGCAGCTATTTTGGGCTCTAGG
Organism: Pinus albicaulis; assembly: GCA_034641835.2. Lineage (NCBI taxonomy): Eukaryota > Viridiplantae > Streptophyta > Pinopsida > Pinales > Pinaceae > Pinus > Pinus albicaulis. Next base: position 20,494 of record JAXQQM020083415.1, read on the forward strand.
AACGTAAATGATTGTAATGGATTAAAATTCATGTGCCAAAATCTTAACTTGTACATATTTTCTAAATAGGACATGATTATGCACATGATAAAATCCATTCAGTTGCATGACAAGTAGCAGGGAATCAAGATGAAAATGAAGGTCAATGATGTGATGATGAAGGTAATCAGCTAACAAACCTATTACACGATCATAATCATCATGTTTATTGGTGGTGGATCTGATGCAAACATCGTTGGAGTTAACTAACAAATGAAAAGGGGTAAAAATGACCCAAGTTGCCGAGGCTAGATTCCTGGAGAAGTGAATCACACCATCGACATAACCCATATATGGTTTGGATGATAGATACATATGAAATATGTAAGAAGGCAAAAAATGAGATGATGGGGGTGACTGCGGACTACCTAAATTCATAACATAAACAGATACATGCATTTAAATGGGAAATGTTATGGGTAAAATTTCTTGAGGTAGAGTGCATTATGAGGGTTAGGAGGGAGTTTGTCTTCAAAATCCTCTAAAAGGTATGCCCCCTTGCCCAAATCCTTAAGAATGTTGAAAGGTCCTAACAATAATGGTTCGAACTTCCCATGCCTCAGGACATTATTAGCTTGGTCATACACAAGAACAAGGCCGCCTTCGTGAAAGGCACAAGGGTGGAATTTTTGGTGATACTCGGATTTGGTGTTCTTTTTGGTCACTTCGATGTTTTGAAATGCAACACGATGATCGTAATTGGCACAATCAAGCATGATAAGTCATTTTTCAAAAGTTCATGTGTCTCGGATGAGTTCGACAACAAGGTGAAGGGAGAGGATTTCACGCTCGATCGATAAGATGAACTCCTCTCCAGAAAAAAGGTGGAAAGGAGTAAAATCGGTGGTGTTTTACCAAGGTTATATGGGCTCAAAAATTTGGGAAGAGGATAAGGCGCCAGTTTTTTTTGTGCTTATTCACCATCTACTGAAGCATGGTTTTAAGTATTTTATTGACCTCTCCAAATTTTCCCTTATCATGGGGATAGTAAGATGATGAATATTGGTGCTCAAAGCCCAATAGAGAGGATAGCTCTCACCATATCTAATCTTTGAAATTTCGGTCGTGGTTAGAAAATAATTGTTTAGAACTCAGAATCCATCGATAACATGGTTAAAGAAAATGAGGGCCACGATAGTCGCAGTGTTATTGAACGTTGGCATAGCCTCAACCCATTTGGTGAAATAGTTGACAACCATGATAATATACTTGTGGTCATTAGAATATGGGGGTCAACACTCCATAAATTCAATGACCCATTTATAGAAAGTATCGACTAAGATAAGAGGATGGAGGGGAGTAGGTGGAGCTCTTGCCTTTGGGGAAAATAGTTGGCAATTGAGACATTGTTTGACTTCCTCAATGTAATCGTTGAAGAGAGAAAGCAAAAATTAACCATTGCACATGATTTTATGGGTAGTGGCAATAACGGAGAGGTAACCACCACAAGCACCACTATGACATAAATTAGGGACTTTCTCAGCTTCAACATGAGTGAGGAAACAATGGAGGACAATATCAACATTTTGACGATAGAGATCATCATTGACGAGGAGGTAGCAGGGGCCTTGATGTCGTATATGTCGTTGATAATCACATTTGAGATGGGGGGGAACTTTCGGGTTTGAAAATATGTAAGGATATCACCATACCAAGGATCATCTGAAGTGTTGGAGAACAAATGTTCATTGGGAAAATTATCATTAATCGCAGATCACGTGAACCAGTAGGAAATTTAGGAATAAATTCGGCAAGGGCCAAACGTTTCTTACTCTTTGGTGTGATGAATTCAAGATCAAATTCCTGTAGGATAATGATCCAATGGGCATAATTCCCATTAAATATCCTTCGAATTAATAGGAAAATCATTGGGTTGGAATTGGTCACGACCTTGGTGGTACGTGTAAGAATATAATGACAAATTTTTAGGACTGAGAACACAACAACCAATGCCAACATCTCTTCATGAGAATAGGACACAGTGGGAGAAGTGAGGTGTTTACTAACATAATAGATCACATGCTCGATCCTGATAACATCTTCCTAGATGAGGACCCCAACTATTGAATAGGTGGAAGCTGAGATATATAGGATGAAGTCCTTGTCAAAGTTAGGTGGACTAATCAAGGGAGAGGAAGTGAGAGCATGTTTGAGGGCATCAAAATACTGTTGATCATAATCATCCCAAAAAAATGGAATGTTAGATTGAAGGCGTATTATAAACCAATGCACAGTGGTGGCATAGTTAGGGACAAATGAATGAAGAAATTTGGCTTTGCCTTGAAGTATTTGTAACTGGCGTAGGGAACGAGGAAGTGGAAGTTCAATAATTGATTGAAATTTGATAGGGTTAAGAGTTATACCATCCTTGGACATGATGTAGCCCAAAAGATGATTGAAAGGAACACAAAAGACAAATTTAAGTGAGTTAAGGAAGATATTATAATTGTGACATCATAGAAAAATGGTATGCAAATCATGAATGTGTTGCACCCGAAGCCTAAAGAGAGCAGTGAGATCGTCAAGGTATAAAAGGATAATATGAGCCAAGTCATGGAAGCAATAAGACATGTCTCGCTGAAAGTTCACCCCAAATTTCCTTAAAATGAAAGGCATGACTCTATAGGAAAGAGTTCTCCGTGTACTAATGAACACAGTTTTAATCTGATCAGCATGACATATAGTTATCTAGTTATATATGGAGAAACCATCCATAAAGGAAATAATATTATGCCCCACACACTCGTTAATGATTTGGTCAATAAAAAGTTTGGGGAAGTTGTTTTTGTGTAATGTTCCCAATTTTAGCCTCAAGCTAAAATGGAACATTATAGTTAGAATATTTTTATTTTGTTAAATAAAATGGGTAAGGAGACACGTTAACCCCTTTTGATGGAGAAATAACACTCCTTGTGTGAAAGGAGGAATAATAAAGCAGCTGGATTGAGCACCACATGGTGTGAACAGGATTGGATCAAGAATGATCTAGTCATTTTGTCCAAGTCAACTAAAATTGTCTAGATACATTGCACCTACTTGGACAGCGTAGTTTTAGTGGAGGCTTAAATTGTTTGAGCAAGAAGAAAGTGTGAATGGGACCCAAGGTGAGAAATTTTCCTTTTATTTATAAGGAGGATATGGAAGCCCATTTGGATTATGCATTAGCGTATCATTTTTCGTTGGGTCTGCAAGACTTGCATCCTCGGGTTGTTTACCAGGGTTTGTGGTGTTCTTCACCCAAGGGTGTTCCTGGTCAGGAATCTTGACCTCTTCCTCAAGGAAGGAGAGGGTTTGAGCTTCATTTCCTCATTCTGGCATTTGGCCAAGCTTCTCTCTGCAGCTACAGCGTTATTTCTATAGTAGATTAACGTTGTGTTGTTGGGTGCAGCAACAGAGGAACTTATAGAGCCATCCTTTGGCTTATTCTTCAGGGGAGATCTTGCATATTATTTGGAGGAGTAGTTGAGGTGACTCCGGGGATTCATTTCAGATATTTGGCATCATTCCAATCACTCACCATCTCTCACAGCGCAGTCTTGGGCAGATACTGCGTTATTTTCAGAGGCAGTTGCTGGGAGAGCCATTTGAGCTCATCAAGAGGATTTTTCTTGAGTAGAGGGATTAGCCTTCTGCTGAAGAGCATTATCAGAGGAGGGCATAAATATTTCAGATCTTCCATAGCCTCTTTATATATTTTGATTCAGTTGCAGTGACAAGTCAGATTGTCACATTTGTACATTTTCCAACATTTCTAGCAATCTCTCCTAGATTGGCTAGAAATCTTGTATTGGAGCCCATTCTTCTATTCTTGGGAATTTATTTCTACATTTCAGTCATATTTCATGTATTGATATGTATAGCAACAGCTACACTCCTAGAGACAGCATTGTCACTGCTCTCCGACATTTTATGCAGTTGCTGCATCTCTTGTATCTCATTGTTTACTCATTGGAGGTGGATTCTCATTGGATGAGGGGATTATTCCTCATCATATTTCTGTATATTTTTGTTGATATATTAATGTACATGATGGCTGTAATATATTTCATCTTGTGTTCTCTTCAGTTTGGCATAGTTTGATTATTATGTTCATGTATTGTTGTAAGCTCTCTAATTGAGCATTTTTTGAGAGATCCACTTTTGGGAGATCTATATAAGCCTTCTAGGCTTATTTATTTGAGCTCATCTTCTGGAAGAGGAGTGTTTTCTGAATTAAAAAGGGGATATCAGCCCCCTTTCTTCTTATTTTTACACTTTCTTCCTTATACAGCATCCTTGAGAACAAGATTGCAGAAATTCCTGAAAAAGGAATATTACAGTGGTATCAGAGCATGATCTTTGGCTCAGCCTGTGGCTTCAAGCCAAAGAGCTGAATCCCTGAAGGAGGAATATTTCAAACTCTATAGATAGAGTCTGCAGTTGGCTAGGTAGCCTCTAGATCTCATCCTTTGTTCAAAGGTTACATATCCAGTAAATGCCCCTGCAGTCAATCTCTGGAATAGATTTTTGATATTCTTAAGAAGGGAACTTTACAGCTATGCAGCCCAAGATAAAATTCCATTAGAAGGAGAAGCTCTTCATTTAGAAGAGGAGATGTATAGAAGAAGAGGAATGACAGAAGAGGAGGTTTCCCTTCTTCTTTTCCAGACCCTGAAAGGTATCATTGAAGATCTTGAGGAAACAGAAAGGGAAAACTAGAAAGATTTTCTAAGAGGGTTTGTGGATGAAGCAAGCCCTAGTTGTGACCACGTTGGGTGTGATCATTCAGCCACACATGCAGATCCACAGTGCAGTTCATTGCCCACTTTCACTGTCGGAAGGATGGAGGAAGGAGATAAGGCCATTGGAGTAGCAGCGCTGCAACTCAAAGGCATGGCTCATGGTTTATGGTTTGAAAATTCTATTTCATGCTATCATGCAAATGTAGAATCACATGATAGATTCACTAAAGAGTTGGTGGAATAATTTGATGAAAATAATTGTGAATCTCTTTGTAACAAAACATCAAACACTTTTCATGCATGGGAGAGAACCATTAAACAAACTCCATTCCATATTTCTGAAAGGGATGAAAATGTGTATGATGATTTGCTAAAGGCAAGATCCCTATTATATGAAGGGAACTCTTCTATTTGTGAAGTCATGGAGGTACTTCCTTCAAGAGATGACCAAGATCTAGGGTCACTCCTTGATGATGAGGTAATCTCATTTACTGATTGGGAGAATGGGCACAAGAGAACCAACAGTGTTGTCATGTTGGGAGGAGATCCATCACCACATGGAGGTGAAAGGGGAGCCATTTCTTCCATGAGAGAATTCCTTGTTTCTATGCAAGGGATTCCAAGTATTTTAACATGTGGGAACCATGGCACAATTCTGGAGTCAATTGCAGCAACTTGTGGGGATTGTGAGATGGAGGAGGAAGAGAAGGATCAAAATCAAGGGTTGATACACCCTTATCTATTCCGGAAAGTCTTTTCACATGGGAGAGAGATTGTAAAGTGCAGTGAGGAGAGGGAAAAATCAGTCCTCTTATACATACAGTCCACTTCCGAGCTTGATGTATCACTATATGGAGGCATTCCACCTGGGAGGCCACCTGATCTAGAGTTGATGAGAGGCATCTTGTCATAAAATTCACCACTCTTGGATTCCGGAGAGGCGAAGACATTGGAGGAGTCCAGAATAGCACAGAGAGTTTGGAATAAGCCCAAGGAGGAGGGAGACACTCTCTCATTTTCATTATCACCCACTCTCACCAGTTATACTGTGCTGATAGAGTTTGCTGCAGGGATGGAGGATTTCATCTTCATGATGCAGGATGACTGCTCCAAACATTTGATGAGGAGGAGGATACTTCCTTTGGGGAAGGATTCTTTCACACATGGGAGTATATGGAGGTTACTCATGCTTACATTGCCCAATATCGGGAGATTCATTTTGGATGACAGTCTCTTAGGGGAGACTATGGTCCCAGGATCACCATTATTATTTGAGCATGAGCAGCTGCATGATTGGCATGGTACCATCTTGGAGGATGACTTTGGCATGGGGGATGTCAAAGTAGCATGCAACAGCATGAGGGGAGCATCACATTGGAAATCACCAGCGTTGTCTATGAGGAGGATGGATCCAAGTTGGAGGACTTAGCTTTTGGTTGAGTATTCCCAAGATCTTGGTGCATGCATGTTTCTTGATGACCAGGAGGGAGATGACAGATACATGATGGATTATGTGGTCATATATTGTTATGGAAGGGTATTCTTGGCTAGAGTTTCTAGTCTCAAGGAGAAATTATTGCATGCATCACATATGGACTTTCTAGCTATGCACTATGATGCATACTTTTCTTTGCTAAGAGAGTTCATTCGGGAGGGAATTTAGCATGATTTATATCAACATATGGACAGATGCATAGCCCGAATGAATTTTTAGAGGTTGGCACAACCATTTCCCTACTCATTTGAGGTGAGGGAGAGCATTCAGATGAGCCATTCCAGCTCAAGGACCAGAGTACATGGTAAAGAAGGTATATGTTCAAATTTTGGTTTACCTTTCTTTAAATTATATGAGCAGCTTGATGAGCTAAGGATGATCACATCTCCTTATGCTCCTTATTATGATGTACTTGTGACCCATTGTAGCAATGGGAGTGGCTATTTTATGATGGTTTGTGGGGGGAAGCCACATATCTCTTGGTGTGCCCCATTGGCACCAATTTGTACCTTCATATTTTCATCTTATGAGATGTTTATGGCAGCCAACAAGTGGTTGGAAAAGCACTTGTTTTTTTTATTTTTGATGAAAGTAGGAGGTTCACTGCGCTGGTCCCATGAGTATAGCAGTGACCCACTCTCTATTTGTCTTATGACAAGTTGTTTTCATTGCATATTGCTTCTTTGTGTTGCTAATGGTTGTACATTCAGAGGGAGCACTACTTGGAGAGTGTTGGAGGTATGGGGATAGCCCATTGGGAGTATGATTCTCCCCATTATACATTCTTTATGTTTCAATAGAAGCAATGGGCACACCATGATTTCCATGTCACTACTTTTCTCTTCACATAGGAGGAGCTATTGTGAGAGAATGCGTTATTGGAGGAGGCACTTCATGGCTGATTCATTTTGTGGGGAGGCTTGGGCCAATTGTGGAGGCCATGAAATTTCAGCCCAATATTAGTAACCCCCTCACACTTATCATAAATGGAGGGAGAAACTACTGGGATGGAAAAATCTAAACTCTCCATTCAGCCCCAACATATTGCATAGATCCGGGGTTGATGACTACTTTTTTGAGCTACTTAGGATGGCTCATTTCATATGGATGATTGCATGGGTGAAGGAGTCACTCATTGGGAATAAGAATTCCCATGTTTTTCATCACTCCTACCTTGAGGAGGCCATTGAAACACAAGGATATTTCCACTTGCACCTTCTATTATCTCATGATGTATTCTTTGGTTCTACATACTTGGAGGGATACATGGAGGACAGCGTTATTGCATACCTTGATGAGCTATGGTGGGGTCTATTAATGAGGAGGCCACAAGAAGAGGAGGAGAATTTTTTTCCTCTCTATGCAGTTGCTTGAGGACAAGCAACATGTGTGAGGGGAGGACTATAATGTTCCCAATTTTAGCCTCAAGCTAAAATGGAACATTATAGTTAGCATATTTTTATTTTGTTAAATAAAATGGGTAAGGAGACACCTTAACCCCTTTTGATGGAGAAATAAAACTCCTTGTGTGAAAGGAGGAATAATAAAGCAGCTGGATTGAGCACCACATGGTGTGAATAGGATTGGATCAAGAATGATCTAGTCATTTTGATCAAGTCAACTAAAACTGTCTAGATACATTGCACCTACTTGGACAACACAATTTTAGTGGAGGCTTCACTTGTTTGAGCAAGAAGCAAGTGTGAATGGGACCCATGGTCAGAAAGGTTCCTTTGCTTTATAAGGAGGAGATGGCAGCCCATTTCGATTATGCATTAGCTTATCATTTTCGTTGGGTCTGCAAGACTTGCATCCCTAGGCTGTTTAGCAGGGTTTGTGGCGTTCTTCACCCAAGGGTGTTCCCGGTCGGGAATCCCGACCTCTTCCTCAAGGAAGGAGAGGGTTTGAGCTTATTTTCGTCATTATGGCATTTGGCCAAGCTTCTCTCTGTAGCTACAACATTATTTCTGAGCAGATTAACGTTGTGTTGCTGGGTGCAGCAACAGAGGAACTTATAGAGCCATCCTTTGGCTTATTCTTCAGGGGAGATCTTGAATATTCTTTGGAGGAGTAGCTGAGGTGACTTCGAGGCTTCATTTCAGATATTTGGCATCAGGCCAATCATTCACCATCTCTCACAGCGCAGTCTTGGGAAGATACTGCGTTATTTTCAGAGGCAGTTGCTGGGAGAGCCATTTGAGCTCATCAGGAGGATTGTTCTTGAGTAGAGGGATCAACCTTCTGCTGAAGAGAATTATCAGAGGAGGGCATAACTATTTCAGATCTACCATAGCCTCTTTATATATTTTGATTCAGTTTCAGTGACAAGTCAGATTGTCACATTTGTACATTTTCCGGCATTTCTAGCAATCTCTCCTAGATTGGCTAGAAATCTTGTATTGGAGCCCATTCTTCTATTCTTGGGCATTTATTTCTATATTTCAGTCATATTTCATGTATTGATATCTATAGCAGTAGCTACACTCCTAGAGATAGCACTGTCACTGTTCTTCGACATTTTATGCAGTTGTTGCATCTCTTGTATCTCATTGTTTACTCATTGGAGGTGGATTCTCATTGGATGAGGGGATTATTCCTCATCATATTTCTGTATATTTTTTCTGATATATTAATGTAAATGATGGCTTTAATATATTTCATCTTGTGTTGTATTCAGTTTGGCATAGTTTGATGATTATGTTCATGTATTGTTGTAAGCTCTCTAATTGAGCATTTTCTGAGAGATCCACTTTTGGGAGATCTGTATAAGCCTTCTAGGCTTATTTCTTTGAGATCATCTTCTGGAAGAGGATTTTTTTATGAATTAACAAGGGGATCTCAGCCCCCTTTCTACTTATTTTCACACTGTCTTCCTTATACAGCGTCCTTGAGGACAAGATTGTAGAAATTCCCAAAAAAGGAATATTACACTTTGGGACAAGAGTTTTTCAAGTCGTGAAAGTTAGTGCAAACAAAATGGTGCCTTATTTCTTGAGAATGAGAATAGGATTTTACACCCATGTGGTGTATTCAATGGGATAGATAAATTCGACCTGCTTGAGCTTATCGATTTCAAATTTAATGGCCTCACGTATGGAAGGATTGATGGGTCTCAACTTTTGACGGAAACTAATGGCATCGGGCCATGTGTTGATATGGTGTTAAAAAATTATGGGATTGAGTCCAATAATTTCATAATAAGACCAGGAAAAAACGTCATGGAATTCCTTGAATAGCTTGGTCTAAGCATCAAGTTATTCCTGGGTGCATTATGTCCCCAAGGTAATTTTTTCTTTGATCCTTGGTTTATCTGAAATGTTGATCTTAATGGTAGGAGAGATATTGACCACATTTCCTTCTTCTAAAGCATATGGCACAAGAATGGGATACCTAATCCAATAGACTTCACCATGAATGAAGTATTTAGACTTTGAAAACTATTTTCCATGGGTTAGCTATGGAAGGAAGTACGGAAGATGGTGCATATCATCCCAGGGAAAATCAGGGGTGGTCATGACTTCCATAATCTATTAATTTGAATGGAATATGTGATAACTGGATGAAGGGATACCACATGTTGTAGCGAATCTACCTGGAGCATCGTCATGAGAGTGTAGTATCCCAAAATGGAATAATGCATTGATACACAAGCACAATATTTGAAACAAAAAAAATGTACATATAAAAGTATGATCAACACATATGTAAACAGAATACATGAGCCATTTTATTCTATAGGAGATGATTAAGTTACAAAAGTGTATAAAGTAAAGGTATTCTAGCCAAAGAGATGGCCTAGAATGACCCTCTAAGCATGCTACAACAAGCACTACGTAACTGGAGAGCTGTAGGAAGAAATATTGCATTGTCCCTTCAACAGATAATGAACATGTGACTGCTGGTTGAAAGGGAAATGCAGATATATGGAGCTCAGGAGCTCTGATGATGCCAAGATTCAAGATCTGGCCAATGTGATGGAAACCCAAGATAACCTAGAAAGGATTTTCCAGATCTATGAGTTTGGAAAATAACCCTCCTAGGTTTTGATCACTTTACTGCTCGGTTATGAAAATATAAAGCTAGATATAAACCAAATATGGCTGAAATATGTTATACAACCAAATCTAAGCTTTGAGGGTTGATCCCTCCCTTTGATCTCCAAGCTAGAAGCTTGAGATCTTGTCTCTTCCTCCTCCTCCTCAAAATGTAGCAACTGAATATGTAGCTGCAAAATAAAATGTGTCATAGAAGAGGGAGAGACTCAAGCTTGAGGTAAAATGAATAAAATAAGCTCCAGGCTGATAGAAATGATCCCTCACGGGATTCCTAGCTGAAGTGCTAGAAGCTTCCTTCCTCCTCCGGATCTACAATGATGGACTGCACAATCCTTGATGGGACTATTGCGGATAGGAGGTAAATAATATTTGGCCTGATGCCAGATCTATAATGAAGCTATGGGAATGCTGATATTGAAGCCCAAGGTGATGGGAATAATCCTTCATTGGTTCTCTAGCTACAATACTAAAGACAAACTCCTCCTAGCAAACGGATCTTCAGAAATAGTGCAATTTCTGAATATGGATGTTCTACATAGAGTAGAAACACTATGGCACCAATGCCTGATGATGAAATAGAAGCTCAAAATACCTTCCCAGAGTAGGCACACAAGTCCCTTGTGGGTAAGGGTGGGATTCCCGCTCGGGAACACCCTGTGCTAAACAACACTACAGACTTAGCTAAACAACATAAGAGTGCATGGAATGTCAAAACACAATTCCGAAACTAAACAGATCACAAATCATAAACTAAATCTTTCCTTATATGTTGCCTTCATCTCCATTATATAGTTTATGAGCCTTTCCTTGCCTTGGCCCACCTCTAAATTAGGTTGTGCATGTGGACATAAGTCTCCATGTTTGACTGCGCTATCTCTCCAAGTCCTCAATCTTGTCTACATGCAATGTGAACCCTCTCCATCATGTGTGCATTAATTGCACTAATTTCTCCATCACTTCATCATGAATTCTCTATGATATTACATTATATTCCCTCCATGATCTCAGTTTACTGCTTCAACTTCTATGATCTATCTCATTAATGAGACATGACCACCACTCCTTTCACATTAGTGTTTCTCCACTACTCCCTTATGTATATATATGATTAAATAATCCACATTAACACATAAAAAGTGGATCTTATTTATCTTTGAGGATTATGGGTCCCTCCACCCTTTTATTTACTTAATTGATAAAGTTTATTAAGAATTATAATATTCCAAATAACATGTCAAAATTTTGGAATATTACAATCCTCCCCGGAAAAATGTTGGTTGTCCTCAAGAAACTGCAAAGTAGATGAAAAATCCATCTATCCCCCTCCAAATGGAATCCTCATAAGGAAGGCTTCCTCCATTTGCTGAAATGTGTTATGCATGTTTGGTACCAAAGTTGTCTCTCAAGAAAGCATAGAGTGACTTCCAACTGTGTGGATAGATGTCCCTCCTTCTCCAAGAAGTACCAAGTGACAACCATATGCTACCCAACATCATCATCAATACATGAGATACATAAAATAAAGTGGTTATTCTCAGTAAAAAGTAAAATTCCCATCTCACAAAGCATTTCTACATCTCATGCTTCATGAATTACATTGAGTATTGACTTGCCCTCATCCTTAGCCCTATTGGCCTTGTTGGATCCAAGCACCTTTCCAACATTGTGCAAAATAATAAATAGAGACATATGGGTAGAAAAATATGTCAAAAATTTTTCTCCCAATAGTAACCACAGGAGTAAGGCCTCTTGCTACCATCCTCCATCTCCACCATGCAATATGGACAAGCCAAACTCCCCCAAAAGCAACCAAAGAAACAAGAGATATTACTGCCTTCTCACCTCCTCAAGTGCATCATGGAGTAAAAAAATACTGATAGACATTTGGGATGTCAAATAAGCCCAATACAAGAAAACCCCATCATTACACATCATGAGAGTACCATGCCAAGTTCCACACAATACAAAACACATAGACATATGAGTTGTCATGTGATGGCCAAACTCTCTCAGAAAAAACCAATGTAAACATGCTTTCTTCTTCTGCATTTTTTCATTGATGTGCAAGGCATGAATCAGAAAAATATGAACCATTGGGTGGTAACCATACTCACCCAAGAGCAGCCAACGTAGCCATACCTCCTTCTTCATTACATGAGTGTTTTTCAATGCATGGATCAAAGAAATAGAAGCTTTTGGGTAGTAACCAAACTCAACCAAGAGCAACCAGCGTAACCAGGCTTCTTGCCGGCCTATGTCATATATCTACAAGTGGTCACACAACCCCTCACTTATCATCCTCACCCACTCACCCCAATGTGGATGATGAATGATGTTTTACAAAAACATTGTATCCTTCCATTGTAGAATACCATCCACCTTAGACTAATGAAGAACTTTTCACTCCATGATATGTTGAAGTGCACCTCCAATGAGATCTCTCCATGAGACATTATTCTCATCACTGACCCTCCAAAGCCAATAAGGTTCTGGATATACTGCAGGTAGAAGTTCCTCTTTGAGCTATGAGATGCTCATTGAGAAAGAGTCATCATGAAAGGGAAAAATATTTCCCATATCAATATGTCTACCATCTATCATCTTCTTCTCCATTTCTTCATGAATGAAGCTACCATATGATTTCCCCCATAAGGAATGGGTCCTCTTCTTCTCATTGCTATTCATTAATAGCATTGTAGATATGCAATATAAAACATGTGATGTCTTAAAGCAAGGCACAATGCTAAACTCATAACCAACCATTGTACATAGGATCATACTCATCCCATTTTATGAAATTCCACATTTCAACTCAAAGGGTTGAATGTAGCTCAATAATGATGAACTGGGATAGCTTCTCAACTCCTCCTTCATTAGATCAAGGGTCCTCTCCACAGTGATATGTTGCTACTTCAAATAAGCATGTTGTTCTAACCATTGGTTATGCATTGACCCTAATGGCATATCCCCGTAAGTTTCAATAAGAGGTACTAAAACAATATGAGATGAAAGTGCAAGCATACCTTGGATCAACTGATGTGTGGGAACCTCTTGTAGGACTACAAGAGTTCCTCCAACCAGGAAAATGGTGTCTCCAACTACTGGTAAGAGTGATGGCTTCTCTTTTATCAATGTACCAACGTTGGAATCTACCTCCTCTTCCTGATGCATCTCCTGAATCATGCATTGGACTCTATGTGTCAAGAGCTTAGCACTATCTTGCAAAGATGAAAGTGTCCCTCCTCTGGATGCAAGTACTTTTGCAACTAGTGGTGAATGTAGTGACTCTTTGTCTAGAGTGACAAGAATGACATCCTCCTTTGTTTCCTCAGGAAATGTCTCTTTGTGACATATATCTGTCTTTCTCATATCAATCTCCTTCCTCAACTTGTGAAAGAAATCTGAATATTTAGTCACCTTTGCATGCTCCATGTGACCAAACCACCAATCATTGGTTTCACCATGAAGATGAAGTGTTGTAATATGGAAAACCTCTTTTTGAGCTATAGGATGTAGCCTGAAAAATGCATCTAACTCTTTCCTCCAAGCCTTAATAGTGCTTGAGGAAGGCCCATCAAATGTAGGAAAATAGAATCTATTGTGCCTCTTCCTTCTATTGCTAATATAAGATCTTCTTTCTTCTTTGAGTTTGAAGAATTTTTGGAGAGCTAGATTCTTCTTGAATTCTCTAGACTATGCCTTGTACTCTTCTAGATATAGACTGAGAGTCTCATGAGTCTCAGGTTATCTTCTTCTTTCATTTCTATACCATTCACCCTCTTCAAAGAAAGTGGGCATAGTAGATCTATGAGGAGATCTACAATCCTCTGGTCTTCTTTGTTGCTGATAAGAAGTACTGGGACCTTTTTCATCCTGAAACCTTCTTGATATTTCTTTTTGCCTTTCTTTCCTCATTTCATTGATCTCCTTGGAGAGATCCTTCATCGTTTGAGAAGAAAAACTTAATCCCTCCATAGTAGATCTGTACTATCTGCTTTTATTTTTTTGTCAATTATGTCCACAAGCTAAGTCAAAGGTCATGCTATGATACCACTACAGTATCCCAAAATGGAATAATGCATTGATACACAAACACAATATTTGAAACACAGAAAATGTACATATAAAAGTATGATCAACACAGATGTACACAAAATAGATGAGCCATTTTATTCCATAGGAGATGATTTAGTTACAACAGTATATAAAGTAAAGGTACTCTATCCAAAGAGATGGCCTAAAATGACCCTGCAAGCATGCTACAACAATCACGATGTAACTAGAGAGCTGCAAGAAGCAATACTGCGTTGTCCCTTCAGCATATAATGAACATGTGACTCCTGGATGAAAGGGAAATGCATATATATGGAGCTCAGGAGCTCTAATGATGCCAAGATTCAAGATCTGGCCAATGTGATGGAAACCCAAGATAACCCATAAATGATTTTCCAGATCTATGAGTTTGGAAAATCACCCTCCTAGGGTTTGATCGCTTGACTGCTAGGTTATGCAGATCTGATCCAAAGATGTCTGGAATATGATGTAAAACTAGATCTAAGCTTTGAGGGTTTATCCCTCCTTCTGATCTCCAAGCTAGAAGCTTGATATCTTGTCTCTTCTTCCTCCTCCTCAAAATGCAACAACTGAATATGTAGCTATTGATGAAACTACATTGTACAAGAGGGAGAGACTCAAGCCTGAGGTAAAATGCAGAAAATAATATCCATCCTAATGGAAATGGTCATTTCAAGGTGAGGGTATGATCCCTCATATGATTCCTAGCTAAAGTGCTAGAAACTTCCTTCCTCCTCTGGATCTACAATGATGGACTGCACAATCCTTGATGGGACTGCTGCTGATAGGAGGTCAATAATATTTAGCCTAATGCTAGATCTATAATGAAGCTCTGGGAATGCTGATCTTGAAGCCCAAGGTGACATGAATAATCCTTCGCCGGTTCTCCAGCTTCAATACTAAAGACAACCTCCTCCTCCCAAATTGATCTTTAGAAATAACACAATTTCTGAATATGGATGATCTCTAGAGAGTAGGAACACTATGGAACCAATACCTGATGATGAAATATTAGCTCAGAATAGCTTCCCAGAGTAGGCACACAAGTCCCCCATGGGTAAGGGTGGGCTTCCCGCTTGGGAACACCCTATGCTAAACAGCACTACAGACTTAGCTAAACAACATAAGAGTGCATGGAATGTCAAAAGATAACTCCAGATCTAAAGAGATCGTGAATCATAAACTAAAGCCTGCCTTCTATGTTGCCTTCATCTCCATTATATAGTTTGTGAGCCTTCATATGCCTTGGCCCACCTCTAAACTACATTGTGCATGTGGACATAAGTCTCCATGTTTGACTACGTTGTCTCTCCAAGTCCTCCATCATGTCTACATGCAATTTGAACCCTCTCCATCATGTGTGCATTAATTGCACTCATTCCTCCATCACTTCATCATGAATGCTCTATGATCTTACATCAGATTCCCTCCATGATCTCAGTTGACTAATTAAACCTCTATGATCTATCTCATTAATGAGACATGACCACCACTCCTTTCACATTAGTAGTTTCTCCACTACTCCATTATGTAGATCTATGATTAAATAATCCACATTCACACATAAAAAGTGGATCTTATTCATATTTGAGGATTATGGGTCCCTTTTATTTACTTAATTGATTAGTTTTATTAATAATTCTAATATTCCAAATAACATGTGAAAATTTTGGAATATTATAGAGAGATATGGTTCACATACGCATCATCACGAGGGGTAGATGAATATGTAGTAGATGAAACATCTACTGACGTTGAGACCAAGGTGTTCGATGAGGGAGGTTTAACAGAAGCACTATAGGGAACCCCAGGGGGGGTTCTCATTTGGGGATCTCATCGATGAAGACAGGTACAAAATAGTGATTATAGTGTCCATCATCTTGACATCGGCGGGAGGTATCACAATGGGTGCATTAGAATCCTCTTGTTTTGGTGTAGTGGTGGGGCCAGAACTCGCAAGTAGAGGAGTAAATTTTCCACTACGAGCGACCTATATTTCACGAAGTTCCTGAAGGGTATAAAAAAAAATTCGATTTGAGGACAATCATGAGAATATTGGCCATAGTTATCGCACAAAGTGCATGGGTGCTTTGGATTTCCCCCCCACACTAGAGGCTTTCGCAATAGGAGTGGGTTCTTGATGAGGTTTCTATGGAAATAAAGAAAAGGAAGGGGCCATAGTGACTAGTTGGACCCAGGTCAACACATTATATGTTTTAAGTTGATCTGGTGGAGTGTTTACTGAGGGATTGACGTACTAGATTAGGATCCCCGGGGTCATATTTTGGAAACTCAACATAGCCATGACAGGAACATAAAATATTCCAAGTGGAGGAAATAAAAACAACATCTGACCTGCAGGATAATGGCCTAGTGAAATGACTCCTTGATGGTTAAGGCCTAGAGGAACAATTCAGGTTTAAAAAGGACAAGGAGGGACACCAATAGAAGGAGGAGGTACTTGAGGAGTTGATCCTGATTGATGGGTCGAGTGGGAAATAGAATTTTCAAGGGTGATTGTTTTTGGATGGGTGTACTAGACAACTTGTGAGTAGCCTGCAATGGTTGCAACATGCACAACCTGGACATGCTGGGCTCAGAAGGAGTAGGACATGGACCATAGTATGTGTTGGGGTTCCCATGTTTTAGCAAGTTTGGAAATACCAAAAGATGAGACAACATTAGAACCACTTTTGGACCTTAGGATCTAGCCCTCCTAGGTCCAGAGAGGGATCTCTCTATATAAGCAAAGGTTTTATGTCTTTTAAGCTATGTGTCAAGATATTAGGCTAGTTATAGGCATGGTTTTGTTTGATTGATTGTTTGTTTGGTTGTTGGGAATCAGAAAGGAAGGGTTCAATGTGAGGCAAGGATGTGCAAAGAAGATTTAGGAAAAGGAGGGATGATTTCAAGAACATTCGAGACCATTGGGCAATGGAGTCAGGAAATGGTTTACTTGTCATTCAATATGCAGGCTTTCAGTTGGGCTAGTCATCTAAAGCATTGGATCTTAAAGATGATAGTGTGGCATGAAATGGTAAGAGAGAAGGTGAAAGCAAGGAAACCTCCAAGGTGGCCTTTCAGGAATCAGATCCAGGGGCAGGACATTCCATTGGACAACTTGTGATCCAAACCTAAAAGGTTAACTCTTCGGACAAGGAAACATTAAAGATTTAAACACAAAGGTGAAAACCTGAGATTAGAGAGAGACTTTGAACTCTCAATGCTTCGGCCTCCAACTTAAGGGAACTTAGGAAGTTTTAATCAATTGAAAAGGACCCCAGTGAGACAGAGATAGAGTTCTAAACTCCTGGTATCCTAACTCATTCAGTTAAATCCTAACAAGAACACCTAAGAACAGATTCATTAATTCATACATCAGCTAGCAGTATATATTTGACCATTACACTGGTTAAATTAGCTTGAAATCAATTCTCAGATAACACATACAGTAGAAAAAATTGAAGGCAGGGAGAGCAGAAACATAGGGTAACTAACAAGGGTAAATCCTATGCCAGATTTCTGATGCATGCCAGAAGAAATGAAATGTAATGAACTACAAGGTAAAACAAGACAAAGATAAAAAAACATCACCGCTACTTTAAATCAGGATCCAAAGAAATGTGCTTGTCATATTGAAGAGTAACACCAGTCATGTACAACATTACCAACAGCTTGATATTCAGTCTAAAATCATCTTCCTCAGCCTATCTCACAACTCTACACAGAGAACTATGTCTCAAGAGAAACAACTTACAATTCACAGATATCCGATCAACAACCTTTACAATGTTTTCTCATGATTTTTTATATCTGAAAGAGAGGTAAAGGAGGTAGATGAAACACTAAATGATACATTAAAATAGGGTAGGAATAGGGGTTTGAGGCCCATTCTATTTTAATGTTCATACATTAATCTTCGGTACTCTTTGGGTGAAAGAGTGGTCTTCGACAGGCTGCAATTTACTCCAGGTATGTTCATGATGTACTCTCGACTGTAGTCCTCTGCAATACTATGGTGAATAAAAAAAAAGGCGGATACAAATTATGAGGTCTTCCATACTGTGTAACAAATTCTCTGGTAGCATTAAGACTATTTTCGGGGTAGAGATCTTCTCTGGAACACGGTATAGGATGAAAACAGTATGGGCACTTCGTCCTTTCATGGGAAGAAACTTCTGCTGATGTGGAACACTGTCAATATTGTTTTATGTACGTCAGGCCTCATTGGGCCCTCTGTGTGATTTGAAAAGGTCTTCAATTTGGTACATTTTCCTTCTAAACACTGGGTTAAGACTTAAAATATTCAATACTGAGCATTGAATTCCCTGATCTTTTGCTGATACTCTTTGCCGCTTCATGACTGTCCCTGTCTGTGAAATTTGAGCTTTAATGGTGCTGGAGAGGTTTTACAGAGTTTAACTCTATTATTTTAATGATAATCATGTCATAACACATTCCCAGGCTCTTCCTCATAATTTCAATCCCTGAAAATGGTCTTCCCTACGTTCTATGCCACTGTAACAGTGATTGTGAACCATGGCGGTCGTCCACTGCCCGTACCCTGCAAAACACACAAAATTGTTAAGAAATCCATGCTGGAGGGGGATGGACACTTTGATGGCCTGCGGAATGGTGACGAAACTATGGATAAATGGTGAAAAATGAAATGGAACGGTGAAAACAGACTAGACAATGCAAAAATGGTGGAAGACTAGACAAATGGAGGCTTAGTGGAGAAATGCACGGGGACCGTTTGATCATGCATTGGGGCGATGATCGACGGTGGTAATTAAATTATGGAGAGGCTTTGGAAATCGGGAAAAATATAAAGGAGATCAGAAATTTCCACGCAAGTAGGTGACGTGGAGCTCTGGCGGTGGGACCCGGTCAATCGTGGGGACGAGGATCTAATCCGGACCGTCCGATCTCAGGAGGAGATCGACGGCTGTGATCGCATCGGAGGGAAATGGATGGTGAGCCAAGGGTCATGTTCACCTTGGAATATCCCCTGAGCATCTTGGGGGCACAATCACCGTCCAATGGGGCAGCCTCAGATCGGATGACGTACATACATATCACGCCGGGCCCGCAGTCGAAATTTAACGCCCGGGGAAAATCGTATTGAAAACCGCCTGCAGCCACATGTCAGCCGGTAACGATGATCACTGCTGAACAAGAAAAACCGCCTTCCTTACAAAGTGGTGTGATAAAGATCGCTAGTTTTGTACAGGACACGATCGCGGGGACCACCGGGATGGTTGGATTGCGGGCCGTTGATCTGCGGATCAGATCGACGGCTATTATGAAATCGGGGAATGAACGAGGAACGCATGTGCATTGTAGGTAAAGCACAAACCGTTGTATTGGTGTTGATCGATAGCTTGTATTGCACCCGACCATTGATATGATAACCGTGCTACAGGCTAGCGCCTAGTTTAGCGCCCGGGTCATGTGGGGAAATGATTTAAGGGGGCTGGCCGAAGGGGCTAGGCCTGATATATGAAGAATATGGGTTTTTTGGCCTATTTTTAATGCAATTTGAGGCCAAAAAGGGATAACGGTAGAGGGGAAAAGGGGTTATTTGGCCAAAAAAAGGGTATTTGTGAGGCTTAGGAGGAATTTGGGACGATTTAGAGGAATTAAGGGAGGGAAAAGGAGAGGAACAGAGGCTAAGAGAGGATGAAATAAGGAGATAAGGCCTTTGGGTATTCTTCTTCACAACAGAGAGGCTTATTGACTTATGAAACAATAGTGAGGGTTTATCAAAGGATAAATGGCATAAAGAGACTTCAAAAATGGTGTGTTTTCAGGGGAAATGCACTCCTCGAAGGCTCAAAAAAAATTTAGCCCCTGTTTTCTTGTCAAAAAATTATAGGGGGCTAATAGTATGCACCAAGAAACGTGGAATATTTATAGACTACTAGAGATACATTGGTGAGAGGCGAGAAAGGTTGATTCTCTGTCATCAACGAGATGGTAGACTAGGGTGATGTCTGAGACTTCAGATCATAATATGTCAAATGATCAATGGTGATGATATTTCTATTATGGGGGAAGAACATATTATTGTGAATAAAAAATGTGACAACTAACATCGCATAGGTATAGCTATGAAAAAAAAAAATATTTCGATCTAAGGGGGAATGGATGACTTCTACGTCAATGAAAAAAATCTTTCCAGGAATTGTGATAGGAAAATTGTGATAAATGTGAAGGGGATGTGAAGGGTGAGTTTCCTAAGGACATAAAGTGATAGTGGATGGGGAAATATCAGGTGACCCAATTTTTTTCCAAACACTAGCTTCCATCACACATGGGGAGGCACCTTTGTCTATAATACACCAATGAACAGTGGCATTTCTAATGGCGACCAGTATTTGGAAAAAAACTAATGAGGTTAGAGGAGGATGTTCTTAATTATAAACATCAAAGATGATAAAGCAATCATCTAAAGGATCCAAAACACACAAAACATATATTAAAGCTTTCCTTTGGGATGGGCATGATTGGAAAACTTCCAGTAGTTATATCGCAGTAGGAGACTATGCCAAGTCATCTACTATGATATATGTGTGGGCGGCTTTGGTTGAAGCAATATTACAGCATAATGGCCCTTTGGGGATATTTGTTATGACCTCTGCCTAGCCTAAGGAATATATAAGGGACCAGTTGGTGTCAGGATAGGCATAGTAGACACTTTTGTTTGGGGCTCGGCTATAGACATAGCAAGTTTCTTGTCATACTGGTGCTATCAAATATGGAGTTTTATTTGGGTGGTATTCACCTTGTCAGATTTCATCATTAGAATCTAGTAATCAGGGTGACCATATTGCTGACGTGTAGGAGAGGCTTGACCTTATGGAGGTTTGGAAATGAGGTATCCTTGCTAAGGGAAAGGATTGGTGAGCACAGTTGGTTAAGGTGGAGCAGTGGTCTGACGAAGTAGCACCATGGGATGTTCTCCTCGAGAGGCTGCTTTGGAATCTCACATTTAACGCATTTGGGGTAAAAGAGGACAATCTTGTGTGTAATGGACATATACAACACAACATGCAAAAGTATTATTTGTACGGAGAGTCTTTTTCTGCTTGGACTGATCACCCTAGTGTTGGGTTGTGGTATTTGGCTAGTTTCCTTGGGGTGTATTCGGTTGAGTAAGTTAGCTACCTTGGTTACACTACGGTTGTTGGTTCTAGTTATGTTTCACCTTATTATTTCTCTTCTAATTGGGGGGATTGGTCACGCTCTGTTGAGCATACACTTGACCTTGAGGAGGAGGTGGTTGTTTTGGAAGAGGTTAAGAAGGCATGGGAGGATGAGGTGCTAATTCCTGAGGGGATGGAGCACTTGGTGGTATATACGGATAATAAGGATATGGGGGGAATATCTGGAAAATATATCGAGTAGCAGTTGGCCCTAGCATCTGTTGATGTGGTTGGGAAAATTCATAAGACGTTTCTTGGACCAGGATACAGGTTACCTGGAGGAGGGGGATACATGTTGGAGGAACTGGTCACCCCCATAGGGTGACCATCACCCGTTTGAGGAGGAGCATATGGCTATGGGTGTGAAAGGGATCCAACAATACCTTCGAAGAAATGAGACGACCCCAGCACAATGGCACCACCAGTTCAAGGGAGATCTGGTAAAATGGTATAAACATAACCTTATTGGGCATAAATCAGGTCATATTGTAAGCCTATCGGGAGAGCTTCTTCCTCATTCTGAGGAAAGTGAGATGAAACTTATTTTCCTATGGGGGCTAAGAGAGTTCTAAGAAATCAATCCATATAGACAAGGTCATTGAATGTAGGAGATCTACACATGCTCCTTCTTCTACGCCATTCTTTCTACATGGTCAGAAAGGAAGTTGGAAGAAGTTTAACCAAATGCGATCAATACTTCAATACCGGTATCATAACGAAGAGGTAACTAGAAATATGACAAAAAATATTTAGAAAGATTCAAAAAAGTGGAATGAGAGGAAGAGGAATAGTCTATATATCGCTTTGTGGCATCTCAAGTGAGCGTGCATTGGAATAACCGAAGACATATAGAGTCATCAGTGATATATTTTGATGAACACGACATGTGAAAAGAGTGAATATGATTAGGGGGATATTCTCTAGGATTTCCCTCAAACTTAGGGATGTCATAATGAAGTTTGGTTAGCATAGTTGTCCAACTAGCATCATGGAGAATAGGATCGTTGATTAACTAGTTAAAGTCTTGGAGACTTAAACCATCCATAAAGGGGAATAATGGGGTAGCAGTGACTGTAGCTGTAGTGGTCCTGCTAGTGGTACTAACCGGGTTGGGATCCATGTTACCACCTTCATTTTCTGCACCTATGTTGGTGCCTTACATGGTAGCGATACGAGGATAAGAAGACGTGGAATCAGAGGAATAACTAGATGAATCAGTAGAATTAGAGTCACAAGAGGGACATGATGGGGGACTAGGAGGATTAAGTAGAACCCATCGGGCCGAAGTAATATGTCCTAACGGAAACTCAGCATGGAAACCTAAAATTCTTCGTGACAAATGCCTAGGGGGCACAATGATGTCAATACACAGATGAAAATGAATTATAAAGAATGATATATACATATTAGTAACAAACGACAAGAAAACACTTAGTGTGTTATGTAACCAGCTCATAAAATAGAATAAAAGATAGATCATGACTTAGAAATCAACCTCTTCGAGGGGGAAACCTCCTTTAAATTACATAAATGAAAAATTCTTAGATGATTCAAATGAAAAAACCTCCTTTATATATATGGGAGTCCAAGGGGTCACAATATAATCCTAGCTGACATAACAATAATAATGTAAGGGCACAATAATAACAATAGTGGGCTTCTATGGGGCACAATAATAACAATATGGGGACTAAATGGGCACAAAAGTAACAATAAGCAGGCTACAGTAACAATAATAAGGGGCTACACTAGTATTATGGGGACCTAACATGCCCCTCTCCTTCAAACAAGTGTTTTCCTCAACGCTTGAGTAGTTCTGGATGCTATTGTATAAAATTATCATCCTACCATGTCGAATCTTCAGCGGGTAAGTTCTTCCACTTGATGAGATATTATGAAATTATCGATTTCATAGATGTTGAGTTCTTGTTTCCTTGACTCCTTCCGGTTGCAATATGATTTTTCATTCCTTGTCAAATTCTGGTAATATTATTTGAACTGGGAGCTTGTCACCTATAACCTTATTTAAGCATGAAACATGGAAAACTAGGTGCACTTGGGAAGATGCAGGAAGCTCTAATTTGTATGCCATAGTACCAATATTTTGCAACACCTTGTAAGGACCATAATACTTTGGTGATAACTTATTATCCTTCTTAGCTTGTGTGAGGGAAATTTGTTTGTATGGTTATCACTGTAAAAATACCCAGTTGCCTACATCAAAACTTATTTCGCTGCGATGTTTATTTTCCTATTGTTTCATTTGATTCCGTGCCAAAGTGAGGTTATCCTTTAAGAGTTGGAGAACCTTTTTTTGATGCTCGATGTGATATTCCACTTCTTGAACCTTATAATTTTCTCTTAAAGATGATGTGATGGATGGTGGGTGATATCCATAAAGTTCCATAGATGGGGCATTTTTTTGCAGTATAGAAGGAAGTGTTATACCACCATTCAACTAGAGGTAACCATTTGACCCATTGTTTTTGTTTACCAGATACAAAGCAAAAAATATATCCTTCCAAACATTTCTTCATTATCTCAGTTTTCCCATCAAATTGAGGATGATATGATGAGCTATGAGCTAATTGAGTAACCAAATAAGAAAATAATTCCCTCCAAAAATTTCCTGTAAAATGGGATCTCTGTTGCTTACAATAATCTTTGGGTTTCCATGTAGCTTTTGAATGGTTTCCATAAATGCAGTAGCAACTGTACTAGCTTTAAATGGATGAGATAATGCAGAAAAGTGTGCATACTATGTAATTCTATCAACTACCACCATGATGACATCCTTTCCTTCGGACTTGGGTAAACTTGTGATAAAATCCTTTGAAAACTCCTCCAAACGTTAACTTGGAATGGATAAAGGTTGTAACAGACTGGGGGTCTTAATTGTCTCAAGTTTTTTTTTTTGGAAAACCAATCATTCGCCACAAAATTTTGAATATTAGATTTAAGGCCATCTATTGGGTTGAAGGGTCCTGACCTAAGCTCATATTTAAGGTTTGCCAACAAACCCCTATACTACTAGCCCTTTTGGCAATGACCTACTTTCGCCGGCCAATGTCTCACTCGATGTAGTATGGGTGGGTGTTGGAACCAGGTTTCCACACCTGGGATAAAGCATGTAATTAAGGAAGTTTTTTTGAGATCTATCAGGTTCGCATAGAAACAAGCTTATTACCGAGCCCTTAATAGTATAAACAACATGTAACATAAACAAAGTTACTATTATTAAGCAGATCTTAGCAACACCTTCACATCCACGTGCACATCAACAATCACAGAATAAAACAATCATAGATATGAAAATAGTTCAGATAACATGAAGATACTTCAACAAATTTCGTGTTCATTAACATCTAAAACCTAGTACAAACCCAAGTCACAACCCGCACACACAGCCGGCGTGGTCCGCACATAGCAGGACTGAGGATCATCGCGCACACATCTAGCAGGAGTCCTTATCCAATACTACCCAAAACAGATCTCAATAGTTCATTCTTAGCATCAATATTTCTTACACTTAGACTCAAACTATCTATCTATTTATATCATCATAGCCTGCGCTATCCTATGGTCTACAAACCGTGGTTTGTGGACTCTAGGTCTACCTTTTGACCCATTACAATACATTTGGGGCTTTGACCGACCCCAAAGCCCCTGCGCTAGACTAACTACTACAAAAAATATATATCAAAAATGCAGCTAGGGGACCCTATTCCAATACGCCCCCAACACAATCCTATGACTCGTCCAGAGTCACAGCGACCGTGGGGTTTGCATCTTTGCCTCAAGCTGCTTGATTGCATTGACCGAAGAGGGAAACACTTCTTCACTTTACGTAGCAGCGTTCTACACAATGTCCACCAATTTTTGCGAAGTTGGTCCATCAGTGGCAGTGGTGACACTCTCTAAGGTCTGATTCAGTTGTTTGACCACAACATCCAAGTCCTGAGATATATTGAGGACTTCGTCGGCCCATGGCTAGAGGTGGCCACTCAAAACCTTCTTGTTGTGGCGAAGCCCTTCCAGGTCATCTCTTAGCGGATGGCTACCTCACAGATGTGCCAGGTGTTGAGTTGGGATCAGAGTGGGCATATAGCCTCCATTTTCTTGAATTCTTCTTTCTTCTGGAGCAGTTATTGGGTAAATTCGCGTAGGAGAGGGTCGCACTGCACCGTAGACCACAGCTTCATAGTTGTATCAAGAAATTCAGTGCCCTGAGAAATCTATGTTGTAATGGTGTTCGTAGCTTCTGTGACCAAAGCAGCTCTCTGGGCGTGTACCTCAGGAGGGGTTTCCGACTGTAACTTAGCTTGCAATGAGGCAATCTGAAGTTAAAATTAATCCCTGATAGTTGATACCTCAGTCCGAGATTCCTTCAAGGTAGCGATCAGCCCTTCGACCTTGTACTTGTCTCGGTTAGTTTTAGCAAGATGATGCTCGAATTTATTGCCTGTGTCGTCCCGCGGATTAGGCCCATGCATAGGGAGGCCAGTAATGCGGTGAATGAGAGCAGCATCTATCGGTATGTGGCCTTGGAGCCATAAGTAGCCATCATGAATAAGTGCCAGCAATTGGCAAACGATGAGGTTGGTTATGTTGTAGCGACCGAAGTGAGGAAGGCGCAGTAAGTTCAAAATTCCGACGTCGGCTAGTCCCTTGACCCAAACCATTGGCTCTACTTTGGGCACACCATCCTCAATGACTTGTTCCAAGTACACATGTGGATTGAGTGAAGGAAAAGTGTCTAGGTTACCCAAGTCATGATCATCAAACGTGATGTGGGGGAGGTGGCCAACCATATCCCCCAGTTGAGGCACATCTTTAGGGACCAATGGCGTCTAAAGACAGGAACAGACAACATCCACGTTGGGCATAAGTGTCGGTGTTCTGTGTGGCTGAACATAAGGTGGTAACCAAGTCAGCGGGGTCAATTGTAGACCTTCTGCCATGAGTGCCATGGGGTTCAGAGGGGCAATAGGTGATATATTTTTAGGAAATTTCTTAGGGGAGGGTCGAATCCAAGGGGAAGTACGAGGCTTTCCACTCGCCCATTATGAATTTTTTACTTTTTCTTTGTTTTTCCACGTGGCTGAGGTGGAAACAACTTCCTCTGCTATGGGGGTTACTTCTCGAACTTCATCAGATCCCTCCTCTTCATACGACATCTCAGGTGGGGGCCTAATGGGGTTAGTACCAGGAATCCTAGCTTGGAATATAAATTCAGCAGTGCTACCATTGAATGGTGTAGTTCTAGTAGTCATTCAGACAGCCAAAAGACAATATCTATCAGAATAGTCGAAGGCCAACAAGCCAGACCAAAATGTGAACCCCGTATTCTGAACAGTCCCCATCTTATAGCCACCCCGAGGGAAAACTAGCTCAGAGATCCTTAATTTCCCTTCATCATTATGGAAATGGTAAAAAGTCCTCATAAGTCACCATATTTATTTCCTGTAACCCGCTCCCTCAAACAGGAAGCGTGGTTCCCCAAGTGCCCACTCCATTCCACTGGTTAGTTTTTCCCATTGCGCATCATCCCTACTCGTCCGTTCCTACGCACAGGCCCTGCGCGTACCGTTAGCGACACAACTACTCCAGACATATATTCATTTGATTGACACGTAGGAGTCCTGGTAGGGCTTTAGCCAACTTTTGTTAACATATACTGGCGCAAGGTCACTGCGCAATGTAGCTAACCAGACGACTCCTCCATCAGCGATTTCCTTTACCATATAGGCACCTAACCAGTGCTGGCAGAACTTCCCCAAGTGTTTCACAAACTGGCTATCATATAGCAAGACCAATTCTCCTTCTGAAAAATACCTTCTTCCAAATATGTCTATCATGCCATGCTTTTTCTCGGGTCTTATAAACTTGCTGATGAAAGTTAGCAATGAATCGATCTTCTTCCAAGGTGACTAGCTACGCTAAGCATTCCTCCATGATATCAGGCTCTGCCATGTTCGTAAAGGTCATAATGCGCAAGTTAGGAATGATATATTCCATGGGAATAATGGCCTCCTTTACATAAACCATCCCAAACAGTGTTTTCCCATTCAATTTCTTGCACATGGTACGATAGGCCCAAAGGACTAACGAGATGTGCACGTCCCAATCGCTTCGATCGACATTACAGATCTTGGTAAGCACATGTTCGAGAATTTTATCAAAAGCTTCTACCGTTCCATTTGCCTGCGGGTGATATGGGGTACTTTTTTCATGGTGGATCCAAAACTCCTCACTCAAAGCTTGTATTGTGTCTTTAATGAAATGCGTACCTCTATTGCTCATAAAGGTCTTCTGACATCCAAACCTGGTTACAATGTGCTCAAAAATAAAGTGCGCAACAATATCTGTAGTGCAATCCATCACAACTTGCGCTTCTGCCCATCTGGTTACATAATCATTCGTAGTGAGGATGTAGTAGGCACCTGTATTCTTACCTGGTGGGTTGATGGGTCCAATGAAGTCGATTGCCCATTTATCGAATGCCTGCAGGGCCATCTATGGTTGTAAGGGAATTTTATCCCTACGTGACGGTCTTCCTGTCCTTTGGCATGTGTTGCAAGCTTTGCAATAGTCGTGAGAGTCACTACGCAATGTGGGCCACCACAACCCAACTCTTAAGATCTTCCACGTCATCGCTTTTCCTACGTAGTGACCTCCTACTATGCCTCTGTGGGCTTCTATTAAAATGGTTTGTCTTTCATGCTCCATTACGTATCTTCGCAGTACCTCATCAGCTCCTAGCTTATACAAGTGGCCCGCGATGATGGTAAAGTCAGTTGCGCGGGTTACCAGCTCTTTTTTTTATACCGAGTATTCTGTAGGTGCCTTCCCCGTAGTTAAGAAATGAATAATATTGGCAAAGTGCTCATCAACCACCTTAATAGCAAATAGATGTGCATCGGGAAATCCTTCCTCTAGGTTGGTTGGTTTTTCACCACTCTCGATTCGGGACAAGTGGTCTGGTCCAGCATTTAATTTCCCCGGCTTCACAATTTTTCTCAAAGTCATATTCTTGAAATAGCAGTAACCATCGGAAAATCTTCCCCCCCAACACATGCTTAATGACGAGTTACTTCAAAGATGAGTGATCTGTGAACATCTTGAAGTGCCCCCCCTAGCAGATAATGTTGGTACTTCTACAGGGAATACACCATTGATAGCCCCTCGCGTTCCGTAGTGAAATAGTTACGCTTGGTTCTAGAGAGTTTTCTACTACAAAATGCAACTAGGTGGTCAATGTCCCCCTCCCCGGGCTACGTAAGTGTTACACCATTTTTTGGTCATCTAACCTATTATCATTAGATGGACCCAAGTACACCATGTAAGACCAATTTTACCCTAAGTAAAATTGCTTTCACTATGTAAAATAACTTAATAAACCACATTTATTAGGTTGTTTATGGTCTAAACAGGAAACCCTAAAAGGAAATATTAAACAAACCTATTTTGTTTGATTTTCCTCATGGAATAATTAATTAAACCATAATTTAATTATTATTCCTAGTCATGTTTAACCCAAAACAAAGAAATTAATTAGATAAACCTTTATTTATCTTATTATTTTCTAGGAATAATTATTTAAATCTTATTTAGATAACATTCCTTGTTAAATATGACCAAATCACCCACAAATAATTAAATAAATCATTATTTATTTAATTATCCTTCAACCACTTCCTTAAAAAGATAAATAAATCATTTATTTATTTATTATTAACAAATAAATGGATTTGACCCAAGTCAAATAATTTTTCCCTCCAACAAATATAATAAAATATTCCATAAAAGGTGGATCTAGATTTGGTTAACATTATTTTAATCATGCACCAAGATCTAGAATGACCCAATATTTTGTTATAAATAGGAGGGTTTTTCCTACCATTCTTCACCTTTTGTTGCCTATTAGATCACTCTGGATCTATACATTTTCTCACATTTTTCTACATTATTTGTTGTGTGAGCTCCCTTTGAGTTCTATCTTTGTCCGGGTTTTCTACACCAACAAGAGAGAGAGATTCTAGATCTGAAGTGCTGAGGACTTCCAAGAACCCATCCCATTGAGGAGAATTGGAAACATCTTCTTGTTTTCCTCCCAGGTGCCCTTAATACAAAAAATTCTTTCAAAAATTGTTCTTGTCTTGTCTATTGGATATATGGAGCAAACCCTTCTTTTTACTACTTAATGTCTTTCTATGCATATATCTGGTTTTTTGCAGCTCTTGTCTTGATCAACTAACTGCAGATCTGAAGATATTGGCAGCCATTTTTGATGTTAGGGCTATTAGTTATGAGTAGCTAAAGTGGTGTTTTTTCGTACACTTCGACAAAGGATTCATACTAACAAATGGTGACTCCACACGGGTTTCAAATTATGACCGTTGTCGTTTTTCATATTCCTGCATATCCAGCTACTTCAGACCCTAGGGTTTCTTTTCAGATTTTTTTTTTCCTATTTTTATGTTGTTTTTCTCACATAAAACCCTAAAACATTAAAATTTCTAACTTCCGCGTGTTTCTGGCCCTATTGCGCAGGTAACCAACATCAGCCGCAACTGAGACGACAACTTTTCTGAAAATCTGCCTCCGAGACACCCGGAGCTTTAGGTCGCACTTTTTGGCCCATAACCTGCGATCTAGACCTCTAGGTCGCACTTTTCAGCGTATTTTCTGTGACCTGCACTAAAAATAGGTCAGAACTTGCGACCTGCCATTTTTTCAGCTGTTTTTCTACAATTTTTCTGGGTTTTGCTGAAGCTTATGTCAGGGTTTTCCAACCTCTGCCTCCGCCCGTTTAGACCTGTTTCTGATCTGTTTTTCTCATCTAAGTGGGAACCTAGCCCCCTAGGGCTTTAGTACCCTCCACTTTTTGTGGAAGAGTTTTTAGCTGTTTCAGCCGTCTATTTTTCAGAGTTTCAGCCTTCCCTTTTTCAGATCTGATACCCCCTTCTCAGATCCCTTTAAATCAGCTCTTCTTCCTTTCAAATCACCTCTTGTAGTTTTGTTTGGACCTCCCTTTAGGACCTCCTCCCTATCCTTTCCGCTTTTTGCTGATTTCCTCCTTTTTTCCAGCCACCTTGCCTCTGTCTCTTGGCTATGATCTGCACCTCTTATCAGCGGCTTTCTCCTTTAGATCCCTGTCCCTTTCGACCCTAGATCTATTGGCCTCTTTTTAGTGTGTTTTGACCAGATTTTTTCCCTCTTTTAGATTAGTTTTGAGAGACCCGCCTTTTTGGGTTGAATCGATGCAATAGTAGCTGTTAATTTTATGTCATTTCAGCATTATATAATGTTCTCTGCAGATTTATTTTCAGTTACGCAACACACTTTTTCTCTTGCTCTCAAAATGAAAAGGGTTTAAAAAATAAAATTAACGCACGCCACACACTCACCCTAAGCGAAGAAGAGTCTGGTTTACACTGCCAGGAAAATACTTTAAAATCAATTGACACTGCACCTATCTGCCCTTGTTTCGACATTATAATCACTTGATTTTGCACCTCCTCGCCCTTGTGGTCATTCTTCTTCCCCTTGTGCCGTGTTTGTGTTGTCATCATTGCACCCCCAAGGTGCACTTCCCGGAGACTTCTTGGCCTTCACCCTCAGTTTCCGGTCGATCAACCTGCTCCGTCCCGCCGTCGTCGAGCCAGTCCTCCTCCGAGTCCGCACTCCGACTCCTCTTCTGATTCTTTAGGTTCTCCTTTTCCTTCTGGTTCTCCCCCTGTCACCTTCACTATGTCTAGTCTAGGGCCTAACGCTAGCTGTGCTCCTGGCCCTAACGCCGGAACTACTACTAGCGGAACCGCCACAGGAACTACCTCGGCCACACCCTTGCTGCCATACATCGCAGGCCTCAGCCTCCCCAATTTCAATCAGTTGATCAATGACCCTATCCGCCACGATGTTGGTTGGTCTGCTATTCCAACCAAGCTCCCCTCCAACATCTCTAAGTTCGAAGGCCTTGCTGGAGAAGATCCAACCAACCATGTCTGATCTTTCCACATGTGGTGTTCCTCCAACTCCATTACCGATGATTCCATCCGTCTTCGGTTGTTCCAACGCACGCTTACCGGTGAAGCTTCTAAATGGTATGTTGACCAAGCCCCCTCTTCCCATACCACCTTTGCGACCATTGCCCAAGCCTTTTTATCTTACTTCCAGCTCCCTCTCCGATACGATACTAGTACGGAGCTTTTGACCTCTTTCAAGCAAACCTCTTCGACCCGCCTTTCCGCCCATGTCCAGGAATGGCGACGAAGACGAAGCTTATGTCGAGCTTCCCCCTTCGAAGATCAGATCTATATGGACTAGTTCCTTCTCTCTCTCTTAGCTCCCATTGGCAAAGATGTTGCCTCCCATTTCCCTCAAACCGAAGAAGCCGCCCTCCAAATAGCCTTGAAAGATGACCTGATCTATGCTCAGTCTGGTTATGTTTATACCGTCCTCCCTGACCTCCCCAGGCCTGGTGGCGCTAATGCCCCGGGGGCATCTCATTCCGCCAACGATATCGTTGGAGCCCTTTCTCATCCGTATGCTCAACCTCCTATGGGCTATGGTCTCCCTCAGGGAGGGGCCAGCACCTCTAGCACTCTTCCCCCTCCCAGTAGCATGTATCTAGGATACGACATGCCTCCTCCTTTTCCCCAACCTAACCATTACCTTTATCCGCAGCCTGGTGCGCCAAATCCTCCAACATATGCGCTTCCATCTCCCTTGCCTCCTCCAAACCCGCAACAGCACCTACAGCCCCCTCCAGGGCAAGTATTTGCATAGCAAGGCGCAACTAATCCCCCTTCTTCTCAAAGAAGGCGGAGAGGCAATCCAAACCAATCTTCCCCTGGTACTCGTGGACCTAATCCTCAAGGTTTTGACCCTAACACTACTAACCAGCAATAGGGCACTCAGCCCAAGCCAGACAGGCTGCTTCGCACAAATAAGCCTTGTTCATGTTGTGGTGTTTATGGTCATTACACCCACGATTGTCCCCTCTTACCCCAGATGCGGCAGATGTGGGAGTCTCAAGCCACATTGCACGGACAACACGCATCCCCTCATGCTCCTCCTAAAAATGGCCACTACCCAATCATCTGTGTTTACCAATCCTTTCCCTCAGCAAGGATTCGTGGCTACCCAACCGCCTGACAGCCAGGTCACCACTCCACCTTCCCTTTCTGGTTCCTCCGATTACCAGATCCTTATGATGAACTCTGATCCTTCCCCAACCATCAACCTTCACCTTCAAACTCGGTCTCGCCAGTACCCCAAGCCTCCCGCTCAGTCTTCCCCCGAGCCTCTTTCTTCAGGTTCTACAAAGCCTCTTTTAACATCCAGTGGCCCCTTACATATCCCTGAACCCAAAGTTGAGGTTCATACCAAGATTCCTATGGGACCATTACGTCGAAATGATGCTTCTGGTCGAGCTGCTCATTCGTATAGCGTAGTGGATGATTTGGCGCAATCTCCTACTGCCATTTCCACACTGGAACTCCTCCAGTCGTGCCCTTCCCAAAAGAAGGCTCTACTATCTGTCGTGGGCGCTGTAGATCCTGCTAATGACCAAATGATTGTGCTCAACGCCCATCAATCAGACCATCCTCCTCTTCCTGCTTCCGTCGCCTTCCAAATCCCAGTCAAAATTCGGGACGCCAACGTTTCTCGGTGTATAATTGATGAGGGGGCATCTACCTGTGTGATGTCCGCTTCGGTTTGGAAACAAATCAAATCTCCTGAGCTGGCCCCTTCCACGATCACCCTTCGAGCGTGGGACGGCCACGCCTCCCAGCCCATTGGCCTTTTTCGTAATTGTCCTATCACCCTTGCCCGTAAGACCGTTTGCGTTGATGTCGAAGACATTGACGCCCCTCTAGACCACAACATTCTATTGGGGCGAAGCTACACCTATGCCATGTCTGCTGTCCCATCCGCGGTTTTTCGCAAGATGTCTTTCCCTCATAATGGAAAGATAGTCACCATTGACCAGCTATCTTACCATGAGCCGCCGTCTCAGACCTCTCCAGAGACGACCATCTCTTCTGTAGCCAATAAGCAAACCGTCGATTCCTTGACCAGCGTCTCCCCCAACGTCTACAAAGATTCCTCCCTGCTTGGAACTTTTCCTGGTCTTCCCCCTCCTCACGTCTCTGATCCCAGCTTATCGAATGTTTGCATGATGCAATCGTCTCGGGCTGCCCTTAAGCGACCCGCTTCGGCTAGTCAACAACCTCAGACTCAACCTCACCCACTGCAACCCGCTCCTAGCCCTTCATCTCCGCCAGCCGAACCGCCTCCTTCTGGCCCTTCTCCTACAGCTGGTGTCCCTGAACCCCTTTATCCCCCTAGATTAGTTCCCCCAAGCCTTAACCACCTCGGCACCGTCCCTCCTGGTCATTATCCCGCTGGTCAGATACCGTTCCTAGCTCCCCCTCCCGGAGTCTATTCGGTCCCCGTCATGGCCACCCTCTCTCTCCCTAACCTGACCCTGGGTATACCCGTCTGGTACCTTGACCCTCCAACCGCTACCCCTCCTGGTCACCCCAAACCCTATCTTGCTTTGACACCGGTTCAACCGGTCCCCCTTGATTCCTCCGTTGCTACCATGCCCCCTGCACCTCCCCAGGACCATACCCCTGTGGTGACAACTCCAGGAAAGAAAGGCAAAGCTCGCAAGGGGGCATCCAAAGACAAGGCCACCCCGACTGACCCTGCTCCTCCCTTGCTCGCAAAGCCTTGTGCCTTGTGTGATGTCATCGGTCACGCCACCCATACTTGTCCCGAGTTGCCCCACATTCAACCCATGGTTAAAGTCGCGTTCCCTGAGTCTACGGTCTCCGACCCTTCTCTGCCATCTTCGTCCGTAACCAAGAACCCAAAGACTATTCGCACTAGCAAACCCTGCGCTTTGTGTGGTATCCATGGCCATTACTCCCACCATTGTCCTCACCTGACACATTACCGCGCCTCTTTAGAAGTAGTCCGAGAGTATGAGGTTGAACAAAATCAATCCGCCTCTCCCATACTCGCGCAGTATGCTTTGGGCTAGCTTGAGGATCCCCCCGCTCCCATCGACATTCCCCCCCTAGGATGTTTAGATGACGGAGTCTACTACGACCATTCTTTACCTATCCTCCTCTGCGACCTTTAGAGCCCAGTCCCCTTGCGTCCTCCCCTGTGGTCTCACTTGACCCCCCTTCAGAGACCACCCTGGACCCCCTCGTTTCTACCCATACACGAGATCACTCCACCCATATCTCTGTTGACCTCCGCAGCCCGAGTCCCCGCCATACCTCCTATAGCCCTCATATACCACCCTCTAGTTTATATATGAGTCATAGCCATCCTGCTCATTGCACTCCCTCCCGCAGTTGCCACTCGATGTCTTCTGTACACTCACGCTGCCGTCATTGTATCTCCTCCCCCCATTTGTTGTCTTGTAACACCATTCCGCAGGACCTCCCGTCCCCACCCTTTATCGGTTACGCCGATGGTGCAAGTCGTTACTCCCGGAATCTAGCCTCGGCAGGTTGGGCCATTTTCACCCCCTTGCATGCCCTTGTTCTCTCAAACGGGGTCTGCATTGGTACTGCCACCAACAATCAGGCCGAATATGATGCAATGCGTGGTCTCTTAGCCGATGCCCTCTTTCATCGCATCCTCCATCTGCATGTTCGTTTGGATTCCCTACTTCTTGTCATGCAACTAAATGGTGTTTATCGTGTGCATAACCCTATGCTGTTTAGACGATATTTACGAGTGAAACTCTTGATACGTGAATTTGAAACCATAACTTTCAACCATGTACCTCGAGAACATAATCACTATGTAGATAGTATTGCAAACCATGTTCTAGATTGGCATTTATCACACGCATTTCATACAAGACAATAACATTCATAATCATTAAAAATGATGCATATCCATAATATGTGTCGCAAAACATGTGTTTAGAGTTCATCTACTTTGATACATATGACATGCCCATAGCATGTTACAAAAACTCAAAACTGGGGGCACCACTTGCCCCTACATACACACTAGGGGGCACCACATGCACCACACCTACTCACTATCTGGCGGATCCCGAGCCAATGGCTCTGCCCCTACAGCCCGTAGATCATGTATGCCTTGACCGGCCATTGCCATGCGCCGCATGACACCTCGCCATTCCGAGGGAAGACCAATGCATGCCTCCACGTACTGGTCACCTTGCCACCCACGCTTTGAAACTCTGGTCAGAAACCTCTCGCATCTACGGCGGATGTCCTCCAGAAGGGCCGCCGCATCCTCATTGCGCGTTGCTCTCGACCCACTCGACCCTGCAGCTCCAGAGACTGCTGGGTGTCCCATATATCCGTCCAGTTTTACCGGAGCTATATCTGCATACCAAAATTACATGAATCAGTACCATATCTACTATTCAATAACTTTAAAATGCCCATACAAGAATAGTAATCTGTCACTTACCATCGGGCCCCCATACTCGACCAGGCGGAAGTGGCAGGTCTGGATCTCCACAATAACTCATCCCACTATAGGGATAGTCATCAATGTGTAACGGCATCTGATCCCAATGGGCAAAGAACTCAGGTCGAAACACTTGCCCGACCGCCCCTCCTCCTCCTCTACACAGTAGCCGCCCCCACCGGCGCATCCTGGGCTCTCTCGGGCCCCCATCTGGGAGCTGTATATGAGGTCGTAAGGTCGGGATCTTCTCAAAGAAGAAGGTGCACAATAAAGTCCCATACGAGCAATCGTGGTTCACTTGCTGCTTGCAGAGCGACAACTATCGTTTTAGCGACACCAGCATCATTTGGGCCCACCCATAGTAGGTCCCACTCAACACACTCTCCACAATCATCATCTGCCCCCCAGTGATGTGATGGAGCGCCTGGTTACCCAGGATACGCAGCACCGCTACAGCCACTGCACGGGTCTCTAATCTCTCTAGATCCCCGATCGGTATCCGAGTCCCCTTGAATTGTAGACCCGGTCGACAATGTCGCTCCACAAAATCCATGATATGCCACCCCGGCGGTAATACTGGCTGTGTGTTTCCCACCATCCCCAGTGGCGGGAGACCTATCAGGAAATACACATCTTGGACTGTCAGTTCGATCTTGTGCCCCTGCACTACAAAGACCTCATGCTCTGGATCCCAGTAACTGATAATCCGGGCCAACAAAGGCTCTCCCGCCCTCATCAAAGGGTTCTCCAAAAACTTTAGAACCCCAAACCTGGCCAACACACAATGGACACCCTGATCTGCCTGGATCTCTACCCGTAATGTACCCAGGTCTCTCTCTCTCCAGTTAACCCGTATATCTGCCATATCTGCACAAAAACATCATTTTTGTCAGCATACAGATAGGGAATATCATAACCAAACACAAAAACCCAACTCTCAGCCATAAAACAGCACCAAAACCCCCTCATCTTCCAGGTCGCACTTTTCTGCCCAATTCTGGGACAGGTCACAGTTTTTGCCCTGAAACCTGCTTCCTAGGTCACACTTTTTGGCCCAAAAAGTGCAACCCAGCCGTGGAGATGAAGGAGGGTCTGTTTCTGAACTTTTGGGCCCTAAACTGAACTTTCAATCCATCAAATTGAAAGAGTAAGGTTAGGCCTCTTACCTGCCACTGACGGATCTTGATTCCAACGGTCGATTTGTCCGCTACGCTCACCACAAGATTTAGGGCCTTCTCTCCTCTCTACATTCACCACAGCAACACTAGAAAATGAGTGAATTTGGAGGGAAAACTACCTTATTAAAAGAGAACCCTTGTTTCTTCTTTCACCTGCTGCGACCATACCGTAGCCCCGTTTGACAAACCATCTGCATCGTTGGAAATCTCTCACCGAGCCCTCAAATGGGTATCTGTTAGTTTTTTGTGCTTTGATACTTCACCAAGACACATTTTTTCCAAGAAGGGTCACTTCACCTCTCCTTAAAATCGCATTTCTTCACTTATGACACTTGTACTTGCGGCACCATTTTGCCTCCTTACTTGTCTTTGTTCGTGTTGATTTTCGTCATGAGTTACCATCTTGTACTCATGTTCTCATGGTCCCCCCTTGGGCCTTTACTATGTGGCAGCACCATCGAGTCGCCCTTGTTTAGAGCATCCAAGTTGAGTCATCATTGCATTCATGGATTCTATCCCGAGTCCCTTTGTACCCCGCTATAGCCCTCCATCCTTCATTGCTTGGTCCCTCTCTTGTGTCGCACATTATGGCCTTCAGTCCCACTGTCCCCTATCCCTTATGATATTGCGTTAGTCATTGCCATGTCATTCATGCCCTTTATGCTCTAACAAGGGAAGTCGTCCATTCGCTACTCAGTCCTTTCCATTTCACCATCATCACTGGTGTCAGTCTGTCCGTCGCTCTACTATTGTCTCTCGTGCCTTAGTTGAGGATCTCTCATTGCCTCACCTGTGGCGGACCTCCTTCTGTCGACATCAACTCCTTCATTCGAGAAGACAGGTCTAGAGGGCGGTGTATCTTGGTTCCAGCTTCCACTCTTGTTCGGTGCCTCGAATCTAGCAAAGGGATCTCTCATTTCCCTTTGACTTGATTGTTTCTCCACTCCAGCTCCTTTCAGCATGATCGAGATCCATATGCTTGATGGTTCAGTGATGCAGCAACAGTTCTTGGTGATTCCCGGGTGTGTGTGAGATGTCTCAGCCCTCATGAGGGGGTGGCCCTATAGGTAGCCCCCCACATGCCCGGATGACCTCTTGATTGCAGCCTTCAATGCAGCTCCATATATTTGATGATGTCGGCCTTAGCCGCTTGCAGCGCCTCTTTGATTTTCATGTATCAGTCAGATCTTGTGAGCCCTTCCCCGTGTATAGGGGGAATTTGGGTTGTATTTGTATCTCATGTACTCAGATATTATTGTATAAGTCCTGGCTGTTATCCTAGGCACAGCCTATATGTGGGATTCCTCATTGTATTATTATCTGGCTCATGTTTATGCCAGTTGTACTTTATGGTTTGGTCCCTTGTTTACTGGACACACAATTCTTTGTACTTTGTCTCAGTCGGCATAGGTATGCCTCTCCCGCCACCTTTAGCACAGGTACCCTCTCATAAAAAGAGACTTGTTTCACCTGCGAGTCTCGTCTCCTCAGGGTCTAGTTCTTCAGCACACTCATCTACCTTACATTTCTCTCTCTGATTTCCCTCTTGATGTCTGGTGATTGAGTTCTTACAACGTAATTCGGTCATACGATTTGCTCCTAACACTCGCACGCTGGGGGGAAATCTGTTACACCATTTTTTGGTCATCTAACCTATTATCATTAGATGGACCCAAGTACACCATGTAAGACCAATTTTACCCTAAGTAAAATTGCTTTCACTATGTAAAATAACTTAATAAACCATATTTATTAGGTTGTTTATGGTCTAAATAGTAAACCCCAAAAGGAAATATTAAACAAACCTATTTTGTTTAATTTTCCTCATGGAATAATTAATTAAACCATAATTTAATTATTATTCTTAGTCATTTTTAACCCAAAAACAAAGAAATTAATTAGATAAACCTTTATTTATCTTATTATTTTCTAGGAATAATTATTTAAATCTTATTTAGATAATATTCCTTGTTAAATATGACCAAATCACCTACAAATAATTAAATAAATCATTATTTATTTGATTATCTTTCAACCACTTCCTTAAAAAGATAAATAAATCATTTATTTATTTATTTTTGACAAATAAAGGGATTTGACCCAAGTCAAATACTTTTTCCTCCAACAAATATAATAAAATATTCCATAAAAGGTGGATCTAGATTTGGTTAACATTATTTTAATCATGCACCAAGATCTAGAATGACCCAATATTTTGTTATAAATAGGAGGGTTTTTCCTACCATTCTTCACCTTTTGTTGCCTATTAGATCACTCTCGATCTATACACTTGGTCACATTTTTCTACATTATTTTGCTGTGTGAGCTCCCTTTGAGTTCTATCTTTGTCTGGGTTTTCTACACCAACAAGAGAGAGAGATTCTAGATCTGAAGTGCTGAGGACTTCCAAGAACCCATATCATTGAGGAGAATTGGATACGCCTTCTTGTTTTCCTCCCAGGTGCCCTTAATACAAAAATTCTTTCAAAAATTTTTCTTGTCTTGTCTATTGGATATATGGAGCAAACCCTTCTTTTTACTGCTTAATGTCTTTCTATGCATAGATCTGGTTTTTTACAGCTCTTTTCTTGATCAACTAACTGCAGATCTGAAGATATTGGCAGCCACTTTTGATGTTAGGGCTATTAGTTATGCGTAGCTAAAGTGGTCTTTTTTCGGACACTTCGAAAAAGGATTCATACTAACAGTAAGGACATCTCCTAGGGTGATTCCTAAAGCGTCCATGTAGACATGGAAAACCTTTGTCCAGTATGGAAATATGAGGATAGGTGCAAAACCATTTTTTCCTTGAGTAGCTCAAAACTCTTCTGACACTCCGCGTCCCAAAAAAACGATACATCCTTCTTTATCAACTTTTCCATGGGTGTCGTGATCAGTGAGTACCCTTAAATAAACTTCCTATAGTAGCCTGTGTGTCCAAGGATGGAGCACAGTTGTTTCTCAGTTATGGGGACTACTAAATTGATGATAACTATGACTTTGGCGGGATCAACCATCAGCCCCTACCGACATACTATATGGCCTAATAAGATCCTGAAAGGTACACAAAATATGCACTTCTTAATATTTAGGGAAATTTGGTGCTTTCTACAGGCGTCCAACATCATGTGCAAGTTTGAGATGTGCTTCTTTACCAATCCAAATACTGTCGAATCATTAAAGTATACTTCTAGGAAATTTTGAATGAACTCCTTGAATATGGCGACCACTACTCGCGAAAATATAGCAGGGGGCATTTTTGAGCCCAAATGGCATGACAGTGTACTGGAAGGATCCCTACTCGGTGGTGAAAGTAGTTTTGCTATGATCTTCAGGTGTGATCTTGATCTGATGGTAGCCCGAAAACCTGTCAGTGAACGAGTATGCTTCCTTCCCTCCCACACTATCGAGGATTTCATAAAAGAATGTTGTAGGGAAGGGATCATGTACGCAAGAATCATTCAAATTATGCAGGTCGATGCAGATTCTTATTTCTCCTTTAGTCTTTTTCTCTTGGACCACCATAGGGCTTACCCAATCTAATTGTTCTACTAGTTCGATGATACAAGCAGCTAGCATTTTTTCGATTCCTCTCTAGATTTTTGCTTATACATAGGTTCAATCGGTAAGGTCGCTACTTGACAGGGCGTGCATCCAGTTTTAAAGTGATTCACATGACCCCCAGGTCCCCTGTAATACCTTTGAGTTTTGAAAATTTTGTAGGAAACAGATCCTGGTACTCCGTGAGAAGTTCCATGACTTTCCCGACGGTATCATCATCCCAGTAATCCCCAATTCTAGCTAGCTTAGGTTGTTATTTTGTTCCAATGTTGACTTCCCTTAGCTTAAGAGGCTTGGTCACATCGACGGTTTGTAGTGGGGGTCCAGCAACTGCTCGTTCACCCTCCGATTCTAGGATAGTGATATTTCACGGGTCTTTGTCACATTCCTCCATTGATATATTGCGACAGTTAGCAATATCATGCATCTGCGTATCCAAATCTGGTTCCACATACTCCAGACAAGGGTGTGATTCATCAAATACTAGGGCATCTATCTCTTGCAGGGCTTCGTCTAATTCCTCAGTTCCACCTATCAACCAGAACATCCCAAAAAAATTGTCCCTCATGGTCTCCCAGTGGCGGGTGCGTTGATGTAGCTCTGCATCAAAATACCCAGCAGTGGGGATTGGTCCCAACACATGAATGAAAAGGTGGACCCATTCATCCCTCGTCCTTTCGTACCACACCTCCATCCATGCAGAAAATTTCTTGTGCAGGTCCCCTTGGCCACGGAAAGTCTCCATGCATAGGTGAACTGGGGGTTCAAATTGTAGGATCATCATCTTGCAACATTCCTCCCAATCTTGAAA
The DNA here is from genome assembly GCA_034641835.2 of Pinus albicaulis. Taxonomy (NCBI): domain Eukaryota; kingdom Viridiplantae; phylum Streptophyta; class Pinopsida; order Pinales; family Pinaceae; genus Pinus; species Pinus albicaulis. Next base: position 62,114 of record JAXQQM020083415.1, read on the forward strand.
AGTACCCTTATGAGTTTCCCACCATCGCGCAAGGGTCGCATGCATGGCTAGGTTAAGTGCCCACATTATCCGTTCCCTTGGGAATTTTGCTTTGAATGCTCTAAGGAAATCCCTAATACTACCAGAATTGTCAAAGTAAGGCAGCTCCCTTAACTCTGAAGAGATACACCAGAAATTCTTTGTGATCCTAAGACACCGTAGCGCAGATACGTCATGCAACTGATTCTACCAATTTTCTATCTCCCCATTGGAATCAGAGAGGAATTCATTGTCTTTCTCCCAGCACAACACGCCATCAGCCATAGGGTTAATCCAATCCTCATCTCGAGTAGTTAGTTTATAGATATGATCAATTTCATCTTCTTCGCGCACAGGTTCTGTATACCGTTCTCCCTCTACTAGGTCTAGAGGGACTATTACTCTCATACCCTCTGTTATCACTCAGGTTTTCCTTGAAGTTGTGGAAAAGGAAAGTATACTCGAGGTAACCACAAACCAACCTTCAGATGCAGAATCTAGCCAATCTGCATCCAGAGAGGGCTCTCTCTTTATGATTTATCTTTGTTCTTAGAAGGTTTTAGGCTAGTTATAGATCCAAGAGTTTTTTTGAAAATGGTGGAATCCGCAAACTAGGGGCAAGGTTGAAGATTTTCAGTCCATTGGGCTATGGAGTCAAAGGATGGCTTTACTGGATTTCTATTCTACACACAAGATGGTTTTGCAGGGCAAGATAGCCAGACAGAGAACAATCCTTAAAATTTAAAGTGGATGGGATGATTTTGAAGGGATGAAAGGCAGCTAAGAATCTTTTACCATGTTCAAAAGAAAGAAATGAGATGACTACAAACAAAGAGCAATGAAGAATTCTTTATTATAGTAATCAACAATGTTTAAATTAGCAAAGCAAGAGCATTTAAGAATTCATGCTTATAACCAATTTAGAGGAAAACATTAAGAACAATCACATCTGAAATCAGAGTACAATTAAGTAAATTTTGATTCAATCCTTTATGTAAATTATTCAGAAATGGACATAATGATATTATAAACTGATATAAAACTTAAGACATAGGGTAGAAAGACTTATTGAACTGCAGTCCGACACATGAATCCTGCAAAAAGTCCTGAGCTTCAAATTGTCATCCAGTAAGCCACAAATAAATTTCTCCAAAACACTTTTTATTCCAAAAAACTTCAATGTCACAGCCAAGTAATAGAATCGACCCTCAATACTCTCTTTGAGGGTTTATTTATACAAAAATAATTGAAAAAATATCACACTAACCTAGCCAATAATCGTGGGTGACTAATGAGTAAGTTACAATAAAAAGGAGACAAATGGTCTCATAAATAGGACAAAAAGTAATTGCTGGTGTGCTGTTTCCCGCTTTTGAGGACGTGCTGGAGGCAGGTGCTATAATAGGGCTCGATGCTGTCCCTTTGAGTAATTCTTTAGCTTGTTTGACACTCTTTGTTTCTACGGATACTCTTTAACCTGTGTAACTGATACTCTTTCATCTGTGCTCATTTTTATCTTTCACATAATAGTAAAAATATAAAATTCTCATCCTGAAGATAATTTTCATAGAATTTCCAATAGGTCATTCCACCATTGATCTTCTGGTATCATAGTCCTTTTAAGTTTTCTCAATGTCTCATCGGCCTCTGTGAGTTTGTAAAAAGTGGGCTCATTAGGAAATAAATACTTTATTTTATGTTCAAGATGAATTAAATTCTTCAACCTGTCATAGAGATTTCTCCCTGTTGGCAACGTTGTTTCTGGAAAACTGATAGAACTAGCAGTTGTATTTTGAGCATGGATATCTATTTTCTTAACATAGGTTTCCAGGTCCATTATCTGGTCCTCTGAGAGCATAGGACTGGGTAACCCATTGTCCAACAAAACTTGAAATTTTTCTCTGAAAGCATTAATATTAGCCAAAATATCTGAACATTTCCTTTCTAAATTCTGCATAAAAGTTCTTTTGATGAAAACTCTTTTTATCATCAAAATAGTGCCGGTCTTGTCCTCAATTCCTAGTACTGCAAGCTGTTGTTTCGTTCAGGTGTTCAAAAATTGAATAAGTTGATTAGCCTGCTCAGGTCTACCTCTTAGTTCATCCCTTGTTCTGTTTATTTCTTCCTGAGCTATTTTAATCAAGTCATTTTGTTCAAAAATTGCTTGAATAGAGGGCCAAATACTTTTTATTAACTCAATTATATTACCCCAAAGAATTTCATTTATTTCCCTCAAAGGATTTTCTAATGAAAGATCTTTTTCTAAAGCCTTAACTAATCTTTCCAACCTTTTAATTTCCCTGGTATTATCAGCAACTGTCTTCTTAGATGTATCATATTTCTTCTCCAAATTTTCTAACTGCAATTTCGTGGTTTGAAGTTCTGTGACTCTTAGTTGTAAACTTTCCATTTTTTTTGTCAATTCATCAAAACTTAAACCAGAAGTGTTTACCTGCGCTGGTACTGTTTGTTGATTTGCTGTTGTGGTACCTATAGTTGTAGTAGCTTCTGTGGTGGATGCCTGCATGATAGCTTCATTTTTTTGCAAAGCTTGTTCCAATTCTTTCTTTGTTTCACTTAGTTGCTTAGTCATTTTTAAGAGCAACTCCATTATCTCTTCCTGTGAATTTCCTTTCAAAACTTCTTGGGTCTGGGGATGCCTTGAGGCTGGCAATTTCAGCTGCTTTCTCAGTGCAGCTATGTCATCATCTTTCTTCTTAATTAGTGCCTCAATACTTTTAATATCTTTGGGGTTGTGACCCAAGCTGATGATTATGTCTTCCATAGACTTTATTCTGTTATCTTTGGCCTGAGAAGAGGCCTTCTCAATTTGCAATTGGGTGCTTGTGTTATTTAAAGAATCTTGCAGCCTTAGGGCTGCCATGGCCTTATCAGTAAGAGTGGAATAGACCATTTCCCCAGTTTGTTTATGCAGCTCTATCTGGTCCAAAGGATGAATGTCCTTTTCCAGGACCTCAAAATTTGTTCTAATATAATCAGCTGCTGTCATGGGTTTTGGCACCTTGGACTTGAAGTGGCTCATCATCATTTTGCCTTGTGAAATGTCAAATGCCGACATTAACCTTTCCTGATTATGTGGAGCCATTTTCAGATATTGATCATATACTTTCATTCTCAATGGATCATTCTTTGCCTTTATATTAATGAAGGTTCTTTTTATATCCCCTGTATCTGTTTTTGGTGGCCTAAAAGAAGATACTTCAGTACTCAATTGCTTTTGCAAAGCTTTTCCTTTCTGATCTGTGTGTGTCATACTAACAGAGCCAGTTAGTTGACTATCTTCTCTTCCATCATCAAACATCTCATCTATTATTTCCACTTCCTGGGGTGTATTGAGTTTCTGCCTTTTGGTTTGATGTAGCTCTGAGGATTCTTAGGGAGGAGTAATATCTGGAACCTGCCTTTTCTTTCCTATTTCCATGTTGGATGGAGTTTGTAATTCTGAAACTTCAGGATGTTTTACCTTAGTGGGAGAAACTTGTGTTTGATCAGGTGCTCTGGAGGTTTGAGGTTTCTCTGCCATGATTAAAGTTTCAATGACCTGTATTTCAGGTTCCTTTCCTTTACCTTTTGAATCTGCTGCAATTGATGAACTGCCTTCCTGTAATCTCTGATGTAGATTTGCTGCTGAAGAAGTGCCAATGTGAGGTACCTGCACTTGACCATAAGATTCTAGGTCATACTTCTTCTCAAGATCTTTCATAATTTTATTCATTTTGTCTTCTTCACTTTCTTCCTCAACTAGTGTTCCTTCAACCCATTCATCTTGGTTAGCATATTGTTCTATATCAGGAATCCTGTGGTGTATTTAAGGGGATGATTTTTTCTTTATTCTCTTTTCACAGATAAAACCAAATGGATCATAAGGAACCCAACGGAAACTTCTTTGGAACTTGCAATGGTTTTGTAGTATAACTTCTGCTTCTCGCTCAACATCCCTAGAGTTGCATATGTAGGGACCTAATTGACTTTTAATCCTGAGTTGGGCTTTCTTTTTCACACTACAAAAATGAATCACATCTGAATTATTCATTTGCCTGAAATATTCCAAGGCAAAAAGTCTCATGGGCACATATCTTGGCAACTTGAATGGATGTAATTCACATCAATAGATTCTAATGACTGAATGGTTTTGATATAAATACCAATCTCCAACTTTATATGTCCTTGAAAGCTGCAAGGTCTTCTTGATTTCATTACTGAGCCTTGGAGGAGGGATTCCTGTCAACAAGGTTGTTGCAAGATATACAAAAAGATCAATGAACTCAGTATAGGAATAGGGAGAATCATAGGAAGAATGAATTATGGGAGACCAAAATATAACTGACCTAGGGTTTCCCTTGGCATCAAGCTTTTTAACAGGGAAAGGGAACTTCTCTGATTGATAAAAGATAATGAGATGATAAATAACTGAGGAATATTTAAAAACTTTTTCATCATCTAGCCTCATGAACTGGTCATGAATCTTATTGGCTATAAAAGAGGCAAAGTCATATTTAACTGCAGGAGGTTGCCCAGGAGTAAAGATAGACAGTAAAACCAGGGTTATTTCATCAACATATTCACTTGTATTGAAACCCAAGACAAAATATATCATATTTAGGATGAGCCTTCCCAACTTACTAAAATAATAAAAACCATAGGGAGGAGGGCCCCTAGGTTGATGTTCAGGCAACATAAAATTCTGGCAAATGGAATCCAATTTTTCTGGGGTCAATTGATTAGACTTTTCAATCAGTTCTTCCATAGACAAAGGTGCTAGTTCTTGATCTGGTTCAAAATGTGGCATTGCATTGATAGCTTGGGGAGTAATGGGGAAAAGAACACTCTGGTCAGGGGATATTACAGCTCTTTGAGTGGGATCATAGTTAGAATGGAAATAGTGGATAATTTCTGGGAAAGTAATGACTGAGGGGATGAGATATCTCGGGAGATTGGATTCCCACAACCCAATGACATCTTGCCCCTTCGAATATGTTAGCCCCCCTATGAAATTTTTGACAAGAAAATAGGGGGCTAAATTGTTCCTGAGTCTTCAAGGAATGCATTTCCTCTGAAAACACAGTCTCCTTGAAGCCTCTTTGTGCCTTTTACCCTTTGATCAAATCCCGTCTGCTAATTTCCCTTATAGGCCTCTCTGCTATGTGAAGAAGTGCCCAAAGGCCTCCTTTCCCCTTTATTTTTTCCTCATTTAACCTCTTTTTCTTCCCCTTTTTTCCTCCCTTGGCTCCCCTTCTATTTCCCCTTTACCCCTTGAATCCCCCCAAAAATCCCCTTAAGTCCTTCCCTTACTCTTTATTTCCCATTTTCCCCCTTATCGTTTCCCTTTAAACCCCTTAAAACCCTTTAAAATGGGCAAAAAACCCACTTTCCGACCATGCTATAGGCACTAGCCCCTTTCCGCTAGTCCCTTAACCACTTCCCCATATGTGCCCTTCCCCAAGACCAAGCGCTTAAGCCTTGGGAGCCAATCGTAATCGAAACAACTGGCGAGTGCATTCCCTTTGTAATACTCAAAAAACCCGACGCGATTGCTTTATTTCGTTAAGTCTCGCGGTGTGTTCCGCACTGTTGATCTACCCAGATCGACGGCCAGCGCTAATCGCAGCCCCCCGCTCGATCGCAATCGAAGGTTTGTGTGTGTCACATGTTTGTGCCCTCCGATCGATCGCAACCTTGTTTTCCGATTCCCCCGATTGAAACCCTCCCGATTGCATCCCCACCGTTCGTTTGTTTCGCGATCCAACGGCTATCGCTCTCCCCTGTCGATCGCAATCGAAAGTTTGTGTGTGTCTCATGTTCGTGCCCTTTCGATTGCAATCTCTTCCGATTGCCTCTCCTCCGATTGCATCTCCGCCGTCCGTCTCCTCCCAGATCTGACGGCTCAGATTTAATCGTCCTCCACCTCTGCTGGGTCCCACATTCACGCCTCCGTCTATTGTTTTTTCGCGTCTCCTTGTGTAATTTGCCCAAACAACAATATTTGGGTTTTCACCGTGTTAACCATTCCTCTGCCTCCATAGCATTTCGCCACCACTGCCCGGGTCCTAAGCAGGTCTATTTCAAAGTGTGCAAACATCACAGAGAGGCCATTTCAGCGGCCAGCGAAGCAGCAGAAATAGGATTTGAGGAGGATTCAAGCACAGTCTGAAGACCAAGAGCGCACCAGCAAGTCATAATTGCACCACCTAATAATAGAGTACTCTTTCTCCAGGCGTACACCTTTCCTTCAGCGTTCTCCATATCTCCTCGAGCCCATAAGCAATTAAATACATAGACAGGAGCTTCATTTAAGACTGTCTGAGCAGCAGTAATGGAGGTATGGAGAAAACGCGGACCTCCACCCAGTTCATTTATTCCAGAGGGCCAGCGCAAAGCTCCAGACACCAGTAAGGACTTCAAAGAGATATCCTAGGTCGATCGACCTGACAGAGGCTTCCTTAGCTGGTCTACAGAGTACCTACGGCACTGCATTCCGCCATTAAGCAGTATGGGCGTGAACACTCCGCCGGTTCTGTCTTAATGAGTTCCATTTATTGTATTTCCTACCACCGCTTCTTCCTCTTCTCCTATATAAAATCCCTGAGAATTAATTGAAAAGGTTGTTGTTGCCTTGCTGGGCATCTGCTGTTAGAGGGATTCATTTGTGACTGTTAGAACAGTCTTGGGAGGAAGTTGCAGAGTAGTTTGTTTGTAATAGGCTGGGAGGAGAAATTCTGGACTGTATTAGCCATTGAGCTTATTGTACATGACTGGTTTTGCATCTATTAATCAAAGAACATTTCACAGGATCCTGGTCTATTGCTATTGGTAATGTTTTTCTTAACTCCGTTATTCACATTTGCATATTATTTCATGTTCTTCTGGTAGGCATCAGAATAATGGTATAGGATTCACCCTTGTTAGGTGCCCTATGCTGTCTGCTCTCCCTACCTTTATGTTTTCTGCTCTATGTGCTATCTAGGAGCTGGTTTCAATTGATTTAACCAGTGCAGCGGATGTTATTGCCTGTTGGCTGATGTATGAATTGGTTGAATTAGTTCTTAGAAGTTCTTGTTGGGTTTTAAACTGGAAGGTTTGGAAATACTGGGGATAAGTGTTAGCCCTGTCCACTAGAATCCTTGCATGACCAATTTACCTTTATGAGATCCCTTTGTTTATCTTATCTCTGTTTTCCCCTTGGAGTTGCTAAAGCAGACCTGGAGTTAAATGACCTCTCGTCTGATCTATAAGCAGCCCCTTTGTCTCTTTGAGAGCTTCCTTTGAGTATGTCCAAGCAGGTCTGGAGTTAAATGACCTCTGACCTGATCTATAGACAGAAAATTGGTTGCTTTCCTTCTTTCACCTTCCTCCTTAATGTTCCACCCCACCATCTAATCTAAAGATCCTCTAGTATTAGATGACTTGCCCTTTGGAAGCCTTGGCTAGTGGATGCAAGTAATTTTCCTATCATGACTCCATAGCCCAATGGATGGCACGGTCTTGGCCCTTTCTCTCTGCTGAAACAGCCTACTGTTTTGTTCCTTTCCTCCCATTGCTTTCCCAGGCCTATGATCTCCTAACCAATCCAGCAACCCTCCAACCAAACCATGCAAAACCCCCCTTCTGTGCTTCCTAACTAGCCTAACATCTCATCTTGAGCCTCAAAGATATATCTATCTTTGTTTTATTGGAGAGATCCCTCTCCGGGTCCAGGAGGGCTAGCTTCTACGGCCCCAAAGTGGTTTGATGTTGTCTCATCTTTTGGTATTGCCAAATCTGCCAAAACATGGGAACCCCAACATAATGGCGACTCCGCTAGGGAATTCTGAGTGCTCCTCATTTCAAACAACCTCAGAAACTTAGAACTCTGGTTAGGTTGACGATAAGTCACACCTTTTACGGTGAGCACTGTGGTGGACAGTGTGCCCTAGAATTATCCTAAACCCTCCAACTAGCGACTCCATTGTTCCTAAACGTTAAAGACTCCACTGGTGATCAGTAGGCCTGCTGATTATCTTGGTTTCACATCAGACTCCACTGGGAGACCAGTCCCAAGCATAATGAAGACTCCACAGGGAGGCCAGTCCCCAAGACAACATCAACCACAGTATAAATAACAAGTAGGGCTAAGTTTCTTGGCTTATAAACAGCACTCTGGCTCACAGAACCATTCATACAAGAGCTTTCCCTGATCCAAACCCACCTGAAGCAGTTGATAATCCTGAGAAAATCCTTAAAACAACATCTGCGAGTAGGAGATCAACTATTTCCAGCAACATTCATAGAGCCAATTCTGCACCAAAAGATCTTGTGGCTCTATTAAACCCTCTCTTCGACCTAGATCTTCAAAACAGATTACCTAGAACTAGGTCATTCAGTGTTTCAAACTAGCCAGACACTAGGGACAACGAAACCCCTCCTTCCACACCACCTGATCTCCACTTTCTCCAAAACTTGGGGCTTTCTCACCCTAGATCTGCTCAACAGACTTCTGCTGGTCCTACCATCCCTGTCATCCAACTACCAGCTACTCAAGCCAACCCTATACCTCATCAGAACATCATCATGGCAACCTGGTATGCACCTCTAGTTTTACCTCAGCCTCTACTGCCCTTACCAAATGATTACCAATCAAAAATCCCACACTTCCCTGCTAAAGAGCCTACAACAGCATAGCAACATGTAGATAAAATGGAGGACTCTTTTGACTATATGGAAATTGATGATGAAACAATCAAAATGAGAATTTTCGCGCAGAGTCTGGGGGGGGAGGTTAAAAAGTGGTTTAAAAATCTACCTGCTGGTAGTATCAATGATCTCCCTGCTTTATACCAGACTTTCATTAATAAATGGGAAACTAGGGCGAACCCTCGCCAGCTCCTAGCAGAATACATGTCCCTTAAAAGGAACGCAGGAGAGAGTGTTCACGATTACACCACTAGATTCAATAGCATTTATAATGCTCTCCCTCCACACATGAAACCTCCGCAGGGTATGGCCCTGGCCAAATATCCTGATGGATTTGATGCTGACATGGCCTATGAGCTTAGAGATAAAGAGTACACCACTTTGGAAGACATGCAGAAAGGGGCTATAAACATAGAGGCAAACTTAATTGAAAAAAGGGCCAAACTAAGAGCTGAGAAGAGAGTAACATACAAGGATGACACTATAGCCTCCACTTCCGATCCTAATATTGACAGATTGTCTAAGAATCTAGATAAGCTATGCCAAGTGGTGGAAAAGATGGCTATCACTCAGAACAGGAACCAAAATCAAAACCAAAACCAAAACTTTATAAGGAACAACAACACTCTCAACAGGCAGAAAGAATCAGATCAGCAAGTCATTCCCCCATTCCAAAACTTTCTTGATGAGGATGAGGGAATCATAGAAGAGTCTGAAGGGAATGTGATAAACATGTTCGAAACAGAAGATTCGATCCTAAATTGTGATTCAGAAGAGGACCAACCCTCAACCTCTTATGGGGAGGAGGAGTGGTTTGAATCTGAGGATTATAGGTTGGGATTCGAAAATGCCATGTTGCAGGTCAGAGAACAATATGAGCTCAGGAGTAAAAAGAACCAAGACACTTCCAAACCTAAAACTCCTGAGGTAACCATCAAAAAGAGGCCTGAAAAATCTTCTAAAGTAACTGCCGTGAACAACAATTCAACGGCCAAGAGTTCTGAGAGTATCAAAGAAAAGGACAACCAAAACAATGAAAAACAAAGTCAACCAACTAGTAGCCTAGCAACTCAGTTAGTTCTCCTGATAAAACTATGTCTACACATGTACATAATGAGAAAACACAAACCGATTCAGCGACTAAGGTGGTTGCAAATAAAACAGAGTTGAACGCTTCCAAGAGTCAATCCACTTTCAATTTAGAAAGTGATATTGCAAAAATCAAAATCTCTGTACCATTATCTGAGCTGGCCTCTCAGGATGTATATAAGGGCCAGATTTTGAAAGCATTAAATCTAAGTATAAATAATGACACTGTAAATTTGAGCGATGATCAGCCTGCCCTCTTATTCGGTCCCAAGATTGAGGGGAAATTTCAGGAAGGGGTAGTTCCACCTTTTTATATCAGTCTTAACATTCATGACAAGATCCTCCATAATGCCATGCATGACTCTGGTGCATCACACAATCTAATGCCTAAGGTAGTCATGGAGAAGCTAGGCCTAGAAATTACCAGACCTTACAAAGACTTATACTCTTTTGACTCTAGTAGAGTAAAATTCCTAGGCCTCATCAAAGACTTATGTGTGAGTTTAACTCAGATTCCTGCGAAATGTATGGTCATGGATGTAGTGGTGGCAGACGTGCCACCCAAGTATGGCATGTTATTATCTAGATCATGGGGAGCCAAGCTGCAAGGCACCATGTAGATGGATGGCTCATATGCCACTATCCCTATATTTGGCCAATCAAGAAGACTGTATAGAGAGTCCCAAATGAAATTCCTAGTCAGTAGCCCCGAGAAACCTAAAAATTCACCATTATATTCTGTGCATACCGACCTTGACTCATTCATTTTTTGTAATGATGAATCCTTAGAAGAGCCAGAGTCCCAGAATAGGCATACAAATGAGAACACCGAGCCTATAGACCTCCACATAATGGCCACTTTGGAAGAATATGATCAGGAAGACCATGGGCAGCACACTGAAAATGAAGAGGAAATCAGAAATGAAGCCTGTAGGATCTGTGGTGGACCCCTCACTCCAAGTGAAACAGAAACAGAACAAGAACAACCAGCTAACCACCTCCCTAACATCCATGGCCTCTACGAACAACAAGATAGTTTACAACCTAGTACAGACCTCCCAACTCAACCTAATGGCAAACCCAGCTGTAGAGGAGGAAGTGAAGTGGAAGTAAACAAAGAGCCCCTGTGGGAAATGAACTTTGATGGGTCCTGTACTAGACAAAGCGCTGGAGCAGGAGTGTGGTTGCGTAACACCGAAAATGACCACGCAGAGAGCCACGCTGTCAATCTGCATTTCAAATGCACGAATAACATTGCAGAATATGAGGCTCTAATCTTGGGCTTAAATCTGTTGAAAAAATTAGGAGCCCGTAGGATAATCGTGAGAGGAGAATCTGAGTTAGTAATCAAACAGATGAATGGTGAGTATTCGGCAAAACACCCCAGGCTTAGGGCATATAGGAATGATACTCTAGATTTACTGAGAACGTTCATCGAATATGATTTAGTATCCATTCCTAGGGGTCAAAACGCTATTGCAAATGGACTAGCCTGCCTAGCTAGCTCCTATCCTAAAGCCCCAGTTGACCAACAGATCATAATTTAGACTAAATTCAGGCCTGCAGTGCCAGACAATGAAAAATACTGGTAGGTCTTTGAAGGAGACAAACAGATTGAAGATTTCCTGATGGGCAGAAATGAGTTTGAATTTTCTAATTCAGACTCAAAATCTGATGACAGCTGCCCAAGTGAGGATTCCCCAGGTGAACTAGAAACACCTAGTAGTATAGAAATAAATTCTTTTTTCTGAAGAAACTGGAGATTCAGCCATAAAGCGTGAAAACGCAGATGGAGAAGAAATGGAGGTGCTGCAAGCCAAAGACAAGAACATACCAAGAGGCTTAGCACCCTTAGAGGACCTCTTTGATTTCGATGATGTTGCAAAGAAGCCCACAATAGAACATGCAGAGTCAGATGTAGAAGAATGCAACATAGGCACTGAAGACAAACCCAAAATGATAAAGCTGGCTAAGTCCATAGCTGCAGACATGAAGAAGAAATACATTGACCTGTTTAAGGAATTCATTGATGTGTTTGCATGGAGCTATGAGGAATTAAAGGCCTATGACACCAACATTATACAACATAAGATACCATTGAAGGAAAATCAGAAACCTTTCAGACAAAAACTCCGTAGAATTAATCCAAAACAATTGCCTGCAGTAGAAAAGGAAATTAAGAAGATGTATGATGCAGGCATTATAGTCTCTGTGAGGTTTTCTGATTGGGTGTCGAACTTAGTGGCTGTAAGGAAGAAAACAGGGGAGATTAGGCTGTGCATAGACTTCAGAAACCTCAATAGAGCCTCCCTGAAAGATAACTACCCCTTGCCTAGAATGGAACATATCTTACAGAAGGTAGTGGGCTCTAAACGAATCTCCCTGCTTGATGGTTTTTCAGGATACAACCAGGTCCTGGTACTCCCAGAAGATCAACTCAAAACAACTTTTACTACTCCATGGGGCACCTTCATGTATGTGAAAATGCCTTTTGGATTGATGAATGCTGGAGCTACCTTCCAGAGAGCAATGGATATTGCTTTCTCAGATGAGATTGGACACTTTATAGTTATCTACTTGGATGACTTAACTATCTTTTCTAAAACAGAAGAAGAACACTTAAAACATCTGAGGAAAGTTTTTGAAAAATGTAGAAGGTACGGTCTGTCCCTAAATCCTAAGAAGACTGTTTTTGGGCTGCAAGAAGGTAAGCTCCTTGGCCACATTATATCTGAGAAAGGGATTAGGATAGACCCCCAGAGAGTTGAGGTAATACTTCAAATTTCACATCCAAGAAACATCAAGGAGCTACAGTCCTTCATTGGGAAGATCAATTTCCTTAGAAGATTTATTCCCAATATTGCTGAGCATCTTAGGAAAATGACTGAAATGCTAAAGAAAGATGCAGGAATCAAGTGGAATGTTGAAGCCAAAAAATCTTTTGAGTCAGTAAAGCTCGCACTCACCCAAGCCCCTGTCCTTATCAGCCCTGACTTCTCAAAAGATTTTCTGATCTTTTCATTTGCCTCCCCACACACAATAGCAGCAGTTTTGCTGCAGAAAAATTTGGAAGGTAAGGAACAGCCTATAGCCTTCTTCAGTAAAGCCTTGAGAGATGCACCCTTAAAGTACAACATCATGGAAAAGCAGGCCTATGCCCTGATTAAGGCCTTAAAAGACTTTAGGGTGTACATTCTGCATTCCCACACCATTGCCTATGTGCCAAATATAGTGGTCAAAGATATCTTGTCCCAAGACCCAGATGGAAAAAGGGGCAAATGGATTGCTACAATTTTAGAATATGACATCGAAATCAAACCCACCAAGCTGATCAAAGGTCAAGGCCTGGCCCAATTGATGGATGAATCTAATCTACAGGCCCTTGATATTAACATGATGAATGCCTTGGATGAGCAGGAAGGATTGCCCCATCCAACTGTTGAGGAGCAGTTTCAGAACTCTCCTTGGTATGCTGATATCCTTTACGTGCTCACACACCTCAATTCCCCTCCAGAACTGTCCAAAACAAAGGCCAGATTCATAAAACTCAAAGCTAGAAATTACTGCATTATGAATGAGAGTCTATATTGGAAAAATCCAAATGGCCTTTTACTGAAATTCTTGTCTGAAACTGAAGCCGAAAGAATCAAACAAGAATTCCATGCTGGGGAGTGTGGAGGCCACCTGAGTTGGAAGGCCACTGCAAATAAGATACTCAGGGCTGGGTACTATTGGCCTACACTCTTTAGTGATGTCCATAAAATGATTCTTGCCTGCCACAAATGCCAAATATTTGAGGGCAAAAGAAAGCTCCTTCCCCTCCCTCTGCAACCTATCACCATAGAAGGTCCCTTCATGCAATGGGGCTTAGACTTCATTGGAGAAATCCACCCCTCTTCTTTTGGGCAACACAAGTGGATCTTGACTGCTACTGATTACTTCACTAAGTGGATTGAAGCCATACCCACTAGGAATGCCACTGATTCTGTCATCATTAGGTTCCTAGAAGACTTCATCTTATCTCGGTTTGGCTGCCCAAGGAAGATAATCACTGACAATGCTGCTGCTTTCAGATCCAAAAGAATGATTGATTTCTGCCACAGGTACGGAATTTCACTTGGACATTCAACTGCCTATTACCCCCAGGGTAATGGCTTAGCTGAATCATCAAATAAAATTCTGGTTACAATCATTAAGAAGCTGCTGGAAGAGAACAAAAGGTCATGGCATAAAAAGTTGATACATGCCTTGTGGCCAGACAGGCTCACTACAAAGAAATCTATTGGCACATCACCCTTCCAGCTGGTTTATGGGACAGAAGCAGTTTTTCCTACTAGCCTTGGGATACCAGTGGTAAAGCTTATTCAAGAAGTCCAATCAAAAGAAGACATCATGATAAGGATAATTAATGAAACAATCCATCTTCAGCAAACAAGGGAGCAAGTTTATGACAGAGCTGTCAGAGTGCAGGAAAACATGAAGAGACAGTTTGACAAAAGAACCAAAGCAGCGAATTTCAAAGTTGGGGACAATGTCCTGAAGTGGGATTCAAGAAGAGAGGATAAAGGCAAACATGGAAAATTCGACAGCTTGTGGCAAAGTCCGTTCGTCATTCAAGCCACGGTGGGTCCTAACGCGTTCTTCTTGCAAGAGCTTGATGGTTCCGAGTTGTTTGGGGGTCCTGTCAACGGCAGGATGCTCAAACATTACTTTTATTGATTTTCCATTTCCAATTTCACCTCCATTGTATATACCGTTGCAAATTTTCATTTTCAGCAAAAAGAGAGAGATTGTTCCAAGAAACAGAATGAAAAGAGAGGTTCAGACATGCTCAAAACATGAACCTCTGAGGCAAAAGGATTGGCTCTAATAAACTCAAAATCAGAGCTGGAGCAAAGGAAAGAAGTGACTCAAATATGCCCAAAACCTGAGTCACAAGAAAGAAAGAAGGATGTTTCACAGTTGCAAAATTCCATGCCTTCACAGTTTTGTTTTCTTCAGGTTTCTGCCCAGCAAGTCAGACAGTCTAATCCTGGCTTGGCTGTGTTTAAATTTCCTGTCTTAGAATATAGGTGAAGAAACCTGTTGGACAGTTTAATCCCAACAGGTAGTAGATTAGGTAGAGAAATATATGAGGCCAACAGTCTAATCTGGCCTCATGGAGCAATAAGGGTAGAATTAGAATAGGTTTGTTTTTGTTTTGCAAAATAAAATGTAAAGGGTCTGCTAGTTCAAATGCACCCAAGGGAAAATTGTTAGAGCTCTAGTTTGGGTAGGTAGATCGGTTGGGAAATGTTTCTGCTGATTTTTGTATCTAATATATTGTGGCAGCTAACCTAAAGAAAGAAGAAAGATGGCTTACAACAGCAGGCATCTGGCCTACACCAAGAGATCAATTTCTGAATTCTTGACTCCTTCAAGAAGAAGCCATCCCCATGTGGAGCCACTGTTAGCCCCCCTATGAAATTTTTGACAAGCAAATAGGGGGCTAAATTGTTCCTGAGTCTTCAAGGAATGCATTTCCTCTGAAAACACAATCTCCTTGAAGCCTCTTTGTGCCTTTTATCCTTTGATCAAATCCCCTCTGCTGATTTCCCTTATAAGCCTCTCTGCTATGTGAAGAAGTGCCCAAAGGCCTCCTTTCCCCTTTATTTCTTCCTCATTTAACCTCTTTTTCTTCCCCTTTTTTCCTCCCTTGGCTCCCCTTCTATTTCCCCTTTACCCCTCGAATCCCCCCAAAAATCCCCTTAAGTCCTTCCCTTAAGTAATGGGGAAAAGAACACTCTGGTCAGGGGATATTACAGCTCTTTGAGTGGGATCATAGTTAGAATGGCAATAGTGGATAATTTCTGGGAAAGTAATGACTGAGGGGATGAGATATCTCGGGAGATTGGATTCCCACAACCTAATGACATCTTGCCCCTTCGAATAATCGTCTTTGCAGCGACAATAACTTCGAAGAGGAATTTCATCGAAATGCAAGTCTTTAATTTGGAAGTATTTATCCACTAAGGGCAAATATTCTAACTCTCTGTGGGGGGCATTCAGTGGAGTCACATTCAGGGCTGCCGGACCTTCCATTTTGGTTCTTGTGTATTCAAAATGGAAGTTTCTGGGTTTTCTTTACAAGTCGGGGCGCGATTTCAGTTTAAATGAAGGAAATTAGCACAATTGCAGTTTCAAAGGAACAATTCACAGTTTTAAACCTCAGGGAATGATCCTAGCGATAAGATTTAATCACTAATCCAGTGGAAAACAAGGAAAACAGAGTTTCTTTTGAAGTTCGGAGTGCTATAGAATAAATACCTGTTCTTGGAGGCAAACTGGGTTTTAACAGGTATCAGGCGGTGGCAAGAGGATGCTTGAACACTGGTTCGGCGGAATTCTGGAGCGAAATCGGATAGAACAGTAGATTTCAGTGAAAATTTGAATTTCGTAGTGGAAAGCACAGTCGTTTTCAAATAATGAAAATGACATAAAAAACACGAAAATTTGTTTTATTTCCAAAGTCAAAAAAGGGTTTTTTATTTTTTCGAGGAATGACGTCATATCAGTACAGGCTAACGTGTGGCAGGGACCGGGCGGTAAGCAGTAATCCCCGCACCGCTTATGAGCAATGTCGATTTTAAACGTGAGGGTAGCGATCCCACTAATCAATGGACACGTGGCCGGAGGACTAGTCCAATACCACCGTGCCCCCACGCGTTAAAGATCTGACAAGGGACAACTAGAAGAATTGTTGTGGAGCGTTGATCTTTGGAGGAGTGATCCAACGGTTGGAGGGACGGGGAGATGGTAGATCGTTATCGTGCGGGCCCGGCGGGGTTTTAAATGCGATTAACTTTATTAAATATCCCGGGGGGCGTCTAATAGGCGGAAAAGTTTGGTTATTAATTAATTCTTATAATTAATTAATCCCAATGGTTATAAAGGTGGTTGCGGCGGGGTTCAGTTTCTAACTCGAGTTAAGGTTGGAGAATGAGATATATAACGGGATTTCTAACTCGAGTTAGGGCGTCGGGTATGGGATTATTTCCAAAGTTTTGGTTTAAAATAAAACTTCGGGTTTATTATTTTTTGTATTAAACATATATATCATATGTTTAAAGCTTTTCTCATATATGTTTTTTTATTATATGATAAATTAACCAATGTAATTAACTTATCATAAGGGCGGGAATATTACATAATGATATATTTAACCAAAGGGCACATAATGTGGGTTTTTAGTGATTAATTGGGAAATAAATACTTTGGTTAAAATCTTAATAGATGGGTCTTTTGGATATTTCTATAAAAGGAGTTATATACTTAGGATAAGGCATTTTCACTAGGGATTTAGTAAATAAATCAGAAGTCAATATGACAAAGGGACATGGTAAACTCAAAACACTTAACTATAACTAAGAAAGTGAAGATTTCTGAAGTAAATAATATCATCTTAATTTCAACACTTAAACATAGCATAGCAAGTAATTTTGAGGGTATTTTATGAAATATGGCATGATTTTCCTAAGTAAAATGGGATTTTACTTAGGAAAAGCTAAAAAGTGAATGAGTGCAATGATGGATAACTTCAAGTATTTAGGTCTTTTTGATCATCAGGCCGAGGGTCCAGTCCCTCCAAAATTCAAGGAAATTCCTTGAGCCCCTTTGATCTCCAAATACCTTAGCACTTTGGGGAAATTAGTAAAAAGCTTAAGGGGAAAGTGATGTGGGAAGTTAATGATTTTGACTTTGCTTGCTGTGATTTTCCAGTGTATTTTCTGCTTCAGTACTTGTGATGAAAGTAAAGGATTAAACATATTTAGCACCATCATTCATCATATGAAACTTTGCAACACCATCTACCTACCCTATCTACTTGACACTACCATTTTCTTTTCTTTATTAGGGTGCATTTGGACTTGCAAACCCTTATCAATCTTCTTTTCTTTTACAAGGCAAATCTATCTAATTCTACACTTATTGCATCCAAGGGCTTAGATTAAACTGTTGAGCACCTTTTATTAACTCTACCTATCTACTTATCTGCCAAGATTAAACTGTTTGGTCAGATATTTATTCTCTATTCTATAACATGAAATTGAAATTTGAATAAGTCAAGTTTAAACAGTTTGACTCTGTTAGCGCTCAAATCTACCTCAGGCTGAAATGAAGTAAACTCAAGGCTACATCAAACCACGCTCAGCCTCGTAGCTAGCCCTACGAGGACAGGAGAGGGCTCTCTCCGTCAATCTCGAGAAAATAAGCAATAGGATGCGAGATGACCTACAATAAGAACTGATTTTAGGCTAGTAAAGAGATAGGTATGTTTGATTTTTGGTTTTTTGGGTTTTCGCTGGAGAAATGGGAAAACAGATTTTGGGTCCGGGGATAAGGTCAGACCTTTGCAGAGTTCAAGCTGGGGCGAGGTAGGTGATGATCTTGATGCTTTAAATTGGATATATGGATATATTAGACCGACGAGGAGCTGAAGAGGGCAAAGAAGAACTTGGATCCTCTCCAAACAGCTGAAAACATATAGAACTAACTGAATTCAAAGGCCAAGCACTGTAAACAATCGATTCAACCTTATTCACTCATTCAATTTAGTTCAGAAGCATAATGAAAGGATGGCATACATTAAACATGAAGAAACTTACAGTAAACAAAGAAGAAACACCATCAAGAATAGAACACCACAAGGATCCCAACAAGTGCCGCAAAACCCCTGATCTTTCCTTAGCCAAAATATGAAAAATATGTACAATGATATCAAAAGTATCCCAAGAGTCCAACCTGTAGAATGCCTCAGAAATTACAATATATAGGTCACTCTAACACCTTTCCCCACCACTAGGGGTCGAATTCCATCTTCAGGGATCAGTTTCAACCAATTCTAATCATGGAACTACAATCTAGGCAGCTAACAACTTGCCTCTAAAAGAGTGGAAACTGATCCATTACATGATTTTTTACCCCTTTGAGAGTGAATCTTCTAGAAGAGATAAAAATAAGCCAAAGTTACATGTAAAACATGAATTTACATCATAAAAACCCAAAAATTCTATCCACAAGCAAAACTGGTCCATACTAGGCGAAAAACTGAGCTGGCAGCTGAAAATTCAGGAAAAAATTCAAGTGGGTCGCTCCTGAGCCGAGTGGGTCGCTCATGTTCCAGCCTGATTTTGAGGTACTTCCCGGCATCCAAATTGAGCTCATGATAGCTCGTTGGAAAGCCCTGGATGTTGACTATCCAACCCAAGTGGAATTTCTGAATTTGGAGCTCATTTGATCTTCCAAAACATCATTCTCCCAGAGGTACTCCCTGCTGGTGCAAAAGGTGGCAGCAAGGTGTTTTTCATGGTGTTTTTGAGCTTTTTGACCATCCAGATTTTGATGAAATGCTAAGTTGACTTCAGAGGATGCATAACTAACCATGAAAAATCCAAAAATGTAAAAATTTCCTCCAGCAAGTGTCCCAAAAAAAAGTGAGCGCATGAGCGCGCGACCCGCTTAACTGCAAAAACTGTTTTTTGACCCAAAAATTTGAAAATGACAAAATTTTCTCCGAATTTGCCCAAATTCGGAGCGGAGGTCCTCCATCATGTGTCCTACCCAGTCAATGAAGCCTCGGCCAAAATCCGAAGTGTATTAGGCCTTTTCCGCCGTCTAAGTGCCTTGCGCAACCTCCTCTTCATGATCTTCATTCTCGCTTTGCAGACATGCATGCGAGCCCAATAATGGCCTTTCATGTGGCGAAGCATGTCTTTGTCTCGATTGGCCTTCGCCAACAACTTCTCCAGATGGATATTCACACGCGTGAGTACAGTATCTCTGTCAGCTGGTGTCATGTCACCGGGTCTCTTTCGATTCCACTGTCTGTCCTCACAGATTTGGCGTACCTCATAAAATGTGAGCTCATCCTCAAGCTGTTTGTTGCGCTGCTCCAAATAGTTAATCACCCACTGAGCCTTCTGCAATTGATCTTTCAGCTGGTCATTCTCGGCCCTTTGCTCCTGGATGACTTCCCTCAGTTTCGAACTGGGAGAGCCCGCATCAACATCAATGACTGTGAAATCTGTGTCCCGGCCTCCTGATGGGCCCTCATCATGCATGGGCCTCTTGCCCCTGTCCTGTACCTGTACCTGCACTGAAGAAGAAGGCGAGACCCCTTCCACATCATGTGGAGATAATACTCGCTCTGCTGATGGAGTCGGCAAGACCCCTTCCACCTCATGTGGAGATAATACTCGCCGTGTCGCTGCAAATAAGGCCCTGTGGCCTCGCTGATATGTCTGAACCAAAGGAGTGCTGATATGTTCAACCTCAAGTATGTCCGGCTGGTGTGAAGGCTCTCCTGCATCATGAACTGTCTCGAGAAGCGGTTGTGGCACTCTGAAAAAGTCTCTAGAAATGAAATCCTCCCAAGTGATGCCCTGCTCTGCCAACTGATGTGACACCATGATCTTGATCAAAGCGAAATGATATATACTCCTGTACTGCTGCACTAGGCTTGTCTTCTTCTGCACAAACATCACCATCCTCTCTATGTTGCGGTATATGAAATACGGGATATTCATCATACGTACCCTTGTGAAGTGCATCAACAAACGAATATGGTACGCGAAAAGACGAGCATACCTGCCCTCACAACTAAAATACTGAATGATGAGCTTCATCGGCGGTGCATACTCATCTCTCAAGAATCTGAATGGAAAAACTCTGCTCAAGTAACCCATATATCCAGTTTTAATATATGGCTCATAGTGAAATTTCTCTAAATGCTGACCCTTGTTCCATTCCTCGCCCATGTTTGGTATACCAGTGGCTTGAGCAACAGTCAAGGGTGACACAATGAAATCAACCCCGGCAAGACTTACCCGGCCATCCCGTAAATGTAGAACAAACAGACGGGCCAATTCACGATGAGGCCGGGTTTGTGCAATCATCTCACAAAATCTGAAACATGACAAATATCGAAAACAATCCATTGCTAATGGACATGCCTGCAACCGAGCCAAAGAAGTAGGCTCCTCTCTGCGATGATTACCACTTCTGTTATCTCTATGAGACCCCCGTGGCACATTACCTTCAGTCACAGAATCACTGCCTGACCCTAGCTCATACTCTGACTCTGTCTCTAACATGGCTCTGAACAAGCTATTGGCACTATGTATACTGATATGAAAGCAGTAAAAACAAAGTTATGATGTGTGTTTCAACACCCAACAAATATCCCCACCGTCAAAACACCATAAGGAAACAAACAATGATAATATCTCTGTTTTAGGTGGATTGGAAAAGAAGCACAGTCTCTGTTTTAAATGCAAGTGAAACTTGACCAAAGGGAGCAGGCAGCCTTCAGAATATTGAGCAAATCTTGTCAAAGGGAGCACGACATCATATGAATGTGTTTGTCTATGAGCAATAACAACAGAGTTATAAGTGTCAATGGGCAGTGAAACAGAGTTATGAGAATGTTTTTATCATTGGGCAGTGAGACACAATATAACCATAGTCACCATGGAACAAAAGTCTTGAACATAGTAAAGTAATAACAATGACCACAATGGTATAATGGGTATGAGAATAATGGGGTTTTGATAATATATGCAAGGGTGGATATATCACTGATATAAGATAGGAGAAAAACTCATGCAACCATCCATATTCATTTAAAAACCCTGAAGAACAATACTGCCATGACTGTAAGGTTTAAATCCTCCATTTCAAGTGTTTGAAATCATCAATGATGCCACCAACACATTAAAAACCATTGAGCAATTGCTAAAAACCTGTTTGAAGGCCGTTGGGGGCGATCCCAAACAAGACTGGGCGCTCAAAACGATTTTTCGGACCTCTGTTGACGAGTGGGTCGCTCACCTCTGAGTGGGTCGCTCGGCCCAGGTGGGTCGCTCTTGTTGTAACTTCACACTGCGGAAATAACCCAAGTGGGTCGCTCTGCCCAGATGGGTCGCTCGCGCCCAGGTGGGTCGCTCGAGCTCCAAGACCCTGTCAACGCTGTTTCAAAACTGTGAAATCGGCCCTCCAACTCCAAATCTCGACTTGAGTGCTGTAGATTGGTGCAAATGAAATTGGTTTGGCTTTTATATATGATGCAAATATCTTCCACAACCAGATTTGATTCAAATCTAATTGATAACCCATATTACAATGTTTTTGTAATTTCACATTTGGCTTTTTAATACAATCTCCTTTTGGCTTTTCTGAGCTCAGATTTGATGATTTTGTTGTCTTCTTGCAGGGGTATGGCTATTTAGCTAAGGAAAAGACCAGAGGTCTGCTTTGAAATTTCTTCTTGGTGAAATAAGCACAATTTATTACAAAAATAATAATGAACAATTTCTAGTTCCAAAACAGAGTTTTGGACTAGAAATGTTTTTAAAATGCTGATGATAATAAAACATGAAATCAAAATTTGCGGAACCATCCTCATCCTGTAGTCTTTATGACTGGTATACAAATGACTCAAAAACCCTAGACACTAGGACCAAAGACACTTATTGACATTTTAATGACCATATATGAAATGACAATGACTTTGAGTGATTTTTTGAGGAAATTTTTAAAATAGCACTGCAGGTGTGAGTATGAGGAAACATAAGACAACAGACCCCTTCGTCAGTCAATGGCATGCTCCTAGTGAAATGCAACGAAGTGGAACAAGCGAGACACCTAAAAATGAATATGCAAAAGACGAAATGATCACTGACGGAGGGCTGTAAGGGCCGACTCTAACATTGGCTCCAATGGGGATGGTGGCTCCATGGAGATGTCAAGAACGGCAGATCTCTGGGGGAGTCAGACAGTGCCTCTCATCCATTGGGCGATGGAATCATTATTTCAACTGATAAAACAAACTTTGGACAATTTTATTGACTGCAGATTTGACTAACGACGGACTGCAATTTGACCAAAACTGACATGACCCAAACTGACATGACTTAAAAACTAGAAGACTGATAAAACTAACTTGACAATTTCAAACCAACCAACCTCTATCTCCAGAATTATAGCCTTCGCTCCGGGCCCCAGACTGAAAATGAGAGATCAGTGCACACTTGCAACGAAACAAAATTAAAATGATATATACAATGACAATGAGATCAGCAGCAAGTACTCAGAAATAATATCGCTTCAGCAACCGACCATTGATCGGTCCTCCAGGACAATCATCTCCATTCATTTCTTTGAGAAGAAATGCATTCTGACCCCGATACGCTGCAATCTTAAAAGGACCCTTCCACAGATTTTCAAATTTGTCGTGCTTTCCCTTATCTTCATTCCGAGCATCCCATTTCAAAACTACCTCATCCAACTGAAACTTATCTGCTTTTGCCTTTCTGTCGTAGATCTTCTTTATGCGCTCCTACAACTTGAAAGTATTTTGAAATACCTCCTCTCGTGTCTGCTGTAAATGAATCATCTGATTAATCCTCCGCTGCATAGGATCTTCCTCACTCCCAGCTTCCTGAAGCAATTTGACCACCGGGACAGCAAGTGAAGTAAGAAAAATTGTATCCGTCCCATACACCAACTCGAAAGGAGACATGCCAATAGACTTTTTCTGACTTACCCTATCAGCCCACAATGCATTCACTAACTTCTTGTGCCAGGCCTTTTTGTTGATTTCCAGCAATTTCTTAATGATATTCACCAAGGATTTATTTGAAGATTCTGCCAAACCATTTCCTTGCGGATGGTAGGCGGTCGAATGTCCCAAGGTAATATTGTACTTAAAGCAAAAATCAACCATCCTCTTAGACTTAAAGG
This sequence comes from Pinus albicaulis, assembly GCA_034641835.2. NCBI lineage: Eukaryota > Viridiplantae > Streptophyta > Pinopsida > Pinales > Pinaceae > Pinus > Pinus albicaulis. Next base: position 85,691 of record JAXQQM020083415.1, read on the forward strand.
CTGCTGCATTATCTGTGATTATTTTACTAGGACACCCAAAACGTGACAGAATATTGTTTTCAAGAAAAGAAATAATTACCACATCAGTGGCCTGTCGAGTGGGAATCGCCTCAATCCACTTCGTGAAGTAGTCTGTAGCTGTCAAGATCCATCTGTGCTGTCCGGAAGATGCTGGGTGGATTTCCCCGATAAAATCCAATCCCCACTGCTGGAATGGTGCACTAACTTCAATTGGTTTTAGAGGCAAAGGCTGTAGTTTCTGCTTCCCTTCGAAAATTTGACACTCATGACAATTTTTAACAACCTTAAACACATCAGAAAACAAAGAAGGCCAATAATACCCTGCCCTTAGAATCTTATTCGCTGTGGTCTTCCAAAACAAATGACCTCCACAGTCACCTTTGTGAAAATCCTCCAAAACTCTTTGAGCTTCCTCCTCTACCAAACAATTCAACAACATACCTCCAGGGTCTTTCCAATATAATGCAGAATTCATAATGCAGAATTTAGCAGCTCTTAACTTCAATGTTCTACTCTTATTTCTAGGCATCCCGGGCGGTGTAGACAAATTCTGAAGCACATATAAAATGTCAGCATACCAAGGGGAAGAAACAAAAATATCGGATACCTGAACTGACGTACTTTCCTCATCTTCATCGGACATGGCAGCAATCAAATTTATGTCTAGAGCATGCAGATTTGTTTCAGCCATGAGCTTGGCGAGTCCTTGTCCTTTGATCAACTTGGTTGGTTTAATCTCCACATCGTATTCTAACAACGCAGCGATCCACTTACCTCTTCTTCCTTCTGGATCTGCTTGTACCAAAACATCTTTAACTGCTGCGTTAGGAACGTATGCTGTAATGTGGGAATGCAATATGTACACACAGAAATCCTTCAAGGCCTTTACAAGCACAAGTGCTTGTTTCTCAATGATATTATACTTCAATGCTCCATCTCTTATGATCCGACTGAAGAAAGCAATGGGCTTCTCAACTCCGTCCCTTTTTTGCATCAAAACAGCTGCCAATGTGTGCTCGGAAGCAAAAGAAAATAAAATGAAGTCCTGTGTGTAATCCGGGCTGATTAAAATAGGGGCTGAGGAAAGAGCTATCTTTACCAAATTGAATGACTTTACCGCCTCTTCTGTCCACCTTACCTGACTGTCCTTTTTCAGCATGTTCGTGATTTCTCTAAGGTGTTCTGTAAGATTTGGAATGAAACGACGCAGAAAATTCATTTTACCATTAAATGACTATATTTCTTTCTTGTTCCGGGGCTGTTCAATCTGCTGTATGGCTTCAACACGTGCAGGATCAACTCGAATGCCATCTTTCGATATGATGTGGCCAAGGAGATTTCCTTCATCCATGGCGAAAAGGCTCTTTTTCGGATTCAGCGAAATGCCATATTTTCTGCACTTCTGGAAAACAATTTTCAAATGATATAAATGTTCCTCATCAGAATTGGAAAACACAATTAAATCATCAAGGTAAACAACCAAAAACACATCTTTCTCGTTGGCAAAAGCCATGTCCATTGCACGCTGAAAGGTAGCGCCTGCATTCTTTAAACCAAACGGCATCTTTGCATAATGAAATGTTCCCCAAGGAGTTGTGAACGCAGTCTTGTCACGATCATCTTCCTGCACTAAAATCTGATTATAACCTGAGTATTCATCGAGTAGTGACATCCTTGATGCTCCAACTACTCGCTGCAATATATGATCCATTTTTGGCAGCGGATAATTGTCTTTTAATGATACCTTATTCAGATTTCTGAAGTCAATACATAAACGGATCTCACCTATCTTCTTTCTCACGGGCACCAAGTTTGATATCCAATCTGAAAATCAAATAGGCACAATGATTCCTGACTTATACAACCTATTTACCTCTTTTTCGATTGATGGTAGCAGCTTTGGATTTATCCTCCTCAACTTTTGACGAAAAGGCTTCTGATTTGGTTTGATGGGGATAGTATGCTGAATGATGTTGGTATCATATGTTTTAAGATCTAAATAATCCCACGCAAACGCATCAGAAAATGAAGACAACAATTTCACATATTCTGCCTTTACCTTTGGTGACAATGACTTTGACAATTTTACCATCTTGGGGTTCTCAGCTGTCCCAATATTTACCTCTTCGACACCTTTTTCTGTTGGCCTCAATGTCGGTTTGCGGGCTACATCATCTTGATCAAACAACTCTTCCAAAGGAATCAATCCCTTAGGAATGATATTATCCTTTAATTGCAGCACTTCCATTTGATTTATTTGTATGTCATCACTACCATCATCAAATTCTGTATCTATGGAGGTATCTTTAAACTTACCCTTATTCTGCAGAAATTCACTAATCTCCTCATCATCCTCAAAGACTTGCCAACATCGCTGATTGTCTGGAACGGTGGGCCGGTGTTTCACATGTATCTCAAACTTTTTGCTGGAATTCATTGGAATCTTAAGATTGCTTGCTGCCTTAGCAAGTCCATCAGCAACACCATTTTGTATGCGGGGCACACATGTCAAAGTATGATCAGAAAATAATTTCAGAATATCCAAAACTGCATTTCGGTAAGCCCTCATGCGAGGATGCTTAGCCTGAAACTCACCTTTAACTTGCTTTATCACTAATTCTGAATCACCATATACTGCAATCCTTTTCGCTTTCAGCTTCTTGAGAATCTTAAGGCCAACAATAAGAGCCTCGTATTCCGCTTCATTATTTGAACAATCGAATGCAAGCTTGTAAGAACACACTCTCACATTGCTCGGAACTCTATCAGGAGCGGAAAATGGACTACGAATCCACACACCAATCCCAGCACCATCGCTGCCCACTGCGCCATCAAAATCCATGGTCCAAAGACCATCTTCATCGTCTTCTAAATGCTGAAACTGTACCGGCTCTGTTTTTCCTGTTTGCTGCCCATTATCTTCAGCTGATTGCTCCATAACAACTTGTTTTTCTCTTCTTTCTTTTTGCAAAACTTCTCTAAAATTCTCATTGATTTCTGGTATATCTTCTGCCTGAACTAATTGACTTTCTATATCATTAAAACTATCAGCAAGCAACACAAACGACTCTAAATCGGTATGTACATAATTCACAGGATGATTGATTGGCTTCTCTTTGCTAGTTATCATGTATTTCATCTTCTGCTCTCGATATAACTTTCTCATTTGACCGAAGACTGGAATTGTAGCATAAGAGAAATCTAACTGAAGTGTACCTTTCAATTTTTCCCCCCAAGATCTTGCAAGGAGCATTCCGAACCGTGGAGGAATGTCGGCAACCACCACATCCATCAAAACATTCTTTGCTGGGATTTGATCTAGGCTTACCACCAAATCTTTGATGAGTCCTATACACTTTACCTGGCTGGAATCAAATGAATACAAATCATGATACTCTCTTGTAATGTCTAATCCCAACTTTTCCATGATCGCCTTTGGCATCAAATTGTGCGAAGCACCCGAATCAAGCATAGCATTGTGCAATATATATTCGTGCAACCTCAAACTGATATAAAAAGGAGGAACATTACTGTCAGGAGACTCACCATTCAATGCAGGCCCAAAAATCAATTCCGGCTGATCATCCTCAACATTTACTGTGTCAATCATTGGATCAAAGTTCAGAATTTTGGAGACTTGACTACGGTAGCTGCTGTTCTTCATAATTTCCGTCAAAGGAATAGATATTTTCAGTTTGGAAATTTCATTTTCCAAACTAAATGTTGAAACTTTCTCAACCTCTTTGACTGGAACTTCCTTCTTTTCAGCCTTGTCTTTCACTATGTTTGACTGATTTACCTTCTCAGCTGATGATACTTTACTAGCTGCGGGATCAATTGTTTCTTTTCCTCTTTTCTGTGGTATCGGTGAATCTGTCTTCGGTGCTGAAGCTTCTTTTCTTTTCTGAATGGGATTTATGGGCACATCTCGATTCCTCAATGAATATTGTTTCTGCTGGGTAGTCAATGCATTCATATATCCCCTTTGGTATTCATCCGACTCTTCCTCTAAATCTGCATCATTTGTTAGGATGAAATCCTCATCTTTCTGAACAACTGAACTTTCTCCATATTCTTCATCCTCAGTGATATAGATAGGCAAATCATCGGGAGTGAAGAAATGATTTTGCTCACCTGACACATCATCATCATCATCAGAATCATGACTCACAAAATTCTGCAAAAGAGGGGTCTTAATCTGTTGTTGGGCTGCTGGCTCTTGAGCTCTTTGTTCACGCTGCTTAATTCTGAATTGTGGCTGCTGCTGGCCACGGAAATTTGGATTTCGAAACTGTGTTTCTGATTTGTCGAGATTCATTCTCTTTAAAACCTTTTCCAACTCACGAGCCAAGTGCTGTTCTGATATAGATGTGGAAGGCTCTTCCTTTATTGTCACTCTTTTCTCTGCTTTCAACCGTGCTCTTTTATCATTCAGATTTGCCTCAACACTAACAGCGACCTTTTGCATATCTTCTAAAGTAGGTGGATCTCTATCACGAAGGGAATAAGCCATCTCCGGATCAAAGTCATCCGGGAATTTAAGGAGAGCAGACTTTTTAGACGGTCTCAAGTCATATGGAATAGCATTATACACTGTATTGAATCTAATGATATAATCCTGAACAGACTCACCAGGATTACGTTTGAGGTTTGTATATTCTGAAGTAATCTGCAGCGGATCCTTTTTCATCTCCCATCGATCTAAAAACTGCCTCTGGAGTTCTGCCAATGTAGTGATGCTTCTTTGTGGCAAGGCTCTAAACTATTTTCTTACCTCTCCTCCAAAAGTTTGCACAAAAAGCCTCATACTCACATTCTCTTCATCAATCTCGAAACGATCAAAGAAATCTGCCATATTGTCTACATGATGTTGTGCAGGAAGACTCTGTGGAGTGCCATCAAATGTTGGGATCTTGCTCTGATAGTTTGCGGGCATATCATTCAATTGCTGTGGTAACACAAGAGGTGCAAAACGAGTAGCCATAGCTCTTGGTGGATTGATGACAATCTGTTTTCGAGGAGACACAGGAGGACTAGGAGCAGTAGGTCTGCGAGATGTATTCAGTGGAGACGGAGGAGAAATTACTATTGATTGCTGATCAGAAAGCTCAGGCTGAACCGGAATGGTAGGAATAAAGGGAGGCTCAGTAGGGATCCGTGAACTAGATGCAATTTCAGATGGTTCAAGAATTTGTGAAGCAGATTCAGTGAATTCAGGAGTGTTAGTATCCACAATAGAATTTTGCAACTGTCTATCCAGGTAATGTGAAACAAATCTATATTGAAAATCTTTAGTAAACAATGGATCTGGAACTAATCTTGACAATTCAGTTTCGGAAAAATTTACAAACAAGGATGTTTCAAACCGTGCATCAAAAGGGATTTCATCAACATATATGATTTTCACAGGACAGGATGCAGATCGGGTAAGCACTCTGGAACTCCCAAAACTCAATTGGCTTTCTCTTTCAGAACTTTCTTGACTTCCTTGTTTTCTAAGGTCCTCGGGATCAGATTTGGATTTTCGAATATTGTTGGTGGATCAGGGTCAGGATTCACCCTAGTATTCCTTCTTGAAGCCAGTGTATTGATCTTCTCGGGAAAAATTTCAAGGAACACAGTCAATTATTTTCAGCCTTTCGACTTCTAGACTCAATCATCCAAAAGGTCTAGAACGAATAAGTATACTGGGGTGATTTACAAATCAAGTACTGCACACACAAGCTTACTGGAGATCGACTGAAGCAGCGTTTATCTACTTCCGCTTATGCATAACAAAAGCGTTTCGAAAGCTACCTGGCGTGACTTCAGACTCCGTCTAAGACTCATGGAACAAACACATCAACAAGCAAACCATTGAGATCTTCCTCAGTATGGTCGCCACTATGTTAGCGCTCAAATCTACCTCAGGCTGAAATGAAGTAAACTCAAGGCTACATCAAACCACGCTCAGCCTCGTAGCTAGCCCTACGAGGACAAGAGAGGGCTCTCTCCGTCAATCTCGAGAAAATAAGCAATAGGATGCGAGATGACCTACAATAAGAACTGATTTTAGGCTAGTAAAGAGATAGGTATGTTTGATTTTTGGTTTTTTGGGTTTTCGCTGGAGAAATGGGAAAACAGATTTTGGGTCCGGGGATAAGGTCAGACCTTTGCAGAGTTCAAGCTGGGGCGAGGTAGGTGATGATCTTGATGCTTTAAATTGGATATATGGATATATTAGACCGACGAGGAGCTGAAGAGGGCAAAGAAGAACTTGGATCCTCTCCAAACAGCTGAAAACATATAGAACTAACTGAATTCAAAGGCCAAGCACTGTAAACAATGGATTCAACCTTATTCACTCATTCAATTTAGTTCAGAAGCATAATGAAGGGATGGCATACATTAAACATGACTAAACTTACAGTAAACAAAAAAGAAACACCATCAAGAACAGAACACCACAAGGATCCCAACAAGTGCCGCAAAACCCCTGATCTTTCCTTAGCCAAAATATGAAAAATATGTACAATGATATCAAAAGTATCCCAAGAGTCCAACCTGTAGAATCCCTCAGAAATTACAATATATAGATCACTCTAACACCTTTCCCCACCTCTAGGGGTAGAATTCCCTCTTCAGGGATCAGTTTCAACCAATTCTAATCATGGAACTACAATCTAGGCAGCTAACAACTTGCCTCTAAAAGAGTGGAAACTGATCCATTACATGATTTTTTACCCCTTTGAGAGTGAATCTTCTAGAAGAGATAAAAATAAGCAAAGTTACATGTCAAACATGAATTTACATCATAAAAACCCAAAAATTCTATCCACAAGAAAAACTGGTCCATACTAGGCGAAAAACTGAGCTGGCAGCTGAAAATTCAGGAAAAAATTCAAGTGGGTCGCTCCTGAGCCGAGTGGGTCGCTCATGTTCCAGCCTGATTTTGAGGTACTTCCCGGCATCCAAATTGAGCTCATGATAGCTCGTTGGAAAGCCCTGGATGTTTAATATCCAACCCAAGTGGAATTTCTGAATTTGGAGCTCTTTTGACCCTCAAAAACCTCATTCGCCCAGAGGTACTCCCTGCTGGTGCAAAAGGTGGCAGCAAGGTGTTTTCCATGGTGTTTTTGAGCTTTTTGACCATCCAGATTTTGATGAAATGCTAAGTTGACTTCAGAGGATGCATAACTAACCATGAAAAATCCAAAAATGTAAAAATTTCCTCCAGCAAGTGTCCCAAAAAAAAGTGAGCGCATGAGCGCGCGACCCACTTAACTGCAAAACCTGTTTTTTGACCCAAAAATTTGAAAATGACAAAATTTTCTCCGAATTTGCCCAAATTTGGAGCGGAGGTCCTCCATCATGTGTCCTGCCCAGTCAATGAAGCCTCAGCCAAAATCCGAAGTGGATTAGGCCTTTTCCGCCGTCTAAGTGCCTTGCGCAACCTCCTCTTCATGATCTTCATTCTCGCTTTGCACACATGCATGCGAGCCCAATAATGGCCTTTCATGTGGCGAAGCATGTCTTTGTCTCGATTGGCCTTCACCAACAACTTCTCCAGATGGATATTCACACGCGTGAGTACATTATCTCTGTCAGTCGGTGTCATGTCACCGGGTCTCTTTCGATTCCACTGTCTGTCCTCACGGATTTGGCGCACCTCATAAAATGTAAGCTCATCCTCAAGCTGTTTGTTGCGCTGCTCCAAATAGTTAATCACCCACTGAGCCTTCTGCAATTGATCTTTCAGCTGTTCATTCTCGGCCCTTTGCTCCTAGATGACTTCCCTCAGCTTCGAGCTAGGGGAGCTCGTATCAACATCAATGACTGTCAAATCTGTGTCCCGGCCTCCTGATGGGCCCTCATCATGCATGGGCCTCTTGCCCCTGTCCTGTACCTGTACCTGCACTGAAGAAGAAGGCGAGACCCCTTCCACCTCACGTGGAGATAATACTCGCCGTGTCGATGAAGTCGGCAAGACCCCTTCCACCTCACGTGGAGATAATACTCGCCGTGTCGCTGCAAATAAGGCCCTGTGGCCTCGCTGATATGTCTGAACCAAAGGAGTGCTGATATGTTCAACCTCAAGTATGTCCGACTGGTGTGAAGGCTCTCCTGCATCATGAACTGTCTCGAGAAGCGGTTGTGGCACTCTGAAAAAGTCTCTAGAAATGAAATCCTCCCAAGTGATGCCCTGCTCTGCCAACTGATGCGACACCATGATCTTGATCAAAGCGAAATGATATATACTCCGGTACTGCTGCACTGGGCTTGTCTTCTTCTGCACAAACATCACCATCCTCTCTATGTTGCGGTATATGAAATACGGAATATTCATCATACGTACCCTTGTGAAGTGCATCAAAAAACGAATATGGTACGCGAAAAGACGAGCATACCTGCCCTCACAACTAAAATACTGAATGATGAGCTTCATCAGCGGTGCATACTCATATCTCAAGAATCTGAATGGAAAAACTCTGCTCAAGTAACCCATATATCCAGTTTTAATATATGGCTCATAGTGGAATTTCTCTAAATGCTGACGCTTGTTCCATTCCTCGCCCATGTTTGGTATGCCAGTGGCTTGAGCAATAGTCAAGGGTGACAAAATGAAATCAACCCCGGCAAGATTTACCCGGCCATCCCGTAAATGTAGAACAAACAGACGGGCCAATTCACGATGAGGCCGGGTTTGTGCAACCATCTCACAAAATCTGAAACATGAAAAATATCGAAAACAATCCATAGCTAATGGACATGCCTGCAATCGAGCCAAAGAAGTAGGCTCCTCTCTGCGATGATTACCACTTCTGTGATCTCTGTGAGACCCCCGTGGCACATTACCTTCAGTCACCGAATCACTACCTGACCCTAGCTCATACTCTGACTCTGTCTCTGACATGGCTCTGACCAAGCTATTGGCACTATGTATACTGATATGAAAGCAGTGCAAACGAAGTTATGATGTCTGTTTCAACACCCAACAAATATCCCCACCGTCAAAACACCATAATGAAACAAACAATGATAATATCTCTGTTTTAAGTGGATTGGAAAAGAGGCACAGTCTCTATTTTAAATGCAAGCGAAACTTGACCAAAGGGAGCAGGCAACCTTCAGAATTTTGAGCAAATCTTGTCCAAGGGAGCACAGCATCATATGAATGTGTTTGTCTATGAGTAATAACAACAGAGTTATTAAGTGTCAATGAGCAGTGAAAAAGAGTTATGAGAATGTTTTTATCATTGGGCTGTGAGACACAATATAACCATAGTCACCATGGAACAAAAGTCTTGAACATGGTAGCGTAATAACAATGACCACAATGGTATAATGGGTATGAGAATAATGGAGTTTTGATAATATATGCAAGGCTGGATATATCACTGATATAAGATAGGAGACAAACTAATGCAACCATCCATATTCATTAAAAAAAACCCCTGAAGAACGATATTTCTATGAGTGTAGGGTTTAAATCCACCATTTCAAGTGTTTGAAATCATCAATGATGCCACCAACACATTTAGAAACATTAAGCAATTGCTAAAAACCTGTTTGAAGGCCGTTGGGGGCGATCCCAAACAAGACTGGGCGCTCAAAACGATTTTTCGGACCTCTGTTGACAAGTGGGTCGCTCACCTCTGAGTGGGTCGCTCGGCCCAGGTGGGTCGCTCTTGTTGTAATTTCACACTGCGGAAATAACCCAAGTGGGTCACTCTGTCCAGGTGGGTCGCTCGCGCCCAGGTGGGTTGCTCGAGCTCCAAGACCCTGTCCACGATGTTTCAAAACGTGAATTCGGCCCTCCAACTCCAAATCTCGACTTGGGTGCTGTAGATTAGTGCAAATGAAATTGGTTTGGCTTTTATATATGATGCAAATATCTTCCACAATCAGATTTGATTCAAATCTAATTGAAAACCCATATTACAATGTTTTTGTAATTTCACATTTGGCTTTTTAAATACAATCTTCTTTTGGCTTTTCTGAGCTCGATTTTGATGATTTTGCTGTCTTCTTGCAGGGATATGGCTATTTAGCTAAGGAAAAGACTAGGGGTCTGCTTTTGACATTTTCTTCTTGGTGGAATAAGTACAATTTATTACAAAAATAATAATGAACAATTTCTAGTTCCAAAACAGAGTTTTGGACTAGAAATGTTTTTTAAAATGCTGATAATAATAAAACATAAAATCAAAATATGCGGAACCTTCCTCACCCTGCAGGCTTTATGACTGGTATACAAATGACTCAAAAACCCTAGACACTAGGACCAAAGACACTGATTGACATTTTTAATGACCATATATGAAACGACAATGACTTCGAGTGATTTTTTGAGGAAATTTTTAAAATAGCACTGCAGGTGTAAACATGAGGAAACATAAGACAATAGACCCCTTCGTCAGTCCATGGCATGCTCCTAGTGAAATGCAACGAAGTGGAACAAGCGAGACACCTAAGAATGAATATGCAAAAGACGAAATGATCACTGACGGAGGGCTGTAAGGGCCGACTCTAACAGACTCTTCATAAATTGTGGCACAAGTTTGACAAGCTGCACACAATCACTTATTACATCAGAGTAAAAAGTAGTGGCATTTAGACTTGCACACTTTCCTTGGCCTTTCTTTTTGATGGGGTTCATTTCTTTTACTTTTTGGCCATTTTTATTCTTTTTACCCTTTGATTTTTCTTTTAGGGTATACCCTATTTACATTTTTTAAAAATTTTTGATTTTTTTTATTTTTCAAGAATATGGAACACCTTTGCACAAGAAAAAGGTTTGAACATATTCCATAGTTCAATCAAGACAATCATGAAAAATGACACCTATTGGTATAGGAGTCTAACACTGGCTCCACTTGGGGATGGCTTTTCCTTGTGAAAAGTCAAGAACAACAGGTCAGTTGCCTCAAAATGTCTTCAAAATAAACCATGTAATCTCCTTCTTCTGGTAGCTTTATTGTATATATGATAGTAAAAATTCTGAAGCTTAGGGCCTTCACTTCGGGCTTCAACTCCAGTAAGTTACTATCCACTCAAAACTTAAAACTTTGTTGCCCAGTTAGGAATTTTCTGCCTTGTTCCAATCCCAAACATGAATTTGTTGTGGTTGAAAAACTTGAATTGAATATAGTCATTTTTTTGCAACCTAAAATCTGATCTAAAACTAAAACAACACACAAAAAATTTCAAACCAACTTAATGAAAAACTAGCTGAAAATTGAAAAACTAAAAAAATGCTCAAAATTATGAGTTTATTAGCACTCATTTACCTACTTTAATCTACTAAAAATCTTATTGAATCAGGTAATACAAAAATGCCAATGAATCCAATCAAGTAGATGTAACAATAAATGGTTAACTTGATTGCTTATGATCAAAATTGGAAGTATGTTATGATCATGTGCCTTTATAATCAACGATAAGATGTGAAATGGCAATTGTTGATATATTTGATCCTCATAGATAAAACATGTTTGCAGATTTGAGGTAAAAATATTATCCATATAATTTGCTATAGGATCATTAAAAACATGATGTATGTTATTTACTTCTAGGCCTTCAATGACTAATTGTTCAATTGAATTATGAATATTAGACCATGAACTTATTTCTTAAATCTTGTGTTTGAAAGAATAATCATCTTTAATATGAAAGTCAAAAGATAATACAATTTCCTCTTGCTTTGGAGAAGGAAGATTTTCAAAGAATTCTTTAGGATTTCGGAAATTGTATGACTGAATTTGAGAATGCAAACATTTGATTTCATTTTCATAATTTTCAAAAATTATATCAAGAAGCCATTTTTTAACTCGAGGAGAACATTTTCTTGATTTAAAAAGAAGAAAGAAAGCTCTTAGAAAATCCTCATCAAACTGAAGTTTTGATAACTCATCCCTGAATTCATTTAAGATTTCATCAAATGAAAGATTTTCCACAAACCCTGTCATCCAGTATCACTATTAATGCTTTGGAATATAGATTATTTGGTTGTGGAATTTCTCTGAAACTTCAAGCTATGGATCTCTGATCAACAGTGTCTTGATTGGAAATTGATATCAAAAGAGTCAGAAGAATGATGCTCAAATGTGCATGGCGATTTTATATTTACAATTTTCAAAAGAGATAAATTAAAAACTACTCTAAGATCTTTTCTAAAATACAATATACATTGGAAAACTCTATCAATTTAGAAAGAACATAATGTCTTGGATAACAATCCAAGTTGAAAGCCTGATCTTTCCATATTGTTCTTTGAGGTTCATTCCTCCAGTGGAGTCTTGATTCTGAAATTGATTTGGAGTCGCCAGGTGGATGATTTTAACCTTTGTGTGTCTGATCCCTGTCCACCATCATAGATCAAATCTAAACCTGTAAAACAATTCTGAAGAAAAATTTAGTTCTTCAGGAAACCAAATTTTGAGTATTTTATGATTATTTTGTTTTTTTTTTATGAATTTTCAAAACAACTTCTATGATTTCTTTAAGAGGCTTTAGATATGAGATTTAAACTTTCTTAAAGACTTATTAAACTAGAGAACTGATGAAATGTTTGAAATCAAAGCTTAGGTCATAAACTAAACAGAGATAGACTGAAGCAGCATTTATTTACTTTTGCAATTGCAGAGCAAAAGCAATTTCAAAGGCTACCTGGCTAACTTCAGACTCTGTCTATAGTTTATAAAATAAGCAATAATAACAATGAAATGATTCAGATCCCCAGTATGGTCGCCACTATGTTATCACTCAGGTTTTCCTTGAAGTTGTGGAAAAGGAAAGTATACCCGAGGTAACCACAAACCAACCTTCAGATGCAGAATCTAGCCAATCTGCATCCAGAGAGGGCTCTCTCTTTATGATTTATCTTTGTTCTTAGAAGGTTTTAGGCTAGTTATATATCCAAGAGTTTGTTTGAAAAATGGTGGAATCCAAAAACTAAGGGCAAGGTTGAAAGTTTTCAGTCCATTGGGCTATGGAGTCAAAGGATGGCTTTACTAGATTTCTATTCTACACACAAGATGGCTTTACAGGGCAAGGTAGCTAGACAGAGAAAAATCCTTAAAATTTAAAGTGGATGGGATGATTTTGAAGGGATGAAAGGCAGCTAAGAATCTTTCACCATGTTCAAAAGAAAGAAATGAAATGATTACAAACAAAGAGCAATGAAGAATTCTTTATTATAGTAATCAAGAATGTTTAAATTAGCAAAGAAAGAGCATTTAAGAATTCGTGCTTATAACCAATTTAGAGGAAAACATTAAGAATAATCACATCTGAAATCAGAGTACAATTAAGTAAATTCTGATTCAATCCTTTATGTAAATTATTCAGAAATGGACACAATGATATTATAAACAGATATAAAATTTAAAACATTGGATAGAAAGACTTATTGAACTGCAGTCCGACACATGAATCCTGCAAAAAGTCCTGAGCTTCAAATTGTCATCCAGTAGGCCACAAATAAATTTCTCCAAAACGTTTTTTATTCCAAAAACCTCAATGTCACAGCCAAGTAATAGAATCCACCCTCAATACTCTCTTTGAGGGTTTATTTATACAAAAAATAATTGAAAAAAATCTCACACTAACCTAGCCAATAATCATGGGTGACTAATGAGTAAGTTACAATAAAAAGGAGACAAATGGTCTCATAAATAGGACAAAAAGTAATTGCTGGTGTGTTGTTTCCCACTTTTGAGGACGCTCTGGAGGCAGGTGCTATAATAGGGCTCGATGTTGTCCCTTGGAGTAATTCTTTTGCTTGTTTGACACTCCTTGTTTATACGGATACTCTTTAACCTGTGTAACTGACACTCTTTCATCTGTGCTCATTTTTATCCTTTACATAATAGTAAAAAGATAAAATTCTCAACCTGAAGATAAATTTCATTAAATTTCCAATAAGTCATTCCACCATTGATCTTCTGCTATTACGGTCCTTTTGAGTTTTCTCAATGTCTCATCGGCTTCTGTGAGTTTTTAAAAAGTGGGCTGATCAGGGAATAAATACTTTATTTCATGTTCAAGATGAAATAAATTCTTCAATCTATCATAGAGATTTCTCCCTGTTGGCAACGTTGCTTCTGGCAAACTGATAGAACAAGCAGTTGTATTTTGAGCATGGATATTTATTTTCTTTACATAGGTTTCCAGGTCCATTATCTGGTCCTCTGAGAGCATAGGACTGGGTAACCCACTGTCCAACAAAACCTGAAATTTTTCTCTGAAAGTATTAATATCAGCCAAAATATCTGAGCACTTCCTTTCCAAATTCTGCATAAAAGTTCTTTTGATGAAAACTCTTTTTATTTCCAAAACAGTGCCGGTCCTGTCCTCAATTCCTAATACTGCAAGCTGTTGCTTAGTCCGGGTGCTCAAAAATTGAATAAGTTGATTGGCCTGCTCAGGTCTACCTCTTAATTCATTTCTTGTTCTGTTTATTTCTTCCTGAGCTACTTTAATCAAGTCATATTTTTCAAAAATTGCTTGAACAGAGGGCCAAATACCTTTTATTAACTCAATTATATTACCCCAAAGAATTTCATTTATTTCCCTCAAAGGCTTTTCTAATGAAAGGTCTTTTTCTAAAGCCTTAACCAATTTTTCTAACCTTTTTATTTCCCTGGTATTATTAGCAACAGTCTTTTTAGAAGTGTCATATTTCTGCTCCAAATTTACTAACTGCAATTTTGTGGTTTGAAGTTCTGTGACCCTTAGTTGTAAACTTTCCATTTGTTTTATCAATTCATCAGAACTCAGACCAGAAGTGTTTACCTACGCTGGCTGTGTCTGTTGATCTGATGTTGTAGTAGCTTCTGTGATGGATGCCTGCCTGATAGCTTCCTTTTCCTGTAAAGCTTGTTCCAATTCTTTCTCTGTTTCACCCAGTTGCTCAGTTATTTTTAAGAGCAACTCCATTATCTCTTCCTGTGAATTTCCCTTCAAAACTTCTTGGGTCTGGGGATGCCTTGAGGCTGGCAATTTCAGCTGCTTTCTCAGTGCAGCTATGTCATCATCTTTCTTCTTAATTAGTGCCTCAATGCTTTTGATATCTTTGGGGTTGTGACCCAAGCTGATGATTATGTCTTCCAGAGACTTTATTCTGTTATCTTTGGCCTGAGAAGAGGCCTTCTCAATTTGCAATTGGGTGCTTGTGTTATTTAAAGAATCTTGCAGCGTTAGGGCTGCCATGGCCTTATTAGTAAGAGTGGAATACACCATTTCCCCAGTTTGTTTATGCAGCTCTATCTGGTCCAAAGGATGAATGTCCTTTGCCAGGACCTCAAAATTTGTTCTAATATAATCAGCTGCTGTCATGGGTTTTTGCACCTTGGACTTGAAGTGGCTCATCATCATTTTGCCTTGTGAAATGTCAAATGCTGACATTAACCTTTCCTGATTATGTGGAGCCATTTTCAGATATTGATCATATACCTTCATTCTTAATGGATCATTCTTTGCCTTTATATTAATGAAAGTTCTTTTTATATCCCCTGTATCTGTTTTTGGTGGCCTAAAAGAAGATACTTCAGTACTCAACTGCTTTTGCAAAGCTTTTCCTTTCTGATCTGTGTGTGTCATACTAACAGAACCAGTTAGTTGACTATCTTCTCTTCCATCATCAAACATCTCATCTATTATTTCCACTTCCTGGGGTGAATTGAGTTTCTACCTTTTGGTTTGATGTAGCTCCGAGGATCCTTTGGGAGGAGTAGTATCTGGAACCTGCCTTTTCTTTCCCATTTCTATATTGGATGGAGTTTGTAATTCTGAAACTTCAGGATGATTTACTTGAGTGGGAGAAACTTGTGTTTGATCAGGTGCTCTGGAGGTTTGAGGTTTCTCTTCCATGATTAAAGTTTCAATGACCTGTATTTCAGGTTCCTTTCCTTTGCCTTTTGACTCTGCTGCAATTGATGAACTACCTTCCTGTAATCTCTGCTGTAGATTTGCTGCTGAAGAAGTGCCAATGTGAGGTACCTGCACTTGACCACAAGATTCTAGGTCATACTTCTTCTCAAGATCTTTCATAATTTTGTTCATTTTGTCTTCTTCACTTTCTTCTTCAACTAGTGTTTCTTCCACCCATTCATCTTGGTTGGCATATTGTTCTATTTCAAGAATCTTGTGGTGTATGTAAGGGGATGATTTGTTCTTTATTCTTTTTTCACAGATAAAACCAAATGGATCATAAGGAACCCAACGAAAACTTCTTTGGAACTTGCAATGGTTTTGTAGTATAATTTCTGCTTCTCGCTCAGCATCCCTAGAGTTGCATATGTAGGGACCTAATTGACTTTTAATCCTGAGTTGGGCTTTCTTTTTCACACTACAAAAATGAATCACATCTGAATTATTCATTTGCCTGAAATATTCCAAGGAAAAAAGTCTCATGGGCACATATCTTGGCAACTTGAATGGATGCAATTCACATCCATAGATTCTGATCACTGAATGGTTTTGATATAAATACCAATCTCCAACTTTATATGTCCTTGAAAGCTGCAAGGTCTTCTTGATTTCATTACTGAGCCTTGAAGGAGGGATTCCTGTCAACAAGGTAGTTGCAGGATATACAAAAGATCGATGAACTGAGCATAGGAATAGGGAGAATCATAGGAAGAATGAATTATGGGAGACCAAAATATAACTGACCTAGGGTTTCCCTTGGCATCAAGCTTTTTAACAGGGAAAGCGAACTTCTCTGATTGATAAAAGATAATGAGATGATAAATAACTGAGGAATATTTAAAAGCTTTTTCATCATCTAGCCTCATGAACTGGTCATGGATCTTATTGGCTATGAAAGAGGCAAAGTCATATTTAACTGCAGGAGGTTGCCCAGGAGTAAAGATAGACAGTAGAACCAGGGTTATTTCATCAACATATTCACTTGTATTGAAACCCAAGACAAAAGATATCATATTTAGGATGAGCCTTCCCAACTTAGTGAAATAATAAAAACCATAGGGAGGAGGGCCCCTAGGTTGATGTTCAGGCAACATAAAATTCTAGCAAATGGACTTCAATTTTTCTGGGGTCAATTGATTAGACTTTTCAATCAGTTCTTCCATAGACAAAGGTGCTAGCTCTTGATCAGGTTCAAAATGTAGCATTGCATTGATAGCTTGGGGAGTAATGGGGAAAAGAACACTCTGGTCGGGGGATATTACAGCTCTTTGAGTCGGATCATAGTTAGAATGGCAATAGTGGATAATTTCTAGGAAAATAATGACTGAGGGGATGAGATATCTCGGGAAATTGGATTCCCACAACCCAATGACATCCAATCCCTTTGAATAATCATCTCTGCAGCGACAATAACTCAGAAGGGGGCTTTCATCAAACACTAAGTCTTTAATTTGGAAGTCTTTATCCACCAAGGGCAAATATTCTAACTCTCTGTGGGGGGCATTTAATGGAGTTATATTCAGAGCTGCCGGAGCTTCCATTTTGGTTCTTGTGTATTAAAAATGGAAGTTTCTGGGTTTTCTTCACAGACCAGGCGTAATTTCAGTTTTAATGAGGGAAATTGGCACAATTGCAGGTTTGGGGGAAGAATTCACAGTTTTAAACCTCAGGGAATGATCTTAGCGATAAGATTTAATCACTAATCCAGTGGAAAACAAGGAAAACAGAGTTTCTTTTGAAGTTCGGAGCGCAATAGAATAAATACCTGTTCTTGGAGGCAAACTGGGTTTTAACAGGTATCAGGCGGTGGCAAGAGGATGCTCGAACACTGGTCCGGCGGAATTCTGGAGCGAAATCGGATAGAACAGTGGATTTCAATGAAAATTTGAATTTCGTAGCGGAAGGCGCAGTCGCTTTCGAATAACGAAAATGACATAAAAAACACGAAAATTTGTTTTATTTCCAAAGTCAAAAAAAGGGGTTTTTATTTTTTCGAGGAATGACGTCATATCAGTACAGGCTGACGTGTGGCAGGGGCCGGGCGGTAAGCGGTAATCCCCGCACTGCTTATGGGCAATAGTGGTATTAATCGAGAGGGCAACGATTCCATTGGGGCACTGACACGTGGACGGAGGGCGGTTTGAAAACCACCATGCCCCCGCGGGTTATTGTTCGGGTTTTGGATGGCTAGCGGAATGAGTGTTAGCCGTAGATCTTTGGAGGGGCGATCCAACGGTTGGAGGGACGGGGAGATGGTAGAGCGTTATCGTGCGGGCCCGGCTGGGTTTTAAACATGATTAACTTTATTAAATATCCCGGGGGGCGTTTAATAGGCGGAAAAGTTTGGTTATTAATTAATTCTGATAATTAATTAATCCCAATGGTTATAAAGGTGGTTGCGGCGGGGTCTCGATTATGATTAAAGTGTCGGGTGGGATGCCAAGTGGATGAGCCACGGTGGCATGGGGGTTTTTCCGAAGTTTTGGTTTTTAAAATAAAACTTCGGGTTTATTATTTTTTGTGTTAAACATATATACCATATGTTTAAAGCTTTTCTCATATATGTTTTTTTATTATATGATAAATTAACCAATATAATTAACTTATCATAAGGGCGGGGATATTACATAATGATATATTTAACCAAAGGGCGCATAATGCGGGTTTTTAATTGGGAAATAAATACTTTGGTTAAACTTTATAATAGGATGGGTTTTTGGATATTAATGTAAAAGGAGTTATATACTTAGGATAAGGCATTTTCACTAGGGATTTAGTAAATAGAGTTAAATGTTAATATGACAAAGGGATAAGGGAACTCATAATACTTAACATATCTAACAAAGTGAAGATTTCTGAAGTAAATTACAATATCTCAACTTCAACACTTAAACTTAGAATAGTAAGTTATTTTGAGGGATTATTGTGGAAATTTACATGATTTTCCTAAGTAAAATAGGATTTTACTTAGGAAAAGGTAAAAAGTGAATGATTATAATGACAAATGATCTCAAGTACTTAGGTCTTTTTGATCATTAGGCCGAGGGTCCGGTCCCTCCAAAAGTCAAGGAAATGCCTTGAGCCCCTTTAATCTTCAAATACCTTAGCACTTTGGGGAAATTAGTAAAACTCTTAGGGAGAAAGTGATGTGGGAAGTTAATGATTTTGACTTTTCTTTTTGTGAATTTTCCAATGTATTTTCTGCTTCAGTACTTGTGATGAAAGTAAAGGATTAAACACATTTAGAAGCATCATTCATCACATGAAACTTTGCAACACCATCTACCTACCCTATCTACTTTACACTACCATTTTCTCTTCTTTATTAGGGTGCACTTAGACTGGCAAACCCTTATCAACCTTCTTTTCTTTTACAAAGCAAATCTATCTAATTCTACCCTTATTACATCCAAGGGCTCAGATTAAACTGTTGAGCACCTTTTATTAACTCTACCTATCTACTTATCTGCCAAGATTAAACTGTTTGGTCAGATATTTATTCTCTATTCTACAACATGAAATTGAAATATGAATAAGTCAAGTTTAAACAATTTGAATCTTCATAAATTGTGGCAAAAGTTTGACAAGCTGCACACAATTATTTATTTACAAAAAATGAAATAGTAGTGGCATTTGGATTTGCACACTTTCCTTGGTCTATTTTTGTTTGGGGTTCATTTCTTTCACTTTTTTGACCATTTTATTCTTTTTACCCTTTGATTTTCTTTTAGGGTATACCCTCTTTACATTTTTTAAATTTTTTGATTTTTTGGTTTTTCAAGAATATGGAACACCTTTGCTCAAGAAAAAGGTTTGAACATATTCCATAGTTCAATGAAGACAATCATGAAAAATGACACCTATTGGTATAGGAGTCTAACAAAGTAAAGTTTGAAGTACCTTCAAATTATTATATTAAAATAAGCACATTAACATCACTTTAGACATTAAACTTTTTCTGTAACTTTTGAATATTAGAATGGAAACTATCCTAACTATTTTCATACAAATGAAACATTCCATTCTTCAACTGACATTGAGCTTTGCGTATATATATCTTACTAGCTGATAACTGCAACCATTGATGATATGGATTATGCAAATATCCTTTATACCGCTTTCTTATGTTAATACTTTAATTACTATCCAAGTATATGTGTAAGTGGTTTAAAGAGTAGAGTGAAGGTTTAAATTCTTAGAGTTTAATATACACTAAATTGGACATTTTGATATTCAACCATTATGTCATTGTTAAAACAGATAATTAGCCATTTACAACCATAAGGATATATCGATATCCAAAACGAAATAATATGGCAACATAGCATTTTCATGGAAAGAAAAACAATGTGGTTTAGGAAAGAGAAATTAGGGACATTATGACACTATATAAGATGATTCATGGTAATTATTTAGGAATATATAAAGATTAGTTGGCGGAGTTGCCCCAAAGAAGTTAACTCTTGAGGAAAGGAAGAATGGTAATGAAAGCATGACTATGGACATTATGGCAAGACCATTAGATGTGGAGCTACAACCACACAAAAGGCTAAGCTAGTTTGAGGTAAATTGATGGATGAAACATATGTTAAGATGGTAAGAAACCACCTGGTAGTAAACACACTATTAGAACAAGACGATATAGTTACCAAGAGAGTGCAACGGAAAATTTCAAAGTTTGATCTCCATTGTTACCATAATATAATCAATATAGTATCTAGGGAGGACGAGAAAAGAACGAAATGGCAAACTTCTGATGATGACAATAAATGATAGTTATCATAATCAACTTAGAATATTGAGATTGACAAAAATAGCACCAAAGGTGAGTGAGTGGAAGTTTCACAAAGTAATATAAGAAGTCAAATGACATTAGATTAAAGAGTGAATCTATAATAAAATTGATCAATTATAGGATAATTTATGTGCATGGAAACATCTATAATAGTTTCTCTCTCTAACAAGAGAGTCACATTATAAAATTTTCCTTAAGTGACTAACTATATCCATGGATTATGGACATTATGGAGTGTGATTAGGAAATTCTATCCCTTGATGCTTTAAAAACTTGAAATGATAAGTAGATTACATTCGATATCCACGTTATTGAATTTATTTATAGGGTCTTACTCAAGTCGGGGAATAGTAACGACATTTTCAAGCATAATGATTTTATGCATTAAAGGAAAGAAAACCATGATGACTAGAGGTGAGAAAACAAAGTCAAAGTGATAATATGTTCTTTTCAAATTGAAGTAGACATGGAATATTAAGAATATCTGGTATAAGGAAGTGAAGGGATGTTTTTTATCAAGATGAATGTTCTTCAGGATATAAGAAACATGATTGGTAAGGGTCAAAGCAATGACCTATAAGGAGTTGTGAACACTCCTAATTTGTTAAGAGTAGCAAGTGATAAACTGGGAAAACGTTTAAAGGTAAATATTAAGGATAATAATTATACACCGTTAGAAAAGAAGATACATTTGGTGATAAGATGAGGCCTAAAGACTAATGAGAAAACGATTAATGTGAAGAATAAGGAGAGGGTATACCAGTGATGTGTTATGTGTTTGGATTAAATGAGTCAATATAATAGAAATGAAACAATGGTTTAAGGAATGATGGTAAAGCTAGTAATATCCTAACTAGAGTTAAGACTCTAAATGGTGAAACTTGCAACTAAAGAAACTATATCAAAATTGTAACATACTAATAATGTGACTATGCATATCTTGTAAATTGTGAATTTCTTATTAAAATGAGGCAAATTATATGTTTGTCAACAATTGACATCCTGTTGAAAACATGACACTCTTAGTAGACCAAGTATAATGCAAAGTGAATAATGCATTTTCAAGTAGTGACAAATTCCTTCAATGAAAATAAACCTCTCACTAAGGGATCTTTAGAGTAGTTAGTTAACTCTTCCTCCATCTCCAACATAACCCTAACGATTAGCCCTGCAAAACCATACTCCTTGGCTTCTAGAATTTTAGGCTGAAGATGAGCTGGAATAACATGATAAAGAAGTTAATGTTATTATTATCTCTTTGGATCCAAATTACAGATCAAAGATAATTAGACTTAAAAGATAAATAAATAACAAGAATTAAAAGGTTGGTTGGATCCATATGTAGTTTTGTGTTTTAGAGTTCTTAATCAACCTGTATCAAGAAATTAGATCATGTTTCGACTAAACAGTAAGTGTTTTGTGCTCTTGTTTTAATTCATTTCATTTCTATATATGCAATCCTAAAGATTGGAGCATCCCTCCATTTAGATTTAGAGTCTCAACCTGTGACTTTTATAAGGTTAATCGGCTAGTATAGTATAGAAAATAGTAGCTACACCCTTATTTGTATATCCTTGTTCGATTATTCTATGTGACATTTATAACTGTGGGTTATATTTATAAGCATTTAAAAAACTTATTTTGTATAACCTTACCTTATTTTGGATGGATACTTAAGACTGTCATTTTGTACTATGATATGTAAGAATATATTAATTGCTTAAACATTGCTGGTACATGGATACCAATATGAAGAAAGTTTTGCTTAACATTGCTAGTACAGGGATACTAATATAAATTATGAATTATGTTATGGATATGGTATCTATAATTTTACATATCAACCTAAATGATGAGATAGAAATAAAAGGGTGATTGCACTTGACTATTCAGGGTGAAAACGAATTTACAGACCTATTGGATAAACAGAATCAAGTATGTTATATGAACTCAAGGATCAATATCGTAGATAGCAACATATTTGGAATGTGTAGAAATTGTTATGTGAGTAAAAATTTTCTTTGAACATATTGATACATATGTTATAATTTGTGGACAAGTGTTTTACATCGCAGATGATATCGTTACCAAATCGACCGCGTGATGACAAAACTCCAAGAACAATTGAGATGCACTGAGGCTCCATGATAGGGTGTTAACCCCGGTCCTACTAGGAGGGGTGGAGGTGTTTCCCACCGTTTATCCTCCAAAACCTGGAGTCATGGGAGGGTTGTGCGAGTCACGCTCCCCTAGACGTGTGATGATAACTGTCGGATGCCTACTAGTAAATTAGGTCGACATAATTGACACTAACACCCTTAAGATCTATGAATGGTTGGATCAGTAAAACTGATGCCATGGCATATTCTTGTAGAGAACGGATAAGATGGGAATGGAAGAGATTAGGAAGGATAGGATGATTCTAGAATAGCTTGGGAACTCTGTTGGGGCAAGACGTGACTACTAAAATTTGTAAAACAATAAATGATCAAAACATAAATGTTAAAGTGTTCTCACACATTAAATGAAAATTCAATTATGGTACACCACCCTTATATGATTATACTAATCACTTATATAATTAATGATATACGACATAAAACTTAACTTCAGGACGAAGTTTTCTGAAAGAGGGGTATATGTAATGACCCAACTCGAGTTATAGGGAACATAGAAATATTTGCATGCATATGAGACCTGCATATGATAGCTACATATGCATGTATCACGTGTACTGCACTAGTACATGCACTAATCAATTATGAAAAATCTCAGTGTAGAGTATTGAGTGAATTATTGAAGTATTGAGGAAATACCTAACTCAGCAGAATATAATGAATGTATTAGTTATACCTACCACTATCATAATATAAACTAATACTTTGTTCAAAGAAAATTAAAAGCATTGACTTATGCAAATAAATAATGATATTTTAATAAATCCAAGATACTTATTAAATAATAATATTTTAATAAATCTTAGATATTTTAGAAATCCAAGATATTTATTAAATAATAATATTTTAATAAAACTAAGATATTTTATAAATCCAAGATATTTATATATAATAATATTTTAATAAAACTAAGATATTTTAGAAATCCAAGATATTTATTAAAAGAGGATATTTTAATAAATATCTTGAATGGAGTTTGTGTATAAAAGGAGAAGAGGGGGGGCAACTTGATGGGCATGGGTCAGTGAGGTGGGAAAACTGACCCGGATGCTGTCAGAGGAGTTCTAACTACGCGAGACATGAGTAGTGAGTTCTAACAGAGTCATGGAGTGATCTCAATTGTTATTGGAGTTTTGGGCACAAGGGCTAGAAGACTTGTCTTCTGGATCTGGGGACCGGAGAAGTTGACCTCAGATAGGCTGGGAGGAAAACAACGGTTTGGTAATGAGAGCTGGAGCCATGGCAGATCAGGAACATCTTCAAACACGGTTCCAGGTAAGTATTAAATAGTCAATCGATATATATTTTGCTTCAAAAAAAAAAATCTCACTCTGGATTATGTAATATCAATTTTGTTAATGATGGTTAAATTCTGAAAGTTAAGGTCTTTACATGTTGTACAACTTATTACCCAAAGTAACAATAACAGAGCGAGGCCGAGACTCATACACAACATGTCGCTTCCATAAGTATGGTTGGCCTAATAATACATCACAAAATTCAAGAGGAGAAACATCACATAATACCTCATCCGTGAAGGGCTTGATGCTGTAGGGAAGGCGACACTGTTGGCTGACGTGGATATGTCGTCCTTGGTGAATCCCCCCGATGGTGTATGGTTGTGGGTGTGCTGTGATCGATAGACCCAACCGCTTCACCACCTCTGCTGAAATGAGGTTCTTTTGGCTCCCATTGTCGACAATGAATTGCAGCGGGGAACCCTTCACCCACATCCGGGAATGGAAGAGGCGCTCCCCCTCTTCTGGATCTTCAGGTTCTTCCTTCCGGATCTTGGTGGTGGCAATGGTGGTACTGTGCTCTGCATCGAGAATCTGCTTTCCTTTGTCATTCCCCTTGTCGGGTTTTGACTCAGAGTCGGAATATGCATCTGATTCGGAAGCCTTCAGCTTGGTCACCAGTGACTGCTTGGCCCGACACTCACTTGTGTTGTGAGTGAAGCTCTTATGGAACTCACACTACTTTCCCGTGTCCTTCTTTGGCTACGTGATGTTGTTCTTCGCTTGCGACTTCGACGGATTGTCTTGGGCCGCCCCGCCTTAGCCTTGTCCTTTGTTTTGTGTTTTGGGGGCGCCTTTCCCTTGCTTCTGCTTCGCAGATCCAAATTCTCACTTCTTCTTTTTGAGTTTCTGCTCAATCTTGGCAACATATTGGTATGCTGCACCAAGCGAGGAGATGTCGAGGAACTCCATTTCCTCCTGGATGTATTTGTGCAGACAATGGAAGTACTTAAGCACCAAATGTTTCTCCGAATCTTTGATACGCAACTTTGTGCGCAGGGTATGGAACAAATTTGTCAAATCATGTACATCTTGATCCCTTTGTTGCCGCAACATAGTCCATTGTATGTACTTGTCCTCATAACTCTTCGCGAGGTAGTATTGTTCCTTGATGGTGTCTCAGAAAGAATTCCAAGTGGGTGTGACCGAGAACATGGAGGATTCCCCCTCGTCCTTTTGGTTATAGTAGATTTGCCACTAGTCCTTGACGTGGGGGGCGGATTTGAGGAGTGTAAAAGTAATCTTTTCTTGATTGGAAAAGTCATGAACCGAAAAATATCCTTCTAATAAATTCAACCATCTATCTATGATGTCTACATCAATTTGGCCCTAAAATATGAGAATGTCGAAGTTAACTTGTACCTTAAAATGAGTGGCGTCTCAAGAGTGGTTGCCGAATGAAAATGCGTCGCTGGTGGGTAGCCGTCGAAGGATCTGGGCAAAGTTATCCATCATCGCGTTCCTCTGTTTCTCAAGGGCTTCCTCGAGCAATATTTTGATAGGATCTCTTGCTCCCTCGTCTTTCTTTTCCTCCACCATGGGAGGTCGTCGGGGTTTGCGAGGCTGATCTTGCAAAGGTTAACCAGATCGAGCCTTAATTCTTTATTCCCCGATGTCGTTGGGGACATGCAAAGAAAGATCGAGAAAGAGTAGATCACTTTGATACCATTGATCCGGGTTTATGCAGGACGCAATAAAATACAGAAATAAACAGAAACACAGAGATGCAACAAAAAATATACTTCATTTCATTAATATCAAATAATTGAAATAATCTTACAAACATAATGGAAATAAACTAGCTCGGACGATGGTAGCTTATCTCTGAGAAGAGATGTGGCGGCTACATGCCTCTGAACTGTGTTACAATGAGGCTCAAGGGCCTTTTTATTATTGAACAACATGGGAAAACCCCAAACAACAAAAACCCTAACCCAAGGAGATGGAACACCAAGAGTTTGTGGGTCCGGTTGGGGTTAGTTGGACAGCCAACTTACCGGGGTCGTAATTTGGTCATATTATCTCCGTTTGGCGCATACGATATATCGTCGGAAAGATCTCTCCGAGTACTACAGAATTTGCCGCAGTCCCTTGCCTATGGCTATGGGCCTGCTATGGAACTAAAAAAATGCCATTTAGGAGGTCAAAACTGCTTTGGAAGTTTAGGACCCGAAAAACTGCTAAAACTAGTAAATGCTACTATAAAAAAAGAAATTGTTGAAACCGATTGGAGGTCTAGGTGGAATAGGTGGGTGGCCACCAATATCCACCTGGATCATGGCAATTATAACTCATTGGTAATGGATTATGAATATGATGCTTCGTGAAAGGTGAAAGTTGAAACATTTCATTTCGTGTTAGATATTTTTTGTTGTCGTGGTTACAGGTTCAACTTTAGTGATCAATGATGATAAATGTTATATATTGAATTTTGAAAGCTTGAATCTTTAAGATTGATGAATAATGAGACTCGATATGTTGTATGTTACTAACTTGTGGACATGGTTGATGAAGATTATAACTTCTAGATGATTGATGTTATATGGTTCAATCCATGATTTTATGCTTTTTATATCTAATTCATCATTCTACATGATTTTGTTGGCATATATGCATCAAAATATATAAAAACATATATTATATGAAAATTCGCTCCCAAATCGGGAGCTTTTGAAAATGTCGTTCCCCGCTTCCGCTCTCGCTTCCAAGTAACCTTCGTATCGATTATTGGGTGACTTGGAAGAAGGAAGGGTTTTGACTATAGTCTTTTCCCCTCACCTTAAATGGGGGGTTAATGCTCAATCCTAGTATCATGGGATCTCCCCTATTGGGTTATTGCCTTATAGCTTCAGGAAAGGCACTACTTGGGAAACCCCAATTTTGGTAGTGAGGTCTTGTTTTCCCATTTCATATTTTTCACTCCCCTTCGTACATTCCATTTCCTATTTCATCATCTTCCCTCTCTAGGTCTACAAGGCTCTGGTACTCCTCTCCTTGCCCATATGTATGGGTTGGGCCTGGAATGTTGCTTTGAAGGTTGATGCAGCTAAAAAAAGAAGTTTAAAATCATATCATGGCCACATACAAATGAAAATAATAATACAAAATGCAAAAGATGGTGAGGTCACTATATTAGCACGTGGGCAAAAGGCAAGCATGAGCTCCAGCCCCCTATCATTATGGCTATCACCCTGGTTCCTAGAGCCTCATCAGTGCCCCCACATCATTAAAGAACCCATGCATGTCCCAATCGTTGGTGGGTGATGAACTGCCCCACCTTAAGGGTGTGATAACCTCTTATATCATACACATCATGCTCTCATCCCCTGGATCCCCGAGCAGTAATAATAAATAAAAATAAAGAAAAGGAAAAAGTAAAATGAAAAAAGGTGGAAATACAAAAGTCGGGGTAATTCATGTTCGACGATTTCTCCCTCCAATATCTATACACCCAAATATGTGGACATCCCTCATCATTACCATCCTTGAACACATGGCATTTGGCCTTGAGACCCTTGTGTCCCAATCCACCCCATAATTAGTCACATGACTTCCATCACTTGAAGGATGTACCTTAGACCCGTCTTTCCCTTTAGGGGCTAGGAACACCTAATAGGGTTGTTTATTAGCCACTCCTACATAGGGAGGTAACACCATTACATGCTCAAAGCTCCAAATTTGGAAGGGAAGCCCGTTATGATGTCTCATTTGTGCCCTTAATTAACAATATTGTTTCACTTAGATGGACTAATGAATTATTGTACCTAATGGTGAGGAGATGCATTGGATCTTATATGTAATTTCCAAGTGGTTTCATCATGGGCTGGGCAACTTAAGTGGAGCCCAAGCCCACTAGAGGATCATATTGACATTTGTAGGGGATGTGTTAAAAGCCATGGGACTCCATCATGTGTTGGAGCATTGATTCATGCCATGGACACCCTCAACACCTTTAGCAACTTGTTAGTTTCCCTACATTATGTACGAGATGATGCACTTGGACCATTATTGCTGCAGTTAGCTTCACAATGTACATAGGGTTTGGCAGTTGATTCGAGGCCCAAAGTAGGTTTGTCTCACTCTTGAAACATGGGAGGGCATGCACCACCTTCAGAGTGTGAAAATTACTAGATCTAAACAATGTAAGGAATCCTACTACAACCAACTGGATTACTTCTTCTATTATGCAATTTACTTTACACAATTATTTCTGAATCATACATGAAATACTGAAGCATCCTACACTTAATACTCATGATTCTGAAACAAGGAAAATGAACAAGGAAATCAATCACACATATGACACCTTTATTTTGGACTTAGTCCCCAGAAAAACCCAATGTGGGAAAATCGGTGCAACAAATTTGAGGATTTTATTATTAAGCAGTAACAATGTATGAATACATCTCTGAATACCCCTAGGGTAATTCAGTTACAGATAGAAACACTGGTAGAAGAATTTGTGAGGATTTACCTCACCCAATTACTGAGTTCCTGGCTGATCGGGATGAAGAAAGCCTTGCCCTGGGGAGGCACTGTGCAGCCTCTACACAGTCCCAGCACTGGACCTTCCAACCTCTGCATCACCCCCTTCCAAGCTCAGTTTTTAGCCCCAACCAAGTTGTTTTGCCTCTGTGGACCCTAAGGAACAACCTCCCAGTGTCACTTTCCAGATCTCGACCTCCGAAACTGATCTACAAGCAAAATTATGGAAACCCTCCTCTGCCTCTGCGTTGCCTCTGCACTGCCTTTGCGTGAGCCCTACACAGTGACTGCATTAGCCCTTCTTCCTTCAACGTTGGCTTGGTTAGATCACCTCTGCCTCTCTCTGACTGATGCTCCACCTACTGAGAAAATTTCTTCCTCTCCAGATGCTATCTCTGTCCCTCACTGCTCAGATCTCTAGCTCGAATTTCTCAGCAATCGCTGCCCCATAAATTTTGATCTCTAGATCAATTCGACATGTCTTTCCAAATGGCCCTCAAGTCTTCCTTTATAGTCTTCTCGTTGAGACATCAACGACCGAGATTAGATCTCTAATCAACGACTAAGATTATAACATGACTTGATCTTCGTTTTCTAGATCATTCTTATTCATGTTTAATTAATGACCTTTAATTATTTAATTTCCCTAAGTTTAGACTTAGGATCCCCATTAAAATAATTAATTATTTTATTAAAACATTAACCGAGTGGAATTTTCACAAATGGTTTTTGGGTTCTTTGGAATACCAATGTCTAAGCCTCTCCACAAAATTTGCGAATTAAAGCACTTTCCGATGCTACAAAAATCGACACTCCCTCTTAGCGAGGAAAGTGATCTAGCAATTATGCCTACTGCATGTTGCTTTGACTCTGAAGCATCGACTATACTGGTTCCCATGACATTGCCACTGTCATTGCTGCATCTAC
This sequence comes from Pinus albicaulis, assembly GCA_034641835.2. Taxonomy (NCBI): domain Eukaryota; kingdom Viridiplantae; phylum Streptophyta; class Pinopsida; order Pinales; family Pinaceae; genus Pinus; species Pinus albicaulis. The sequence goes on from JAXQQM020083415.1 coordinate 115,306, forward strand.
ACTACAACTCCCTCTCAAGTGCTGCATCTGCTATGCTATTAATACTGCCACTGCTAACACTGCAACTCAACTACTGAGAGAAACAACTGAATTCACCGAGGACTGAACAAGTGTTCAGTGGATGCACCTTAGTGCTGAAGACTTTGACTGCTCATAACTACTGCGTTGTCCCTCTGATGCACTGCACTACTGCTGCTCTGCACTGAGCTGCACTCTTGTGCACTGCAATGCTGCTGCTACGCTGTTGCTGCCTCTGCTCTGCATTGCTCCAGAAATAAGCGCTGCTATCTTCTACACTGTCGTCTCCATCACTCTTCATCTCTCATTGAAACTCCTCCATCCCGCTACTCCAATTATGGGCTCCTGTAGCAAGGTAATGATTCATGAGGTGGGCTCCTCAAGGATCCTTCCCAACTAAAGTTCGGAGTGAACTACAATTCAATATCACCCCACTTCTCTCCTTGAGAAGTGTGGGCACTCATGGCAAAATCATCCTCCTCGATTTTCACGGCTGCAACCTTCGGGTCATGCTTCTCATCTTTGTCCTTATCCTTCAGAGGACATTGAGATGCATAGTGGCCCATCTCGCCACATCTGAAGCACTTGACCTTCGAAACATCACGCTTCAGTGTCAGTTGTGCCTGCTGTCCCTTCGATGCAAGGGGTGCGTTCTCCTCTTCCTCCACGGATTTTGATCCGCTTCCACTTCTACCATCAAGTTTGCACTTGACGAGGTCTCTTCTCAGCTCTTCCTCCTGAAAATTGGGCCACAACTGCTCTTAACTAGGTAATGTTGCCCAACCCAGTATGCTTTGGACAAACAGTTGCCACTCCTTCGTGACACTGTTAAGGGCCATCCGTAGCATGGTTGCAGCTGTAGGTGTAGCACCTACTACTGACAACTGATCTCAAATCTCCTGAAATCACATGAGGTATGAAGGACGTGCTCCCCTTTTCGCATCTGGATCATACGAAGCTTCTGCTCTAAGTACAACTTTCGCTACTCGAAAGATCCCTCAATTTGGTTGTGCAAAGCTACCCACATCTCTTTGGCAGTAACCGTGCCAGCCACATGTGAGACGATGTGATCCTTGACACCATCAAGGAGCAACCTCTTTGCCTTGGCCATATCTGCCTTGTACTTCTTGAGCTGATACGCATCCGTAAGAACAACTACCACGTTCTCCACGAACGCCTTCAGATCATGTTCATCTAGAAGGAACTGAGCTTGTTCCTTCCAGATCATATAGTTGGAGGAGCCCCTCCGACGATCACGATCACGAGTGCGGAATGCCATCTCGGTAGAAATACGTAAAATTTTCTCCCTCTTCCTCCCTCTGCGCAAGCTGGCACCGCGGGGCTTCGCACTCACAGTGGAGTTGTAAGTTCTCTTGCTCCTCTCTTGTCGACAATTGAGAAATGTTCGACTTCCTTGGCTAGTAAATCAACGAGGAAGAATTCCTAATGTGTGTTCTTCGACTCACAGTGCTTTCGACCAACAACAACTTCGGAAAAGCTACGACCCTCTTGTCTTTGCGTGGAGGCTACTACTTTTGCTCCCTCTACCACAACAAGATCTCAGTTGGAAGCCTTTCTCTTGTCAACTCACTACGAAGAGAGCGCCGCAAGTACGACCTCTTTGGCTGAACTACCACAATCCTTGATGGATTTAATTACTAACGCCTTTGCAACAAAAATGACCATCCTTCGAATTCGAGCCGTTCTTCCCCTGTTCACATCAATGCTATGATACCATGTGAAGATTATAGATCTAAACAATCTAGAATCCTCACGACAACTGCGATTGCTTCTTCTGTTATGTGAGTGCAACACACACAATTGTTTACGAATCATACATGAAATATTGAAGCAATCAACGGCATTTCTGCTATAATACTCTCATGAGTTACGAAACAAGGTAACTAAACAAGAAATCAATCACACATATGACACCTTTATTTTGGACTGTATCCACTGAAAAACCCAATGCGGTAAAGCGGCGTTCTGTGATTTCGGGGTTTTATTAAGTAGTAGCAGTTACGAATACATCTTTGAATACCCCTAGGGTAATTCGATTACGAGAGAGAAATCTTTGGCCAAAAATAATTTGTGAGGATTTACCTCACTCAATCATTGAGTTCTCGGTTGATCTAGATGAAGAAAACCCTACCCTAGGGAGAAAGCGTAGGCCAACATGTGGTCCAGTGGCCCGGACCTTCCGGCCCTGCTGTGTCACCTTCGAGCTCGGTGTTCGGCTCCAATCAAGTCGTTTTGCCCTCTTGTGGACACGAGGAACGACCTCCGAGTCGTCGCTTTCCAGGATCCTGGCCTCCAAGGCGGTCTACGAGAAAAAGTCGACCTCACTCTGCCTGCCTTGCTTTCGCCTCTCGTGAGCCCTGCGATCCTTTGCGTTGGCCTTCTTCCTTCAACGGCTTGGTTCAGGTGCCTACGCTGCAGCAGGCGATCTTTGTCTGGGCCCCGAAAATTTCTTCCTCTCCGGATCTTATCTCTGCCCCCTCCTTGCTCGGATCTCTAGCTCGAATTTCTCCAAAAACACTAGCTCCCGAGAAATTTCGAACTCTAGATCAATTCGGTGTGTCTTTCAAAATAGCCCTCAGTCTTCCTTTATAGTCTTCTCGTTGAGACATAAATGACCAAAGATTAGTCTCTAATCGATGGCTAAGATTATAACATGACAAGTCTTCGTTCTCTAGATCATTCTCACTCATGTTTTATTAATGCCTTTCAATTATTTAATTTCCTAAGTTTAGACTTAGGGTCCTCATTAAAATAATTAATTATTTTTAATAAACATTGGCAAGGTGGAATTTTCACAGGCTATTTTTGGGTTCTTTGGAATACCGGTGTCTAAACTCACAAAATTTGGTCTTAGAGCACTTTGGAGTGCTCTAATCAACACGGAGCCCTCATTTGGAGAGCCGGTCGCAAACATCTTTCATTGGGCCATGAGACACGATGGTTGTGCCCCATGACCACCTTGGAGCACCACCACGATGACCTACATAAGTTAAGGACGCCCTTGTCCATCATTCATGGAGGCCTCTCTCTCATCATGGCCGGCGAGAGACTCAACGAGGCTCTCCAATGGACCCTTCATCATGATGTCATCATTTTGGCTCACTTATGGATAGCTTCTACATCAACACCATTAGCTACTTGGTGGGATTGTCACTGGGAGCTTGTATCTAGCACATTATTTTATGATTTTTGGGGCTAATTAGGCTAAAATCGAATTTGTTGGGGAACTCATATAAATAGAGATGAGTGTCATTTGTGAGAACTCATCATCATCACTTGAGTTTTCTCTTATAAAAAAGAATTTCGCACTTTTCTCTTCAACAAATTGGAACTCTACGGTGCATTTTGATATCTTTGGAAACTATAATTTCGATCTCTTGGAGCTACTTCTTTATTTGTGGTTGGATATATATCTCATTGTCATCTTGTAAGTATTCTTTGATGAATATTTTCTTTTGAAATGATGTCTAATGTATGGAATTGTTGCAACTAATTAATGCTGTTATTGCCCTTTTTTATTGAATATCACTATAAAGGCTATTTTGGTTAGCAGTGCATATGTTACTCATTGCATGACAATATATGAATGTTCTAGTGTGGATGGTTGTTTTCTTCCATGAAAATCCATAGATCTTGGTGGGTAAATGTTAAAGGCTTAAAGCTTGGTTGTTCGAACTTAGGGCATCCATCTTTATTCTCCTTGAAGACAATTTTGGCAAATTTTGAATCATATTGAACTCCATAGCCAAAGGAAATAGGAGCTGGTCCAAGAACATTGGTGATCACCCTTTCTTTTCCATCTCTTTTCTTTTCCCAAAAACTCTTCTTCCCCTCTCCATAGGATAGCTAGCTAGGGCATCCTTACGATTTCTATTAATGGAGTGAAAATTTTGGACTTTCGTTTCGATAGAACTCTTCCTTTGTTTTTTTCTCTTGAGGATCTCAGGTGGTTGAGTTCCACGGTTGAATCTAGGCATACCTATCATCTTTTATGGAGAATTTTAAGCCCTAGGTCTTGACCTGCATATAGGTCTTTCTTGGAGAACCTTTTGCTTCCTGAAAGCATTAAGCCTTAATTGAGCTTCCCCTTGAGACAGGCACTTCGCAGAATGCTTCCTTACTGGTCATTTGGCATCACTATGAGTGATTTCCTCCTACCAAGACTCCTCCATTTGGTGAAAATCCGTAAAAGAGTGGGGGACATTCCTTGAAAGTAAGTAGGTCTTAGTCCCATTGTTGTCATTTGGTCTAGTTGTTGTCCCATAGGTTCCCCTCCTGGGGTACGCTTTGAACCATGGCAACGGTCCCAACACAATTGTCCTCTTTATTTTAATGATATTTTTGGATCTCCATATCCCTTTTGGAAAGGCTCCATGAGAGAAAATTTTCCATGGAATTTGTGGATTTTTATATTTTCTTCCTTGATGGTTTTTGATTTCTTCTTTTGTCTTCTTATCGAAGTCTTCTTTTCCATTTCATCCATCTTATTTTTCTGTCTTCCTTATTTTCATCCATTTTGTTTTCCATTTTACTTTCAAGGATTTGTTGAGAACATGATGAATACGCGGCTTAATAAACTATGAGTATGTACTATGTTCATCAACTTTGTTAGATTAATTGGAAGAACCTATATTCTAAGTCTTCCTTTGTTTCGGATGTCATATTTGAGTTTTTATGAGAAATATTTTTGTAGAACCCTTTGTCATATGAGAAAAATAATAATACTTCTTTTTCTCACAACTTTTAGTCACCAAAAAGTATTTTTCAATCAAAAGTTATGCCAATTATAAATTAGTACATTTGACATGGTTAGAAGGCTTGTCTAGATAGTTTGACCTTTATCCTCTTGTTGCTGCAGGGAGGCTTGCTCTGAGAAATAGGGCTGTTCCCGGAGGTTTCTCCGTTCCGGGAGCTTTGGGCTTGTGTGGGAACTTATCATTTTTCGGTAAGAGCTACACGGTAAGGCACGTTCCGAATCTTTGACCACTATGATGATTGACGTTTCGAGGTTTCCAACAAAACTTGCCTCCAAACAAAACTTCGTTAAACATTTTTAGTAAGTTTTACCAAAAAAGAAACTTCATTTACGTAAATTTGCCCAAAATCCGCCAAAAAAAAACTTCCTTCTCAAAGGTACACGCCAAAAAAAAATCTTTTTCTTGCCAAACTCACTCCCACAATGCTGCATAAAGTTGTCCTCATTCACTCCATCAACGTAATTGTTAATTTGTTTAAGAAGCGCAACATTGTATTCATTTGCAAAGCAGTGCTGAGCCGGCCAGTTCTGCGGCCGGTAACCTTCGTAGGTTTCCAAATACTTTTGTTTTTCTAGACATTTAAACTCCAATAGTGAAGGCTTTAACTTTCAGGATTTCTTCTTTTCTGTGTCCTTTCTGTTTGCGAGCTCATACCTTGGGGCTATTTCATTTTGGAGTCCTGTTTTGTGTAATGTCTAAACTCTGGTTTCTTGCTTCCTTTATGTGAAATTCCTCTTGCCATTAGTAAGTTAGTTTCGTTTCCTTTCAGTTTCAGACTCTCTAGACTAGTTCTTGTAAAGATATTATATTTTTCATAATAAAAAATAATGTTAAATTAGTAAATGCACATCAATGATGTGTCTGATATTTCTAGAATTAGTAACATTGACACTCCTTTGACAAGTACAAAGTATGAACCCATATGCCACAATACAACATTTCACGGATAAATTATGTAATTAAAAAACATTTATTAATATTATTGTATAATATTACCGCTCCCAATTAGCCATTTCCTATAATTTTTTGGGAAACCTCTAGCCGTTCCGGACACCCATTGAAGTTCCCAACGTTTCCACCGTTCCAGAAACTCATGCAACATGGCCTTTGTCTTAACATCTGACATTTGGGTCCTTCTGAGTCTGAAATTTCAGCTTGTAGCACCCTGATGTGATTTCCTAAATTCTTGAAAATTTCACAATCAAGCTTCACTGAAGAAATGTTATGCAAAATCACTTGTTTAAGACTAATTCAGGTTGAGTAAAAATCCTAACTTACACAAGATATATCTCATAAAATATAATCAATCATTCAAAATATAAAATATAATCTTGCTATGTTTACATTGTTTTAGCATCTTAGTGTTTGACTGCTTTTTCAGCTCTAGGGTTCTTTTTCTATGCCCCAGTTCTGTACTTTGCTGAATATAATTTCAAGTCCACATTGAACTACCTCGTGCTGGTGGAAAAGCTGCCGCTCAAGCTTACAAACCGTGTAAAAAATTAGAAGGCCACCAGAGAGGACAGTTAGCTCAGTTGGTAAAGCAGCCCCACAGGCCAGAGAGGTGCTGAGTTCAATTCCTGAACTTCCATTTTTCATGATATCAGAGCCAGCTAGAAATTCCCAACCAGTTGAAGCGCTTGAAGGATAGTTGTGGCCGACACTTAAACACAACTAATTGTAAAACAATTAAGAGCCCACCATTCGAGAGGTCCTGGAGTTTTTGATTCCTACTTTTAAGCACACAATTTGATCATTTGTCGACATCAATATAAATTATTCTTTTCCTTTCTTTTGTGATGAAAATGCCCATTGTGTTGTCTTTTCTTCAAATATCCACTGCTCCTTATTTCCAGTCACTTGAAATTCATTGAGTTTTGGGATGAGATTTCTCTTTGTGATCTTCTAATTTGGATTATCAGATTTTATGATTGTGATTTTGCTGCTTTTATGGTGCTTATATTCATTTACTTCATGAAATAAGTGCAGATGGTAGGTTTCATCTTAGTTTTCCATTCTTGGAGTAACCCAATTTATTCTTGAGCATAATCTTACCAAGTGGAAGCTTCCAAGCCCCCTAATTTGGAAATTCATGGAGATTGATGGTTATTTATGTTTTTCATTGTTTATACAATCATTATTTCTACGGAATGCACGTTGTTCAGCCAGTTTCATCTTGGTCATTTGAATTCTTCGGTTATGCAAAGATTTAATGCATGACTGAGGAAATTCTTTTCGAGACATCTTCATCCCCTGTTGTGGCAAAATCCGACTTTTACGAACAAAAATTCCCTGTATGTGGCAGTCCTGGCTTCCCTGACAGGGTCTTCATTCCTGTTGTTGCTGATCCTGACTTTTAATAGCAATGACAAACATTCCTGTTGTTAGCAAATCTGGCTGGCAATGGCAACTTGCAAACAGAGTAGTTTAGTAAGGTCTTGACTCTCAGTTCACCATACTGTTATTTTAAACTGAAGCATGTGACTGACTCTTGTTGCATATGCAGAGGGTGTGTCAATCTAATGCATAGTCCCTTCAAGGTCCTTAAATTCTGAAGTATTTGTCTATTTTCATTACAGGCCTGGACATACATTTACAATTTGGTGGTTGATAACATTCACAGTAAATGGTTTTTAATATTGAGAGAAAAACTATACATTAGAATTGAGAGTAATTGCTCCTATGCTTTATGGTAGCTAACAAAATTATGTCTAGTTGCTTCCACATGGTAGCAGATGTTATGCATTTTAGCTCTAGACGTTCTTAGTGCAGAAAATGTTCAACTTTTCCTTTTCCTAAAAATCTGATAATCAAGTCCTGACAGGAGGTAAAAACATGAGTTCCGGCTTTTGTTCGGGCTATTATATGTTTTGAATAGCTTAAATTTGATATTTTCAGTAATTTATCTGAGAAACATAGAGATGCAGAAAAAGTCAATAATAGTTTGGTATCACTGAAAGAATATATTCCTCTGTGAGTTATAATTTTAAGTAATGTCACAAATTTTTGTGTCAGTATCTGCTATGTGAATGCTTACTATGTATGATTTATACAGTGTCAACCATGCTTTTGTTAATGGGTGGCATTTGGTTATTTCTTGCTTCCTAATTAGGTGTGCTTGTTTGTTTTGGGTTATGATTCAATGAATTGTTGTTCTTTAGACTTCAAGCCCTTTCAACACTTTACCTCGTTTTCAAATTTGAACATTCTTATTAGTTCCACATAGAATTATTAAAACTGTTCCTAAATGCTTTTTCTTTACTTGGGTTGCTTGAAACTTAGTCTAACTGCAATGAATTGATTTGCATGAAATCAAAATGATTTTCTCCATGTTTATCATGGAGTGAAGGATTTCTTACTGGGAGAAATCTTGTAAATAGTGGAATTAGTTTTCCTGTAGCTATCCCAGGTAATGAATTGTCTTATAATTATCTCTAATTGTGAAAATATTAGCAAGGATTTAAATTAAATTGAAAAAACCTATTTGCAGGAATACATTTCTTCTGCCTTTTAAATATGCCTTTTATTCTCATGTTGTCTTTTCTTTCCTTGCAAAACTGTTGGTACACAGGAGCTGCATTTTTGTTCTTACCTATTCATGCCATTTCTTAAAACTTGAAGCCTACAATAGCCCATGTCGAAAAATTTATTTGTGGAGCTATCATGTCTTAGAAGTTGCATTTCGTACTTGGTGTTATTAAACATTGCTAACTTATTTCTTAGTCATTATGTTATCTGGAAGTGGAACTTGATAAATCAAACTCTTTTCCATTATGCTATCCAAATAAGCCAGAGTAATTAAGCGACTCATTGTTCCACATACTTCCTTGAACAGCATGAAGGTGGGAATAACAAAATCATTTTTTGTGATGTGAGGAAATATTTGATATATGTGTTATAGAATCCTAAAGAGATCTGTTATTTTTGTGATCTGGTGTTGTAAGTCCTAAAGAAATGTTAGGCTTGAGCTTTCTTGGAAAGGCAATTGAAAAGCCAAGTTGCTTATTTGCGTTCAAGCATCAACCTAAATCTCTTGATCTGGTTGGAAAACTGTCAGCCTATAGTGCTGTCAGTCAATCTCTGAACTTCAAAACATAACAGAAAAACACACCTAGGTTAGCAGGAGTGGTAACGGAAGCGGAAGCTGAGCGGGGGCCGACATTTTCAAAAGCTTCCGTTTCGGGAGTGATATTTTTTTTGGGTAAGTCGGCACCACAGAGGGATTATGTTCGGTGACCTGTTGCATGAGTGCGTTAATAGTGCACCCTTTACAAAATTCTAGATCTCAACAATACGAGAATCCTATTGCAACCAATGAATTATTTCTTCTATTATGTAATTTAGTTTACACAATTATTTTAAAATCACACATGAAATATTGAAGCAATCATTGAAACGACTGCACTATAATTATTAATACTCATGATTGAAACAAGAAGCGAACAAGGAAATCAATCACACATATGACACCTTTATTTTGGATATAGTCCACAAACCCAATGCGAGGAAAACCGGTGCAACAAATACGAGGGTTTTATTGTTAAGCAATAGCAACGTGAATACATCTCACGAATACCCTAAGGTTGTTTAGTTATTCTGATGCGGCAGAAGAATTTGTGAGGATTTATCTCACTCAATAAATTCGAGTTTAGGATTGATGGGATGAGGAATAAAAGCGCCTGAGGAACGCTGCGTTTCCCTGCTGCACTTAGTCCGAAAACTTCCAGCTTTTGCGTCACTCCCTTCTAGGCTGGGCGTTTAGCCCCAACCAAGTTGTTTTGCCTCTATGGACCTTGAGAACAACCTCCAAGTGTCACTTTCCGGATCTAAGACGCTTCGGGGTCAGTCTGTGAAATTCCAAAAACCCTCCTGCGCCTCTACGCTATTACTGGCCGACCTACGCGATCCTTTGCATTAGCCCTTCTTCCTTCGAGCGCGCTTGGTTAGATCACCTCGCACTCTCTCTGTTTGATGCTCCACCAAGGTGGAAAAATCTCTTCCTCTTTGGATACTATCTTTGCCCCTCACTGCTCGGATCTCTGCTCGAATTTCTCGACAAACCAGCCCAGTCGAACTCTAGATCAATTTGGTGTGTCTTTGAAATGGCCCTCAAGTCTTCCTTTGTAGTCTTCTCATTGATATTAACGACCAAGATTAGATCTCTAATAAACGACTAAGATTTAGGTGGGTCAACTTGAGGATTGCGTTGTTGAAGGCATCTCCTAAGAGATTTTTTTGAAAGCTCTTTCCTCCATGAAATTTACATCCCATTTGCACTACAACCTTCTTCTTTGTCAGAATGTAGTTACGAAAGCCTTAGCATTTTCCTTGTGTCCCACCGGATACCCTTTTCGGCGGTGCTATCCAATTTATTCCTCTTTTCTTTGGGTGCATGGCGGTGTGCCATACTACCAAAGATACGAAGAGCTTACCTCTAACTACACGGTGGCGCACACGGAAGTGATCTTACCTAATGCATTGTGAGAAGTCTATTACGAACATGTCTGGTAATATTGCTAGCTTCCGCCATAGAAATTTGGGCATGTCTTGATCTGCAACATTGCCCTTGCGACCTCCATAATAGTTTCTATTCTTCCTTTACGCAACCTCCATTTTGCTCGGATTATATGGAAAATCCACTCTTTAGAGTGCCTTCCCTCGCACGGAGTCTGTGAATTCTTTATCAATGTATTCTCCCACCATTATTTGATCGCGGTATCTTTATCCGCTTTCTGTTATATTCTCAACTAGAGATTTAAACTCCTTGAATCAATCAAAGACTTTGTCCTTGGTCTTGAAGAAAGTGAATCCCAAGTTTTCACAGAAATGGTCATCAATGAAGGTGACGAAATGCTCGGCACCACTAAGAGCTCTAGTGGACATTGGTCCACGGATGTACGAGTGTATCAATCCTAACACAATCTGGCCCTATTTTTGCTTTTGGGGGTAGGTTGCCTTAGCGTACTTCCCTAATACGCACCCTGCGCAAGCATCATCTCGTTTGATGCTCCGTCACAGAACTCTATGATGGTCTTCTTGAGAATTCTCAAAAGCCACATGGTGTAAGTGTCCCATTCTCCTATGCCATAGCTCATTCCAATCCTTCCTCTCACGGTGCCCTATCGGTGCCATTCAGAATTCGGTGCAACTTATATAATTTATTGCTCCCCGACTGATTTGTGCCTTCTTCTTCCAACTCCGGTGTTTGACATATACTCTTTTTCCAATAGTGAACCCAACATTGCGAGAAATGTCCCCCCCGGCTCCAACCCCGAAAGCACGGTTCATATGGGCATGCGGATCGAAATCTAAACGCGTTTCATATTGAAATTGCGTTTCTGGATTTTACGAACCGTACGGCCGGAACCGCGTTTCATCGACGGATCACCATACGGAGAGCGCGCTTCCGGTACGGTCCGTATAGATGTGACGGTTACTGACCTGGCGTCGTACGGTCAAACTAATACGACAAAAAAAAATGACTTTTTATTTTTATTTCTTGTGTTGGGTTGAAGGGTTGGTTGATATTCGGGTTAGGGATAGGATGAAAAATATAAGCTCCTTTTCACCTCCTTAGGGGTGCTCTTTAAGCGGTGCCTGTCGAGAAACGCATAATAGAATAATAATGATAAGATAATATAGTGCATAGAATGATTGAGGATCACCTCTCCCGCACTGGGTGGATGATGGGATTGCGACACTAAGCCATCATGTTAGAGAATGACGTATAAAATACACGAATGGTTGCATCGGTCGAAGGGCGAGGGCGCTAGCGCTCGATGAATTAACCTTTGAAATAAGACGCTGGGCACTCACCCCATTAATAGAGAGGGGGGGGGGTAGAAGATAAGCACTCGCTTACCTATCAGCGAGGGAGAGAGCACTCGACCCATCGATCTCGAGGAGGTCCGAGAAGCGATAAAGAAAAAGATCTGCATCCCATAAGGGGTCCATATGGTACGCCGCCTTTGAACGTCCATCAGTCTGTGTGATCCTTAAACAAAACGGTACGGTCTTTCCTGACCATAATTTCCATTAGTTTCTGTTGTCGTCGATGGTTGAAACACCCCGGGGGGATGAATCTATACTTTTCACCCTTTGTCTAGTCCCACCCAACCCCCAGTGAGCATTTTCAACAACTACGCGCCTCGATGTTTGGCTTCATCGACGACTCCCTTCTCCTCTCGGTTCCCCTTCTCCCTATTGGCTCCCTCATCCGGTCTCAATAGTCTTTTAGGTCCTATTCCAGTAACTTGTGTGTGCCCGGTGTTTGAGGTTTCCACATTACATTTAATCAATCCAATCTATCTATCAAATGCCTTGCCTTCTTATTTGTGTAGAGAGGCACGGGTCCCCTAGGGAAGGAACTTGCAAAGGGGATCAGAAGTGACATATGCTTGCAGAGAAATGGATCAAAGCTTAACACTTAATTATTTCGTTTAATAAGAAGCTTTCCGCTATCAACTTCTACCTACCCAGTGCCAACCTTGGGTGGTAGGAGCTATGAGATAAACAATCCTACCCTTGTCAGTACTATCAACCTACCAATTTGAAGCATGAAGGAAGACACTTTGGCGAGGGTTTGTCGTTGGACGGGTGAACGAACGAACTACTTGTCTTGAACCGGATAGTAGCACTCGGGTGAAGAAAGAAAATGACGTGGAGATCTTGTAAAACCCACGAGGGGGAGATCATTTGCCTAGCCTTTGAGTCTTGCTTCTTTCACCTTTCGACTTCTCACTTTTATGCTTTGATCGAATAAGTGGAGATCATACGATGTACACAGCGTGATTACATATATAATGAACTTCTTCCATTCGTTTCTTCCGGTCCATGAATGAGATCTATTATATATGTAATTATGCTCTCTCGAATCCAATCTTAGTACTTCTGTTTGTTCCTTAGCGGCACTTTGAACATCTTTCAATCCTAGTTTTTGGTCTTTCCTTGGCGGAGGTTGAGAAGAAGAATACTCTTAGTTTTAGTTATCCCCGCCAGCAGAAGGTTTAGGCACTATCATGGATTGCTTTGTTGGTGGATAGCTTGGCTTGCTATTGACTGCTCGACACGGGTGAGGCGAGACATGGATTGCTTTGATGAACGACAACTTTCTCGACTTGGAAATAGCTCTTCTTGGCTAGTTGGTTGGGCTTGCTTTTCTCGCTTGTATGGCTACCAACGAGCATCCCTAGCAGGTTGGGAGAAAAAGGGGAGAATAAGGCTGATTTAGCCACCTACCTAGCTGCCTATGAGCGCCGCCTGCCATGCCCTGCCCTGCGAGACTTACGCCTTGCCCACCCATAGGCCCTACATTGCTCGGCTCCCTGCGGAGGCACTCATGACATGCCTTCCTTCCTCAGCATAGGCTTCCACCACCATGCTACGAGCTGAGCACATGCCACACAGCCATTGCTTAGGCATACCTACGACTTGTGCATACCAACTACCTTAGTATATTACTTATGATGCCTACCCTAGTCGAGGCTAAGGCCCCTTCTGGTTGAACCGCCATGCCATAGTGAAAAGCACCTCAAAGACCCACTAGGGTTTATGGAAAATAGCGCCCCAATCCCTTTTGTTTGGTGGCATCGCTTTGATCCCTTGGATGTCTGGGTCACTGACTTATTGGTCGAGTGTCTAATGTAGCTCCCTGTTGTTTGATCGAATAGCGCCCTAATCCCACTTTGGTTGGTAGATACTGCTCTTATCCCTTGGACGCTCGATCCTTGATGGCCGGTTGGTCTTCTGTTTTCGAGAACCTCGCCCTCCCTCTTGCTTGTTCGAACTTGGTGTCCAACTATCCGGGGCGGTGGATAGAGCTCGGTCTTATTTCTCCCTCTGCAGGTGGAGTTGTGAAATCCGATAAGTAGGCTTGCATTCAAGCACGGGGTTCATGAATTGGCTTGCGGCTTGCATATAAAAACAATGTTCTTGCTCGTAGTCAAGAATGATCTTTAGATCAATCTTGCATCTCGAAAAGAAGGGATCAACAAAAATATGACCATCATCATATGAGCCGGTGCGACATGGAGTTTGGACCCCGTTGCCCCAAATTAAGGCCTAGAAAGGTCTAAGCCAACAGAATTTGCCTGAGAAGCGTGCCCAGTGCCTCCCCCGGGGGGGAGTTTTCTCTTCATCGGATCGGTCGGGAACTCGATTGAATGAGAGTAAATCCTCATAAATTCTTAACGATGTTCTCTCTATAGGTTTGAATAACCCTTGGGGTATTCGGAGATGTATTCGGTTGTAATTACTTTCTGCCTTGTAATAAAACCCTAGGATACGCTGTGATTTTCCCACATTGGGTTTCCGGGGACTTAATCCAAAATAAAGGTGTCATATGTGTGGCTGATTGATTTCCTTGTTGATTTCACTTGTTTTAGAAGTCCTTGTATTATAGGTGTAGGGTACACTTCGGTGATTGCTTCAATATTTCATGTGTGATTCGAGAAACTAATTATTAATAAGTAAATTAAGTTGGTTACAGTGGGATTCCTTGAATTATTGAGGATCTGGGAATTTTCACATGGTATTAGAGCATTGATGTGAAATAGGAAGAACGGTCTGAATTACGAAGTGAAGGTTGTTTCTTTGCCAATGTGTTGATTTTTGTAGCATCAAAAAGTGATCTAAGTCTCAAATTTGGTGAGGAGGCTTAGACACGATGTTGAAGAACACGAAAACCGGTTGGAAATTCCCTTGGTTCATGTTTTTAACCTAAGTCTAAATTTAGGAAATTAAATAATTAATGGGTATTAATAAAGCAGTGTGAATATTCTAGAGAACGAAGAAACAATCGAGTTTTAATATTAGCCATTGATTAGACTTCTAATAAAATTGTTCGATTCATCGATGAGAAGATTATAAAGAAAGTTTGAGGGTCATTTGGAAAGTAAGGAAAACTTTCAACAACACAGTCGATTGTGAAGAGAAAGAATTCGATTTTAGAGGAAATTTATGGGGGCGAGGCAGGAGGCCATCGAGCGGTGTCGGGGGGTTCAAGGAAAGGGCGCGAGAAGGGCGGAAGGCGGCACTCGGGGGTAGCGCGGGGGCCTCCGTGGTAGTGAGCGCAATCTCATGTTGGCTCCCTGGCAGAGGGGGTACGTAGGAGTGACGCAAGGCCGGTCGGGTCCCTCAAATGTTGGAAATTCTGTAGAGGTGGGAGAAAATTTATCTTAGGTGTGTCTCAAAAAGTTTCTAGAGGTTATTTTTGCCAATCTTTTCTTATAAATAATTCTGTTGAAGAATTAATATATATAAACACTCATCTTGCATCGGTTTTCCCACATTAGGTTTCTAGGGACAATTGTCAAAAAACACGTGTCATTGTGATTGGTTCTTATGCTTGCATTTGGTACATTCTTTTCTCTATATGTGTGAGTGACTAATTTAGGTGGTGTTTGTTTGAGAATTTGCTTTGAGGTTTAGTAAATAACTTATTGTGCAAATAAGGAGGAAAACTAAATCTGTATAAACTGTGATGGGGGTCGAGTGAATTTTCACATGATATCGAGGTTGAGTTGAGTAACGTAGTGGAGACTGCGTTGGAATGAAGTCTAGGGGAAAGGCTGTTTTGCCATGACAACTCGAAAAGGGTTCATGCGGCTCTCCGGAGAAAAGGAAAGCATGGAAGAATAGAGGAATCACGACATCTCTATATTGGCCTCTAGACTAGAAAAAGAAGAATTTGTTTGCGTATGAAGCTGCGCTTCTCTTGAATTACGGTATATTGATGATTGGAGCTTGCACATATGAAGGGAGTACGAGAATGCTTTACTCAAGCTATCGGGAAAGGCGGATAGTTTTCATATCACCATGGAAATAAGGGCGAGGTATATGCCCTGTTGGAGGTATCGTAGTGTTTCAAGCGGGCGGGAATAAGCTTCGAGCCACGATGTGGTCGCTGTGTGCTTGGTTTGGGGATGAACTTACTCTCGGTATCTCACCCACAAAACAAGGGCTATGAGGTCCTCCAACGTTTTCCACCGAAGCGGGGGATGAAACGGGGACGTTTTTGGAAGCGAGGGATGTGGAAGCGTCATTTCTCGAGAAAATCTAGGAAGCGAAAGCGTCTACTATATATATATATATTTTGTTTTTTTATTTTTTTGCATTTATATTAAAAAAACATCCAAAATACCAAATTAATCATGAGAAGATATGGAATCATGCATATTTGTACATAAATCAAGATAGATATGAACATCCATTGTGCATTAATGATTAATTGTTTGAACGTACGTGGTAGGATAAATCGTTCTTGCGAATGACAGATCTCCTAGTATCCTACGGATAACTAGCAACTAACAGTTATGTGTAAACTACTTCCTCTAGATTGTATTTGATGTAGAATTATCTATAATGAAGGATTTAGGACTTCTTCTGTGGTCCGGTGACGGTCTGTAGTCTTCTTTCATAATGCTTTGAATACGTCTCCTTTCGGGATACGCAATAAAAAACATGAAAGAATTAAGGCACACCCATAATATAGACTAATTCATAAACCATAAATCTATCTTGATGATCAGGAATTCAAAGAAATAAGCCATTTAAATAAACAACTCATTAAGAAAACGGGATCCCATTCGTATTATTTTTAATAGAAAAAAGGAGCCTTACAATAGTATCGCCTTGATGTCGTACGAGGTCATTAAAGTGCGAACAAGCGTTTCCTCTACTTTGACAAGCCTTTGCACTTTCTCGACTAACATACACATGAGTGTACCAATCATTCCCATATGATAATCGATTGAGAGTACGAGTTTCACTAACCAATTCTCCTCGAAAAATCTCAAAGCCTAACTCCTCTTGAGGCTATACTATGGCCTCAATTTGTAACTGAAAGAAAGAGGTTGCAACTCCAAATAAGAGGGGATAGAATCCTCTTTCAAAGTGATTAAGTTCCACATACCAAGGGTAGGCTCCTTTAATGGAGGGTTGAATGTGTACATGAAAGGAGCGAACTTGACGAATAATTGCTTCTAGAAGCTTCCAGTTATTGGTTGAGCAGAATTTGTACCACTTCACTTTACCTTTTACAGAGTCGCACCTTTAATGAAGAAAAGTGCGGCCCGGTTCCGCTGTTCTAGAACAACCAGGATGCGGCACCGCGGGCCAATACTGAGAAAGTGCGGTACAAGAGTATTTTTATGACTTTTATAGGCTTTTCTCTTAATTTCAAGGCTTGGTTTGGGAACTTTGATGTTTGTAGACTTCTAAGGGAGTATTGTATGAGTAATGATGAACTCATACGAAGACGATGAAACGTCATGGTGACAATTTTGAGTATAACGGATTGCCCCTTAAAGTGTGAGTACGAGCATTCGGTGATGTGCTTTGTCATTTCGAGGATTAGCTTGTGGACACTCCGGTCGGAACACGCAAAAACATTCATTCTTAAAAACATATATATATATATATATATATATATATATATATATATATATATATCATCGTTGAGGTAGGCATTCCCATGCTCGGTCAAACAACAATACAAGAACATTGCGATGTGAAAATGATTTTGCTATCACATCAATAATGTAGACACAATATGGATGCGACCATACGACTATGAATAGTCTGTTGCGTAATGAATAATAAAACTACGCGCTGACTGGATGGTGGAAACTAGATCCGGGGGTCTTGATTTCCCGCTACCCAGAACTAGGCTGATATTATCCATGCGATTGATTGTGCCAGTACGAACATGGTAAAAACCACTTGATTACTAGTCAGGTACATGTTTGTTAACAAGTGTGAGAAAACCACCAATAATGACAATGGCTCTCAAAGTGCTAAGTACGGTCCATGGAAAATGTGAATAAATGATGCGAAGCTCGAACATTTCCAGGAAATCGTTGATAAAGATTGATACAGCTTTGTCGTCAAAGGTGAGAAACTTGCCATTAAGGCATACGATTCAAGGTATTGAAGGATTTTAGATCAACTTCCTAGATGATGGTGTCGTCGATAGAAAATGATCCGTCGTAGGAAAACCCGACACGAAACCATTAGATCAAGTTTTGTAGAAATATTTTGCAAGAAAGTGGCTAGGGATGGTCAACGTAGATAGAGATATGTTTGCAAATGAATGGTTTATTTGAAGCGCTCCTCTTGAACACATAACGATATGCCAGATGGTTTGGTGACAATTGACCCTAGCTAATACCCGAAACACGGTGAAGACTTTCAATATGGTTTGATTAACTAATAGGCAAAAAGTTTTCCCAACCCAAGTAGAAGTGTGACAAAAAGTGTCGTGTTTAAGAGTGATGGCACTTTTTAAACAAAGTGTGGCAAATGGATTCGTTTTCTCTTTTTCCCCCACCATTGCAGCAGTACTATCTTTTATTTTTTGACAAGCTTGAGGTAGATAACATTTGCTTGTTATATAAATACATCCTTCGGATGAGTCCAACTTAGTTTAAAATCGAACCTAAGAAGGTGGTTCGTTCACCCATTGTAATCAACGGTCCTTTCTTGTTAAGTTTAACGAGTCTGATATAGGAGAAACTCGGTGTTTTCCAATTTTAGGGAGTCGGAAGAAAAACCCAAGAAACTCTGGTAGGTGTACTTTTTTAAGTAAATTTAGTCTTTCGGCTTAGATAAAGGATAAAATAATACATTAGAGAACTCTATTGACCATAATTAGTCAATGTATACCTTTTAATAAATATTTCCATGTCGGTCAGAAAAGGGTAAACTTATACCTAAAGACGGCTTGTTCATTTCCTTTTATAACGAGTTCGAATAGTCAAGTATATGATATTTCATCTTTAGAGAGTTTGAAAAGGGCTTAAAGGAGAACTCAAGGTTTCGCTTTTTTAAGCAATTTTCAAGAGGTAGAAAAAGTGATAAAAAGTTACTACGATTAGTTTCGCTTTTTCTATAAGTTTTAATGAGTTTGAAAAAGTGATAAAAAATGTATTCTTAGATTTCGCTTTTTTCATAATTTTCTTGAGTTTGAAAAAGTGATAAAGAAATGCTCCTTTATTCGAAAAGGACCATTTTAAAAAATCCTTTCGTACGCACAAAACTCAAAAATTAAACATACATGTTTGTGATTAATAAAAATAATTCGGAAAACAACTTTTCAGTGGAAAATAAACAAAATTATATTTCATTTATTCAAAAAATCTTATAAAAAAGGTTTTCTAATCATTTTTTACCATTTGATTTTAGGTGAAAATTGAGAGCCTTTGGTAAAAAACGTTAGGAGAAATTACGGGAGAGAATTCGCCCTTGATCGACATCGATTCCGGGTAATCTCGCATCATCCTTGCTTCATTTTTGTCCATTTACTTTCTTAATTTAGGGCTTAAATTGTTTTTAAGAAGAAAATATATTCCAAAAATTCGCTCCGCGAAGATGTGGGTAAACACATGATACGCACCTTATGCATAAGACACATGATAAAATTGTTGTGTTACGCACCTTATGCATAAGACACGTGCGCGAACGATACCCACATTTTTCATGCAAAAAGTGCGAAGCGCCATAAGAAAAAATGAATTGAAAAGTTAATAAAAATAATGAAATTTTCCCACTCAAATTGTTTCTAATCTTTCAATTTGTTCATTGCGGAATGTCTACAGTGGCAGGTGGAGAGAACGAGAGCATGTAAGAAGAAGTTGATGATGCTTCCATGGTACACTCCAGCACATTACAAGTATTGAGAGAATGCGGTTTGTTCAAATTTTGGGCCATTCGGAAATTGTGAGGGCTCAAGTAGACTTACTTACACCGGCTAGTAAAAAAATGGGATGTCCAAGAACAATGCTTTATAATTGGAGGTCACCGACTCGAAATTGGTGGAAGATATTCATTTTCTCCGCGGCTTATCAAAGAGAGGGCGAGCCAATCTCTTTGTTTGGGGGCTAGGGTAGGTGGCCAATCTGTCACTAGCCTTTAGCAAGGGTCTGCAATGAAGAAGTGGACCCCGAGAGATAAACGTATTGACATAAAAACCATTATTTGTCTAGAACTCAAAGTGGTTGTGTTCTTGTGTCGGTTGTGTCGGAGCGGCTCACACGTTGCTACAAGATCTCAAATGCAAGCGGTTGCTTTAGAGGCATCGTTTTCAGGCGGTACGGCCGGTGTTGGTCAATGTCGAGCCAATGTAGGCCCCCAGAGCAAAAAAATGCGAAGTTGAAAAACTTCGGGTATGGAAAATTGTGGTCACCTTTGCTCTAGAGAATTCCTTCTTTGGCCCCAACCTTTTGTCGATCTGGTAGAGTCAAAGAGCCTCGGATGGTCGATAGGTTGCACTATTGGCCGTCATAGTGAAGGCGGCGAGATTGTTAGATTTCACTAGAGCTTCTTTCCATTGGTTGGAAGGCAAGTCTTGAAGAATTTCTCGTATGCGGGATGGATTTCCGTGGCGATCGCGAGATGACTCTTCCTCCGGGAACAGTGGGATGACTAAGGTAAGAATCATTTTGACATGTTTTAAATTCTAATTTTTATTTTGTTTTTTGAATGGTCAAGGCCCAGTGACAAAAATTTCAAATGCGGATGTGGGTCCACGTCGACCGACCACTCTTCGTCCTTTTGACGAGGCAAAAGATCATTGTAGCACCACCACCACCACCACGGATCGGACAACGAGAGATCCTCATGAGCACAGAAAACCATCTAGGTGTTTGACTTTAGATATACCAGAGACTCCCATAGATGACATGCATTCGCTAAAACACACGGAGATATGTTATCGGGGTTAAAGGACAGAGTTTAGGAGATTGCTAAGCAAGGTGTACAGTACAGGCGTTTTATCGTGATCATCACACAGATAGTGGATGATTGATATTGTGAGCTTATATAATTTTTGTATCACTTTTAAGTCATAAGGCGTTTGAACCTATGATCAAGGACGATGTAATATTTTTGAAAACAACTGCTCTTATGCTATGATATTACTACTATTTCAGGTTATCTTGTCTTCGCTGTGTTATCAAATGTTATTTTGATCTATTGCTTCAATTATCGCAAATGTCTGTTTATAACACTAGAAGCTACGTCAACTAATGTGTTTAAATTTCTCGAAATGTGTTGATACTCAATATAATCAAATTCTCGTTCCAGAGACGAACTTTGAAAATAATTTTAACAACAACGGGTTTTTAATTTTATATATATTCAATTGTAATACAACAAGTTGAGAATCTAACCTAACGATCAAACTTCGAATTCAAAATGAAAATGGATTTAGACAATAACTCGATAGCTGCGCTATACTTTGCAATATTGTTCGTCGTTTGACGAGGCTTACCCATGCACATGAACACTAACTCATAGTGGGTGAATAAATAACCCAAGTACACGGAAGAAATGTTCCATGTCTACGATGACACCATCGACAAAACCGGTGTATGTTTGAAGGGACGTCGACATACGCAAAAATCAAGAGTGATCCGGATAGCGAGGGATAGTAGTAAAAAACACTCTTCGGCTAAGAAGCCGTTCTTCTAATCACAGTACACACGGCTTGTAAATAACTAATATACAAGGAAGATCTCCACACGAAATCAAGCATAATATCTCTTTAAATAGAGCCCATTTACGGGTTTGCCTAAAGGACGTTTTGTCAAGTCAATGGGTTCACCAGGCCCCTTTTTTGCAGCGTAACCCGGCAATACCAAGGACCATGCCACATGGGTTCAATTTCGACTCTTAGTTTATCGTTAGCTTGGTCATAAAACCAAGGCTAGGTCTCCTTAGAAAAAAATACGGTGTAACTTGCTTCTGTCACCGAGCTTTCATTAGGTTTTTAACGCAGGTTTCGGTGACTAATGCAACGATGGCAAATTCTCATCTAATTGAGTTAAATACGAAAAACGTTCTCCTCTTCGAAGTGGTTGGTAGCAACTCTGTAGTAGTTGGAGTGACGGTATCTCGTATTCGGTGATAATACGCTTCTAGCTTCGTAAGCTTGATTGAAAAAGGGTAAAACTTGTCGATGTTTTTTGCAGGGTTTGATATGCCCAAAGTCTTTGAAAAAGCTTGTATGGTATGCCAATTCGATTTATAGACTCCAGAGTGATTCTTTTGATCATGGTGACTAAAACTTTATTGATAGCTTCAGCCGGACCATTAGTCTACGGATAATGTGGTGTAGAGCGTACGTAGCGCGAGGCTAAGTTGATCGATCGGTTCGGTCATCATGATGTTTCGAAAATGACTCCCCATGGTCAATAATTATCGCTTGGGTACCATAAAACGGCAATCACATGATTGAACACGGTCGTATGAGTTTTCACATCTTGCCTTACAAATGTAAACGCATATAAGCCCATTATTAAATAATCTGCCGAAATAACCTCCATACTCCCCGGTAAGTGAGGTTTACATATAATGAAGTCAACGCCCCTGTTTTAAAAAGGATCGAACGATTGTAGGGTGAAGAAGAGCGGGTGGTGCACGCATCTTTCGATCAAAGATTTTGACGGGTTGTGGCATTTTAGAATAACCCAAAATACAATCTTTAAATAGGGACGGCCAAAAATAACGTGCAATATCTTTTGAGCTGTGGCATACCTAGACATATGGTAGCCATGCTCTAGGTAGCGGTCATTTAAAACCTTTTTAGCTTCGTTAAGATTGAGACAACGTCGAAAAACGAGTCCACACTACAACGGTATAGTGCTATGCCAACAATATGATATTGCTAGGCGGAAACGGATTTGTGGTGGGTGAGGCAGCCTGAAATTCAAACGGTACGGTTTAGAGATAAAATGATATCTCCATACCAAGGGTCGATAATTAACGATGAAGTCAAAGATTCTGCGTGATCGGATATTCGCACGGTTGCATGTCGATGCGTGGAAATCACACATAAGTTCAACGAATACCAATGATTTCTTTGATTTGGATTTTGAAATTCCAAATCAAACTCCTACGAGATAACAATCCATTTGGAGTATTTGCCCCCTAGCGAGTTGTTTGGTCAAAATATACATCATAAGGTTACAATCGGAAATCAACATTTGTTTTGTGTAACAATATGTAATGACGAAATCGTTGGACAACTTAGTGATACCAGAGCCAATTTCTCCACATGTGAGTATACAATTTCGGTCGGATGCGATTGAAAAGTGAGATAATAAATCTCATGTTCGTTGTGGTCTCATCTTCCTGAACTAAGACCATACCAATGGTACAGTAGGATGCGCAAGGGTATAACAAGTAATCCTGGTTGTAATTGGGAGGATGCAATAACGGTGCATGGGTCAACGCATGTTTAAGAGCATCAAAGAATCAATGGAAGTCCCTCTTGTCCCAAAAAGAAAAGGTATTACTGCTTTAACAACTTGAAAAAACCTTTGGTTAACTCGGCATAGTTAGGAATGAATCGGCGTAAAAAAGTTTGCTTTCCCTTGCAAACTTTTGGGTTGGCGAAGAGTAGAGGAGGAGGTAAATTGATGATGGCCTCAACATGGAGTGGGTTGACATAGATGCCTTCCTTTGAAACAACAAATCCCAACAATCGTCGATTCACTTAAAAGACACATCTCGTAAAGATAGCTCGTAGATGAGTGGCCATGATGCTGCTTTGCGCGATGAATGAGTAGGTAAATCATCGAAGATAGGATTGCACAATGTGTTTAATGTCATGAAATGCATAAGACATTGCCCACTACGAAAAGTTGCGCCGGTGTTCTTAAGTCCAAAAGGTAATTTCGATGGCAAAGTCCCCCACGGACAAATAAGTTGTTTTGGGTTGATCGACGAGGGTACAGCGATTTGATTTGGGTGAAAATCCATCCATAAGCAGTATTTCACTTTTGGCACATTGTCAATAATTTGATCGATATAGGGAGTTGGATAATTGTCCTTTGGACAAGGTCGGTTTTATATCCGAATAATCGATATATATAGTATTGTCCTTGTTTTTATTAACGGGAACGATATTAGATACCCAATAGTTAAGGTGCAGATAAATGAAACACACGCAAGTAATTTGTCAACACGCTTTAATAGCGACGCGTTTCGCGGATGTATACGATGTAATCTTTGTGGACGAGTTTAGCATCAGGAGTGTATGTTTCAATTTCATGAACAACAATTGATGGATCGATTCCTGGCATTTCTTCGCATGACCGGAAAAAATGTCTGAGAATTCTTGAAATAGGGCTTTATATGCTTGGATTTCATACGAGCGTACAAGCACTATATGAATGTTTTTAACAATTCACGGTTTCAACGAGATGTTAATAGAATTTGTCGTAGAAATGTTTGTAAGTTCAGTTCGAATCGGAATTCGTTAGAGGATTCGAGGTTGTTGACATAATCAGTAAAAATGGAGGAAAAAATCGGTTTCAAAATGATCGAGATACGGTAAAAACGAAGATCGATGGTGTAGATCTTCCATCGTAATTCATCTATAGACAAAAATTCACGAATATGCTCATCGGTGTTGAATACTTGTTGACAGGTCCGGAATTCATGGCGAAAGATGAGCTCAATATCGAAAGTGATTCCTTATTGATCACATTTCATTAGATCGAGTTCAATTGAAGGAGGATTAGAAAATGACATCTTTGATATGCTAATTCAAAAGGACTCAAAGAACGTCGCGCTATCGAAAGAATCCGATTGCGAGTACAAGAAAATTGCTATCCAGAGATCATCAAAGAAATAGTACTTGATGTAATCATATTGATGTTAGCAATAGGAGAGGCGGTACGTTGGGAGCGAGGGGAGGAAAAAGTTCCCGGTCGTGAGAATCTTCCAACTAAACCTACCCCAACATCTTTATAAGGGATAGTCGATTTTTCGACATGTTGGATGCTATCGGTAGTGGGTACGGGTCGGATGAATAATATGAGGGCCGGTCTATTTTAACGATCATTCCTTTGTGAGAAAACATGATGAGATGAAAGACCGATGATCTGGCAATGGGTCATGGCATAAGACAAAGTACCGACCCGGGGGAGAAGGTTGTGGTCCGGAGGGGCATCAACGCTTCCACATCTAGATTAACGGTTTTCCTTCGACCTCTATAGGTGGATCCTTGTAAAATACCATGCGCATGAAAGCCTCGTCCATCAAAAGCTTTGAGGATGGTCGGAGATTGGTTAATTGTTTGGAGAACCAAGTGATTTCCAACATTTTAACATTGTGATACACTTAAACCCCTTCATCAACAATAGTATGAAAGCAACGTTTGTTTTTTGACTATGCGAATACGAAAAAGCCATTTGATGGGGTGGGCGGGGTGTAAAATTTTCCAAATCGAAGATCATTGGGTTCAAATACGAAGATCTCTACGGCTCCTATGTCGACAATAGTAATTTTTCTTTGTGTTGGACACGATTGCGACACTTCAGTGACATTCTTTTGAAGGGAAATCGCCAAGTCTTCAACGATATTGTAGTTTTGAGCGGCTCTGTGTGGTTAGCGTTACGAAGGCACACCTTTAGCGAGGCGGTTTAGTTACTAAGTCGAGTTTGGTTTCTCGATACGTAGCGGATCAAAAAGCGAGGAGATGTAGTTGATGTTGAATTAGAATTTTCTACTTCTTTACCACTGTGGGGTTTTACTACTGTAATCTTGCAATCGCGTCGCAACCATCGAGTTGTCTTCTAGCGTATTCGAAGAGCCAATCATGTTACTATCTTGAGTAGAAAGGATCTGTTCAAGATAGCGAGTGTAGGCGAACCATGTAGCAATTTCGATACCTCGGCTCTGTGCGGCACTCTTTAGTAAAATGATCCTCATCAGTTAGACAAGGATAACGAGGTTTTCATTTATCGTCGGTCGGTTCGATTTTATCGTTTTTATCTTTGAAGATGATTTTTTGTTTTTTTATTCTTTTTAACTTTCTCATACCACGAGTTTTAGGTGCGGCTATAGATGATTATGCAACATGAATATCGGCCGGAAGTTTCCAATGGAAGAATATCCCTTTGGGTGAATCGAGTAAAGTTATAATAGGAGAAGTTGTCTTGGAAGATTTCTTCTTGCTCTTTAGTGCTAATAGAACCAATTACACCATCGGCATGAGAGCTTGAAGGGTCGTAGTTGGCCCGGCCGAGTCTTCGTAAATTAGGGATTTTGTCATACGATGTCATTGTGTATGTACAAGGTCGAGGTACTAGCTTGAGCAATGACTTGCATACCGCCAACAATGCCTCCTTTGGCCACATCTTCGATAATTTTTAAGAAATAACGATTTGATAAGCCATTCGGTAATTTGATCACGGAATAAAGACTTTCACTATCGCATCTCTTACGTCGCCATTCATGAATGTGATAGGATATATGTAGAAGTAGATTATTTAATAGAGGTCAACAATTCCGTGATGAAAGCGGTTAAGAAAACGATAGCTAGTGCATTAAAATTATTAAACTAGGCCTCGTGGTAACTCAATGTACCATTTGGCGGCTAGACCGTTAAGAGTTCTCTTAAAAAGACGTAATCGAATCGAATCATCGATTAGTGAATTGGATGCGGACCGAGAGGTGATAAGTCATAACATGATTGAATGGATCTTCTCTGACTAACCTTCAAACTTTGGAATATCAACGGGCAACTTGTTAAGCATCGGCGACCAATACGGCGGATAAGGGTTGGGATCATTCGTAGGCGCGATAAATCGAGGTAGGTAAAGTTGCTATAAATAGTGACGGCGGCTGGGGTCTTGATAACTTTGTGTGATCAGAAGCTTCGATTTCCGGGAGGGAGGATATCCGGGATATCTTGGAGTCGGATTTGCATTGGGGTGTGTGACCTCTGTGGATAACTAGGATTAGCAGGACCATCTTTGAGGTTGTTGAGGTACTTGATAACTATGCAAGATATGGTACAATCTTTTTTGATATCTTTGGTTTGTGTGAAGTATGTCCAAGTCAATCTTGCTTACAGTACGGTTGATAGTAAATTTTGGTTGACTAGTGGGATACGGAAATGTGTACAGTTATCTGTAGGCATGCGGGCAAAATAGTTTGGATTGTAGGTCTGTTGTGTACATATACTCGAGGAATTTGCATTGATACGGGGTAGTAGAAACGGGAGTTGCAAATATACAAAGAAATGAGTGCCCAGGTAAGGATTTGAATGAAGTTGTGGCAACAACGGATTGAGGGCGAGTTTTGGGTGTACTAGGCCCGGATTTCAGCGAATAGAACCAAGTGCGAGAGACTTGAACGGTAGGTTTCGGATGAGTTCTTCAGGTTGAGCCAGAACCTATGGGTTGTCCGAGTTGATTAGGTAACGACACATTGGGTTGTAAAGTCTGTTGCGTTGAGATGGATCCCATGCCATATTGATTGCGGGATATTCGACCCATAGAAGGTTGTGCATATGAAGGACCATAACCGAGGTGAACGTGGGTTTGATAATTAATTGGCAAATTTCTAGCTCCTTGTAATAATGGTTGACTAAAGGAGGTTTGAAAACCTTGGTGGTGTTGAGCATACGAAATCGGCCTTCAACATCCGAGGGGGGATAACCACCCGGTCGGGACCTTGAACCTCCTTTTCGTTTGGGATGGTGGCTCGACTGGTTGTAGGACAGGATTTCCTAGTAGTTTAAATAGGTTGGTAATGGAATGATTGGATGAGAAAATGGGACTAAATAATTAAATGAAAATACTAACTAATCTAATTTAAATACTAATAAAAGAATTTTAAAACTAACAGGATATCATATGTGAATACAACTTAAAATTGTTTCCAATTGAAAAATAACCATAAAAATGTATTATAGCTTAATTGAATTGTACTGATAACAAATAAAGACAATTACATTTAAGAAATTAAACGAGGTTATATCAAGCATATTGTATTCATCATTGTATATCATTTACATATGTTATTAAAGATAAATATTTCCTAATATACTCAAAAACTATATATAAGGAAATATTGTGAAGCAGAAGTACATATAAACGATAGCAAATTTTAAAAGAGAATGTCATAAAATGAAAGAAATTAACAATGAATAGATAGAAATACCATATTCATCTTGAGACTTTCAAATGTAATTTGATATACAATCCCGACAGTTACCAATGCAAAATCAACTCCAAGGTACAAAAAATGCAACTCTTAAAAATAATTCATACAGAATCACGGATGTGACCCTTTATAAAAGAAATTTAAAGATGAATAGATGCGGAAATGTAATCTCCCAAGTCAAAAATATTACAAATTAAGGACCCTTTCTAAATGCATGAAAGGGGTTTTAAATAAAACCATAACAAAACAAAATAACTAAAACTATTCCTACAATCTATCTAAAATAAAATATCTTAAACTAAAATGCGATCTTGTAGTGGTGGCTCATTGATCATCGATTGAGGTGGATGAACGGTGGCGGATATTGAGCATATCTTGGACTTCGACGGCCGACTCATTTTTAGATATATTTGTCCAGTGTATGTAGCATGAGAAGAATTCGAGAATGATACATTGAATAGCATTCGAAAAGAATTTGATGACCGTACGGTGGCTATGTGGCTTGATCGAGTGATGAACCACATGTTATCGCATGAAATTCCTTGAAGGTTGTAGTCTGGTGATTTTTATTGATTGTCTCTTTAATACCACCTAGAATACGGCTTCACTTTTACTTTAGGTAACTACTTTGAGGTACAATACGAGATCAAATTGGTAGCGTACGGTGGCATTTTAGTCAATTGTATTTGTATTCTTCCGGCAATTTTAGCCCTTGAGTACTTTGGCTCCCTTTACAAGATTTACTAAGTAGCTACTTCATTTCCCCATTCTATAAATAAATTTCCTTGTGTCTCTCTTCAATTCTAGGAAGTTTAGCTTTTGTTCTTTGTACGTCACCTTACTTGAAAGAAACTCGGAAATTTTTGTCATCAACATCATCCAATTTCCTGCCTAAAAGTAGGGCGGTTGTCTTATCAAAGATGATGTTATTTCGCACAAAGGTTAATTTTTGTCAGAAATTTAGACAAAATTTGTTCCTTTATGGAGGAATAGCAGTTTGTTGATTCAAACTTCGGTAATGAATTAGGCTTGACTTCGTACTCCTTGAACTTGTCCAATTCTAATTGAAACATTTTTTCTGTTCCTTTGAGTTTCTCTCATTTTGTAAAATATTTTGTAGCTTTTCTACTTCTTGAGTCAGCTACTTTGTTGTTTGCCCAAGGCTTGTTCATCAATTTTTTTCTTTTCAAAGGTGCAAAAATTTGCTCTTCTAGTTGTTTAGTTACGAGTTAAATACGTATTGTTTGTTCCATTTGAATAATCTTTTAACGATCACACCTTTTATTTCTTCAAAAATAACAATTTGCATATCCTTTTTTGTTTTGTAATTGTGAAACCGAATATTTATCTATAGTGGCAACACTATGAACGTAGTATCTTTGAGACAATTTGATAAGTCCTCGGATGGATCCACCTCAACATTTTATAAACCAATGTTAGCAATTCCCACTGACGATGCCAAAGGAGGCATACGGTGCGTTCTCCTCCTTTTCCTTTGCTTTCTTACCACGACTATGTTTGGGAGCGCAGAATATATCTCTAAAGGAGGAGTTTCTTCTATCTTTAGCATAATTTCTCCGGTCGAGGTTTTCGGGAATAGTTTTACATCACGGTCTTTAGGATCGTCAACTTCGAGGTGTTTTGCAATCTTTATACGATGTTGTGCAAATTGTTGATATTGATTTAACAAATGAGAAGAAACAACCAATTCGATTATCTGCTACATGTCCAAATTTGAGAACGCATGTTCTTGGGTGTACGGCCGGTGTTTTTTTTCTATGCTTCCTTTTTCAATATGTACATGGGCATCGGTACCGTGTTCCCCTTTCTCGGCTGACTAAAGGTTTGTGTGTCTTTTTAGCGACCGTTTCTATTTTAGCGATGTCGACACCGCCTAACGTCATCACTATACGAACGGATCCAACTCCTTTGCTTCTTTACGAAGTATTTTCACACTTGTTGTGATGCTTTCTCTGTGAGAGCTCTTAAGCGGTCAAGAGAGCACTTTAAGTAACACTACGCTTCCATACAATAAAAAAAAAATTCAAGTCCTCGGCTTGCAACTTGGACTTGTTGAATCAAAAACTTGGGATATATCATCCACCGGAAACAAATAAATCTGTCAAAATGTACGGTTCATGTTCGGGCAAGGCAGTAACGGTGGTAAAATCATACACACCACTTTCTTCGGGTCGTATTGTCTTACAGAATTGTTGAAAACTTGAGTACGAAAATCACAACTTCTTTCTCGGCATATGAGAAAAACTATTAAAATATAGTCACCACACTTAAAAGGGAAGGTAGGCCATAAGCTTTTTGTTGCTTTTCCAAAATTCTAGACATTCTTTCAGTTCTCGGTTGATAGGAAATCTCTTCAGAGCTAACGACCTACGAGACATATAGAGGGGAAGGATATGTGGTTGAACAATACTCCCAAAAATTAGATATAAGTGAATTTTTCTTCTCCAAACCAATCCCAAATAGATGACAAATCGGTGTTGGCTTTATTGGAAAGTCTAGGGAAGCTGTCAAAATGGTTTGGTAGATTGGAATTGAAAACCATGGCAGACTCTATAAACATGAAATTTGAAATGTTCTTTCCATAAAGAAATTATGAATACACATGAATAGGGATAGGTTCTTTTGGAGTCCATTTCCAACCTAGCATGGGGGCTCGAGAATTGAACGAGAGGCGTCCAAAAATACAAGCACAAAATGGAAAGAGGTGGAATTCTCTTCGAATTCTTGTCTTTTCTGTACTCTAGAATTCGATTGACTGTCTTGTCAGGCAAAATGACGACCCGGTCCGCAATTTCGGAACTAACGATGAGGAATGAATTAACGAGGACCATTTTGACTGAAAATCTATGAGTTATCATTTCCGAACAACCTACACATCATCGGCTGCGGCATAACAATATGGAGGTGTGAGAGACTCACAGTACATACACAGTGCCTCATATGCTTCTCGGGGTTACTCCTCCATTCTTGATTGGCTCTTGCTGGTTTTGGATGTTATGAGCATATTCCTTAAGGGATTCTTTGTTGTAAATCTTTGCGGGTTGGGAAGATGATGGGTAGCACAATATCTTGCATACCAGACTGGCCGGAGCAACGGTCGAGAAGCGAGAAACAAAAATCTTGTTTGGTGGTCACATTGTCAATGACCCGTACGGTAACATCATAGTGAGAAAAATGTTTGCCGGCGGCTATACTGTGTAAAAATGAATTTTGCCAATGCCTTGGGTTGAGTTTTAAGTCCCGGTACGAATCTTCTTCATCGGAAACGATTGCCTTAGGCACAATAACACTAAGTTTCTGTTTTCAATTAAATTGTATACATTCTCTGTGTCATCTTCCCTAATCCTTGAGAGGAATTGTACATGAATAGCTTGAAGCTTAGCCGGTTTCTCCTTGGGCGGCATGTTTAACACGGGGAGCTTTTGCAACAAAAATGACTTTAGACTTTACGCTTCTCTTTGACATTTCGATCATCGGGTAAATTCTCTTTGGTTACTGCCAGGTGAAAGGATTCGAATTTTTGTTCTGCAATTCAAATAGATAACCCCTACAGTAGAAATAAAACACAATAATGAAACAGTTACACAAAGATTTGTTTGTTTAATTGCTGTCTAATTTCCCCATATTTTCAACATAGTACTCTCCGAGGGTCACATTTCCCGTATTGAAAACAAAATAACCCATGATCTTCCACACCAGTTTTCAATTAATATTGTCGTACAATCGGAGATGGGCGCATCCTTGTAATAAATGTTGGTCATTTGATCCTTTCGCGATGCGATAAATAAGTATAAAAGGCACGAAATAACAATAACGCATGTGAGTCTTCAATCTTGCGCAGATAAATAGAATATGATTCATCACGATTTTGATTACATATGATAACGCAATTGTTTGAGAGGGAATGTGAAAACGCTTTTTACCAAATCTCGATCGCATCAATTTAAAATAAGTGTTTGACATAATACTATCTGCGAAAATGAGATTGCGATTGAACGCAATCGCATCGAATTTTGTAATGAAAGAGATAATATTTAACTTTTAAAAACGCAGATTTCGATAAATCACTTAACGCCGTTATAAATAGAAAAGTGCGAACTTAATACTATTCCAAAATGTGATTTGCCAAGTGAGCGCGATCACATCGGAACTTCTCAAAGAAGCAATAACAATTCTTTAAAAGGACTTCTCCAAATTTCCCGATTGGGTGCTATTCATCTTAACATATTCTAAGTATAAAGTTTTTTCTAATATGTTCAAAAATATATTCAAAAGGTCTTCTAATATATCGGATTGGAAAGTTTTTAAAGTTTGGCTGTACTTTGTGAATAAAATGTGATATGCACCCTTTTATTTATTGATCTTTTATTTCTATTTAGGAAAAAGATATACTGAAAAGGGGACCTATTTTTAAATGAGATTTGATAAAAATTTAAAAATAGGGAGGGTTGTTGTACGGTTCAACGATTTGAGTGCGCACCGCCCTTGAGGTTGATATTGACCACACGAGGTATGTCTTGAATACGGGGTTGGTATTGACCTTGAGGTATGAAGCGACTGCGGGGTTGATGCGGCCACAGGGTATGTGCGGCTACAGGAGTTGATATGGACCTTGAGGTATGTACTATCCTTGAGGTTGCTCTGCGGGGCGAGGAAATATTGTCCTACGGTTGATCTCCGGTGGTAAAATATTACCACAAGGGTTGCCCTACCAGGCGGTAATTGACTACCTTGAGGTTGCCCCCGGGCGGTAGCGGCTTTCTTGAGGTTGAGGATTTGGAATATTTCCGGAGACATCATATAAATCTCTTCTACGTTCAGCAATTTTCAATATTTGTTCATTTGTACCGGATATTAACATTTGTTCAATTGATTTGAGGAGCTACCACGAGAAGGTACCGGAAGGCGGCCCAGTGTCCGGAGGAAACAGAATGAACCCACTTTGTATAAAAATGTTTACGGAGATTCGGAAAACATAGATGATTCACCGAAGCACCAGCTAATGAAGGTTGATAACCTCTTGGCGTGAGGTAAAAAGGAATTCGAGGTGGTGAATAAGTAAGACTTTTGCATTTTTATTAAAAAAATTGTCAATGATAAATACCAGCGTCGGTTCTAAAAAATTTGTAGAGATGTTGATTCACGCTCTCTAAGATTCAGAATTTTCTTGGGTTTACGGAAAGAATTACGTCTTCGTCTGAACCAACAAGTTCTTCAATACATGTGAGATCGGAAAAGGAAGGTTTTCGGTAATACGATGCTGTACTCTAGGTGAATCAAGATCACTAGAAGTCGGAGTAACAAATCCACAAGACCAGTTCAGCAATAGGGTTAGGTGTCCCAGCTTAGAAATTTCGGGTTCTTCGACGAATTCACACGGTTTCAAAAGCAATGTCGGTGACTTCGGAAAATTCAAATCAGCTCTTGAATATATTGTAACATTTGAGGTTGATTTCACTTTATGATAATCAAGATGAGTAATTATGGATGATTCTCCTGGTTCCATTGATCTAATTCTACGATAGTGTACGGTGCAGGAGATTTCAGTCCTTCAAAGTTGGCTTGGTGTGTCTCGGGGGTTTCACGAAGTCTGTGATTGTCTTATTAATTCGACCACGATTAAAAATTATTAATCACACGCAATCCAAAGAAAATTTCAATTAAAAATCCTAAAGTCACTAAGGAGACAATCCAAATGATCAACGCTTATAAATCTAGGAGAATCCAAACCACACACAACCGGTAGATTCCCACACTAAAAACACTACTTGGTGATGAAAACCAACATCGTAGTAATTAATGTAGAAATAGGCGGTTGGAGCAGTTACCCAGGCAACTTTTTGCTTAATGAAACGAGACCGGTTGATTTCTCCTTAAACATCTCGAGTGAAGATAACCCTCCGAGGAGTCCCGAAGTGAGTGGTCGACATATCCCGGTACGATTGGGATCTTTCCTCCACCGTCACCTTAGGAAAAAGATCTTAAAGTTTATGGCCACTAAGGTCACCAACATAAACAAATATACACAGGGAACGGGTCTACGATCCAATATATGCGCGAGGGCGAGGTAACAAAGCTCAATCGCCAGAAGGCTCCTTGACATAATCCAAGGTATCACGAAGCAAGTGACCACGAGCTCCTCGACAATGGTCAATCCGAGGTTTACCATTTGTTAATACGTACATCTTCTGTTGATGCAATGAATAGAATTGATCACCTCCTTTGGTTTGAGATGTGATACGTGCTTGACTCTTTTAGGGAGGAACTTCCCCGAACATACAAGCTATTATTGGATTTTCCTACCGCAAGATGGACTACTTGTTTGTTTTAATTGTCTTGAAGAGTTAATTACTCCCTACTCCAAGACACTAGCCTAAGCAATGTTGGTGGAAAAGAAGTCCCTGAGAAATATAAGCTACAAAGATTGCGTTTTAAATTTAAAGCGTTGCTTTTAAAGCCTTTGACTATGTAGGACAATAGGTGCGAAAGTGAAACTTTGATGATATGCTGTGGGCAGAGCTTTCCAAAACACCTAAATGCATCTATTGTGAGAAACAATTCATTTTCTTTCAATAGATTCTATATAAAAGAAAGAGTTGAGAGAAGCAATCTTTTAAAACTCGTTCTTCCCTTCCGAAAACAAGAACATATGAAAAGAAATCTTATTTCATGAGAACTCGAATGATCAATTGCTCAAAAAAGAAATCCCTTCTAATGTTCAAGATCGAAACTACAATCAAACATTCTTCAAAAGAAAACTACGATTTCTAGAAATAACATTCAAAACTAAAAACACTAATTTTGAGATCTAAAAATTCTAGACTAAATACAAAATCAAAACTTTAAATATTTTGAGATGTTTTGCTTGGTTTGTAATCTAACTAAGAATTCTTTACCGAAATACATTAAAAAACTCAAAAACATCCAAGCTGTTTTTGTTTAAATGAAATTCAACACTTAATGAAAAAAGTTTTTTAAAGATTTGCAAATGAGAAAATGGGATCTAATTCTCATAAAACATAATTTTTGCTATGAAGTTGAAGACTCAACAAGAAAACAACGAAATACCGATCTAAGGTGTCTGAAGGTTTACGATCTTTGGGTAAACCCATAGAACAAAAGCAAAATACACTTATAACATCTTGGAGATATTGTGAAAATCATTCAAAACTTAAAGAGTGAAAAAGTTCTCACACAGCTTTACGACGGAAAACACAAGTACGGGTATATCTTTGAGAATCTTGCAGTGATGCTAGAAAAGAATTTTTAAGTTTTTTTCAAAAAAAAATTTTATAGAGTCCCTGAGGTTTCAGAGTGGCAGTGCGGTGCCACACTATGTATACAGAAAACGATGGAATAGCTATGTTGTGCTAAAAGACAAAGTATGAGAGACCTTGGAAAACTTAAAAGAAAATAAATAAAATTCTAAAGCACCTTTCGAGATTCTTCGAGAATAAATTACACAAGCACGATGTCAATCAATCAAAATCGAAAAATAGTTTCACACCAAAGTCAAAAATAAAAATGAAGTTCAAAGATCAATTTCCCCAAAGTCGCTTCATTTGTTGAGCGGATAAATGGATACTACTTGCGGACAAGACGGATCTCCTAGTATCCTACGGATAACTAGCAATAAACGAACGGATATAAACTACTTTCTCTAGATTATATTTGATCTAGAATTATCTATAATGAAGGATTTAGGACTTACTGTGTGCTTGACATTGTAGTCTTCTTTCCCATCGCTTTGACTAGGTATCCTTTTGGGGCCTATGATAAAAAACATGAAAGAATTGAGAAGCACTGCATAATATAGACTAATTCATAAACCATAAATCTATCTCGATGATCAAGAGAATTCAAGAAATAAGCCATTTAAATAAGCAACTCATTGAGAAAACGAGGATCCATTCGTATTATCTTTAATGAAAAAAGGAGCCCTTTACTTGGTAATCGCCTTGATGTCGTACGGGTCCTTCGAAGTCCGGAACAACGTTGCCTCTCGCACAGCAAGCCTTTGCACTCTCTCGACTAACATACACATGGTGTGGTCATTCATATGATAATCGATTCGAAAGTCCCAGGTTTCACCAACAATTCTCCTCAAAAATCTCAAAGCCTAACTCCTCCTGGGGGTGGGAACTGTGGCCTCAATTAATAGCAAAAAAGTTGCAACTCCAAATAAGAGGGATAGAATCCTCTTTCAAAGGGATTAAGTTCCACATACTGGGGGTGAGCTCCTTTAATGGAGGGATGGTTACATGAAAGGAGCGAACTTTCCTGAATAATTGGTTCGAGAAGCCCGGATTCAACCCATTTGGGCTTCAAATTTACTTCGCCTTCACTTTACTTTTTACGAGGGTCCACACCTTTAATGAAGAAAAAGTGTGGCGGTTCATGTTCTAGAACAAACATGTGTTGCAGCACCGCGAGGTATTACTAAGAGAAAGTCGGTACAAGTATAATTATGACTTTTATAGGCTTTTCTCAATTTCAAAGACTTGGTTTTAGAAACTTGATGTTTGTAGACTTCTAAGGGGGTATTGTGTGAAGTAATGATGAACTCATACGAGGTAAAACATCATGGTGACAATTTAGTGTAACAACATCAACCATCTATAATCTAGATTCTTCTCCTCTTGTCTAGCCTTTGCCTCTACCTGGGTTATCTAGGGACATTAGTCAAAATTACCCAATTTTGATCAAACTACCTAATGAAAGCCTTAAAATATGGTAGAAAGAACTTAACATGTGATCGATGATTTTGACTTGATTGAAATGTAATTTTTTTGCTAAGGACATGACAAAGGAGTTGAACAATTAACACCACCAACACTAGTTGCTACAAGGCTTGGTGCTCATGGTAAATGCTAATCACATACCCTCATACATGATATAATCTAATGAAATGTACCATACCATTGATCTTTGAATTCACGAAAAGCTTGTTGTCTCGAATTTTGAATAGGATATGAAATTCTATTTTCTCGTGTGAAGTTCGATCAGGCTGAACCACTCTCAAACAAAATTTGAGTCATTTCATGGTAATGTTAAAATTTAAGTAAAAAGGTGAAAATGAAAAAATAAAGGAGAATGTCGATTCATGTGCAAGGTCGACGGTTATCATGCCTAAGAGATGTGTCACACCTCATTAATGAATATAAATTGGAAGACTTGAAAGGTCATTTTCTTATCATCTCATCACACATTCTCTCTTTGTGATTTGATTAGTTCGATAGCCTTTGGAGACCTTTTTTCTGCACATGTGGAGAAGCGAAGTTTTCTTGTTTCGTGATACTGTTTAGGGCTTTCCTGCTATACGTTGATGTTTGTTTGGGGGCTTTTATAACATGACGTTGACCGGTGTTGTTCTCAACGCCAGTCGTTTGACTTCAATCTTTTGCGAAGGTACGATTTTTAGGAGGCGGTATGTTGGGCACTAAAATGGGAATTCTGCAGGTTGTTTATTGAAGCCTAGTTTCTTGCATTGACATTTTGTGAAGTTGCCTATATGACTTTCTTGCCATCACACAGTTTTGACTTGCATTGACTAGTGATGAAATTTGTCTTTGAGGGCATGGGTGTGACATAGAAAGTCTTTACAGGTAAATGAGAAAAGACTTTGTTAGTTTCAAACATCTTCTTGTTCTTTATGTATACAATACATAAGGAATTAAATACGATTATTGTTTGGCTTGACTTCCAATTGATCTATTATTGTGTTCTATCAACATTTTACTTTTTTTCAAGTTTATATGATTGCTATTTTTGTATTGGGCCTAAGAAAGATTGAAGTAAAGTGCATCGACGCAGAACACCATTGTTGTCTAAGTTTAACAAGGTATCGGAGCGGAGGTGAAGACAAAGTCCGGGTCGAGATTGGTGTTAGAAGCTATCTGCGGAAAGGAAGAAATGCTATCGAGGACAAATGGCCTCCTCAACCTACGGGGT
Source organism: Pinus albicaulis (assembly GCA_034641835.2). Taxonomy (NCBI): domain Eukaryota; kingdom Viridiplantae; phylum Streptophyta; class Pinopsida; order Pinales; family Pinaceae; genus Pinus; species Pinus albicaulis. The sequence goes on from JAXQQM020083415.1 coordinate 153,030, forward strand.
TTCAAGGTTGATGATAAATTGGTGATAAGTCGATTGTCGTGGAAGATGTCCTTGGATTTGGCGCTAGAAGATCAAGATGTCATGGACTATGTACATGGAAATATTCAAGAAGCCTCTAGCAAATGCGATTCTTACGAAGATGAAGTAAGAAAAGGAAATCAAAGCAAAGATGATCATCCAAGATTCTGTTCATAAGCACTTGGTTGCTTACATTTGGCTGAAGACATCTAAGGAGATGTGTAAATAATCGTGAGCATAGTCGGGGCCCAACAATGCTAATCAAAATCCTCTTCTTCAAGAATCAATTGAAGAATATCAAGAAGGAGTAAGGATGAACCTATTCAATCCTATTTTATGAGGCTCCTTTAAATTAGGAATAACCTCCTAGCTATTGGGGAGCTGATATTTTGATTGAGAGATGGTTCTTATTGCACTTGGAGGTCTCCCTGTGATTGGCATGTATTCATACCACTATTCTCAATAATAATGTGATTCTGATTTGGATGGAAAATAGTGGCAAGATGCACTCAGAGAAATACAAGAATGATGGGTATGCCTCTAATAGTAATGGGGGCGAAAAGCCCTACTACCTTCGCTTGGCTCATGCAAAGAAGAAAAACAATAGTGGCTGAAAAATCAAAACCATGGTGAGCGAACCCAAAGGAAGAGAAGATGTTACACTTGTAACAAGGCCCAGGGTCACTAATAAGAAAGTGCCTAATAGAAGGACTCTCCATGGACAGTGACAACAACAACTACGATGAGAAATGGCGGGGAACAATGGGTTCCAAGGAAAAATGAAGGCCCCCTACGATCGTAATGGAAATGGGAAACCTTTCAAGAGAATTAAAGAAATTCTAGGTACGATGAGTCTAATGTTGTTGATAATAAGAAGAGAAATGATTTTATTCTTGTGTACGCTCTCTGCTTTGCCATCTCCACCTAACATACTGGATGTACGGTTAATTGATAGTGATGCTTCAAGGCACCTCGCGGTTATAATAAACCCTTTACGGTTGGTTGAAGGATACTAATGCGGAAATTATCCTTGGAGATAATGCCACCTGTCTAGTGAAAGGACATGTTTAGGTCAATTTAGTGTGTCCTAAATTTACCATTAATTTATCAATCAAGGTTAATGGTGATGAAGTGTAGCGCACTATATGTGCAAGATAACCTATTTCTTACCTTTTGTCGTTTGGTTTTCTAATGTGAGATGGAAATTCTAAAATAAAAACAAGTATGGTTATAATTGTTCAAGGCAATGATATCACTATTGATTTACCAGCTTCAAACTTAAAGGAGATTTGAAACATACAATGACAAAACTTGAAAGGAAATAATGTATTTGGCTAGCCTAATAAATCAAACGGTGAACTATTGAGCATGAAAACCAAACTATCCTTAACGCTGGCATCTAAACACAAAAACTATGCTTAAAAGAAATCCAAGAATTTTAACAAAGTAAATCTAAATCAAATTACATCAACTTATATTACGATCCTATAGCATTAGTCCGGCTAGCTTTCGAGTAACCATAAACAACTTGAGCAATGCGATATCTAATTTGCGGAAAAAAAAAACTAATGTCAAACTACACACTCATGCTTCAATCCCTCACCATTAGTCCGGTACTTAGCTTTCGGAGAGTAGCCGAAAATGACATGAACAATTTAATATATCTATTGCGGAAAGTAAACTAATATCAAACTACACACACTCATGCTTAATCCTCACCATTAGTCCGACTATAGCTTTCGAAGTATTGAAAATGACATGAGCAATTTAATATATCTAAATCTAACTATTTTGAAGCAAATGTGCAAGAAGTGAAGCCAAAAGCGATCTTGGAATTAAACAAAAACTAAGAAAAATAAATTAAACGATGAAACAATATTGATTCCATGTCATTAGTCAAAAGATGTGCAAATGCTAAAATTTTAACCTGTTTGCCAATACGAAACAAAACAACGATCGATTAACAACAACATAAACATGAAAGATTATGGACGAGTAAAATGTAAAACATGAAAAGTTATGAACGAGAGATGAAGCATAAATATCATGAAAGATACAGTATATAAACAATGGATGACTTATGATAAATGAACTTAAAGAAATAAAACAAGAAACTATACGATGTGCAAAACCTATCTAGTATATAGAGGCTATCGCACCAAACCTACGAACAATAACGCTATGATACAATTACGCTTGACAAGGTGTATATATTAAAATGCGATTATGTAAAAGGTATCCTTCTTGTTGGGTAACGAAATTCCCAAGAAGCCTGTAAGGCTAATTATTATGCGTGTGAAAATGCGTTGTTACCATAAAGGTGATATAACTAATTCTAAAGTTTAATATTTGATGAGAACACGTGAACCACATCTGCGTCAAGAGAATCCAGTGACATGGCCGTGTTGAGGAGTAAATATGAAGAGTGGATGTTGGATTCGGCTTATGGAGCGAGTGTACGGTGTTGATGTGTCTCGTAGGTAAACTTGAGTCATGCAAATCTTGCGTGATGAAAAGCTTGATCCTGTCCATAGTAGGACTCTCGGTTGACTTCCTTGACACGCCTTCGACAGCCTCCTTAGGTGAATTGCGGGAGCCAATAGGACACGATCCATGTCCCACATCATTTTCGACTTGCCATGTGGCTCGGGTGCTGAAGACATACGTAACATGAACTTTCTGTTAGTGTGGAAAGTTGCATTTAGGAAAGTGGTGAATTCCTTTGACTAAATGACAAAAATCTAAATCAAACGATAGACCCCACAAAAACATAATTAAAAACCATTTAGATGCTCTTTTACAATTAATGTGCAATGATATTGACAACTTAGAAGAGTTCGAGTGAATGAAAAAGGTCTGAAAGGTGTATATGAAAGAATAAATTTAAGAATATCAACTGAGACAGGGCATGACCCTCCATTTATCTCAAGGTCAAGTCATCCGATTACAAGATGTGTTGTATGTGATTTGAAGAAGAACCTTGTGTCCATTTAAACCCAATGGAGAACAAAGCGATTCGAGTGGCATTCGTTGTTGGAAAGAATGCTTATGGAAGAACTTCAAGAGAGCTCTTTCTGTTAGTTTTAGAGTTGATACACTCTACTGGGGTTGGAGGAAGTCCAGTGGGGGGATATGACATGTGATACAACTCTTCAAGCGAGTTGTGTGGGAGGTTTGCACCTTCATTACAAAGCCCTTCCCAAAGCAAAAATTGTTGGCAGAGATATCGTTAGAGAGAAGATCATGATGCTGTGTCGGGGGTTGTCTTGAAGGAAACATGCAAGGGAACATTCCCCACAAGTGTAAAAGAAAATTGATATCTTAGAGTTGATACATTCGACTTGTCATTGTCTTGCTTGTGACATCCTTGGGAGGATGTTCTGTTATGACTTTTATAGATGACTTCTCCCACAAGACTGGGATATGGTTTTGAAGAAGAAGGACGAAGCATTCCAAAATGGTTCCGTACCTTCAAGGCAACAGGTGGAAAATCAAGCAGAGAAGAAAATCAAAGTTTTGAAGGCAGAGCAATGGGATGGAGTATGGAGTCAAATGAGTTTAATGACTTTTGTAGATAAGTTGGCATTAGAGAGCCACAAATGCATACACTCCACAAAACAGAAATGGGTATTCTTTGAAAAGAAAAAACAAGACCATTGTGGAATACGCACGTAACGATGCTATATGACCAAGGTATTAAAAGTTTCTATGTGGAGAAAATTACGAACAGCATTGTGTATGTTCAAAATAGATGCCGCATTCGCTACGACTCCAAAACTCCAGAAAGTCTTCTTTAGTGGCTGTTCTTTTCTCATTTTAGAGTTTTTGGGTGTCTGTTTACTTTCATGCTGCAAGAAAGAAAAGAAGCAAGTTTGGATGCTTCTGAAAAAGAGGAATGTTTGTGGGCTATAGTGAAGCCGAAGGCATAGAGAATCTATGTGCACAGTCGAAAAGAAGTGGAGATATGCCCGATGTCACCTTCGATCAAGATGCTACCCTCAAGAAATTAAGAAATCTTCCCTGGCTCAAGGAAGACAAAGAAGATGAAGAAACGGGGAAAGTTGGAAGAGGCCCAGAAGAATCGGCTTGATGCTCGATGTTGAAGGACCTATGGATCCCATTGATCCACCTCCTTCAAATGGAGAAGACCCTCATGGCTTAGGGATATGTGAAGATGCCGAGAGACATATTGCCCCAAGGAGACATTTCGTGAAAGCAAGAAGCCTAATAGATACCAAGGGTATCTGGTAGCAATGAGTACGATAGTACAAATACGAGCACGGAACATTTGAAGAAGGTATAAAGCATCAGGGTTTGGAAGAATGTTATTAACACACGAAGGCCATAGGTCCATTATGAAGAACGAGGTACGGAAGTGGTCCCAAAGACGAAGGACAAATACATTGTCTGCAGAAATAGCTCTGCAAGATCAAGCATGGATGCGGTAAGTCTTTGAAAAAGTACAAGGCAAGATTCGTTGCCCCGAGACTTCTCTCAAAAACAAGGCATAGATTATGATGATATATTTGCACTACTTGTGGCCGCTATGCCACCATTTCGATCTATTATTGCCCTTGCTACTACACAAGGATGGAATCTACATCGAGATAGATGGGAGAGAAGCCCTTTCTGCATGGATCTATAAAGGAAGAGGGTGTATGTGGAGCAACAACCTCTACGGTTCGAGAAGTCCAGGAATAGAAGACACCCATGCTTATGCGGAGTTGAAGAAAGCCTACATGGGTTGGAGAAGAAATCCTGTGAGCTTGTTATGGGGAGGATAGATAGCTGTGATGAAGAGTTTCGGGCTTCACTCGAGTAATCTTTGATTCAAACCTTTATTTTAAGGTTGTTAGAGAAAGGCCCCTCATTTGGTTCTCCTATGTGATGATCTCTTCTTCCGGCGGTGGTGACCCTCTTGTTCATCAATGTCGAGAGGGAGCTATCAAGGTTTGAGATGAAAGACCTAGGACGTGCACTACTTCCTAGGCTTGGAGGTCTGACGAGAGGCTAGGCGAGATTTTCCTTTCTCAAGGAAAATATGTGTGCAGTTATTTCGGAAAAGATTTGGAATATAGTGGATTGTAAGTCTATGTCGACACGGGTGGAACTCAACTGAAGTTGGTGGGGGAAGCAATGATGAACGTGCTAGCTAATCCCTCACAAGGTATCAACAACTCGTAGGGTCATGATGTTCTTAGTGAACTCCCATACGGACGTATATTTTACGGTGAATACTTTGAGACTGTGTAGTTGATCCTCCTCACATTCCTTTGGATTGGTGCCAGAATGTTGAGATATCTTCGGGGCACAATCAACCATGAGTTGAGATATCTTGTCGGGGAGTTTGAAGACTTAATGGATATAATGATGCGGTTAGTTTGGTAGTGCTGGTGGATCGCGAGCACATGCGGATGTTGCTTCACTTTGGGTTCTTTTCGATATCTACGGATGAGCGAGGTAAAGTCGGTGGCTTTGAACGCTGCTGAGGCCAAATACATTCACGACAAGTATGGCATGTTGTGAAGCTGTTGGGTTGTGAAATCGCTTTAGTGAGTTGTTCGGGCATGTGCTAGATACCACCGTTATCCTTTGTGATAACCGGTGGGGTCGTCTTTACGAGAATCCCGTGTTCACGATACGATCCAAGCATATTGATATCGGTACCACTTTGTCGGGATATGGTACAGCGAGGTCTTTCGTAAAGGCTCCAATCATGTAGGAATTGATGAGTAGGTCGCGGATATTCTCACAAAACCACAGGGAAGGTCAAGTTCCTAACCTTGGTGAGCTTGAATGTAGAAAGACCTTGTTACGAGGGTCCTACTAGAGTTGGACTATGAGCTTTGGGAGCTCTAGGGGGCTTGATAACTTCTTGGAGCTATAAGCACATACGGGGCTGAGCTTGCCGAACGTTGTTGTATACCCCACCGTTGTGATATTGAGGTTAGTTTGCCTCTCTCACGATGTTTGTGCTCTCTCCACATCCTACCCATGGAGTTTAAGACATGTGAAGTACCTCTCATTTGGCCAATGAGGTGGAAACGTGGATAGAGATCATAGCAAGACCGATGGACGCATCGAGTTTGTCGTACTCTCTATGTCTAGGATGGCATGTGTCCAACACCTTGATGCGGGATCGAGTATTGTTTAAGGATTTTATCCTCTAAACCCTTCTTTGGTACGATCAACTAACTTCGGGTTAGTAGGAGACTCTTTGGTCAAAGAGAGGTTTTTACCTCTACGGCGACCCGGGTGTTGTGTGTGATGTCTTTGTGACTCACCTTTTGTTCTAAAATAAAGAGCACGACCAAAGCAGAATTCTGATAGGATATTTGTAAAGATGTTTGGTTTGGTACATGATAGATGGCACTTGTGGATGGTCAAATTCTCCTAATTAGAAGGGTGTTAATTTTTAGTGATCCTGGGTCCAAACTCCATGTTGCTTTAACTCCGCCATAGCGATGGTCATATTTTGTTGGATTCCTCTTTCGAGATGGGTGCAAGATTAGTCTAAAGATCATCTTCGATCGGATAAGCGAACATTGTTTCAGAATTTATTTTCACATGTGCAAGGTCGTAAATTCATCCCACATGCCTAAAGAGATGTGTGTCCACACCCTCATTGATGAATATAAATTGGAGGGAGCTTGGTCATTTTCTTATCATCTCGTCACACATTCTTTCTCTCTTTGAAGTCTGATTGGTTCGATAGTCTTTGGAGACCTTTTTTTTCTTCGCATGTGTAGAGCAAAGTTTTGTTTTTTTACGCTAAATATTTGGGAGAAACTGCATTGCTCTTTTGTGTTGATGTGTTTAGGGCTTTTTCCTGCTACAACGTTGACCGACGCATTGACCATGGTCAACCCTTGGTTCTTTGACCTCAATATTTTGTAGAAATTACGATTTTAGGAGGCCGTACGATTTTGAGCACTAAAATCAAAGAGTCCAAGTTATTTGATTGAAGCCCTAGTTTGCTATGTTGACTTTCCTGAAGTTACTGCTTTGAATTTTATCCTCTACTGGTTGAAGCTTGCCTGGAATTTGACTTGCGTGCATTTGTCTTTGAGGAGTTGTGGGTGTGACACCGCGAAATGTTGGTTGGTGAGAAAGACTTTGTTTAGATTTGAAGCATCTTTAGCGATCGTAAATAACGCCACAATATCTCCTTATATTGCTGAACATAAGGAATTGTAATCGCGATCTATATTTGGCTTGTCTTCTGATCTATTATTGTGTTCTATCAACATTTTACCTTCAAGTTTATATGATTTCTATTTTGTATTGAGCTAAGAAAGATTGATAAAAGTGAATCAAGCATAGAACACCATTGTTATCTAAGTTTTAACACGGCCCTGCGTCACAACTTCCATGCTCATCGTTCGAAACCCAAAAAAGTCGTTTTGCCTTTGTGGACCCAAAAGTCGGTGGCTTTGAGCACACTTCAAGGAGCGAATACATTGCAACAAGTGTGGCACATTGTGGGCTTGTTTGGTTGTGAAGACTCTTGATGAGTTGTTTCGACATGTATGAATACCACCATTATCCTTTGTGATAACTGACGGAAGTGAGATTGATATTTCGAAATCCCCGCATGTTCCACGATCGATCTAGCTTATTGATATCGGTACCACTTTATCCGGGATATGGTACAACGAGGCATCGTGAGCTCAATCATATAGGAAGCTGACGAGTAGGTCGCCGGATATTCTCACGAAGCCACGAGAAGGTGCGGTTCCTAACCTTCCGCGAGAAGCTTGGAATCGTGGAAAAAGACCTTATTAAAGGAGTCTTGGCCAGGTTGGACTATGTTCCCTGCAGGAGTCCGAGCTTGGGTATAACTTGTTGGAGCTATGCTTTGTACGGGGCTGAGCTTGCCAAGCCTTGTGTGTGCCCCACTTTATCGTTATGATATTGAGCCCAAAGTTTGGCCTCTCCTAGGCACCCATGCCCCTCACATCCTACCCATGGGTTTTGGACTCATGGGAAGTACCTCTCATTTGGCCAATGAGGTGGGAAATGTGGATAGAGATCACTAACGAATGTGGACGCATTAGAGATTGCCTTGCTCTCTGTATGGGATGGCACGTGTCCAACACCTTGATGCGGGATCAAGTATGATGAGGTTTATCCTCTAAGTGACTTAATCGTTAAACTAACTTCGAGTTAGTAGGAGACTCTTTTTTGAGTCCGAGAGAGATTTTACTCTAAGGTGACTTCAGTGAAATTTGTGTGTGATGTCTTTGTGACTCACCTTTGTTACGAAATAAATGGCCGGCAAAGCAAGTTACGGCGGGATGACGTGCGATGTTTGTTTTAGTACATGATGGATAGCACTTGTGGATAGATGGAGTTCTCCCTAGTTGAGAGGGAGTGTTAATTTTAGGCAACCGGGTCAAACTCCATGTTGCACTACTAATATGACGATGGTAATTTTTTTGTTGGATTCCTCTTTCGGAAAATTCAAGATTGATCTAAGAATCATCTTGATCGGATGACGAAACATTGTTTGAATTTATTTTTCCACATGTGCAAGGTTAGTTTATCATGCCTAAGAGATGTGTCACACACCCTAATTGATGAATATAAATTGGAGAGACTTGAAGGTCATTTTTCTTATCAGCCTACGCTAATTTCTCTCTTTGTGATACGATTGGCTAGATATCCTTTGGAGACCTTTTTTCTCACATGTGTGGAGCGAAGTTTTTTTTTTTTTTTTTTGTTTTTTTGTTGATATGTTTAGGGCTGGTACTACATGGCAGTCTTTTAGGGCTTTTTTGCTTCAACGTTGACCAGCATTAGTGATCAACCCTTGGTAGTTTAATATCATTTTACCCGAAATTCCGATTTTAGGAGGCCGTACGGTGGGAACTAAAATCGAAGAATTCTGAGTTGTTTATTGAGCACCTAGTTTCTTGCGTTGACTTTTAAGGCTACTTTGCTTTGACTTTACTGCTGTTGTCCCTAGTTTGACTTGCAGCTTGTGATGAGTTGTCTTTGAGGGTTGTGGGTGTATTTTGTAGAGGTGTTGGTTGGTGAGAAAGACTTTGTTGGTTCCAGACTTGTCTTGGTAGTACGTAATGCCACAATATCCCATATCTTCTTTGGACATAAGGAATTGTAAATACGATCTATATTTGGCTTGTCTTATTGATCTTTATTGTGTTCTATCAACATTTTACCTTCAAGTTTATATAATTTGCTATTTTGTATTGAGCTAAGAAATATTGAAGTAAAAGTGCATGAGCATAGAACACCATTGTTGTATTCAAAATTTTAACGAGGCCCCACTCTGCGTCCACACTTCATGCTCATCTTTCGAGGCCCAAAAAAGTCGTTTTGCCTGCTGTGGATCTGAGGAGCAACCTCCCAGCGTCTCTTTCCGAATCATAGCCTGCGAAAGGCGGTCTACAAGCAAAATTTGAAAAATCTCTCTCGCCTCTTCGCCGGTACGTGAGCCCTACGCCGATCCTTTGGCCAGCTGGCCGCCTTCTTCCTTCTTGGCTTGGTTAGATCACCTCTGCCTCTCTACGCGTGATGCTCCTTTGGTGAGAAAAATCTCTTTCTCTTCGGATGCTATCTCTGCCCCTCACTTATCAAATCTCTAACTCGAATTTCTCCCGGAAACCCAACTCCCCAAAATTTCAAACTTTAGATCAAGTGGGGTGTGTCTTTCCAAATAGCCTCAAGTGTTCCTTTATAGTCTTCTCGTTAAGATATCAATGAGTAGGAATTAGATCTCTAATCGATGGCTAAGATTATAATAGACTTCGATCTCTTGCCTTTTACAGAATTATTCTCCTCTGTTTTATTAATACCCCTTTAATTGTTTAATTTCCTCAGTTTAGACTTAGCGTCCCCATTAAAATAACTAATTATTTTAATCAAACATTAACCAAGTGGAATTTTCACAAGTGGTTTTAGGGTTCTTTGGAATACTAGTGTCTAAGCCTCTCCACAAAATTTGAGACTTAGAATAATTTCGTGCTACAAAAAATCAACACCCTTCATTATTGAACCAAAGCCTGTGGGCCAATTTTGATATAATATATGTTTTATTGTTTTGATGCATTTATGTCAACAAAAGCATGTGTAGAATGATGAGTTAGATATAAAAAAGCATAAAACATGGATTGAACCATACTACAACAATCATCTAGAAATTATAATCTAAGTCACATGACGGGGAGGACACAAGACGCGAGAGGACACGTAAATACGAGTATTTGACACGAGGGATGTGTTATATATATATATATATTGAAATATAGTTCTTGATCCTATTAAGTTTAAAGTCATTGATCCATATTATTATTAAGTTACGAGCGTAAGAAATATAGTATTAAATTTTAATTTATTAATTTACTACATCAATGATATTCGATGATTTCATTATTCAATGTTGATCATTCATGATCTTAGGTATTCAATTATTATTATTTTAATATTAACAATTGTACAAGGCTACGAGCACATAAGAAATAGTCATTAAAAACATAACAAGTCATTAAAAGTTTAAACCATAACAATAACTGAAATTTGAAGAACTTAGATATTAAAACCATAAAATGTGATTTTTCCATCAAGTCATCAAAATCAAAATGTATTACATAGATACTAAGGGAATGCGTGTAAAATACGAAAGGGTAGATACATTTAAAAATAAGTAGTAATAGCATTGCTTGTCATTGTCATCGGTGGTACGTGCGGAAAGCTCACGTACTAGCCACGAGTCCATGTCATAATCACCATCAGCACATGCTACCATTTTGACTCCTCATTATCCTCATATACCCAATCCAAGATCCATTGTTGCATTTGTTGGTGTGGAGGATGACCCCTCAGAGACTCATCATCAAAATTCATTAGCTCTAGCCTTTGAGTCGATCAAGATCCATGTTCGCTAATGCCATCTCAACATTATTGTCCAAGCCCATATCATCGGGGAAACACATCCCACATCTTTGTCTTTCCCTGCCCTTTGCATAATAAATAAGACGAAGGTTGGTGTGCCACATACACCATTGTCTTCGCCTTGGATTGTCAAGCTTTGCTCTTTTTCAAACTATATAGATTCCCATAAGTGCTCCAATTCCTCTCACAACAAGAAAGGTAAGTAACTTGAGAAGGCCTCAAGGCTAATTGTTGGTAGAATAGGGCATGCGCCCCCGAGGAGTTGCCCACCGAGCATAGACATCTTTGATCCCCTATCTACAAGTAGATTATACCCCCAAATCTCCTAGTACTAGTGGAGAACTCTACAAAGCCTTCCTCCACCTCGAAGAAAAGATGCTCTGCTCTGAAATATCCTTACGAATGCTATATTCCTCTCCTATGAAATCTCTCCATCCATGTAAGGAGGGTATCTATGTCGAGTCTCACCATGGGGTCACTCTTGGTACAGCAGTACTTGGGATTCAAAGAGTGAGCTAAGAATTAATGCATAGGTGCGTAATTCTTCACTTCACTTAGAATGAAATATCCTGTACGGTGGACCATAAGCTCTCTGTTGATGTCTCATATCTAGGGCACTCATTCTCCATAACAATAGTCTTCATAGACTCAATCATGGAATCCAAGCCCTCTTAAACACTCTCCTAAGATCAATTGGTGCGTGTCTACGAGCCGCAAGAAAGAAATGATAGGGTTTCCGCCAAGTCTGCATAGTAAGATCCACCCTTGTATATTTTCGTAGATGTTCTATGCTTGATGCAACTTTACTTTAAACGTGATAACCAAGTAGAAATCACATAAACATGAAAGTAAAATGCTGATAGAACATACCAATAGATGCGACGGAAGACAAGCCAAAAATACATGACGATCGATAATGTGTGTTGTGGTGCATTACGGTAGTCAACGGGATGAGTTCCTTTGACAAAGTCTCCTCACGGTTAGCGAGAAGTGTCACACAACCCTCAAGGCTAACTCTCTGTAGGTCAACCCAAAAGTCATGAGGTAACACACTATCAGGTCAACGGTCAACGTGAGAACAATAGAAAGTCAACCCATCCGAGGTCAAGGTCAACATCCCGAGTTCGGTTTTTGTGCCAAAAAATACGGACTGAGGAAATTGAAATTTGGGAAGATTGAAGGCCAAATGGACCAGCGATGACAAAATCAACAACGGTCAAGGCGCAGGCGAAAACCCTAAGAACAAATCCGAAATCCTAGCTATTTGTTTTCCCGCGTGAGAAGAGAAGCCTCCCAGAAATGAGCCAGTCGAACCGATGGGACACAGAGAAAGTGTGTGATGAGTGATGGAAAAATGTCCTCCAAGTTTGACCAATATATTTCACATCTGTGAGGGTGTGTGATACATACATTGGGGCTCCGAGCTTACATTACAATTACGTGGCTTATAGCGGAATTAATTCAAAATAAAAGTACTCGGCTCATCCAATCAGATAATCTTTGGATTGATCTTGCACCCCTCTCAAAAGAGAATCCAATAAAAATAATGGCATCATCATTTGAGAAGTATACAACATGGATTTTGGACCTAGTTGCCCAAAATTAACTTGCTCTCAACTAGGGAGAACTCCATCTGTGCCATCCAAACATCGTGCGTCATCATGGTAACTTTGCTTTGCTAGCTTCTTTATTTCAAATGGTGATCAAAGACATCACTCTGGTGACTTAGTGACTCAGTACGAAACCTCTATCGGACTCCAAAGGAGTATCATACTAACCGAAGTTAGTTTAGCGCTCGAAAGTCGATTGGAGGTACGAAACCTCACTAGACTTGATCCCAGATCAAGTTTGGTTATGTGCCATCTAGACATAGAAGTACCACAATTTCCGATGTGTCCATCGGTCTTGCTATTGGTCTCTATCCACATTTCTCATTGGCTAAATGAGAGGGGTACTTCCCATGAGTCGAGACTCCATGGGTAGGATGCATACAAGGCACGGATCAAAGAGAGGTGAAGCAACTCAATATCATCATGGTGGGCGACACCAACAAGAGTTCGGCAAGCCCTAGCCCTGTGGTTGCTTATAGCTCCAAGAAGCTATCCCCAAAAGCCTGAGCTCCCATGGCTCATCGTCCAGCAAGACCCTCAACGTGGGGTCGTTCCCACGTTCAAGATTCTCACGGAAGGTTAGGAACTTGACCTTTCCCAAGGGCACAGCGAATATGCGCGACTTGCTCATCGAGTTTCTATGTAGTCGAGCCTTGTAGGCGCATCATTTGTACCATATCCCGGTCGTGGTGCCTAATATCAATATGCTTGGATTGATCGTGGAACACGGGATTCTCTAACAAGCGAATCCCCTCTTGAACATCACAAAGGATAACGGTGGTATCTAACACATGCAAACGACTCACTAAAGAGCTTTCGCAGCAAATAGCTTCTGGCCAGCCATATCGCGGCAATGTGTTCGGCCTCGGCGGTGCTCGAAGCCACGACTTCTGTTCGTGCTCGCCAAGATATTGAAGGGCGGCCAAGTGTAAAGCGACATCCGGATGTGCTCTTGTGATCCAACCACTACCAACCCAATCGGCATCGGTGTATCCATGGAGTCTCAAACTCTCGATAGTGTATCTCGGCGCATGGTTTGTCGTGCCCCGAAAGATATCTCCATGATTCTTGGCACCAATCCAATGAATGTGATGAGGATCAACCATGTGTTGAATAAAAGTGTTCAGCACCAAAACATATCGGACGGGGAACATCGGAGCCCCTACGAGTTGACGATACTCGGTGGGATTTGTGTACCAGACTGACAGCGATTTCCACTCTTCTTAATTGAGCTCCATCAATATTGACATGGACTTCCACAATCACACCATTCCAAATCTTTCCGGTAGCTTCACAATGTGTATTTTCCTTGAGAGAGGAAAATCTCGCTGAGTCTTGCGGACCTCACAGCCTGAAAGTATTGCATCGATCCTGATTCTTTCATCTTGAACTCGGAAGCGAGCTCCCTCTTACCAACGATGAATGAAGAGGGTCATTTTGTTGTTAGGATATTCGAACTGTGAGGAAATAATTCGAAATAACTTGGTACGAGTGTGGGGGATTAGGGGTAAAAAGTGTGTTTTTATTTACTATGTACATTTGTAACTTATAAACGGGGTGCGATTTGTGGTGATGCGACGGTTCACTCTCTCCTCGGTATTAACGACATAGGTACGTAGCTTAACACCCATTGGTCCATGATCTCTGTTGAACCGCCGGAGATTAATTTTGTACGGTAATCGTTTATAGAGAGAAACATGTGTAACTTTTCTTTTTATATTAATAAATTCCACTAGTGGCCGCGTTGACTCGGTGTGGATTGTTCCCTCTTGAGGGGTTTAACCACGTGATAATATTTGTGGTGTACTAATTTGTGATACATTTTGTGAGCGGTGACCTTTTTGGTTTTTGATCTATGGAACTTACCACTATGTAAATTCCTACATGTGTCAAGGATATTTTGGTAGAAATATTTAATTGATCAAAATGTGGCTTGGGATTTGTTGCCTGCATGCTTGTTCATAGTTTTGTAAAATCTATTGTTACGAACATTTTCGGGCACAGAGAATTGCTCCATTGTGTCGGAGCGTCTATTACGGTGAAAAACACCTTTGTTTCATGCGAAAAGGTTTAAGTTTGCCCAAGTTGTGTCGATTTTAGATCTAGAGGTATAAAGTATTTGTTTTGCGGTTATGTTTGTTAATAGTTACCTTATTTCGGTTCCCTCTGTTTATTTCGGTTTTAGGTTTTATTTATTTGCCGGATCTATACCCTCTTATACACGTAACATGCTCTTTGCTGCGCTATGTACGATCTCGACAAATCGAGAAAGGAAGAAGGAATTTTTTTTGCTACGTATGTCTTTCACCGCGTCTTTGTGCAATCTTGGGAAATAAGAAATAGTGGAAAAATAGATAGTTCTTTAGTAGCTTCAACAAGAAAATCTAACATTTTCTTTGTAAAGGCTTGCATTTTATTTTTTTGCTCTGTTTTGTGTTTTTTTGTGCGGGGAAAAAAGCACACTCCCGAACAAAAAAACCATATATGCAAACAATTAGAATCCTTTGCTATCTCTCCTTGGTGAGAGTTGGTTGTGAAAATAGAGGTCTTGGGTTTAAGTCTCTTTCTCAAACTTCTTTTTGTAAAAAAGTTTTTATTAAAGGGGCGGGATTTTTTTAAAAGTTGAACTTCATCATTGTTCGAACCGTTCATCAGCTATTCAAAGCATCTACAAGCACCGATTTTCCAAAGACGCAACTTTAACTTCATCAAAGCCTTTCTGAAACCGTTTTTTTGAATCGGCATAATTTTTCGAGATCTTTCCATTGGAGCGGTTAGTTGTTTTTCTCGGCTTTAGTTTTAAAAAATGGAAAGTGCATGCAGTCCAGCCTTCTCAACAACCCCAAATTGTTTACAATGGCTACCCCTCACATGGTAGATATACTTAGAAGTAAGGGCTTTATAGAATAGCCACGAGGACAAGAAACTAAACCTTTTGATGATGATAAAGTTGTTAAATGGGAAAATAAACAAGATCAAGCACGGGGTTGATAGGAATGTCCATTAGCAAGGTCTTTGATTTTGTGTTCTTGACATTGACACCTCACTTGAAGCACGGAAAACTAAAATACGCTCTTTGGCATTCAAGATAAAATCGGGCCCACCCGGCTTGAAAAATAGGTTGTACTTTGGACCCCAATAATTTCTCCTCAATGAAGATTTTTTGTCCAAATTCAAGACCCTTGAACTTCTTTTAGAAGGTTGTAAGGTCAAGGAAGATAGTGACCTCACATATTGCATTCTTGCTAGCTTGACACACGCATGCTACGTATTTGTTGTTCACCTTCATACCACTAGAGAAGCCATCACTTCTTTGGGAACCACGTACGAAGAACCCTCTTTTGATGCCTTTTGCGATTCTTTGATAAGAGAACAAGAAAAAACTCATACACCTTGGTCTTATCACTTAAGTAACGCTTCTAATATGCATGACCCAACAATCATATCAAAAGAATCCCAAGAAACGGTATCCTAAAAAGTATGTCGAAACCAAACAAGGGTCTAGAAATTTCAGGCGCAAACTGAAAAAGCAACTCACCAAAATGATAAGGCAAATAAAAACAAAGAGAAGAATACGATAGACATTGCAACTTTTGTAATCGCATTGGCCATATAGAGTCCAAATGTTTAAGAAGATACGACCTTAGAAGCGACAATGGAAAAACACAACATCAATTTGGAGCACTCTTCCTTCATCTTGAGGAATGGCCGCTACCTTTGTGGTTGTCGAGCATCAAGATCTGGTTATGCATTAAATGTGTCTTCTTCTTCTTCTCATTCTCATGAGTGGCTCATTGATTAAGGCTTCTTACCACATGGCCAAAAATAAAGCCATGTTTTTCTTCTTTTAATGATTGTAACACCAAACATATTTATGTTGGTGATGATAGATCTCTTAGTGTTGTGAGATGCGGAACCATTCATCTAGATAATGAGTCGATTTAGCCAAGTGCTATGTGTTCCCACCTTGTCATGCAACACTTCTATCATTTGTCGGATAACTCATTCGAGGTGAAGGAAAACGTTAGAACTCTCACCTCATGATGTTGTAAATGCGAGGACCTCTTTAAAAAGATCCTAGACATATTTTAGCTACTAGTACGCTGATAATTCCACAAGGTTGTATAAGTTTGACAACTTTGGGTCTTCATGTCTTCCTACTGTTTTTTGTTGTCATATTAATGATGAAGTAAACGAACTTTTGTGAGCGATTTGGTCATGAATATTGCTCTCTTCAAACTCTGTATAAGAGAAAATATGGTGATGGGTCTTCCTATGGTATCTTTTAGATGGTGTTTTGCTCACAGGATGTGTACTGAAAAACATCACTAAGGATAGTTTTGAAAACGTGCCTCTTGGCAACTTCGATAACCTGAGCTTGTGCCTGATGATTTATGTGGTCCACTTCCTGTTGTTTCTTTCTCTTGATTTCTTGAAATCACTTCTTAACTTTCATTGATGATTTTTCTAGACGCACTTCGGTATACTTCTTAAAAATCAAGAGGTAGAAGTTTTAACATGTTCTTGGCCTTTAAGGCCTTTGTTGAAAACAATCTGGACATCAAATTCTTAAGTTAAGATCGGACAATGGAGGAGAATATGTTAACAACAATTTTATCAACACGCACGAGCATGGCATTCAGTGCAACATACCGTTCCATATACTCTTACAACAAAATATGGTGTGGTGAAAGGAAGAAAATCGCACCTTAAAAGAAATGGCTAATTGTGTGCTTCAATCTAAAGGACTTGGTCTCAATTTTGAGCGAGAGGCAAGTAAGCATGCAAATTACATAGTAAATCACACTCCTACTAAGGTTTTAAAATATAACTCCAAAAGAAGCTTGAGCTCAATCAAACAGGATGTAAGTCACATTCGTATTTTTGGAAGTGATGCTTGGGCCACATGTTCGGATGCGAAACATAAGCCTTAGAACCTAAGAGTGAAAAAATGCATTTTGTTGGATATTCTAGAGATGTCAAAGGATATATGTTCTTCAGCAAAATCCAAAAAATATAATCATTAGAAGAGATGTAAAATTTGATGAAAATATTATCGCTGCGAGCCTAGTTCGGCGGTGGTAACACACCCCAACTGGGCGTTCGACATATGTGCCTCTCTCTCTCTCTTATTTTTAATAGCATTTCTTCTGATTGGGATGATGACAACAAGGATGACAATCCTCCTCCACCTCTTAAGTATTCGTTTTTTTCTCCCGACTTCCAAGATGGGTCCACTTCTGCCCAGGATGCGAGCGGTTCTCTTACGGTGACACGCGGTCCCGACGACGTACACACGTTCTCGGTTCGAAAAAGAGCACTCTTCCTTATTGGCTCAAGTTCCGAAATACTAATCCATAAACCTTTGAAGCTTTTGCTCATCCAGTTGGGATGAAGCTATGAATGAAGAATATCGTTCCTTATTGGCGAAACGATACTTGGGATCTTGTTCCTCTTCCAAAGGAAGAAAACTTGTTAGATGCGGATGGGTGTACAAAACAAAGCTTGGACGAAGATGGAAAAGATGGACGGAGAAAACAAGGCTCGTCTTGTTGCTAAAGGATTTTCACAAGTTGAAGGCATTGACTATCACAGAACCTTCTTCCATTGTTGTCAAAATGAATTCTATACGCACTTGTTCTTTCCCTTGTTGCCTCCTTTAAATGGGAAGTTCATCGTATGGATGTTAAATCCGCCTTCTTACATGGATATTTGCATGAAGAAATCTCATGGAACAACACCACAGCTGTCCACGTGACTCTAGCCTTGTTTGTCGCCCCTTGGAAATCTCTCTATGGTCTCAAACAAGCTCCTGTAAGACAGTATGCCGAATGGATAGATTTCTATTAGATAATGGCTTTTCTGGGTATCATTCTACATAACCACCTTTACGAAGTGGGTAAGTCCTTCACCATCCTTGTCCTTTACTGTAACGATGATCTTATCCTTGCGGTAGTGATCCAAACCATATAAACCATGTGAAGTCTAGCCTCAAAAGAAATTTGAAATGACAGGACTTAGGACGGTTCATTATTTCCTTGGTCTTCAAGTCTTGCAATCCAAGGAAGGCATTACCCTCTCTCGGTCAAGTATGCTGTGATCTTCTACACCACTTTCACATGGAAGGCTGACAAGCTAGCCCCTTCTCTTCCGAGTGCGAGTCAGGCTTTCGATCCTTGTCCCACTACCTGAAGTTGATGCTGCCTTATCTTGTCAATTTTTTGGTAAACTTTTGTATCTAACCCATACACATCCTAACCTTTCCTTTATTTGTTGGTCTTGCTTGTCGGTTTGCTGCACCAACCTCACTGTGAAAGTCCTTTGGAAAGCGACTAAAGAATACTTCGATATATTAAAGTGCAATTCGATTAAGGTTCATTACGATTCGAAGAACATCTCCATTGTTTATTGGTTTCAGTTGATTGGGCTGGCGTGCAGTGATCGAAAAGTCTGCAGGATATGTATTCACTCTTGGTTCACGACCTATTACTTGGTCTTGCTTAAAAACAGTGCCATCTCTCTCTTTCTTCGTGACAGTTATCGTGGTGCGGTTGGAAAACGACAAGAAGCCATGTGGCTTCGTCGGTCTGTACGAATTGGTCTTCATCGACAACATCCAACTACACTTTAGTGTGATAATCGATGCCATTCGGCTATGTAAAGATCCGATTCGACGTAAGCTTATGAAAACACATTGAGCTACATACACTTCATCGGAAAGGCTCATTCATGATCATGTTCTTGAAGTACGGTATTATTGACAGTCAAGTAGCCGATATCTTTACAAAGGCTCTCACGGAAGCGAAGTTTACTAAACTTCGATCCATGCTTCAGGTTAGGGGAAAGTTATCATTGAGGGGGAATGGCTCTAATGCCTCCTTCTTTCTCCTATTGTGTCATAGTTATATGATCCTTCAATCTATCCCAATTTGTTCTTAAAGGGGGATGTTAAGATATTTCGACACGGAAATGGGCTCATTTTTTGTGTCACCTTTGTAAATCCTTCGATCCTATCCCAAGTTGTTCTTAAGGGGGGTGTTAGGATATTCGACATATGAAATAGTTAAGAATAACTTAGTCTGGTGTAGAGTTGAGTAAAGTGTGTTTATTTACTATGTACATTTGTAACATAATCCAGGTCACGATTTGTAGTGATTCGACGATTCACTCTCTCCTTGATATTAATGACCGCCGATCGGGTGGCTTAACATCAAATTGGTCTATGATCTCTATTTAAAGAGCATGGAGGGTCATTTGTTCGATAGTTTATGAAGAGAAACATGTAACTTTTATTTTTATGCTAATAAATTGCACAGAGGTAAGACACGTTGACTCTAGGGCGGCTGGATTGTTTCCCTCTTCTTCGAGGGTTTTTGTGGAATAATACTGATGTCTTGATTTGTGATGTTGTTTGTGAGCGGTGACCTTTGGTTTTTGATCTATGGAACTTACCCTGTAAATTCCTACTGTGGGGGAAGAGATTGTCCACATAGGAAACAGGAGATAAGGCTTTTCTCTATCAACCTTGAGTAAGGGTCGTATGTGACCGCCGAGTGAGCGAAGCTTACGTCAGCGGCTATCCCATCCTCACATAAGTGCCAAGCCTGAGAGCTTGCTTATTATAAAGGGCTTTCTGCTTCAACACACGCCATGAGAGTCTGCTCTAGACTCCAGAACCCCAAAGTTGCTCCACATACCTCACCCTTTATCAAACCATGCGAGCGGTCTTCATCCATACGGTGAAGATTCCATCCTTACGTAACGTGAGGGCAACCATCGTTGGATGGTGGTATACATAAGGCCACGGGGTGCCATCACTATCATTTTATAGTCTACGCCTTCCTTTTGAGAGAAGCCTCGGGCAACAAATCTTGCCTTGAATTTTCAGCACTACCATCGCATCCATGCTTGACCTTCACTGAAACCATTTCAAGGTGACAATAGATTTGTCCTCCGGTCTTGAACCCTCCCAGGACATCATTCTTCATAATGGGTGTACTCTTTGTGCATAGCATCCTTCCAAACTTGATGCTTTACGACTTCTTCAAAGAATCCTAGGCTCAAATTGTGCGATTGTGCTCATGGTTTGCTAGATACCCTTGGTATCTATTCCTTCTTTCTTTCACGAATGTCCCCTTTGGGGCCATATGTCTCTAGGTATTTTCGAGGTATCACAGAGCGGGCGGGGGGGGTCTTCTCTTCATTGAAAGAGGTGGATCAATAGGGTCCATCGGTCCGTCAACATTGAGCATCATCTCATCCTTCGGCTCTTCTTGATTCCACGATCTTACATCATGATCTTCCTCGGTCTCGGGTGTTATCCTTTCTAAGGAAACATCTTCATCAAAGGTAACATCATGGAAAATCTCCACTTCTCTTTGACCGGAGCACATAGACTCTGTAAGCCTTTGAAGTTTCAACGTAGCCCCAAACATTCCCTTCTTCAAAGCATCCAACTTGCTTCTCCTCTTTACGCTTTATCAAAAATAAACGGGACAACCAAAAACTCTAAAATGAGAAACATCAGATTTCTTACCGGAAGACCTCTTCGGGAGTTTTGGAGTCCGGACGGAATGCGGGCATCGATTTTGTATGTACACAACGGTGTTGCAACTTCTCCCCATAGAAACTTCGGAAGACTTTGGTCACATGGCAGCCAGGACGAGCAACTTCCATAGTGGTCCTACTTCTTTCTTTAACAATGCCATTTTTGCTCGAGGAGTATGCAGGTTGTGGTCTCCCTCTTAATCCCGACTATCTCTGAGGTTGTTGAACTTGTTCGTCTCATATTCGGGTACCATTATTGGTCCTCAAAATCTTGATCTTCTTCCTGTTTGATTTTCCACCAAGGTTTGAAAGTAAAACACGAATGCTTCCATGTTTCTTCTTCGAAAGTATATCTAGATAACATGGGAGAAGTCATCTGTAAACGTCATGTAATAAGAACATCCTCCCAAAGATATACGAGCAACATACCGGATAGATCATAATGTATAAAATTGCAAGACATCGGATGTCTTTGTGACACTTGAGGGAAAAGGTCCCCTTGTATGCTTTCCTTCGGCACAACCACGGCACTTACACCTTCACTGATCATTTTTAATTTAGACATCCACAGTCACCACCAACTTCATGCTGAGAGGGCTTTGCCAATGAAAGGTGTCCAAACCTCCGGTGCCATAATAGTTCGGTTTGACGGGTGTGTCACATGTCATAGCCCCCGGTGGACTCCTCCAACCTGGTAGAGTGTATCAACTCTAGAACGATCATAAGAGCTTCCTTGAGACTCTTCTTCCGGATGCGTACCTTTCCATCATGAATGCCCACCCTTGCGACCTTTGTCTTCCATAGTAGAAATAGACACAGTTGTTCTTTCGTCAGGCCACATACAATACATCTTGCAAACGGAAGAACTTCGGCCTTGAGATAGATGGAGGGTCACCAGGTCCTTTGTCCTTTCATGAGATAGGTGGCATTATCTCCAAGGATAATTTTTTGATTAGTATCCTTCTCAATCCAAATCGAGAGAGCTTCTTTAAACCCGTTGAGTGCCTTGGGCTTTCACCCTTGATCAACCATACATCAAGGTGTCGGGTGGAATCACAATGGAAGAGGGCGGATACAGAATGAATTCATTTCTTTTATCATCAACAACATTAAGATTCCTCACAGATTGTGACCTTTTGAAAGGTTGCCCATTTCCCATTGCGACCGGAGGGAGCCTTCCTCTTTCCTTTGAACTGTTGTTCCTTTGATTTCCCATTCCTCTTGTTGTTGTTGTCATCATCCCTATGAGAATACCTTCTATTAGGAGCATTCTCTAGCATAGTGGCCAAACTTGTTACATGTGTAACATCTTCCTTTCCTTCAGGCTATCTTCCATGGTTTCTTGGACCACCATTTTCTTCTTCTTTGCACGAGCGGTGAAGCGGCATTACTTTCATTTTCATATTCCATCATTCTTGTTTCCTCTTGGGATTCATCTCAACAATGCTTAAATCCAAAATACGAGATACATTATTATTGAGAATGGTTGTAATGAATACATGCCATTCGGAGAGACCTCCAAGTGCGGTGAGAACCATTTCTTGATCCTTTATTGTTTCCCCAATGGCAAGAAGGTTCTTCTTGATTTGATCCTTGAGAAAATAACTGCGAACGGATTCATCACCTTTCTTGAGATTCTTCAATTGCGTTTCTTAAAGGAAAGAACTTGATTTGCATTACTAGCCACTGAACATATTGACCAACTTATCATACATCTCCTTAGATGTGCCTAGCTCGAAGATGTAAACCTTGAGAATTTTATGGATGGAATCCGGATGATCATCTTAACTTTGATTTCTCCTTTCTTATACTTCGTCTTGGTGGTAGTAGGTGCGGTAGTGGAGGCTCTTGGATTTTACCCTGCACATAGTCCGCGACCTCTTGATCTTCCAAGACCAGAAGTCCGAGAACATCGTCCGAGCATGATAGTCGGACTTTCCGATCTCTGACTTATCATCGGCTTTGAAGCAAATGTAATTGTGAGGTACCCATGGGTCCTTGACAAATGCTACTTTGTCGGTGATTTCTCTCAATACAAGCTTTGTCTTCACCTTAGCTACGATACCATGTAAATTTTTCGTAGATGTTCTGTGCTTGATGTAACTTTACTTTAAACCGATAACAAATAGCAATCACATAAACATGAAGGTAAAACGGCCCAATAGAAAATACCAATAGATCGACGGAAGACAAGCCAAAAATACACTTAACTTTGGTCAACCAAATATATGTGTTGTGGTGCATTACAATGGTCAACGGGATGCTTCCAGCCTGACAAGGTCTCCTCAACGGTCGACCAACCCAGTGTCACATAACCCTCCAAAGACGGCTCTACAATGATCGACCCAAACTCAACGAAAGTCGATGTTTGTCTAGTCGGTGGTCAACGCGGAACAACAAAAAGTCAATGTGACAAGGTCAAGGGTCAACGTCTAGCCTTGGTTTTGTGCCAAAAATGCGGTTAGGAAATCGGAATTGGGGAAAGATTGAGGTCAAATGGACCAAGCGTTGACCAAGTCTGGCAACCCCAGTGAAAACTACGAAAAACCCTAGAACAAATCCAAAACCCTAGTTGATGATGTTTTCCCGACGAGAAGAGAAGCACTCCAAGTAGTGATCGAACCAATCGATTTACAAAGGAAAGTGTGTGATGAGTGATGGATGAAAATGACCTCCAAGTTGTCCAATATATATCCGTACGAAATTGTGTGACACATAAAATTTAGGGGCTCCAAAGCTTACATGCAATTCTATGCAACCTTGCACATAAGTGGAATCAATTCAAAATAAATGTTCTGCTCATTCGATCGAAGATGATCTTTAGATCGATCTTGCACATCTTCGAAGAGAATCCAATAAAAATATTAGCATTGTCATCTGACATTCATGGAGTTTGGACCTAGTTGCCCAAGGTGTAATCCTCTCCCACCAACCATCATCTAACAACGTGTCCTTTACCTTTTTTAGGTAACGTGTCTTTCTCCAAAGACCAAATATTTGAAATAACCATGGCCCAAGAGAAGCATTCACCTCCTTCAGCCTCTGCTTTTAGTGGAGCCCAAAGCAAAACCCCCGATGGTGCAATCTTCAACAATGATAGATGTGTTTACTCTTTATATATTTTGAGAGAATTGGTATGGTTTTGTACAAAAATTTCGAACATTGAGTGCATCCTCAATAAGATCGCCAATCCATGTCACATCTAAAGCAATAGATTTAAATTATAATTCAAAGACAGATAGTACATAGTGTTCAAAATACTTGTGGATATTTTGATTTCCACAATCAAGCCAACAACTTTGCAAATAGGTGCATTATCTGTGATGATTTGCACACAACATTCAACGCCACCTTCAAAACTTTAATAAACAACTCACCCATATATTGTGTATCCTTGTATTTGACCAAGAGCATCAAATGCTTTCAGAAGGCCCGGTCCATTTTGGGAATATACCATAGAAATTGATGAGAGGATGGCATGTTGTCTGTCCATCCATCAAAAGCAATAGTGACACCGAGATGAGATCATGATGATTTAATAGGTTATAGAATTTTATCCACCTCTTTCCTTGCCTTAACCAACAATGTGGTTCTAAGCTAAAACTTGGAGGCACATACCCAGTCAGGTCCATATCCAACTAGAAAGGTTAGACACATCTCAATAAAAGGAGGCAGTACAACATTAAAAGAAATGAAGTTGAGATAGAAAAGAATGCAATTGTAAGATCAACCTCATCTACTTCCATGACGCGGAAAATCTTGTCCATTGGACCACAATTTTTGGGTTGCCACTCTTTTTTTGTTGGGTGAATTTCAACACCATTCCCAAATCTCACACTACTAGTATTCCTCGAGAATGGAAGAGGATCTTCATTTTTTCTAATTTTTCTTGTTGTTGTAACTTCACATTCCCCAAACATTTGCATCCTCCCCTTTCCAAATCTATTCCTTCTTTAGCAACGATCTTTTTGCATGTCCCAATTTACAAGGAAAGGCCCGACAAATAGCCCTTACTTCGAAAGTAAATGTCACCAATTCACCCATACGGAAATTACAAGACCAGCTTTATTCACATCACTTTCCAACAACACGGCCCTTGTTCTGTTGGTTTTTGTATCATCGGTAAGTTCTTTCTAGCCCCAAATTTTGTGGAGAAGCTTGAACACGGTATTCCAGAACCTAGAAATCGTTTATGAAAATTCCACTCGGTTAATGTTTTATTAAAATAATTAATTATTTTAATAGGAGACCCTAAGTCTAAACTTAGGAAATTAAATAATTAAAAAAGGACATTAATAAAACGAGTGAGAATAATCTAGAAAAGGCGGAGATCAAGTCTAATAATTTTTAGTGGGTGATTAGAGATCTAATCTCGGCCATTTATTTCTCAACGAGAAGACTGCAAAAAAGAAAAGCTTAAGGGTCATTTGGAAAGACACGCGGGTGAATCTTGAGATCGGATTCTTCGTCGGCCGGTGCTTGCATAGAATCGAGATCTAAGTGATTCAATGCGATGGGGGGCATAGTAGCTTCCGGAGAAGATTTTCTCGGCGGAGGAAGCATCGACGGGGGGGGGCGGGGGAAAGATGTCCGGCCCGAGCTAGTCGGGGGTGATGCGGTTGCGCGAGCCGATCATGGCTGTCTCGGAGAGGGTTATAAGGTTTGAAGAGATTTCCAAGACCCTTCATTGTTGGATGGATGCGAAGGTACAGGCACGGGGTGTGGGGCAAGGAGAGCCCGGTTGGCAAAAATTCCACTCGGTTAATGTTTTGTTAAAATAATTAATTATTTTAATGGAGACCCTAGTCTAAACTTGGATATGTTTGAGCGTGGGTGCGGGTGCGGGGACGAGGGACGGGGACGGGGACGACATTTTTTGAAACGAGTGCGTGGGTTCGTCTAGGTATTTTTTTATATTAATATATATTATAAATTATAAATTATAATTTATATATCATATATAATACTATATTTTATAAATTAAATTTATAAATTATAAATTTAATGAAAATTAAGACTAAACAAACTCTGAAAAACGACTACCATCGAAATTCTTATCGGGGTGCATCGGGGAGTCGAAACATGGGGTGTTTTTCACTCGGTGTTCTTAAGCTTGTCATGCACCGCCATCCTGGAACACCAGTTGTTAACGTTAGAAAACAATCATTCATTAAGCTGAAAAATGATGCAACGAAGAAAAATTATTTTAATATCCACAGTTTCTGCGGAAGTAAAAAACATACATTCAAAATCTACATAAATTTGATGAAGATCCTACCCATAAATTTAATGAGGAATGATTTTTGAATTCTGCATACACTTGATGAAGTAGGCCTATTAGTATTGTATTGATAGGATACTCGGGATGGTTGGTTTTTGCTAACTATGAAAACTCGAGTAGGCAATTTGTTTTCTTGCCATTGTCTCTTTGATCAAACTTCCTTTTATTAGAAAGTCCCACAAGGCAAGTAAAATTTTGGATAGGTATATTGTCGATGCATTAAAAACGACTCCAAAATCTCAAAACGTGCATTCGTAACATCACTACAAATTGCGGTTTATATTGGAGTAGCGAGATAACTTTTAGTGAATAATTAAAACCCCTTCTAAAAGCAACTATTTGCAAAAGCATCTTGTAAAGTGCCGACATCTTTGGATTTCAAATAACTTGATAGGATTCAAGCCTCCTAGCATACACGTTGCTTCCATTTGTGTAAGCGTAATAAAGAAGGGTCAAAACACCATATGGGTTTCTTGTTCTTTATACGAAAAGCTGAAAGGAAGCATAGCAAATATGGAAGCATTCAAAATTAATTTGCATGGTTGTGGATACCCAGGATGTTTGGCATTTGAAAAACGATGGGTTCTTCATACTAAAGAACCCAAACCGATTTTTTAAGAATGGGTTCTTGTGAGGAGAGAACCCGGTTCGTTTGGGTTCTTCGAGTGGGTGCGGAGAATGCGGTACTTGGGTGCGGGAACCGGTGCGGGTGCGGGGAACACGACCCCGGGTGCGGGGAACCGTCACAACGTGAACTTAGGGAGAATAAATAATTAAAGGACTTTAATAAAACGAGTGAGAATAATCTTGAAAAATAAAAGATCAAGTCTAATATATTCTCGATGCGTTGATTAGAGATCTAATCGTGGTGATTTCTCAACGAGAAGACTATAAAAGAAGGTTTGAGGGTCATTTGGAAAGACACACGGAGTGAATATTGAGATTGAATTCTTCGACGGGCCCGGTGCTACCGAGACGAATCGGATCTGTGTGATTCCAATGCGGTGAGGGCGAGTGGCTTTCGAGAGAAAGTTTTCTCGGTAGAAGAATCCCTGAGAGCGAGGACGGAAGACATCCGATGAAACTGTCGAGGAGGTGATACGGAGGGTTGCACAAGGTTCGGTGGGGTTTTCGAAAGTTCGAATTGTCGAATCGAGATCCGGGCTTCGAGAAGGTGGGGTATGAGACTGGGAAGCCCCGGATGGGCGATTGGGGTTAGATCGATCTATCGACGGAGTGACACTAACACTGTAGATGAGGTGATGCAAGGCCCCCGACAGGTCAGCACATGCGGAGACCTCTAGAGGTAGCTTCTCCGATTCTTTGGATCAGCAGTTTTCCGATTGATTGTGTGAGGCAAAACCTAGAATTTCTTTTCTGCCCGAGTGTTTATCTCTATACGCGCACCGCCATCGGGGTATTCGAGAGATGTATTCGGGGATTTATCTTTGTATCCTTCCCAACCCTCGGATCTGTGACCTTTGGTTTTCCGCATTGGGTTTTTGCGGGGACTTGGTCAAAAATAATTGTGTCCTATGTGTGATTGATTTCTTGCTCAATTTCCTTGTTTGAGAATCATATTTTATCGAAGTGTAGTCTACTTGATGAATTACTTGATGGTCGGTCCCGAATTAATTTTGTAAGTAATTTACATAATGAGAGAAGTACACTCGATTGTTGCAATGGGATTCCTAAGATTGCAAGATCTAGAATTTTCGGATAGTATCGAGCGTTTGATGTGAAACGGGGAAGAGCGATTGAATACGAAGTGAAGGGCAGTGCTTTGCAACGGTAGCATATCGAATCCCAGAAGGGATTTTGTGCAGATCTAACCATGAGGCTGAACTTTCAAGTTGTCTCTCTATGAGTGAGTCAACGAAGGTAGAAATTCCGGTTCGAGATTTTCTTTGAGTAGAGGGAGTTGCACGGAAGCCTTCACATAGAGCCATGGGGCCAGCCGATTCTTCGGTAGTTTCCGGGCGGAAAAAGTGTCGAGAAGAAAAAACACATAGCGGAGAATTCGTCCTAAGTGAATTCCTAGGGAGGAATTTAACATTTTCCCGAATGCGAGTAACAGGATGGGGCAACAGTCTACGAGCTCCAGTGCGGAAACCCTGTGGGTTGTGCGAGAGGGAGAAAGAAGACGAGTTCGACGAGTTTTTGGTTGAGATGAAGCCCATGGTCTTAGAGATCGAGGACCGGTTGGAGGGTTCCTCCAACTATGTAATTTGGAAGGAAAGGATTGGGTTCCTTTTAGATGAATTTGATCTCAAGACGTTCGTAGAGAAAATGTGGTTGTTGTACCTACGGTCCGGATCAACTTTAAATACGAGTTTTGATATGGAAAAGTGCAAGAGGCTAATCGTGATGGTGTCAAGGATAGTAGTCTCACATTTTAGTGGAAAAAGCATTGCCGGGGAGATGTGGGAAGCTTTGTTTTGTTGTACGAAGGAAATTCCGAAAGCGACGGAAGATGTTCTTGGAGCGAGAAGCTACCGCATGATTCGGATGCGAGAAGGGGCGCAATGTACACGTTCCTTTCGAGGCTTCGGGAGATTCGGGACCATTTGGTAGCTATGGAATCCACCTCCAGCTGCCGCCCAACTATGGTGAGGCACCGGCGGCCCTTAACGCGATCACGGAGGAGTGGCATGTTTTCTGGAAACCGTGCAGGTGAAGACTCGCTTCCTGGTTGGGAGCGAGATGTGATCAGCAATTCGGGGGAGGAAAGAGTTGAGGAGAGATCTGGTCAAGTGCAAGCAGCCGTGACTGAAGCCGAGATCTAAGGGTTTGGAGGAGGAGGAGAATGCGACCCTCATATCGAAAGGCGACAAGGGCAACAAAGAAAAAAAGAAATATGTCTCGAAGGTAAAATGTTCATGTTATTACATAAATTTTAAGGGTCACTCACCTAGGTTTCATTTTGTCTCATAGTTGGTTCATGAAGTTGGTAGAGGTAAATTGTCTTTATCCTAAGTCTAAAACACTCCATTAGTCATGTCATCTCGATCATATCCTCGGTGCACCTTGAAGCTCACATGCATTGTTTCAAATTGAAATCGTGGCCACACATACTTTTCATGGTACGCAACAAATATAGCCTCGACTAGAAGATTTCGCTACGGAATCGCCCGAAAAGCCGATTCGTAGCAAATACGCGAAGTTTATAGCGAATACGCTGTGGAATCATGTTTTCGCACCAAAACGAGAGAATGATGAGTTTTCAATTATAATGGTTTAGGATAAGGGTGAGGTCGTGTAGTCTATTATCATAGTCATCCAAGCATGCAAAGCGTAAATACCACCCATCATTACCTTTCACTCCCTCATTTGTCACTCATTCTCTCCACAT
This sequence comes from Pinus albicaulis, assembly GCA_034641835.2. Taxonomy (NCBI): domain Eukaryota; kingdom Viridiplantae; phylum Streptophyta; class Pinopsida; order Pinales; family Pinaceae; genus Pinus; species Pinus albicaulis. The sequence continues at coordinate 182,752 of JAXQQM020083415.1, forward strand.
TCGAATTTCCTTTTTAAAGCACCCATCTACGTTTGTCATCTTTCGTTACGAGTTTTGCTGCATCAATCCATTATCATCTGCGCGAAGCCTAGTCACCCAAGCGGCTTGCTATTCAATTTTTCTTTTGTAGGTGTCACGGTTCAAGAAGAAGCGTGGTTATAAAAGAGGATGGCGATGTGAAGAAAAGTAAACAAATGAGGTTCTTGTGTGAGATATGAACCCATGGACTTAAAGCTACTAAATGAAGACTGACTTTGTGGAAGCATTTTAGCAGTATTTGCGCCTAAGTCTGTCAAAAACTCTAGGGTTTTCATGCTCAATATCAAAGGATTTTGCGGTAAATTTCACAAGCACAACTTCGAAGGTGGGGTTCTAAATTTTACAATGTCACTGGCTCATTTCACAAGCCATAGAGGTAAGAGAGGGGGGAAGAGTGGTTCAAAGCCACTAAATTCAAGATGTGGAGTTGTGATGGTTGTAAAGCAAAAACATTGGAGCGGACATAGCATGCGGGATTCCGAAGGAGTTACATGAAGGAGAATTATTCCCGAAGTTGTTGTTTGTGATTCAAAAGTACTTTCTGACGAGGGGATATTTCATATGGTTTCGCATTACCATTTCGAGCTTCTATTGCACTTTCTTTTGGTAAACGGTCTCTTCATGTCCCTTTTTCTTATTTAGGAGCTTAGCGAAAATGTACGACAAGGTTTGGCTAGGGCGAGAGCGATGAAACATCGATTTTCCACCATGGTTTGATTAAACTCCTGACATTTGGAGGAATTGAAGAAATTAAGCAGGGAATTGCACTACTTTTCTTTTCCTCGGTGGTTATGAAGTTGATTTAGTGACACCTAAGAAAAACCAAAATCAGCTACTCCATCAAATAAAAATAAATAAATATGCAAGCCAGGACAAAAGGTGTAAATGAAGAAGAAGAGATGAGCCCGTATAGAGAACGATGGATATTGAAACATAACATGTACAAGAAACTGGAAAATCCACAACCTTCACCTACAAGCGACAAACAAAAGATCGATGTGGTATGACATTAACTTTGGCAATCCAAACAAGTCGAAGAAACCTTGAGGAACATCCTTCAACTAGATATTAAAGAGACTCTAGTAGTCAAGGAAATTTGAATACATTGAAGGTGACTTAGAAGAAAAAGAAAGGTAAGATTGCTAAAAAGCTTGATTTTCAGGGAGAAGAAATTTGCATGTTTCTTAATACTACAACGAAAAGGAAAACCACTCACACTGGTACCGCAACTTGCAAGGTGTCATGGCAAATAAGAAAATGGGACACTAACAAGGAAGCAAACGGCTATTACGGAGGAATATTGTTGACTTGTCTCCGATGTGATGGTCATTGTGCAAAGGAAAAGGCAAAGAGAAGATGGTTGAAAAAAAGCTGAAGTGTAGGTACTAAAGGAGAGGTGGGAGAAGAAGTCATTGAGACTAAATTAGGGTGCGAAGCCATGGTAGATAGAGAAAAATTTGATGGAAGATTTTAAGGAAAAGTACATGTTGACTAAGTCGGTATGATGAATCGGTAACCAATGCCAAGAAGATACTTGAAAATGACACTTCCCGCTTGAGAAAGGGTAATGAAGCACACAGAAGCAGAAACATATGGTTACAATACGAAGGAAGAAGCTCAAAAACGAGTCAAAGAGTTAGAGGATCAAATGGAATGATACGATCCAATTGAAGAAAAGAGACGCCAAAATCACAATTATAAATGAATTTGAAAAGATTCGACCTCTTACAACTAAGAAAAGTTCCCAAAGCTTGAGGAATAGACCTAATACCTTTTTGATGTTTTTCGGCACTAAAAATCAACATTTCAGATCTAGAATTAAAATTTTTGAAAGGAGATTGCGAGTTTTCTTAAATTAGGCAATTTCGTAGTGAATCCCGGAGGCTTGAAGCCCAAATTTCCATCACAATCCTATACATTTGAACCATGCCCAATCCAACGAGATATCTCTTCCCAGTCCTCTAAAAAAACTAGACCTTTTTCTTTGCTGTCATGTGAAAGCACATAATATTGATCAAATTGCTGTTGTAAAGGATGTGCCTTTAGGTTGTATTAAAATTTGAGTTTTAAAATTTTAAGAAGAGAAGTAACTTTGGGACCTCCTAGAGGTCGCGTGTTTGCTGAATATACTTTCTGCCGGTTTGTTCCCCTATCGGTTGGTAACCACAAAGTATGAGGTGATCCCGTTGAAGGGATGTGTAGGGCGAGAGATACATGTTCGTCTACTTCCCCCATGAAGAAGGGCAAGACATCTGCATAGTGTAAGTGAACTCCTTGGGTCCCTAAATAGGCGATTGGTATTTAATTTTGATCTCATAGCAGACAAGTTTGAGACAAGGCATCGAGAAAAGACGCATGCTTCTCTAGCTGCGGTATGACCTTGTTATGCCCTTTGGAGGTAGTGAGAGCTATCTCAATCTATTGTTTGAAGTCCACTAAAAAATGATCACGAAGTTTTCAACCTTGGTAGTCGACGAACGCATGGTATTGTTGGTGGCGGCTCATCACCCCAGACAATAAAAATATGCATACTGCCACCACTGCATGTCGAACCACGCAAGGAATGACGGGCGACCACGGTGACTAGTGACTCCGGCGAGCAAACAAGAATCTCCAACGATGGCAACAACTCACAGAGAAAAGCAATATGGCACTTACAAAAATGAACTTGCGTGGGCTTTGTAGTGTTTTTTTAGGTATCACGTGTCCAAATTAAAGGAAAGAAAACGCTGAAGACCGCTTTCTACACTTACAATACATGTTTCCAATCCCAAGGACACGTTTTTAGGTCAAGGACAGAATTTTATGTTTTGGAGGACACGATCAAAACCGTATTGGACAACGTTTTGGAGTGGGTATTTCATGTGCGGCACATGAGGCAGGGACAGCAGCTTTGGAGGGACGTGTCCTTTGTGACTTGGGTGTAATCTTCATCAACCAAGTCCACAAGTTAGTAAGATACAACATATCGAGTCTCATGATTCATCAATCTTAAAGTTTGAAGCTTTTAAAATTCGATATATAACATTTATCATCATTGATCACTAAATTTATGTGTAACCATTACCATTACCAAGTAACCAAATGATAACAAAGAATATCTAACATGAAGCAGAAATGTTTCAACTTTCAACTTTCACGAAACGTCATGTTCATAATTCATGCCAATGAGTTATAAATGCCAACTTCAAGCTTCAAACTTAAATTGTCATATATTGTTTACAAAAAACTACATAATAAATATCAAAGAGTCCAATAGTTATAAAAAAGTACTAGAATCTAGAAAAGACAAGTAAATCTATTATCTGTTAACTTCGGCCCTCTTGCCATGAAAAATTTCTAATTTACGGTCCTGGGTAACTGTTAGGGTCTCCTCACGGATAGTCGAATGGCCTTGGTGCTCTTTATTAAATCCAAGTTGTACCCTAGTACCCTACGTGCTCTTGATTAAATACAAGTTCCATACCCTAGTACTGTGACAAAATCAATGGAAACATTGCAATCCCTCCAATCTTGAAATCCTGAAAAAATGATAAGCCTATTGGATTTGAGTGAGATAAAAAATTCAACTTTCTCCATATGAAATCCAATGGGGTTGGAACCCACTCTCAAACAGTCCGAGAGTCGATGAAAAATAGAAAAATAAAAACGTCACTTTTACTTATAAATTTAAATTGCATGAATTGCATATCAACACTGCGGCCATAGGCTTGAATGTTAGGCTACCCCACTCAAAAATTATTGTTTCCAATCTTCAATAGCTCCCTCTATCACTCCTGAATTGGCAGGGGCAAAAAAAAAATTAGGGAGCGCGCTCCCGGGTTGCTCCCGCCCGGAGCACGCTTCGAGTGGGTTCGAATGTGAGAGGCCTCCCCGCAACCTTGAAACACTATAGCTTCATCAAGGATATTTACTGTGTTATGCCTATTCTGTAGTGGTTCATAATCAAGTATTAGTTAAAGGCTCATACATCTACTGATAGTTGTGTGAACCAAAGATCTTGTGGTTTATTTTGGACTACTAAGAAATGTTCCCCTTCTTTCAGCCTTCCATTTCTCAAACTGCATGTTATCTCACCACATAACGCATCTATTTCTACAGAATAGAACATAATTATCAAGGTCATAAACATATTCAAATACCTTTGTTTTCGTCTTATCTTGAGTTTATGTACAATTGAAGATACCGTAGATTACATGTTATCATAGATTAGAACAGAATTATCAAATTAATATACATATCAAATTCCTTTGATTTTCTCGTATCTTGAATTTGTATTTAATTGAAGATACACTAAAATGTATTCTCTTACGTAACACATGTTCTATTAAAACAGGAATTACCGGTGAGTCATCTTCTTATGGAAATTCCGTTGTCTAATTTTCTCATGTCTTGAATTTATGTGAAATTGAAAATGTCTTAGATACTTCTAGTTTTGTGCTTCATAATTATTTCTTTCCTCGTCACTTGTTGCTTCTAATAGCTTAAAATATCCACAATGGATTGCCACAATGGATTGCCACATCTCAGTATGTCCTCCATTTGGAATTCTAACTTTACGTAGTCAGAGCCTAGGTTAAAATTGTTTCCCTCCTTTATATGGCTTTCTTGAAGTTGAAATGTTTACCACTTAGTAACTGGTAGATTGTTTTATTATTCACGAAAATTAATGCATATTATTGGTACGAGTCTGTATTTGTTAATCCTAGCTTCTTGTGTGTGTTTAATGGTTATATTGTTCTCTAAGATATTCATGCATCTTACTATTGCAGTCCATGAGATGTAAATCTTAGCTTGACCACAAATTGTGAGTTATCATTATTATTTTCAATTGAGTCCATTTGAGCTAATTTAAGCCATTTCTGAAAGCATCCAGCTTATAGGTATTATCAATTGTACAGTGGTACGTTTTCTGTCTGATATGAACCCTGGTTATCGTGTGATTTACAAGTGGATGCATTTCTTTCCTTTGTGAATATCTTGACACTTATGGGTAAATAAAATAATTCTTCCTCTTTTTGAATTTAGAAAGTATTTCTGGCAGACTAGCTCATTTTCTTCAGTTTTTTATGATTGTATGTGCATAAGATGTAGTAAATTTGAAATTTAAACCATGGCATAGCAAGACGAAGTTTTTTCGGATATGTGCTAATTTTCTGTGTCTGATATTTCCTTTCCTTGTTTAGAAAGCACCAAGCATTTTAAAACACGAAATATTTGAGAAACTTTTTGAATGTGTGCTAAGTTTGCAATAAATTTGACCATTGAATACTATCGAAGGATGACTAGCATTGCAGTGTGCACAAATGTTTCAATCAGATAGAACATTGATTGTAAGCTTAAATTTGTTGGGTTGACTGAGGCAACATCTGTGAAAAGATAGGCACTGAATATACTTACGTTTACGTTCCAGCATTTAACTACTCATAGTGAAGGTGTGCAGGAATGCTTAAGCATCTTTTTCTCAACGGACAATAACCTGTAAACGTTTTCGTAATGTTAAAATTTGTTTACCCTTTGTAAGCAGATTTCGGTTCTGCTGTCATTGTGTTTAAAGGTGAGTTCAAGTAAAATGATGATAATTATCAAGAATGAATAGAATCTTTAAAACTTTTGGGATGCGGTCATCTAAAATTATCAACATTTTGTTGTCAAAATATCTTTAGTACAGCATTTATTCCAAGTACGGTGTACAAAAAAGTGCTATTCTCTTCTCCTGAAGACGTGCAACTGACTTTGATGTTCAGTATATTAGCAGAAAATATTGCATGCATAATAAAGTTTCATACTTGTCAGTTCCAGTGTAATTCATGTTTACCTCTAAAGACCAATGAAAAGTTACTTTACATATGAGCAGAACATATTGCATGCATAATAAAGTTGCGTAATTCACTCAATTCCAGTGTAATTCATGTTTACCTCTAAATACAATGAAAATTACTTTACCATATGAGCAGAACATGTTGCATGCTTCTAAAAAGTTGCATTTTTTTTTCGGATTCCAATGCTGATTCATGTTTACTTCTAAATACCAGTAAATAGTTATTTTACATATTAGCAAAACATATTGCATGTTTAAAAAATTGCATATTTATCAGATTCCAATGTGATTCATGTTCAGCTATACCACCGAAGTTACTTTACGTTCTTCTGCGTGAGCACTGCTGAGGAAACGCTTTGTTTAAGTTCAAGTTGGTCTAAAATTTCGCGTCCTCTTGCTGCTACGTTTATGTGCTGTTGCGCAAAGTCTGAAAATTATTATTATTCTACTACTCTGGATTCTATTAGGTATGCCTTAAAGGCCATGACCTGCATTTTAGATTAATAGTATACATAGGAGAGATTGCAAAGCCTGTTGTAAATCCTTTGTTATTTTCTTGTTTAGTGCTCGGTGAAACGAAAGCTTGTCCTGAAGTGGTTATGTTTCGAAATGATGTGTGCTTGTATCTTAAAAATGAAATCTTCCCTTGCCTAATACGAAGTCTATTTCCACAGGCATCAGAAAGAGGCAGAATTGAAGCTTGTGGAGGAGACAACACGGAGAATTGAAGAAGCCATTCAAAAAAAGGTCGAGGAAGCCTTGAATTTTGAAGAAGTTAAACTAGAAATACCAAATATGTTTAGAAGATGGCAGCAAGACGATGATTCAGGATATTCAAAAAAGGTCGAAAGGCATGAATTTTGAAGAAGCTAAACTAGAAAAACAAATATATTTAGAAAATGGCAGAAGACAATGTTCCGGAATCAGCGCATTACAACTTCAGAAGGAGAAACAGAAAATATTTCTCAGAAAAAGCTAAAGTATGGTTAGTAGCCACGAAGATAAGATTTATATCATCGAATATGCTGTTATTCCAGTCTTTCAATTAATGAACTGCTACGTTCCATTTTTGTAACTTGATACTAAAAATCTGTTCAATTACATGAGGAAGCATGGAAGAAGAATGAAGAATTAGATAGAATGGCAGAGAAAAAGAAGAGTAAAATTGAACTGGAACAGTTAAGAGCAACATGGAACAGCAAGAAAAAGAGGAGGAACACTGGCAAGGTTGGAGGCTCTTCTGCAACCAAAGAGAGAGCCATTAGGCGTAAAAGTTTGAAGAACAACAACAACGTGCTGAAACAAAAGAAGCTGCTGAGCCAAACATAAGCTGACACAACCTTCTTTTGCATTTGATTTCAAGCATAGTTTTAAAAAACTGGAACTGGTGACCGGACCAGTCCATCTATCAAACCGGGTTTCAAGCAGGAACCGGTCTGGCTGGGACTGGTCAGATTTTAGCTTTAGACCTGTGTTTAAAAAAAAATACATGAAATAATTAGTTTTTAATGAAAAAACTATTTTTAAGTTTAAAACCATGATTCCAAACCAATAGAGGATAAAATATGCAAAGTTTGTTCATCTATATACCAGGTAAAGATGAATATATCAAATTAACTTTTGATGCAATACATATCAGCAACAAAATACATGATCAATGAGGCTCTAAATGGCCTCTAGAGTCCAAAAAAAATGTGTTATAAACTATGGGGTCAATGGCCTACTACAAGTCTACATACCAATGATCGTGGGTACTCCTCATCATGATCAAACTCATCACCACTACTAGATAAGGGATCATCAACATGAGCTACGCAAATAATCTGGCTGATGTTTGAGGACTCCCTAAAACTCCTTTGCAACCTTTAGCAATAGTGGTAGTCCGCGCAGCAGAAATACACATCAAAACTACAAAGTGTTGATCAACATAAAACACGTCATTGATTCAACGCTACTAAAAATGTGATCATCAACAAAGAGATAGATGAACATCATCTCACTAAAAGTCTTCAAACGTGGATTGCTCAACCTTAATGATAGAAATTGAAAAAAAGTTTAACATGCCTAACCAATGATTTGGATTTTTATTGAAGGTTCATCTCCTCAACCTTCTAATGTGTTGAAAAAATCTTAGCATTCCTAACCAGTTATTTTCATTTGAGTGAAGGGTACATTCTTGTTAAAGATTATGGTAGAAGGGTTCAACAATCAAAACCACCAACATCAACAAAGTTCAAAAACCAATACTACACCAACATCAAGGTTGCTACCAAAGGCTTGATGCTCTTGATCAAATGCCAATATATTACTTATATTGCATGGTAGAATCAAATGGAAACATTGCAAACCCCAAACCATGAAATCTTGAAAACCATTAGAGAAATGCTGTTGAATTTTGAGTGAACTCTAAAAATTCTAGGTTTCTCCATATGAAATGCAATGAGGTCGAAAGCACTCAAAGTATCTTGAGTCATTTCATGGCTAATGTTAAAAATTTAAGGATGAAAATGAAAAATAAAGAAATGTCACTTTCTACTTTAAGAATTTAACATAACCATTGATTGCTAGTTTTGCTATGGTTGATATGTGTGAGGAAAATGAGAGAGGGCATGCTTTTCTTGAAGGGGTTGTTTTGGACGGAAACAACCCAAAATTTCCCCTCAAAATAACATCAAAACTCTGGCGATTGCAGCCAGGGTCTACTGGTTGCTTTTAAGCAATAAAGCAGAAAGCCCAAGTTTGTAGGAAAAATTGTCTGGTTCTTTTGTAAACAGCTTGATTTGTAGCGATCGGACAAAAATCGGTGGGTTGCTTGAAAACCAAGTTTTTCAACCGATTTGACAACTGATATGTCATCTAGACGAAAGCCGTTTTGACCCACGAGTTTCCGATTCAAACCGGCGATTTTGAAAACTGTGATTTCAAGTAATGTGGGCTGATAACTTGTGTCTCCATTGATCTGATATATTTTCGAGCATTATTTGTGAATTGAACATACGAAAGTAAATGCGATTACCGGTCAATGATGTTGTTAACATACGCGAGATGGCCACCCAGAGTAAGGATGATGGTCTCAAGATGCACAATACAATCTAGTGAGTGTGTGAATAAATGGTGTTGATGTCGAACACTCGTAGAATCATTCAACATTGGGAGCTAGTGATGGCTTCAATCAAGCACAAGAGTAACACCTTGTGAGGTCTTTGTAAGTTCCAGTGCGTGTATTTTTGGATCAGAATTCTTAGATAAGATGTTGAAGTCGATAGAAAAAGATCTTGTCCAAAGGTAGGCGATGACGCGTCCTACATCGATTTGACATGAAACGAGAAAGATGATTTTTGTTTTGAAGATAGTCGAAGAAAATGGTAGTAGCGACGACGACAAGCCAGTTTCGGCATGGTGGCTTGGCTAATAGATGAACTAATAGATAGCGAGATCTTCTTGAACAATACTGTACCAATAATAGGGTACCGGGCGGCTGTGGGCTTATGAACACCAAAAAGTGGTAGGATTCACCAATGTAGGGACATCGGCATACGAAGGCTAAACTCATAGAATGGTAGGGTTTGGTTAATTGCGAGAGAATTTTGCAGGGAAGTGCATGTTCAGGGTTTTGATGTAGAGGCAAACTTTTCAAAGCATGACATAATAAGTATCTACTTTGTCCAATTTTTTCCCCATTTGATTAAGTTTAACGAGTCTAGAAGGGTAAACTCGGTGATCTTTTCATGTTTAGGAAATCTAAAAAACATCGTAAAAGACAACTCCGGGGGGGGGTACATTTTTCATGGTTGATAACCGGGTCACCGACAAGGGAGAATAGTATACACTTACGGTTAAACACCACCGCCAAGTTTACTCCATTGAATCCGGATAAATTGATAAACCTATGTTCAATGAAGTCTATCTCATTTTATGAGTATGAGGAGACAAAGTAAACTCAATATTCTTCATGAAGTTTTGCGGGTCGAGATGAAGAAAAAACTTGATCCTTTACGCCCGGAATTTAACGAGTCCCGGCGGGAAAGAAAACTCGGGTGTCTTTTGGGTTTAACGAGCTGAAAAAAAGATGGAAAAAATGGCTCATAGTTCTTCATCGTAGTGGTTTAACGAGCACGAAGGAAACTCGGGGTTTTCGATTTTATGAGCTGAAAAAGTCCCTAAAAAGAAACTCGTTGGCTAACTTTTATTGTAAGTTTAATGAGCTCGAAGAAGAAAACTTGGGGTTTTTTGTTTTAACGAGCGAAAAATATCGCAAAAGAATGTAAAGCTGCTTGTTCTTGCTCGTCAATAGAAGGATCTATGCCGGTCATTTCCTCGTAAGACCAAGCGAAATCATCGCGGAAGTCTTAAAAGGATGTAAGAAGTGTCTGTTCTCTAGTACATAATCTTCTCCAATCTGTATATTTTCCCGATACCGTTTGTGAGATATCTATGAGCATGGTCTTAGAAATATTTCCCATGTTCCCTTCCACATCGATAGTTTGAACAATCGTGTAAGCGGATAGAACGATCTCAGTGGGTTGAAATACAAGATTTGGATAGTGGTCCGTTCGAATTAAACATCGAAGTGCTGCAGTGAAACTCCCCAAGGTGATTTGTCTAAGAACATGATCTCTCCGGACTAACTAAATCTGCCCGGAAGGTCTTCATCGAGGAGGTCCCTTAGAGAACTTTGGTGGGCGAGAGGTGGTACCATTGGTCGAGACCAAAACAATGGAGAGGGTTCCGTCTTTGGGTGGATGGCTTGATAAGACAACTCGGTAGGTGATAGTGACATCGATCTCCATGAGAATCAATTTACAAAGAAAACTTGCGCCGAGATCCGGCCGATCGATAAGGAGCCATTTAGAGCCCGGTGGATATTTGATGTGTATTGAGAACCTCGAGGGCGACGAGAAGAGGAAAACAACCCATCGGTCGCCCGAGCGATGCCGGGTGCGTGTAAGAGTCGAAATGCCTCCTACTGAGGGCATAGTGCGCGCTGGGTAATGCGAGAATAATCGGTGCAAAAGGATAGTTGGTCCACGCTATCTTCCCATCCAATGGAAAAAAGGATGAGTCGGAAAACCGAAGAGACAATGGCGAGTCATCGTGTGAGACAAAAGCTGAGCCCAACAAAATATTATAGTCAAGATGACGATCTACGACTTCTGTGTCCACAATTATCGTTTTCCACTAAGTGTAATGGGGTAGCTAGCAAGGTAGCCTTTTGGAGGAAAGGTGTGGCCATGAAAGATTTAGAAATTCGATGATAAAGACAAGAAAGTAGGAGAACCTAAGTGAGCTGCGCGATTTGACATTACGTGGTTGAAACTTGCAACCAAATACATGATGTGATAGATTGGTCTCCTTTCGCTTCAACTTGAACTTTGAAAGAAATATGGTGTGAAAAGGCGAGGTTTTACATTTTTCCATGTCGAAGATGGCTAAGAATAGAATCTTGGGGGCCAATTCCACCAATGGTGGCTTGAGGCTTTCCTTTGCGTTGGGCATATTTGCAACACTTCAGCTATGGAGACATAGCTCACGGTGTGGCAAATCTTGTGCGATGTTTTAGTTGTGGGCGGTGCGTGCGGAAGGGTGTTATGAGTTGTGCGTCGAAGGGTCCTTTGGGGAGACGAATGACGATCGACAACGGGCGTTTCGTGTGCGGTCGTTGGGTAGCCGGTGGTTCGAACTTGAACCGGGTTTGTGAGCCTCAATGGCTATATTTCCATAGATTTTAGCCTACGGTTTTGTGGTTCAACGATCTCCATGCCATGAATGGAAAATGATCCCCTTCCTTGGGAAGGATGGGTACCACCATTGCCCCTTTGGGGGGGTTGGCAAGCGGGTTTGCAACCATGTTGTGGCACAACGGTTAGGGAAGGGATTGTGAAGGGACGACCGGTGTCCTTCCGGAGGTCACCTAGTGATAAAAAATACGCCCATTCTGTGACCAAGGACATTTATATGTCAGAAGTGGTCCTCCGCACAAATTTTTGCAGGAATCTCACCAAGTTGATTCTTTCCTTTGTAAGACTTTTTTAAGCAATGTTTCTTTGATTGAGATTGTCTGAGTGTTGGTACTCTTGAGAGGGCTGATATTTTCTTATTCTCTTGTTCTTGTTGCTAGGTTTTAATATGGGCGCACGGAGTGTACCTCGGCGATAGGAAGAACGGACCGGTTAGGTAGAAGGCGGTGGCGGCGGAAGATGGTGGAAGCTTTCCTGTTTCGGGGTTGTTTCTGACTATCTTTTGGAAGTTGTGCCAGCGAGGGCCATCGGCCGCACACTCTAGGTAATTGAGTTGTGGGAGGATTCGGGTTGCCGAGGGCATGGGGGAGTAACTCATACATCGTGCAAGATTGCGAATAGATGAGATCTAGATGTTGTGCATGATGGATGGATTGGTCTTCGTGTTGCACAGGACAATAAAAGTATTTAGCAAGGGGTGGCAAGAGTGACTTACAAAACCGAGTTTGATAACGGATGATGCAAAGTTAGCGCTTTGACCAACCTGCGCCTACGTCTCCCATTCATGAATGTGATCGGAGATATGGGTGGCGGTGCCTTGGTGCGGCGAGGTTAGAAGTTCGATTCTGGTTTCGTATTCGGATCCAAAAGAGGTTAGAAAGTTCTTAAGAAATTCCATTGCTAAGGAACCAAAAGTATTCCAACTAACGACTCATGGTAACTACGATGTGCCATTTTGGCCATTGCTTTCGTGAGTGCGTGAGAAGTATGAGCCGGATGCTACCGTCCACCATGGAGTTAAAGAAAATAAGGCCATAAATGAAAGGTAGTGATGTACGTGCTTGGGTTATCACTTATTTCATCGAACTTAGGATGTCAAATGGAATCTTGTGTTAGTCTTTTGAGCCAAAGCGGGTTATGATTGATAGGATGGAACCCAATTAATTTATATAGATGAGGGATGTCTAAGATTTTGAAATGGATATTGTGTGGTTTGCCCCCAAGTCTAACCAAGGAGGTGTTGGTTGATCATTTGGTGGCTAGGGTCCTCCCATCAAAGTGTTTGAACGAGATAAGTAGGGCTGACAGTAAAAATTTCCGATCAGGTGGAGGTGTAGGGATGTGTAAGGTTGTTGTCCATGGGGGATGTTGTCTTCCGAGACAAATGGTTGGTTGCCTCCTTGCCCCCAATGGTTTGAGAAGGGTCACCCTGTAGACGCGATGAAGTTAGCTTGTGGCATCTTGCTATTCACATAATTGACCATTGGCATAGTCCCTACACGTAAGGTCAGCCACTAAAAAAGAATGGCATTAACAATTAGGTAGACTTGCTTGTCCCACGGAATGCGAAGTGCGAAGTGCCTTTGTTTTATAAGTGTTGGCCAACAACGCCCCCCTGTTGCCATTAACCCGAGGGTTTGAAATCAACGATGGTTGTGAAAAAGGGTTGCCAAAAGAGCAAGAAGTAACCCGCTAGCGGTGGGGCAAAGAATTGAGCGTCTTCGGAACACGATAAAAACGGATACGAAGGAGTTCGAGAATTCACTCGCGATTGTTGTGATCAAGTTTCTAGGACCGAAGTTATGCGCTCTGGGTTGCCAATCGATTGTGTAGAAATGACAGGCGGCGAGAAGATAGGTGGTCGTGAGTTGCAACCTGTGCTTTCAACTTCGATCGAATTCTTTGGTTGTGAAAGTAGTTGTAGGTGTCAAAGAAGACATGGGCCTTAGTACCGGTGCTACCTAAATCAACAATGGCCCCAACGGGTCGGTGAGATGAGGATTGTAAGGAGGTACGACTCCTTTAGTGAAAGGATACTCAAGCAACTTTCTGTAGTGTGAGGAGCAATGTGAAAATCGGGGGTCAACACTAGGAGGTGTGCTCTTCGAGAGAAGGCACTAGGTCACCAGAGACTCTACTCCTCCCCAAGTGTCAACGGAGGGAGACCTTTGTCGCCTAGAAAGACGACGAGGGTCGAAGAACGCCATGATGACCAGAGGTTAATTTCTCAAAATTTTATTGTGATGTATTATTAATTCTCAATGAGAGTAGAACCACACACCTAAAAAAAGAACTAAAGTCAATCAATCAGCGATCGGAGGGTAAGACACTGTTTGAGTACTACGGGTTTACTTTCGGGAGAGTAGAAACCCGATGTCACAATAACATACGAGAGAGAAATTTGGTCAGAAATGTACGGTTACGATTGCTCTTGAGCTTCGCACCGAACCTTGGAGACAATGGAGATTTTAGCTTGCTCTCGGTGAGACTAGTAACCTCCCAAGAGCGAAGACAAAGTAGGTACGTACGTGTCGGATACCGAGAGCGACCACCCCGGCCCGACCTTGTGTGTGTCCTTATAAGTATGGCAACTAAAGATACCTCAAATCATACACTATCGGGGGGGTCAGGTCGTAGACAACTTGACATATGGGCGGTACCTAGATCACAGGTCTAGTTTCGACATCTAGAAGAGAACCCCAATATATAAAATGCCTTTGTTATGCAATAAGAAATTAGGATATCTTCTATCACCTTACTAGCAGTGTTGTCTCATGCTTAACTCCAATAGTAGTGGAGCGGGTCCAATAGTATAAGTGCAATAGGGTTTCACTCTTTAATGACACTAGTCTCAAGTTTTACGATCTTGGGCGGTTCTCACTCTTCCTATCACGTTATCCCTGCTTTCGAACTAATGTTGGGTTATGGCTAGAAAAAGAGTTATATGATTGAAAGTTTTATAAGCACTTGATTTTAGTGTACTTGCTTATAAGTCTTCGGAGGGGGATTAGACCGTATGAAATTTGATGAGACTCTAACTCAAACTATATGAAAATGTTTTTAATATTCAATTAGGTAAAGAGCTTATTCTGTAAGGAGAAATCTTTCACCGTCCATGCGGCAACAAATATCGAAATAATCGATTCGACCAAAAAAGATTAGGACATCTATCTATCACTGCTAACAATATTTAACCCAAAAAATTCAAAATGAAATAAGCTATGTTCGGAAAAACTAAAATACTTTTCTTTTCAAAATTAAATACAAATAACACTAACTTTTAGAATAAGAAAAAAACTAAAATGCTAACGGAAACCAAGCACAAAAAGATTCAAAAAACATAAGCAGTATTGACGACGCTCACAACCGAGGAAATCACGGTGGGGGATGCAATAACAGGATTTTGGTACAGGTATGGGGCTGGCAAGGGCTACGGTGTTAATAGCCGGGTTGCTGCTGATACAGCATCAACAATGTTATAACGCTGCGGAACATCGGGGGGTGCGTTGCGATGGAAAAATTGCAAAAAATGGCTGTCTGGGGTATGTTCTAAACCTTTGTGAGCTATTGAGATGGTCACAAAGCATATGAAATGATAAGAAAGGGATGTACAGAGCATAACGGTAACGAGGAGGAAAGAACCAAAGGCTCGAAGCAAACAACCGAGAACTAAGGATTGGCCCCCGGTGGAGTCGTCGATTACCTTGGGGGTAAAAGTATACACGGTGGTAGGCGGAATAAATCCCTCTTGGGTCTTCTGGAGCGGGCGAAACGGTCGGACTAGGCTGTATAGTTCTGGGAACCTTTGCATACATGTTCATACTAATGCTTCGAGTCGCTTAAAGTGATATATTGAAGGTTACCTCTTTGTGGACAACATATCTATTGGAGAGCGCTAGGCGGTGTGGCGGAAGTCCTTCTCATTGGCTCCAAGTACGGGTTAACAGGCAAACAAAAGCACACGTGTAATCTTCACCGAGTTGTATCACTACTAGCAACTAAACAAGTATATAATCAGCATTTAACTATGCAAATATGATCCATTTATATCATGCTTCATAGACAAATAAACAATAGATGCGACCTTTGAAAGATCAAATGGATGTTCATATGCAATTCTATTAATATAAGAAGGAGAAGATTACAACCGTTGGTTTGACCAAGCTTCCCTCGGTCTTACGAAAACTCTCCTCTATCTCTCTCCTCTATGTCCAAGTGTAATGATACTTGGGCTAAGAGTTCTCAGCCAGACAGCACTAATCATTAAGCCTCACATCGCAAAGTTACGCTGCACAGTCCCAAGCACTTTAGGCCTTGACCCGCAGGCACCCTGGCCTCCAATTTATGGGGGAATTTGGGAGGACAAATCTTTGCCAATCCTCTCCATCGGTTGTAATAGGGAAAAATGCTGATGTGTCCTTGCTTTTTCCCATGCTCTTTTCCTCTTTGGATACTCGGTTGGGTTTAGTAATATCCAATTAGGGGCTTGCACCATAGGTTGTTGCTTTTGGATACTCCTTTGAGAAAAAACGGGGAAATGTCGGTGCGATTCTTGTGGGATTTGTCCCCTTTTATTCTGAAAACATGGGTAATGTTGTCCCTTAGGCAAGACAATGTGTTAACCTATGCACTAACGCTCCCTGCGAAAGGTTGGGATGCATTATAACTGCGACCAAGGCGGCTACAGGGTGCGTTACCTTGGCAAATGGGTCTGTCTAGGTCATTTTCTTCCTTCCTTTTCCTTATCCTTTGAGCTAATGAGAGGTCATTTGTCTTGTAACACTCCTACTTGTCTGCCGGAAGCCATTGAGTCGATGAAATATTGCTACACAAGGCGGGGGTACACAGCAAAGTTGTATTGAAACTGAAACTGCACCCAACACCTGTTACTGACGGGAACTCAACGGATCCATGGTCGGTGGAAAAATGCATCGAGAAATTCAAAGTTTGTGCAAGGACATGAGAGCAAGGAGTTATGCGCGAGTGTGGTGTATCGGAAATGCAAAGCTTTTGGGCACCGCAAAGACGATGTCTATTTTCCAGAACTATCTCAATGCGGTGGTTCTGATCATTTGAAAGAATCCTTTATGATGTCTTGTATATGTCAAATTGTTCGAGGACTACATGACACGATTCCTACCCACATGGATTAGAGAAAATATCGGCTGAATTGAAGAAACGATTATTTTAAGTTTGCTGCGTCATTGAGACATGATGAGAGGGTGTCATACTATGATATGATGTTAGATAATAGAATCTATAGAATACGAGGTTGAGCCTACATCACAAGCATCCCCGCCAAGGCGCGAGGTTCGAGCGAGAGGAAGCGGCCAAGGAGGTGGATCGGTACAGTGGGAATAAGACGAGTGATTTAGTATGTGTGTTGATCTTAGGTACGTATGTACACGCGGTATCTAAATCTAGCGCGACGATCCTGTGAGTAATTTGAACAATTTGATCATGTTATAGAATATTGTACTATCTTGATTGCTAAAATATGAAGGAAAAGAAGACCCCAACGTAAAATCTTCATGATTTAGTAGAAACTGGAAGAAGAATCCTTGTATGAATGTAGTTACCGAGGTGGTGTTGCTACCCGATGAAGATAAGGAAAGCAACACCCGCGATGTATGGATCTAGAAAGCACCGAAAACAGAAGGCTTCAATATTCAACTTGCGAAAAACCTTTTGATGCAACCTAATGGTACGTTAACCAAAACATCAACATGCAAGGTTAACGGAATTAACCCCACATGTACTCCCTTAAATTAACCTCCTCTACTATTTAAATCAAACGCATGCGAAGTTTTTACACTTTGTTATGCATTACCGTGTCTTCGCCTTACCTTATCACGTGCACGACTTCAATTTATATATAAATACTTCGATTTTGTGGGTTATGGCTCACATAACTCCAACACCATTCGAAATGATTAAATATATTTGATTGATCAAACATATATACTTTATGCAATCAACAACTCTTCACTTTGATAAATATTTCCAGATAACTCAAACCTCTTTACATATATATGGAACATTCAATTGTAGAATTCCACAATAATTTGAACCAATCACGGTGCATCGCACAGCCATGAGAACTTAACAATTAACATCCGCGCTAAACTTGTTAAACCGTAAAACTTGCGGTATGCGCTCTTGCGCTTTATCTTGAGCACGTGTTACGTAGGCAGCAGCGTCGCACATTTCATTCTTTATCACATCGCAGCAAAACAACATACTGTGATGTGTTAAAGTTAAACCTTAAAATTTCTAATATGCCAGATTGGTAAGTCTACGTAGTTGATCTACTACACGATCCAACGGTCCTCACGTTCGCCTCCATCTCATTGCTTCACCTTATCTTGTTTACTTTACGAAGTCCCACTCAACAACTTCCTAGTGCCGATTTGTGATGTTGCGCCACATTTGACACGCGTCATCTTGACTCTCCAACTTTGCCTTCTTGTGTAATCTTCACCGTTTGAACGCACCTTCATTCTGCCTACACTTGATCTCTCGCCATTGATTCTTAAATATTCGTTTCTGTGGAATTTAATCTTCATTCTCTCCCTTCGTTGCTGCTTTGTACGCTCTTTGTTGATCTATCTTCTTCCACGACGACTCCTTAGCTTATTCGGGTTTCTTCAATGGCAATTTCTCCGCACTTTTCCTCTATCTTTAAAGGCATTAATATCTTTTTGAATTATTCTTTGTTCTTTGGTCTTTGGTCAAATTCTACTTTTTATATTGTCGTGCTACCCCGCAACACGGTCTCTTTCTACGCTACTCGTCTTTTGATTGTTCGAAATACTTCAAGTCTGCTCTCTCATGAGCTTACCTTTGTTGTTATTCCATTACCGTCTCGCTTGAATACATAATACTCTTTGTCTTGTTTCTGCGAGCATAATTATAAACTTTGTACATAATTTCATTTTGCAATTTTACTAAAATTAAGTTTTACTCGACTAATTAATTAGGTGGAATATGCTCGATTCTACCCATCCATAACTCCTTTATCACTCGAGAAAAACTTTAAACATTCAATTTGAATTCATTCATCATAGTTTATCACACAAAACAACAAATTCACGATTACGGATCACTCAACACGTAAAATGAATGACACATGAATCATAATAAATTAATTTCTTCATTCACATTAAACAAATGTAAATATACAAATAAAAACTTGTTTTACAATCTAACTTGCTTTCGATCTTTGCCTTTACATGGCCCTTTTCTCTTCCTCTCTCTTTATATATGCCGTCGACTTACAAAATCAAATCTCCTATCTAAGAATGTTCATTTTTTTTTCACTTTGTTTGTGCCTTTTGAGACTTTACAAATTTATATACAAAGGATTGTAACCAATTTTGGTTCAAATCCATAGGTTACTCAACAAAATATAAATCCTTTAAGTCCTCAATTAGTCCCTAAACTATCTTCCTTTATCCTTTGAAGATCTCAACATTCAACTAAATCCTAAGATCCTCCATAAATCTTAGTTCTTTCTAATCTAAGATTCACAATATTTCATAATATCTCAATCCACATAATCAATCATCGATCACTCATGTTCTCCTACATTCAAAGCATTTACAAATATGTCTCTCCAATATTTAATTTAACCCTATTAATCATTTCAATAAATCACTCAAAAAATTGGAAATTACATTAAATATCCAAAAAACCAACTCTTTGGAAACACGAGACCCTTAGATTCTAAATGTGAGAATTTCGGAACCATGATGCTCTTAGATTAGACTCCTAAGGTAGAAATAAACGATCTCCAGTCCTTGTGCTTCCAATCTTTGTCCTCTTGGATCCCATACTTTGTTCTGTAATCTATCTTTGGTTGTTGTTGTTGTTTGTTCTTTGTTCTCCGGTCTCCATACTTTATGTTGCATTTCCCCACTAGCTATGCTTTCGATCTCTTGATGTCTTTCTCTTTTCTCTTTGCTTTGCTTCCTTCTTGTTGTCTTCTTTTGAGACACCTTTATCATCAACCTTATTCTTTCAATCTCTATGTCAGTTTGTCTTGTTGTGCTACTTTGTCAATTGTTACTGCCCTCTTTGTCCACTCATCCTCAAAGCCATTATTTGTTACTTTTTTCATTTTTAAGTTGTTAGTTCTTACTACATACCCATCCTTACCCTCTTGTTACTTGTGAACTTTTGTCTTATTTCCAAACAACCTCTTGTTCAATATTTGCATAAATTAACTTTCACAAAGTAAGCTTCTTTTCGACTCCTTGAATGTAATAACATTTTTCTTCCGGCTATTGATTATAATTCCATTCTCCTTCATCGTTATTTTCTTTGATGAAAAAAAACTTGTTCATCTTCATACATTTTTTGTACTTCGCTCTTACATTCAAAAGATAAAGATATCCCCCATCTCCTTTATTACATCTTCGTTTGTATCTTTTTCATCACGGAAATTATATCATACACTTGACAATTTATACTCACCTCGGTCTCCTTAGATGTTATAAGTATCTCTTCTTCTTTGTTGTAATTTCCTCTTCACTTTTAAGTTCTCACGCAGCTCTTGGTATACCAATCTCTTCATACACTTAAAAGTATAAAGTCATCTCTTGGCCTTTCTCACTGTGATCTTAACAAGCTGTTCTTCTTTTGGTTTCCCATGACGGTCAAACATCTCACAAGATCTTCATCTTGTCCTTCCTTCATATCTTCACTTTCTTCATCAAAGAAAATACCTTGCTCGAGTTTACAAAAGTAAACTTATTTTGTATTTTTTGGCTACCAATATAAGTCAAGCTTCCTGCGCCTTAGCTGTCGATGTCTTTGAAAACACTACCTCCTCTCAAGCATGTGAAGATTTCTCTGAGACTTGAGCATCTCATCCTTCTTTTTAAACATAATTCAATTTGTCTCTGCTTCCTCTTCTCGAGCAAATTCCCAAGATTGTCCATCATCATGTATTACACACGCAACCATACAAAAATTGTTAATTTCAAAAAAATCCTGAGGCTCGGTAGCCTCGATTGAGTGTTTCGAGGACATCATTGCTCCTATTCGAGTTCAAAAGGAACTTTTTTCATCTCCAACAATTTTCTTTGTTGTAGCTCAACTCCTTCGACTTCTCTACCCTCAATTGAACATTTATTATCTTGCTCAAGCTTCTTAGCTCCTCTATTGTTTTGCATATTCACTTGTTGCTTTCTCTTCTCTTGTAGTCTCTTCCACTTCACTTATTTTCTCATGGTCAACCATGCCTCTGGTCTACCTTGTTCTCTACAACATATCCATCAACAATCCAATTTGAAAATTTATCTCGACTTTCTCCATAAGTCTCTTCTTATCTTGTTTATACTATTCTGTGTCATGTTCTCCACTCTCATGTGGCTTCTCTCGAACCTGTTGCTATGACTACTAGTAGTCATTCTTACATCTCTTATGAGCGTGATTTGTTCACATACGGTACCTGCGCCTCTTTTTCTCGACAAGTCTCCATTCATTGCAAGTAGCTCACCAAGTCTTCTCTTCTTGGTCTTTTGGTAACACTAGTTCTCTCTATCTACGGAACCTCTATTTGAGGAAACTCCTTGCTCAGCAAGCACGCAATTCTAATTTCTTAAAGGTACTCTTGTCCTCTCTCTCCAACCTTCAAGTTTGGAACATTCGGGTTCTTGCCACTTTCTTCGAGGTATCCACTTTGCTACTGCCTTCAGGCGTTCTACTTTGGTTCACTCTTTTTCATACAACTTTGCTTCGCACCTTTTAACGAGATATTCCTCCTTTGTCTACAACACTGCCAGCTCAAGCTGAGTTAAATAAAACAATACTGTGATTTCACAAGCGTGCTTCCACTCTTGCATTCGAATGGATCTCCATTTTCCTGAGAAGCAACCATCTCCTTGTTTGATTTTCTTTGTCCCAAGATTTTCTTTGTACTTGTCTCCACCTTTTTTGATTTAAAATCTAACTCCTCCTCCCAATTCCACATGTCAAGGTCTACTACCATTTATACACTACCCAGTACATACTGCCATAGTTTAACTCCGTCATCTTCATTAAAACTCGGCTTGTTGTGATTTTCCTCCAAAAGAGATTTCTTTCTTGCTCCCGATACCAAATTGATGCAACCTAATAGTGCAATTAACCAAAACATCAACACATGCGAGTTAGCGGAATTAACCCCATCTACTCCCCTTAAATTGACCTCCTACGCTGTTTAAATCAAACGCATGCGAAAGTTTTTACAATTTACCATTATGCATTAATAACGCTTACCTTATCACGTGCACGACTTCACTTTATATAAATACTTCGGACTGTGAGTTATGGCCCACATAACTCCTTTATACATTCGAGCGGTTAAATATATTTCAAAGTTAGTTCAACATACATACTTTATGCAATCATGCTTCTTTAATAAGTATTTTTCCAAATAACTCAAACCTCTTTACATATACACAAAACATTCGGTTGTGAGGTCCACAATAATTTGAACCAATCACGCCGGTGCATACTTTATTCGGAGAACTTAACAATTAACATCTACGTTAAACATTAAACCATAAAACTTTGGGTATGCGCTTTTGTGCTATGTAACACATGTTCACCCATGCCACATCGCACATTTCATTCTTTCTTGCGTAATAACCAAAAAACGACATACTTGCGATGTCTTAAGTTCCAAAACCTTAAAATTTCCGATATGCAATTCACCATCCGTCGTTGATCTACCACGATCCGCGACCTCTGCGATTGCCTCATCTCATCGCATCGCAACTTATCTTGTTTACTTTGAGAAGTCCTCATATCCCCTAAAATCGTCTTGATCTGTGATGTTGCGCCACTGTGACACGTGTCTTCAGCCACAATTCTCCAAATTTGCCTCCTTGTGTAATCTTCGTCGTTTAATTGCTTGCATTCATTTCTTCCCGCACTTAAGTCTACTGTTGTTGATTTCTTAAATCTTCATTGCAATTTAATATTGTTCGTCCATTCACCTCTTTGGGATTTCTAATCGTTCTCTGCCTTCATTACTTTCTTCGCTTTATGCCTTTCTGTTGATCTATCTTCTTCCACGACTCCTCCTTAAACATCGAGTTTCTTCAATGTGAATTTCTCTTGCACTTTCCTCTACCCTTAAAGGAATTAATATCTTTTTGAATTCTTCTTCGTTCTTCGATCTTTGGTCAAATTCTGCTTTTATCTGTCATTACTACAGCAACACGGTCTCTTCTGCGCTACTAGTCTTTTGCTTGTTTGGAATATGAAGTCTATCTCTCCACAAACTTACCTTTGTTTTTGTTCCATTGTTGTCTCGAACTTGAATACAAAATACTCTGCCATCTTACTATAGAATCATAATTATAAATCCTTGCCTCATTATTTGCACAATTTTATTTCCCATTACTTTATAAACTAATTAATTCCCCGGTGGAGGGATATGCTCGGTTCTACCTGGCCATAAGTCCTTTATCACTCAGAAAGACTTTAAACATTCAATTTGAATTCATTCATCATGGTTTATCATAGAACCATAAATCAATGTTTTGAAAATCGCATTCGAGATTAAATCGATGAGGGGAAAAAATCGGAAAAAATCGTAAAAAATCGGTAAAAATCGAGAAAAAATCGCACATACAAAAATATTCATTTTTTTCAATTTTTTAATATCTAAAGCATCCACAAAAATAAAATAAATGCATTAAGCATAAATATGAAAAAAAAACTAATATATAAGATGTGTAATATCATATACAGTATATACACATAAGCTGAATCTATCACGAATACTAAGTCAAGGTCTCCAAAATTCATCGACTAGAAATAACAACAAAAAATATAATAATGTATCTCATATCATGAATCATAATGTCATATACAAAGAATGTCAATGCACCATATAACATGTGGTCCTATACTACGATTTCCTGCGCCTCTTGCGAGAAAATACGGCGGCTTTACCTTTCCTCTCTAGATGAAGAGTGGCGGGACGGCAATGGACTTTGTTGTGCTCTGGAAGTAGCAATTGGAAGCACTAGAATGGAACTTGAAGCACTAGGGCGGGGCGGACCCCGTCCTCTCACAGGGTAGCGGTGGTAGGTGGTGTCACCTTCTCCTCTTTGCTCCTCCTCCTCGTCCTCCTCCCCCTCCACTACCTCTTGCTCTATCCAATCGGTGACTCCGCAGCGGAGGGCTTTCCGCCTCAACCCTCCATTCGGTGGTGTCAATTGCATACAAAAGATGGCCTCCATATCGGTGTTCTCTCGGAAGTTGTCACCACGATCTAAGATTGTAGTAGACGTAAACCATGTCATTGAGGGCGGGCCTCCAACTTTGTACAAGGGTCATAAATTAATAAATTAAATATTTAAATATATATATATATATATAATGAATTCAAAAAATCGATTTGGAATATTTTAAGTTTACTTTTTTTACTGTGCGCCTTTTGGTGTGTATTGTTTTCAAATACACTCCAATTGCGCCTTTCATAAATACGAAGAGATACATGTTTGGGTGAAGAGTATTATGGCAAGTTTTGGAGTTTTGGTAATACCTTGCCGTAGCTCCTCCACCATGCATCTAGAATTACAACAAATAAGATAAACTTATAAAGTTACAAACATAAGAAAAATTTTAAAATAATGAAAATCTTACCTGGCATTTTAGTAGTCCTATCTTGGACGACCATGTCGAAGCTCAAGAATTTGCCCGTACGTATACCTCGATTTCTTTGGATATCTGCGCACGTTAGAGTGGTTTGGCACCATCTTGAACACAAGTGAAAAAGCCATGTATGACCTCGGCATCAAACCAAAACTACACGAGTAGCAAATACGAGGTTCGAGAAGATCCTTACTGACATGGATGGTACGATGGAGTGTGTTGTTCCATTAGTCATCAATCACTTCCTAAAAGTTGTTGCGAAACCCCCTCATCACCCTTATCATCATAATGGTGCTAACAACTTCTTTAGCTATCATGGCCTCATGTACAGTAGCCATTGCGAGCTTCTCATCACACCAATCTAGAATACACCTTACACACGAAGTTTCGATATGTTGCACACCTCTTGCACTCCGGCCTAAAGAAACTTACGATATGACACACCAACACCACGGGTATTTCTCCCTCACAAAGGTTTGCAATTTGATAAATCGAGAGGCTCTTCACTCCTCTGAAAGAAACATTCTCTTCAAATCATAGAATTCAAGAGAGATGGAAGAGATATGAAACTGAAAAGTAATAACGATAAGCTCATAATATTTGGCCGCACCAACTCGCTTCTTGTTGGTGAATGTTCTCATCAAATGAAGCACATACTACATGATTATATAAATTTTGTGATGTCTTTGATGATTCTACAATGTCTTTGACAAAATCAATCTTCCAGGTGTTCTCCAACATCAATCAAGGCATTGTGCGACACAAGATGTCCAAAATATGCTCGGATGCCTCTCCATAAGTATCTTGCCGAGCGGAAACATAGTTTGCGGCGTTGTTCGTTATGATTTGAACAACATTTTGGGCCCCAACCTTAGAATGAACACATCCAATAAATCACATAATAATGTACATCTTTGACATGTGTCTGCGGTTCGCCAATGATTTCAAAAACATTGTCCCCTTGGGACAACGGCGAAAGTTAATAAGGGTCCTACCCCTTTGATCGTTAAAACATCCGATTATCACCAACGACTGCATGATACCCTTAACTCCGGTCTCTGGTAGATTAACTACCGATTTTGCGATGCGCCCTCTAAAGTCATCATATGAAGGGGCTTTTGTCACAGGCCAACAACGACGATATCACATCAGTAAATACTTTGATAAAATGGTTGTTCTGACAACGATGAAAGAATATCACTCCAAAGAAAGCAGTTTGCCCAACAACATATCAAATTCTTCCTTCTCCTTTTTTTAATAGGGAGGAGATAGATGGTTGTGCCACAGAATGGTTCTGAACAAAAAATGAAGTGACTGCGGGGGTTGCACACCAACAAGATCTTTGATCTTTGAAGAACCACTACCACATCACGGTCAACTCTAAACCACGATATTTGACTCTTCGGAAATTTTGTCTTCTTTGAGTTTAGTTGTTTTTCTATTTCTTCAATGAGTTCATGGCTCTTCTAATTATTTCTAGAGTGGTATTTGTTAGGAGCCTACTTCATGCCTAGGAATTTGTGCAGGGTAGTATTCAACTTATGTACCCCACCTTTGTCATGTGGTGACCACATAACACAAGTCATGTTTGATCGGTCAAACCTGCGATTAGGTTCACCAGAAATTCCCATAAACGATCCAATTTTCCTTGACATGTTGAAGGCTTTGAACTTTGAACGTTGAAATTTGAACCCGGAGGCACGAGAAAAATTGCAAGTTAAAAAAATAAAATAAAAATTACAATTTACAGCAACATTTTGATTTTTTTCACAAAAAAAAACCCTCGACTCAGTGCCAAAAATAATGGGAGAAAAAATACATGTTGAAACACAAGCAAAAATAATGGAAAGAAACTAAGAGCACAAGAAAAAAATAAAATAAAAATTTAACAAACAATTTTTTTTGCATTTTGTTAAAATAAACCTCTCCTCTCAAAAAAAAAAAAAAAAAAAACACACAACCAAATGCAATCACAAATGATGAAAAAATACATGGGTGATAGAAACCCATGGAAGAACAAGAAAAAAAAAACAAAAAAAAAGGGTCAAATTTGATGCCATACTGGAAAAACATTTTGCGGGAACACTTGGTCCAAATTGTTGATTTTTGTTGCATGGCTTGCTAAAATCCTTCACTTTTGTCACTCTTGCCCTTGTAGATCACTTATCTTCCTCCTTCAGCTCTCCTCCTTCACTCCTTAGCTCTCATTGTAGGCTTTGTCAATGCAAAAACAGAAGCAAAACATGGAAATCGCATTTAAAAGTCGCTATTTTTGGAAGCCCACGATTTTTGTCGGTTACGATTTTTTCAAAAAAATCGTGGAAAAAATCCAGCGTTTAATCTTTTCCTTCGAAAAATCGTGATTTTAAAAAATCGTGATTTTAAAAAAAAATTGCGATTTTATTGCGATGTTTCAAATAACGCCATAAATTCACGATTATAGATCATCAGCACGTAAAAGGAATAGCTTTGATCACAATGAATTCAATTTCTTCATTAGGTAAATAAATGTACATATACAAATAAAAACCTATTTTACAATCTAGCTTTGTTTTGATCTTTTCTTCCATGGCCTTTTTCTCTTCCTCTCTCTGTATATATTCCGTAGGCTTAGAAATCAAATCTCCTATATCTAAGAATGTTCATTTTCTTGTTTGTGCCTTTGAGGCTTTACAATTGCTATAAAAAAGGTTTTGTAATTTTGATTAGGATCCATAGGTTACTCAACAAAAATCCTAAAATCCCCTAGAATGCTCGATTAGTTCCTAAATTCTCTTCTTTATCCTTTGAAAGACCTCAACATTCAACTAAATTCTAAGGATCCTCCGCTTAAATCATGAACTACTTTCTAATCTAAGATTCACAATATTTCATAATATCGCAATCCACAGTCACTCATGAATCACTGCGTGTTCTCTACATTCGAGAACATTTACCAATATGTCTCTCAATATTTAATTAAATCCTATTCTAAATGTCTCACCTAAATCTCTCAAAATATTGGAAATTACATTAAATACTTGAGAAGAAATAACTCTTTTGAAAAACACAAGACCCCTATGTTCTACTAAATGTGCAAATTTTCGAAAAAACTAGTGCTCTGTCACCTTTATGGAAGCAAGGAAGAATTTGTAGAAGGAGATACTTGACAAGTGGTAGGTACTTTGAAGGAAATAGGAGGAGAAGAAAGTTAAGCCATTTTATAAGCATGCATAAGTTGTTTGCCTGACAAGAAGGTTGTTGAAAATTTGAAGGCATTAATAGATAATTGTACGGAGAAATAACATCCCTTGGTATAATAGCGAGCAATCAACCAAAAATCCTGTAAGAATAAGAAGATAACGAGTGAGAGATGCGTGTGGTAACGATTGGTGTATGAAATGGACCAAGTCATTCTAGATTTAGGGAATGCTAATGTTCTACCTAAAAAAACATTGCGAACATGTTAGAGACATTGGAATGGTCTGCTGTCAGGCTAGCATGGCTATTAAGCAAAAGATCATTCCTTTGGGGAGATTGTGTAAAAAGTTGTGGGTCAACATAGAAGGTTTTAAGGTGTTCACTACTTTTGAAGTCATTCGGTTATGTGGGAGTAATCCACAGTCCTATCTTGCACTACTAGGATTGTGTTGGGCCAACGACATGGATGGTGTTGTCAATACGAAGAGAAGAATGGAATTTAAAAGCAGTAGGTTAGGGTAATAATTCTCACGGACCTGCGGAGAGACGAGGGCATCTCCCCAGGCCCAAGTCTTGACGCTAAGGACGAGATCGATCAAATCTATAAGCTATGTTTGTGATGATGACTAGGTTAATCGACAACCAGGATGAGAATCTTAAATGGGAGAAGGATAGTTCTTGTTTCTCGGAACTTTGATGAAGAACTAGGGGTGGAAGAACGGAAACTCGCAGAGGTATGCGTTTAACGATGTAATCGTGTGACTCGCTCTACATGGTATAACATCGAGGTACGTGATTTCCCATTATGATGGATCAGGCGAGTGTAAACATTTTCCTAGGAGAGCACGCCAGAACAAGATTTGATGCTTTGGATCTTGACGAGTGCTATCGACAAGATGGTGGGAAACACATAAGGAGAATATGGAATATTGGGAGGAATGTGCACACATGATGAGGCTACGATTTGAATGCCTAGTAATGAAAAGAGGAGGATGTATGTTACGGCAAAGAAGATGCGTCGACCATCTAGCCAAAGTGGAATCGGTATGAGGGTGGGGAACGAGACACGAATGGGTTCATATGTTTGTTCACGAGTTGGGGAAAGGCACATCGGCGAATGGTACCAAAGCAGAGTTGCGCGACGAGAGGCACTAGTGAGTATTCTACGCTAGTATGTGGTTTTATTCTTACCTTTAGCTTTGAAAGTGGGTTTGAAAGCAGGTTGGCCGAGCTTGGCATAATATTCAAGAAGTCATCTTTGATTCAACTAAGCTTTGAGATTGGTGCACACCACCATCTTGGGACGCATAGATGAACGCAATTGTGAATTGCGAAACACGACAATAGAAGAAAATAGCGAGGGATCCAGGGAATGTCCGCGGTTCACGAATGCCGAAGGAAGCGCATGGTGGCTAGCCAGCAAATCACCTCAATGGATATGACAAAGAACGTTGAAATTAGACGGGTGAATATTGGGCCCCGAAGAAAAACCTAAGTTAGAAAAAGATTGGAGACTACTTGGATGATGATACAATAGGCAAGGTTGTTGAGTTGCTGACATAATATTAGGATAAATTTCCCCATAAATTTTTCAGAATTAAAGGAAATAATTGGGGACACAGGAGTGATGAAAATCACATTGAAGCCTAATACGCGCCTGTAAATAATGTCCATACGAGCTAAACCCTATATATAAGCGAGAAAGTGAAAGAAAAAGTTGGAAAAAATGGCAGCGACTGTGAGACATCATTGAGCTTGTGGAAGAATGCAGATAGGTAAGTCAATGGTTGTGCAAAATAAGAAGACCAAGGCGAAATTAGAATGTGTTGATATGCTCAACGTAATGATGTTTGTGTGCTGATCCATTCCCAACTCCATTCTTAGATGAAATTTTTGGATAATGTTGGAGGTTAAGAAACATGTTATTTTCTGAGATGAGTTTTAGGAATGTCATGAGATCAGTTGCGCTAGAAGATAGGAGTAAGATCACTTTGCTAATAAATGGGGATCTTTCAATATAGTTATGCCATTTGGATTAAACAATGCTCACATACCATTTTACGTAAATGTTAGTCAGTTGCTTTTTCAAAGAATTTATACAAGTTTTGGGGTATATTTTGGTAGTTCGGACTATCTTTGGATTGTTGAAAAAGAGAAGCATGTGTCATTAGGGGGTGAGTCTAAATAGGCCTCCTAAGGAAAATATACACAATCAAAATTCACTTTAGGGCCCAATCTCACATTTTATGGGATGACATCCTCTAATGGTTGAGGTGGCATTGTTTGAGTTAAAGGTATTTGTCACATTCTCAATAGTGGATAAAAAACTCATGGTTAACCATGGTAGTGCTCTAAGTAATTTTAAAGTCAAAAAAGTAAAGTACTCGTAATAAATGTCATTTCACACTTTTTGAATAAAATATTATTATTTTCATTTCATATTTTTTGAAAGAAATGCATATCTACACAATCTTCACGTCTTTACACACTTTTCAATAAATATTATATTTGTGTATTTTCATATATTTATTTTTAAATTATATATTCATTTCGTTTTATTTAATATTACAAATTCAAATTAATTATAAGTTATAAGTAAATGACAAATAGGTAGTTGTTCAATGATAATGACTTTTTCTTGAAAAGTTCATTCTTATTTATAGTCACATCAATACAATTTTTTTATTAATTTTATTTTGGTATAGCTTTTAGTTAATTTAACTATGGTTACATGGATTGTGGTGCAAAATTGAATTGAAATTCATAAATATTATTTTATTGGTTTAACTATTATTTTTTTAAAAAGGCCCATTTTAGACCTCAAGAATTCCCCTAATGTCAATACTGTAGCTTAATGTTGGATACTTGTAGGAAGTATCTGTATCTCATTGAATATAAAGAAGTGTATTTTCTATGCACCCTTTGGAATATTGCTAGGACACATTATTTGCCAGCAAAGATTGATGGTGGATCTGCTAAAGTTACTTTTATGATCAATTTGGAAGTGCACGAAATATTGAGCATTTGTGCTCAATAATGGGAGTATCTTGGGTATTATAGAAAGTTTATTCGAGGGATATGCTCTTTGATCTCTCGGCACGAAAAATGATATCCTATAATCATCTTGATGAGACAAATACGATAGTCATATGTTTGAAGTTTTTAAGGGAGTTGGAAAAGATCTAAATTTTGAACACCATTTCCATAACACTACCTTGTATCTTGGGTCAACATAGTAACCACCTCCTTCTAACCTCTGTTTGGGGTGGGATTAGGAAGGGTGCATTGCATTTGTAATTATTGTATAAGTTTCCTTGTTGTGAAAGCATGAGGATTGAGATATTTTCATAGTACAGTTGTATTTCAATGATAGACATTATGTAATCTATAAGATTGAAAACCCTTTTCTTTGTCGGGGTAGCATCATTGTATTTTTTGAGAAGCTACCATATTTGGGTCTTTTTCTAATATCAATGCAACTATTATGATTAGTAGCTTCATATTTGTTTGTTGATTATCTCATGAGCTATGCATTACCAAATCCTAGATAAGGAAGGTCCCTCTGTTTAGCAATGATTTTTGTGTGGGTTGGGTAGTGTAACAATGTACTTAGTTTTCTCTCAATTGTATTTTGGGGTTAACTATTGTTATAGTTACATATTTACTTCAATGCATTGCAATTCTGTCTTGGTTGGTTTGTAGAATAGTAATGTTGTCCATAAGTATAAAAACATAAGTTCATGATTGATCCACATATGTGTGTGTGACTTTTGTACGGTAATTTGATACCTGCAAATTTTAGATTTTCAATTGATGTGTTGATGTGTGTCTACTACAATGTGATTACTCAAATTGACGGAGTGATGTTGCGATGAGTTCTTTTCTTGAATGAGATGTCGGGTGAATGATTTCTGAGTATTATTTCCTTTTCTAGAATGGTTCGAGTGATTGCACGATTTTATCCTACAAGAGTTCTTTCCTTTTGGGGTGTGTGTGGTGTATTTGGATGTTGGAGTGTAACAATAATGGTTTTGGTGTGTTGAGGGTGAACAATTACAATGACTTGATTTTTATAGTCTTGTTATAGAAGTTTAACATTAAATTATGCTAGTTAGCATTATTACTTTCATATACTTTTCATGATAACCTTGAATAAAAGACTTATCTTGGTTGAGAATTTATGTATGTGTGCAATTAATTGATCATAATTTAAAGACAATTAGTTTTCCCAACACATATTCATTATGCTTTGTATAGAAAATAACATCTTTGATAGTAAGACTCCAGGTGCATAGTTAGATATGATTTCTATAAATAAAACATTTGTATTTGGAAGTCTAACTCATCTTTCTACATTTCATCTTTTTATCACATCTTCAAATTCATTTCCTATGTATCTCTAATTATCCTTCAGTTAACATATCGATATTTTTCATGGTTTGCATTGCCATTAATGAGTCATGAGACACCATCATTAGCTTACACCCTAAAACATTGTCTGTCACACTCATTTCTTTGACATCCTTAATTCTTGAAAGAATTATCATCACAAGTATTATTTATCACACTCATTATTGTGATATCATATTACGATAGTTACTGGAGTGTCTATCAATGTAATTGACATTGATTATTTCCACATTATTTAAATTAATGTACTTTCAAGTTTCACACAATCCTCCAATTAGTAACCACCATGTAAGTTTCCATTGAGCAAATTGAGCTTTCCTTCTTCTCTTATGCCCATTCAAACTAAGAAATGGTGTCATCCTTCTTCTCTTATTCCTGTTCACAATGGTGAATGATTCCATATTTATTATACCGTCTTTTTAACGAAGAATTAACCTAGCTTCATACCAATGTTCTTGAAGAGACTAAATATAGACCTTTTCTCCACCACTACTTTATTTTTATTTTTATTTTCGGTCACGCATTTTGTTTCACATTTCCATTTCAATCGAAGCTGTTGAAGAGATACAATGTGCAATAACAAATCTTCAACAAAGGCTTGCAAGGCCCTATTCATTGTCCACATTCCTCCAATTTTCATATTCAAGTCTAATTGAGCATTGGTGGCATCTTCACCTATAATGTGTCCACAATTTTAGCACAAAGGCTACGATTTCAATGTGAATATATCTGCAAGTGACTCTCATTGTAATATGAGTCTTGGGATCTTAAAATGGGCTATTTTATATTATAATGTTGTGATGTGTTATATGCTACTTTTCTAATCTTTCGGTATGTAAATACCACTTTAAAGAATAAAGAAACGCTTCAAGTTTGATAGTAACTGCAACACATTCTTGGTAGCCTGTCATTAAACATGAAGCCTGTGTAATAGGGTTCATAATTAAATTCTATTATATTATGTCCTTTGCGGTGGTATAATAATACTCCAATACTTTTTGTTATATGTGAAGACAATACACTCTATTTAATTTTATTTGTCAAAGACAAATTTAATTTATTATTTTTGGGATGTAGATCTCTTAATTTGTCCAACATGTTATGTTTACATAGGATGTGTTATTTGTGTAATTGTTTAAATTTTGTATCAATGGTAACACTTAATCTAATTAGGGTATAGCAATATAGTAATCTCTATTTAATTCTTATTTATCAAAAAAAATATATAGCTTATTTAACTTGTATTTTTTTCTTCTTCTTCCCCTCCCTCTCCCCCCTAGTATGTCACATTTTAGAACCCGGAGTCATTTTTTCATCACTGAGCAAAAATTTGAAAATTTTGTTCGGAGATGATAAAAACGAGTTCCCATTATCTGTCTGCATGTCTTTAACTCACAAAATAGATGATATGGAAACAACCCCTATTACTTCACCATTCCCTCCATCATGCAGCCATTCATGGCTCTCAACGATCAAGCACTTAGCTTGTCAAAGTTCTCTTCCGAGGAATTTTCTTCGAATGATGTGGCAGTAGACGGACATGAGTTTTCTGAAAAGGTTGTCCCTAAGGTTTAAGTTTCCTCTGAGAAGTTTATCTTAATAATTTTTTATGTTGAAAAGGATTCTCGACACATGTTTACTGAGAGGGTTTCCTTTAGAGTAGGTTATTTGAGAATAGTTTTCTCCAAGAAGGGCTATTCATCACAGTATTGTTATCACACTCATTGTTGTGATATCATTCATAATTTCAAATTATCTATCAATGTAAGTGACTTGTTGATGCTTCACATTATTTAAATTAATATTCATGCAAGTTTCCACAGTCCTCCAATTGGTTACCACCATGTGGTTCCATTAGGTAGTTAAGCTTTCCTTGTTTCTTGTACCCATTCACACTAAGGGTGGTGTCGTCCTTCTTCTCTTATTCACATTCACAATGGTGGATGATTCATGTTATTCTCTTAATATTTTTCCACAAAGAGAGATTAACCTGACTTCATACCGATGTTCTTGAAGAGACTAAATATAGACCTTTTCACCATTACTTTATTTTTATTTGTTTTCATTTCGTATTTTGTTTCACATTTCCATTTCAATCGGAAAGCTACAGCGAAGAAATATAATGTGCCGTAACAAGTCTTTAACAACAAATCTTGCAAGGCCTATTCATTGTCCACATTCACCAATTTTCATGTTCCATCTAATTGAGCATTGGTGGCATCTTCACCTATAATAAATCATAATTTTTAGCTACAAAGGATACACATTCAATGTGAATATGTCAAAAGTGACTCTCATTGTATTATGTTCTTAGAGGATCATAAAATGGGCTAGTTTATATTATAATGTTAGCAGTGTATTGTATGCCTACTTTCTAATCTTCCGATGGGTATATAGATACTTGCTTTACAAGAATAAGAGAAGCTTCAAGTTTGACCATGCAACTACCCAACACATTCTTGGTAATATGTCATTCATGTAAATGTGTAATAGGTTCAACATTTCTAATTCTATTATATTATCTCCTTTACGGTGGTATAACTAATGTCCAATACTCTTTATTATATGTGAAAGACAATACACTCTATTTAATTTTTATTTATCAAACAAATTTATACCAATGGTTTGGGATGTAGATCTCACTTTACCAAAATTAAGAAAGCTTCAACTTCTGTTATGAAATTGTCAAGATCATATTATGTTGCTTTGTCCATGATAGTATTTGAAAGTAGAGACACCTTGTCAAGATGGTTCATAATTGACAAGTGAAGGTATGAAATGCATTCTTAATACGGGCATATTCAAGAAGAACGGCTTCATATGTTGAACTCTTTTGGCTTGCATCCAACAAATGGATATACTATCACTTTTAATTTTCAAAGACAAATGAAGTTGACAACTATAATGTGGTATCTATATTAGAGGACATCAAATGCATGTTAAAATATCGACGATTGTGTTTAGATAATTTGGATTCTAGATTAGCTTGAGTGGAAAGGGTTTCGATGTCGGATTCGACTTAAGTACGGATGCATAAGATTGACAATGCTCGGGGATCTACTATCATTTCCTTTGATCGAATTAGAGTTGGGTGGCCTTGAATTTTTCATTATTTTGGTAATCTTGTTCTAGTTCTATGGATGTTTTTCTTGTCTCTTAAAACATGGGCTTGTTGGGTTTCGGGAATGGAAGTTTTGGCTTATAAAAAATCTTTAGTATTTTTGGTGTGAAATGAATTTGAATATTATATATACTTCTATATTCATGTGGACCTTATAAAAACAGCAATAGAGACGAAGTCATGGTGACCAAGCTCAACCCTTTACAAAACCATCATAACCGAGATATGGACCAGAATCCTGCTGGAAATACGACTATGATTTATTATGGGCATTATCCCATTGGAATTTTCCTTCAACACTTTAAGCTTTCAACTCATGTGATTCTTCACTTGTGACCAAGATCTCGGGATCTTGGATCTCAACATTTTATAACTTGGGTCATTTTTTCATCACTGAACAAAATATTCGAGAATTTTGTTTAGGATGGGAAAAACGAGGTTCCCATTGCTCTGTCACCATGTGCTAACTCCTTAAACACATGATATGGAAACAACCCTATTACTTGACAAGCGTTCCTACATCATACCACCCGAAGAATTTATGGTCTCGGTGATAAAGAACTTAATATTTCGCCAGTTCTCTTCAAAGAGTTTTCTTCAGTACAGTGTAGCGGTGGGCTGGAGCAGGTTTTCTTCGAAAAGGTTGTCCTAAGGTTTAAGTTTCTTCGAGGAAGGTTATCACTAATAATTTTTTATGTTGAGATTCTCGACACATGTTTGCACCAAGGAGGGTTTCCTTTATGATGCAGGGTTATTAAAGAATAGTTTTCTCCAAAAGGAGTTATCACTAGAAAGGTTTTCCTTCGAGTACTTTTACTTGCGAAATGGTTTTATTCAAGATATCGAAAACGTAGATTTTGTAATTTTCTTGTAGTGTTGCTCCATTCAAACCTACGGGGTTATCTTCTCCAGAAGAGTTTCTTTTCGAGCGATGTGGAAATAGTGGTCCATTGCATTGACATAAGTAAGGGAAGTTTATATGTGTACACCTATGTATTTATATGTTATGATCCTAGGTCATGAATGCATTGGGAAGCCAATGCACTAATTCCAAGTGGTTGTGAGGATGTTAACTAGGAAAATCATGGGGATGCAGTGGGAACACGTGGCATATTGATGAAGTTACTAAAAAACTTTAAGTGACCATAACTTATGGTCTGATGGATACGAATGGCTGATATCACCATAATCATCTTGATGAGACGAACATGATGATTTCATATGTTTGAAAGAATTATCATCTATGATGTTCTGTCACACTCATTGTTGTGATATCTTTCATAATTTCAGAATTATATATCAATGTAATTGACAATACAGTGCTGCTTCACATTATTTAAATTAATGTTCATGCAAGTTTTCACAATCCTCCAATTAGTAACCACCATGTATAAGTTTCCATCGAGCGAATTGAGCTTTCCTTCTTCTCTTATGCCCATTCACACTAGAGAATGGTGTCTTCCTTCTTCTCTTATTCATGTTCACAATGAGGTGTTCATATTTATTCTCTTAATCTTGTTCACAAAGAAATTAACTTCTTCATACCAATGTTCTTGAGAGAGACTAAATATAGACCTTTTCCCACACTACTTTATTTTGGCATTTTATTCATTT
Organism: Pinus albicaulis; assembly: GCA_034641835.2. Classification (NCBI taxonomy): domain Eukaryota; kingdom Viridiplantae; phylum Streptophyta; class Pinopsida; order Pinales; family Pinaceae; genus Pinus; species Pinus albicaulis. The sequence continues at coordinate 219,329 of JAXQQM020083415.1, forward strand.
GCATTTTGTTTGAAATTTACATTTCAGCTAGACTATGTTGAAAATATGTTAATGTGATAACAAGTCTTCAACAACAAAGCTTGCAATGCCTATTCATTGTCCACATTTCACCAATTTTCATATTCCATCTGGTGTGAGCATTGTTGGCATCTTCACTTATAATACGTCACAATTTTAGCTACAAAGGATGGTTTTAATGTGAATATATCCTAGTGACTCTCCATTGTAATATGTTCCTTGAGATCTTAAAATGGGCTATTTTATATTGTAATGTTGTGATGTATTATATGCTACTTTCTAATCTTTCAATATGTAAATGCCACTTTACAGAATAAAGAAGCTTCAAGTTTGATTATGTAACTACCCAATACATTCTTGGTAATATGTCATTCTTGTAAATGTGTAATAGGTTCATAATTTCTAATTCTATTATATTGTCTCCTTTACGGTGGTATAATAATACTCCCAATACTCTATTATATGTGAGGACAATGAGCTCTATTCAATTTTTTATCAGAGCAAATTTTTCTTTATTATTTTGGGATTAGATCTCACTTTACCAAAATTAAGAAGCTTCAACTGTTATCACAATTGTCCAACATTATACCATAGGATGTGTTATTTTGAGTAATTGTTTAATTTTTTATCAATGGTAACACTTAATCTAATTAGGGTGTAGCAATACTCTAGTACTCTCTGTTAATTCTTATTTATCAAATAAATATAGCTTATTTAACTTGTGAATTTTTTTCTTCTTCTTCCCTCCCTCTCCCCCTTGTGTCACATTTTAGAACCGAGGTCATTTTTTTTTCATCACATAGAACAAAAATTTGAGAATTTTGTTGGATGAACGAGTTCCCCATTGTTGTCACCATGTGCTAGCGACCAAATAAGTATGGAAACAACCCCTATTAATTGACGAAACCGTTCCCTCCATCACTGCAGGCAAGTCCTTGGTAAAACCAGTCCAAACCTTAGTCTGTCAAAGTTCTCTTCAAGGAATTTTCTTCAAGATGATGTATAGCGGTGGAGCGATATGAGTTTTCCACCGAAAAGGTTGTCCTTGAGGTTTAAGTTCCTGCGGGAAAGGTTATCACCAATAATTGTTTATGTTTAGAAAGGATTCTCGACACATGTTTGCACTAAGGAGGGTTTCCTTTGGTGATTCAATACCGAAATAGTTTTCTCCAGAGGTATCACTCGAGAAGGTTTTCCTTCGAGTTTTTTTTACCTTAAAATGGTTTTTCTTGAGATATCGAAAAACATAGATTTGTAATTTTCTTGTGGTGCCGCTCCCATTCAAACCTGGGATTATCTTCTCCGAGAAGGTTTCTTTTCGGGGCGATGTGGAAATAGTGGTCCTTTGCATTGACGTAAGTAAGGGCGGTTTATGTGTGTGCACATATGTATTTTCTATCTTGTGATCTGGGTCATGGAATGGGTGGAAGTAATGCACTAATTCCAAGTGGTACAACGAGGGTGCTGTTAGGAGAAATCAATGAGTGCTTCACCAAGTGGGAACCACGATAATGATCATATGTTAATTTCATGTGCAACATGATCTGGGGTCGGATCGGGATAAAAATGATATCACCATAATCATCTTGATGAGATGAACACAATGATTTCATATGTTTGAATTTTTAAGGAGTTGGAAAAGATCAAAATTTTTAGACACCATTTCCATAACTTTTTCTTATCATCGTGGGTCAACATAGCAATCACCTTTTTCTAACCTATCTTGTTTTGGTCAGGATTAGGAAGAGGTGCATTACATTTTTAATTGTTATGTAAAGGTTACCTGTATTTGTGAAGCATAGGATTGAATATTTTTCATAAACTGATTATGTTTAATGATGAGCATTTTGTAATATATAAGATTGAAAACCATTTTTCTTTGTCGGGGTGGCATCATTGTATTTTTTGGGGAAACTACTGTATTTAGGTATTTTTATAATATAAATGCAATGACTGAATAGTAGCTGTATTCGTTTGTTGATTATCTCATGGACTATGCATTACCAACTCCTTAAGTAAGGGTGGAAAGGCCCCTCCTCTTTGAAAATGATTTTTGTGACAATAAGGTAGTGTAACAATGTGCTTAGTTTTCTCTCAATTGTATTTTATGATTACTTTCTGTTACTTGGTTACATATTTACTTCAATACGTTTCCAGTTACCATTACGGTTGGTTTGTAGAATAGTAATATTCGTCACTGCGTGTAAAAACATAAGTTCATGATTGATCCACATGTGTGTGTGACTTTTATCTATTAATTTGATACCTGCGTTTTGAATTTTCAATTGATGTGTTGATGTGTGTCTACGCAATGTGATTACTCAAATTGATGGGTGATGTTGCAGTCGAGTTCTTTTCTTGAATGATATGTCGAGTGAATGATTTCATAGTGTTATTACGTTTTTTCTACAAAGAATGGTTCGAGTGATTGCACGATTTTATCCTGTGAAGAGTGCTTTCCCCTTTTAGAATTGTGTACCAAATTGTATTGGATGTTGGAGTGTAACAATAATGGTTTTGGAGTGTTGAGAGTGAACAATTACAATGACTTGATTTTGATAGTACATTATGAAAGGGTTTAACATTAAATTAACTGCTGGTCGCATTGTTACTTTCATATACTTTTCATGATAACCTTGAAATAAAAGACTTATCTTGAGTTATAAAGAATTTATGTGTTGTGCGATTAATTAATCATAATTTAAAGACAATTAGTTTTCCTTTCATTAATATATTTTGTATGAAAAATAACACATATTTATTAGTAAGACTCCAAATTCACATAGTACGATATAATTTCTATAAATAAAACATTTATATTTGGAAAGCTAAAATATTTTTCTACATTTCAACTTTTTATACCATCTTCAAATTCATTTCCTATGTACCTCTAATTATCCTTCTGGTAAGTGTGTGATATTTTTCATGGTTTACATTGTAGTAGGTGATCAACTGAGACACCATCATTAGCTTACACCCTCTAAGACATTATCTATGCACTCATTACAACACGAAATCCTTAATTGCTGAAAGGATTATCATCTGAAATATTATTTATCACACTCATTGTTGTGATATCCTTCATAGTTGCAAAATTATCTATCAATGTAATTGGCATTGATGCTTCACATTATTTAGATTAATGTTCATGAGTACCCACCAATCGCCAATTAGTAACCACCATGCTGGTTCCATTGTTGAGAATTGAGCTTTCCTTCTTCTCTTCATGCCCATTCACACTAGAGAATAGTGTCATCCTTCTTCTCTTGTTCCTGTTCACAATGGTGAATGATTCCATATTTATTCTCTTAATCTTGGCTACAAAAGGGAATTAACCTAGCTTCATACCAATGTTCTTGAAGAGAGACAAAATATAGACCTTTCCCCCACTACTTTATTTTTTATTTCTATTTCATTCCGCATTTTGTTTCATTTCCATTTCAATCGGGAAAACATAGTAGAAATATAATGTGGAATAACAAGTCTTCAACAACAAAGCTTGCAGAGGCCTATTCATTGTCCACATTCCACCAATTTTCATTTTGCATCTAAGCGAGCATTGGTGGCATCTTCACACCTATAATACGTCGACACTTTTAGCTGCAAAGGCTACATTTCAATGTGAATATATCATAAGTGACTCTCATTGTAATATGTTCTTAGAGGATCTTAAAATGGGCTATTTTATGTTATAATGTTGTGATCTATTATATGCTACTTTTCTAATATTTCGGTATGTAAATGCCACTTTACAAGAATAAAGAGAAGCTTCAAGTTTGACTATGTAACTACCCAATGCATTCTTGGTAAAATGTCATTCATGTAAATGTTTAAAAGATTCATAATTTCTAATTCTATTATATTATCTCCTTTAAAAATTGGTATAATAATACTCCAATACTCTCTATTATATGTGAAGAGCAAATGCACTCTGTTGCATTTTTAAACAATTGAAAAAATTTGCTTTATTATTTTGGGATGTAGATCTCACTTTACCAAAATTAAGAGAAGCTTCAACTAGTATACAATTTGTCCAACATGTTATCACCATAGGATATCATTATTTAGTGTAATTGCTTAAAGTTTTTGTCAATGGTAACACTTAATCTAATTAGGGTATGCTTAATGCTCTAGTACCACTCTATTAGTTTCTTATTTATTAAACAAATATAACTTATTTAACCTTCATTTTTCTTCTTCTTCTCCCTCTTCCCCTCGGTATGTCATTTTAGAACCCTAGGTCATTTTTTCATCACACAGACAAAAATTTGAAATTTTGTTCGGGGATGAAAACAGGGTTCCCAGTATTTGTCACCATGTGTATTTTAACTCACAAATACATGGTATGAAACAACCCCCTATTACTTGATGAATGTTCCTCCATCATTTGCGGCAAATTCCTTGGTCTCAAGTCAAGCCCTTAGTGTCGAGGTCTCTTTGAGATTTTTCTTAGAATGATGTGGGGGTAAACCGGGGGAATGAGCTTTCACCGAAAAGGTTGTCACAGGGTTAAGCTACACTACGAGAAGGTTATATAATAATTTTTTATGTTGAGAAAGGATTCTCGACACATGTTTGCCTGAGAGGAGTTTCCTTTGAGGTATGTATTCTGAGAATAGTTTTCTCGAAAGTGTCACTAAGAAAGGTTTTACTTTTTTTTTTTTCCTTTTAAAATGATTTTTCTTGGGAATATCTAAAATGTAAATTTTGCTCATTTCTTGTAGTATTCCTCATTCAAACCTGCAGGATTATCTTCTCCGGGGAAGAGTTTCTTTTCACGGTGATGTGGGTGTTGGTTCATTGCATTCAACGTAAGTAAGGAAGTTTATATGTGTACACCTATGTATTTCTGTACTATGATCCTAGGTCATGAATGGTGCAGAAATTAATGCCTAATTCCAAGTGAGTACGTGAGGATGCTAACTAGGAAAATCATGGGGATGCGAAGTGCGAACCAAGTGGTATATTGATGATATGACTAAAAAACTTTAAGTGACCATAACTTATGGTCTGAAATTAGGATTGGGATAAAAAACGATATCACCATAATCATCTTCAGTGAGACAAACACAATTTGTATGTTTCCAGAATTTTACAAGGGTTGAGAAAAGATCGAAATTTTTAGACATGTCATTTTCCCTGTACTACCTTATCTTGGGTCAACATAGTAACCACCTCCTTTAACTATGTTTGGGGTGATTTTGGTTCAGGAAGGGTTCGTTGCATTTGTAATTGTTATGTAAGTTTCCTTATTTGGGAAGCATGAGGATTGGGATATTTCATAGTGAAGTTATGTTTAATATTAGACATTATGTAATCTATAAGATTGAAAACCCTTTTCTTTGTCGGGGGTGGCATCATTGTATTTTTTGGGGAAACTCTTATTCTTGATCTTTTCTAATATCATTATTTATTGTGATTCATGGCTTCATATTCATTTGTTAGTAGTTATCTCATGAGCTATGCATTACCAACTCCTTGATAAGGGGAATGGCTATATCTTACTTAAATTATTTTTGTGACGGTAAGGTAGTGTAACAATGTACTTAGTTTATCTCAATTGTATTTATGATTACTTTATTGTAATTCTGATTTGCTTCGATGCATTGCAATTACCATTACGGTTGGTTTTTTGTGAGGCCATGTTATGCTCGCATAAAAACATGAAGTTCATGATTGATGCATGTGTATCGACTTTTCTCTATTAATTTGATGCTACAAATTTTAGTTTTCAATTGATGTGTTGATGTGTGTCTGCAATATGATTACTCAAATTGATGGAGTGATGTTGTAGTATGAGTTCTTTTCTCGGTGAGATGTTGGTGAATAATTTCAGTGGTATTTCCTTTTTCTACAAGAATGGTTTGATTGATTTCACAATTTTATCTTGTAGAGTGCTTTCCTTTTAGAATTGTGTGCAAATTGTATTGGATGTTGAAGTGTAACAATAATGGTTTTGGTGTGTTGAGGGTGAACAATTACAATGACTTAAAGTTTTTGATAGTACGTTATAGAAAGTTTAATTAAATTATGCTAGTTAGCATTGTTACTTTCATATATTTTCATGATAACCTTGAAATAAAAGACTTATCTTGGTTGAGAATTTATGTACGTATAAATTAATTGATCATAATTTAAAGACAATTAGTTTTTATACATATTCATTATATTTTGTATGAAAAAAAACACATCTTTATTAGCAAGACTCAAAATTCACATAGTTAGATATAATTTCTATAAATAAAACATTTATGTTGGAAAGCTAACTCATTTTTCTACATTTCATATTTTTATACCATCTTTTAAATTCATTTCCTTTGTACCTCTAATTATCCTTCCAAGTTAACATATCGATATTTTTCATGGTTTGCATTGCCATTAATGGTCGTGAGACTTCATCATTAGCTTACACCCTAAAACATTGCTCTGTCACCTCATTACTTTGACATCCTTAATTGCGCACAGAAAGAATTGTCATACCAAGTATTATTTGTCACACTCATTGTTGTGATATCCTTCATAGTTAAGAGTGTCATCGATGTAATTGACATTGATAGTTCACATTATTTAAGTCTAATGTTCATGCCAAGTTTCCACAATCCTCCAGTGCGTAACCACCATGTGAATTTCCACTTAGGCCCAATTGAGCTTTCATGTTCTCTTATGCCCGGTACACTAGAGAATGGTGTCGTCCTTCTTCTCTTATTCATTAAATGGTGAATGATTCCATGTTATTCTCTTAATCTTGTTCACAGGGAATTAACCTAGCTTCGTGTTCTTGAAGAGAGACTAAATATAGACCTTTTCCACCCATACTTTATTTTTTATTTTTATTTTCATTATGTGCATTTTGTTTCATTTTCCATTTCAATGGGCTTCTGGCTGGAAAGAAATATAATGTGCAATAACAAGTCTTTAACAAAAATGCTTGCAAAAATATATTCATTGTCCACATTCACCTATTTTCATACTTCCATCTAAATTGAGCATTGATAGCATCTTTTTTCATGACTATGAACAATTTTAGCTAAAGGCTACACATTTTCAATGTGAATATATCACAGAAGTGACTCTCATTGTAATATGTTCTTAGAGGATCTTAAAATGGGCTATTTTATATTATAATTTTGTGATGTATTATATGCTACTTTTCTAATCTTTCGGTATGTAAATGCCCTTTGAAATTAAAGAAAGCTTCAAGTTTGACTATACTGTTACTGTATATTCTTGGTAATATGTCATTCATGTCGTCATGGGTTCATAATTTCTAATTCTATTATATTATCTCCTTTGCGGTGGTATAATAATACTCCAATACTCTCTATTATATGTGAAGACAAAACACTCTATTTAATTTTTTATTTATCAAACAAATTTACTTTGTTATTTTGAGATGTAGATCTCACTTTACAAAATTAAGAAGCTTCAACTACTGTTATATAATTGTCCAACATGTTATCACCATAGGATGTGTTATTTTGTGTAATTGTTTAAAGTTTGCCTTCTCCAATGGTAACACTTAATCTAATTAGGGTATAGCAATACTCTAGTACTCTCTATTTAATTCTTATTTATCAAACAAATATAGCTTATTTAACTTGTAGTTTTCTACGATTATCTTTCAAATCCATGCTTTCAAGAAATTAATTGTGTATTTGTTGTTGAGTTTAAAAAGTAGAAACACCTTATCATTATGGTTCATAAGTAGTAGAAAGGTATCAAATGGTTGCAATAATCAAAATTATATTCCAAAAAGTAAGGCTTCTTAGCAGGCTATTTGTTGCATCAATAAATGGATATACTATCACTTTTAATTTTCAATGATAAGTAAGTTGAGAACTATAATGTGTTCTTTTGTGATGAGACATCAAATGCATGTTACAAAATCGACGAATTTTGTTTTGACAGTACTTATGGATTGTAGATTGGTTTGAGTGGAAAAGGTTTTGAGCGCCGATTCGACACGGTGATACGAATCTGTCGATTTACAATACTCGAGATCTCACTATTTAGAGTTGAGTGGTCTTGGGTTTTGTAATTATTTTGGTAATCTTGTTCCGATTCTATGAATGTTTGTCTCTTAAAACATGGGCTTGTTGGGTACGAGATGAGTTTTTTTGGCTTGCGTAAATATTTGGTAGTTTTGGTGTGAGAATGAATTTGAATATTATATATTCTTTTAATTTGCTGATGTTATGTATGTTGTTTTCTCTAGCCCAAATTTGTTGAGAACATATATGTGAAAACAACACTTTGGTTGCCTTGTGTTATCTTTTTGCTATGCATTTAGAAAAGTATTATAATAGGTATGCTTCAACAAAATATTCTTGGTGTGTGCACATGTTATATATGGATTGGAGAAGCTTCTTGTTGTTGTGTGGTACAGTCTTTATCTTTGCACATTATGTCTGCATGTGTGATAAATATTGTGGCTCTTCGTTCTTCCCAAACTTCATACTTTGGTTGTGCATTTTTGTCCTACTTATACATGCCAAATGGTAGGTGGATAATAGTGAATGTAATGTTGTATTGGAATTCCTCTTTTGTTGGTTGTGAGGGATATGGTTTGATTTATCTGCCCTTTTTTGGTGTTGTCTCGACTTGTTGGAAAATGGTCTGTTATCATGATAACCTTGGACATTATTTTCTCTTTCTTTGTATCTTGTTATCGGGGAATGTAGGGTTATGGATGTGATTGACTATGTAACATCATTTTTCTAATGAATATCCCAATTCTTGTAGTTTACCAAAAAAAAAAATTGTATTTATATAGCGGTCAACACAAGGTTTACAAAAATAAAAAGGGCATTGAAAAAGTAATATAATGGTATGGGAACGAGCACACATAAATAATGTTTTATCAATTTTATATTTCTACAAAGCTGAAAACAAAAAAAATATGTCTTTAAACATTATAATGATTTTATTAATAACAAAATTTAGGAGGTAAACAATATATATACTAGGTCTTGTTACCTTTTTTCTTGCTTGTGAATGTAAAACCAATTTTTTTCATTGTTGGAATAACTTCTTTTTTCTTTCAAATAATAAAAACCAATTAATAATGATACTCAACAACCAATACACAACAAAATAAGCCCTCCACATTAAGCCAAATCAAAATCAATATTAATTAAACTCATGAGAAATTTCAAATTACATAAAAATAATGATAAACACATTTCTTAAAATTAAATTGAAAACACAAAAATGTTATAAAAAAATTTAAATTAAATAATTTTAAAATATAAAAATCAAGATTGATTATATTTATTTAAAAAAAAACTAAAAAATATAATATTAACAAAAATATAAATTTTAATAAAATCAAAATAAATAATAATTTCACTAATTACTTTAAAATAAAAAAATATAACTTGTATTTATATAAAACATGTTTTTACAATAATATAAAGAATAAAAAATTAACCTAAAACAAAATTATAATTATATATAGTCCACAAAATTATAATAGTATATAATTTTTGCACATATATAAACTAACTTGTATAATAAAAATATATTATCTAATCTATAACATTTTCAAATATAAAACCATGCAAATTATCCTATACTGATAATGCTTAGATTGTACATGAATAACAATATACAACACCTCTTTTCAAGATAATTTATACATTATATAATAACACTTTATTGACATTAAGACATTAAAATATAACAGGTACGACGGTATTTCCATTCTTATTCCTAACTATATAGTTCTTCCATTCTTATTACTAACTATATAGTGCAAGTACGAATACTTATCTTAAAAATAGAGAGATAATTATTCCATAAATATTGAAAAATAATTAATCTTAAATAAATTAATATTATATCACTAAATTAATTTTTAGTCTTATTCTAATTTTAATTATGCATAATAATTTTTTTTTAATATTTTATTAATTTTATTTTTAAATTATAAAACTATAATTTTCTTTTTCATCAACTTTGAAGTTTTTATGAGCATATTTTATGGTTGAATTGCTCAAAATCAAGGAGAGTTGTAATTAGAATCAATCGGAATAATTAATCTTTTTACGAAAAGATGTAGCGATGATGTCTACCAATTCTAGAGAGAATTTGTAAATTAATAAATTGACCCAAATGGTGGTAATAAGTTTGTTTATAGACATTCAATAAATTAAAATAAAAATATTTAAAAAAATGAGAATGAGAAAAGATAATTTATTATTTTAAATTTTTTTATTAAAATGATTTGGTGAATAATTTATTTTACATTTGATCTAGATATTATATCTAAACTGACAATAACATTTATAAAAAGTTAAAACTGTTGTAACACTTACGTGCAATGTTGTTATATTAGACACTAAATGTTCAAACAATATGGAAATGTTGTTTGGGAAAAAAAGAATAGAGAAAGGTGCCAAACAATTCATTTTCTAATAGGAGACGGCTTCCGGTTGTTCGAAGAGGACAGATGTTAAGTCAATACGTTTTTTCTTTCCAGACGCGTGTTTATGTTGAGACAGAGAGCTCTCAAGTGGCGTTCGGTTGATGTGTTGTTTTTTCAAGTGCGTGGTGTGAAGAAAAGTAGGGGAAGTCAGTAAATGATTAAAAATATGAGAAACCAAATCAAACAAAACATAACGCGACAGCTCTTACGTGTTGTTGGGTTAATGCCTTGGTTTTTCAAACGCGTGTTGTTGAAATAGAGAAACGCTTGTCCGTGCTGAAATCAATTGAAGGCCATCCAAGTAAACTTGTTCGTGCTGAAATCAATGTTTTTTTGAATTTACCCCTAAAAATAAACAATATTATATGAATTTCAAATCAAATCAAAATCCACATTTTTATACTTATTATTATTTAACAAAAAATATATACCTAATAATACAGATGGAAATAAATAAAAAATATCAAAATCAATTAATAATGATACTCAACAACCAAATAAGTTTTCCACATTCAGCCAAATCAAAATCAACATATATTAAAAGAGACATGGAGAGACGGGTTCATTTGCTAATGGAGAGGTGGAGAGACGACTTCATTTTTCATTTGAGTTGTAACATTTACCAGCCTAGATCCATCTTAACTCAGGATCTATCAAGCGCTGAGAGGGATCAAATCTCTCGAGGTGAAAACCTCTTTTTTGAGTGCAAAACTTGATGAAAAGTTTTCACCTCCAGAGATTTGATCCCTCTCGGCGCTTGATAGATCCGGAGTTAAGATGGATCTAGGCTGGTTTGAGTCGTGTGCGACCAAGGAAAATCTATCGATAATATGAGGAACATATGCTTAATTTTATCAATAATATGTAAATACATCTAATATTAACATAACCATTTTAAATATGTTAAATATGTCTGAGATTTATTGAGTCATTTTAATTTTAATTTTGATTAGTTACCTCAGTTTGTTGAAATGATAAATATTGTAAAATAACTTTAATGATGAAATAAAATTTTGAATGCAAAGTGACAATGTAATAATATTGAATGATAGAGACTGTGAATAATAAGAATGTAGTCAATTACAAAGAGTCTTCATTCAAACTATTTTCTTCTACTATTCTTATTTTCACCCATGTTAGTTTTGTCATATTTTCGTATTGATTATTTGAAAAGGACAGTTGGAATGGTAAACCATTTAAATATTTAGCTCGAGCTGTTGTAGTAAACATCATACCTTGCCTCTCTTGCTCTCCAATATTAATAGGTTGAATTACTATAACACAAAAATCAATGTACATTATCAATAATTTTTTGTGCTTACATTGAAATCATTGCACACAGACTATTAATCCAATGACTTTAAAATTAATGTACCATCATACATCCAATTACATCAAATTAGAAATCAACATATACACTGAAATCAATTCAACTAATGCAAGAAATCAAATAATAATAGAAAACAACATCTACACTAAAATCAATGCATCTAATGCAAGTAATGAAATATGATTACAAATCAACATCTACACTCAAATAAATGAGTCTAGTGCATGTAGGAAAATAGGATTTAAAGCCAACATCTACACTGAAATCAATGCATCTAGTGCATGCAATCAAATAGGATTAGAAATCACCATCTACACTGAAATAAATGCATTTAGTGTAGGGAATCAAATAGGACTATAAATCATCTACATTTAAATCAATGCATTTAGTTAAATCATCTACATTTAAATCAATGCATTTAGTGCAAGCAATCAAATATAATTATAAAGCAACATCTACATTGAAATTAATGCATCTAGTGCAATCAATCAAATAATATTAGAAATCACCATCTACACTGAAATCAAGGCATTTAGTGAAAGCAATCAAATAGGATTAGAAATCACCATCTACACTGAAATTAATCCATTCAGTGCAAGTAATCAAATAGGATTAAAAATAATCTACATTGAAATCAATTTATCTAGTGAAAGAAATAAAATATAACCAAAAATCAAAATCTACACTGAAATTAATGCATCGAGTAAAATCAATCAAATAGGATTAGAAATCATCATCTACACTGAAATTAATGCATTTAGTGCAAGCAATCAAATAGGATTAGAAATCATCTACATTAAAATCAATCCATCTAGTGTAAGTAATCAAATATCATTAGAAATCAACATCTACACCAAAATCAATTCATCTAGTGCAAGAAATCAAATAGGATTAGAAATACCATCTACACTGAAATCAATGCATCTACTGTAGGAAACCTTCTTCCCTCTCTCCCCCATATATATCTATATATCCATACATCTCTCCTTCTTTTTCTATTTATCTCACCCCACCATACACACACTCTCTCTCACTCCATATCTATCAATTTCCTTGTCCCTCCCTCCTTCTCTCCATCTATATTTTTTTCTCTTCACCTTACATCTATATCTATATCTCACTCTATCTCTCTATATCAACTCCAAAACATAAACTCTCTTTCTCCAATCTATCTATCTATCTATCACTCCCTCCTCCTCCTCATCCTCTCTCTCTCTCTCTCTCTCTCTCTCTCTCACTTCTATCTCTCTTCCTTCCTGCTACCCTTTCTCCCTCTCTCTCGATCTTCTTTATCACTCCCTCTCTCTCTCTCTCCACCTTTCACCCTCTATGTCTTTATTCTTACCTCCCCCTCTCTCCTTCTCCATCTTCATATCTCTTTCCCTACCTCTCTTCACTCTCTCTCTTCCTTTCTCTTCCCCTCCCTCTCTCTCTATCCTCACCTTCCAAATTTGTTACCATATGCCTCTCTCTCTCATTCTCTCCATATCTCCTTATTTGTCTCTTTATCTCACCCCAAAACATACACACTCCCTCTTTATCTCTCCCTTGTCACTCCCCATCTCTCTCCACTACTCACTCTCCATGTATTTATTCATCCCTCCCTCTCTCCCCATCCAGCTCCATCTCTCAATCCCTCCCTCTCTCCCCCTCCAAGTCCATATTTCTATCGCTCCCTCTCTCCTCCTCTCTTTCAAGTCCCCTCTCCTTTCCTTCCTCTCTCTCCCTTTCTCTCCTACCTCCCTTTCTCTTCCCCCATATCTCTCTCTCTCTCCATCTCTCAATCCCTCCCTATCTCCCCCTCCAAATCCATATTTCTATCCCTACCTCTCTCCTCCTCTCTTTCAAGTCCCCTCCCTTTTCCTTCCTCTCTCTCCCTTTATCTCCTACCTCCCTTTATCTTCCCCCATCTCTCTCTCTCTCTCTCTCTCTCCTACAATCCTCTCTTCCCCCATCACTCTCTTCCTCTCTCTCATCATTCCTCTCTCACCTCCTTCTATTTGACCCCCCAGCTCTCTTTCTTTCTCTCTCTCTCTGTCCTCCAATCCTCTCTCTTCCCCCATCACTCTATCTCACTTTCCAACTATCTTACTATTTCTATCCCTTTATCCTTTTGTCCCTCCTTGTCTCCATCACTCCTCCTTTCTCCTTCTCTCCCCCTTGTCTCCATCACTCCTATGTATCTTTATCCCACCCATAAGCATACACACTCTCTCTCCATCTCTCCCTTGTCACTCCCTCTCTATGTATTTCTTCTTCCTTTCCTCACTCCGCCTCCAGCTCCATCTCTCTATCCCTCCTTCTCTCCTCCACCTCTCATCCTTTCTCTCTCTCCCTTTATCTCCTACCTCCCTCTCCCTTCTCCCTTCTTTCTCTCTCTCTCACTCTCTACTGTCCAATCCTCTCTCCTTCTCCCTCTCTCCTTATCTCTCTCCCACCTCCATCTTTATGTCTCCCCCTCCCTCTCTTACCCTTCTCTAACTCTCTCACTCTTCTCACTCTCTCTCTCTTCATTCCTCTTCTCCCTTCTCCTTCAATTTATCTCCATATCTCCCTTGTCACTCCCCCCTATTTCTCCACCTCTATCATATATCATGATATATTAATATATATTGCAAAATAATAAATTTAATATTGTATTAATCTAAACATATTAAATTTAATAATATTAATATTTTAATATTAATGTTAGGGTTAATAATGTTTTTTTTTGGCATGGTATTAATAACAATTTGGTCCATGGTATTTGACCCTTATACTTCATATATAATTAGATCTTGATTTCTAATCGTATTTGATATATTTTTATTTATTTACCTTACCTCTTTATACCTCTTTTATATTTACTTATTTACCATACCTATTTTATAAATATATTATTTGGCCCATGGTATTTTCCCATGGTATTATTAATAATTTGTCCCATGGTATTAATAATAATTTGTCCCATAAGCTTCACCTAAATAGAACCTGTTTTTGAGTTTTTGTAAATATAAAGTGGTTTATTGAGTAAATATAAAAATCGGTTTTATTTATTTACCATACCTTTTGAGTAATATAAAAAGAGGTTTTATTTATTTACCATACCTATGGTTTATTTATATTTTTACGTATTTACCATATTTTTTTTATTTACCATATCTGTTTTTTAAGTACCATATTTTATATAAGCCGACATTTTTTTTGGCTTCCCACATAGTTACACATCAGGGTCATACTCGGCTGTAGAATGCGCCTCTCGGTGCAATAAAAAGTAACAGAGACCTACAATGTTGTTATATTAGACACGAAATGTTCAATCAATATGGAAATGTTTTTTTGGGAAAAAAGAAATAGAGAAAGGTGCCAAACAATTCATTTTCTAATAGTAGACGGCTTCATGTTGTTCGAAGAGGATAGATGTTGAGTCATTACGTTTTTTCTTTCCAATCGCGTGTATATGTTGAGACAGAGAACTTTCAAGTGGCGTTCGGTCGATGCGTTGTTTTTTCAAATGCGTGTTGTAAAGAAAAGTAAGGGAAGTGAGTAAATGATTAAAAATATGAAAAACCAAATCAAACAAAACATATCGCGACAGCTCTTACGTGGTGTTGGGTTAATGCCTTGGTTTTTCAAACGCGTGTTGTTGAGATAGAGAATCGCTAGTTCGTGCTGAAATCAATTGAAGGCCACACTAATAAAATGGTGTTGTCTATTATATGTGTCTCGTAAACATTAGAATCCTGTATTTTTAAGTTATTAGTCTCTACCGGGATAGTGACTATTGTAATCGAAATGCCTTGGCTTTCAAACTCATTTATAAACTTTAAGAATTTCAACTTACGCTTTGTTAGATATATCGTATTTACTATGTTTTTTTAACCAATCAAATCATATATGGAAGCTTTTGTTTTGACCAATTAGAAAAATCTTCTTCTTGTTTGGCATCTTAATTAGGAAAAATTTTGAATAAATTAGAATATCAATAAGTAATAGAGAGGATTTTGAGTTATGTTGAATTAATGCTATTTCTTCTCCAACATTAATTTTCAAATATTTTAGGTTAAGAAAATGCTTTCCATGGCTATTATATTATGATGAAAGGTGACACTATACAATGACATTATACTCTTTTTCTGTGTAAACAAGCACACGTCTATCTTTTGTAAACACATCTCGCATAATAGACAAACACATACTCTTTGTAAACACATATTTGGCATATCAGACAAGCATTAATAATCAATAGAGTCGCTGCAGACAAGCCCCAACAAGTACAGGTCTAGACAAGCAATAATAAGCCATTGAGCCGATTCAGACAGGCCCGAGCAAGTACAGACCCTGGCCAAAACCAGTACAGAGCCTACCCTTACTCTGTTTTGGTCTTTAGTTGCACAACATAAGAATTAACTTCCTTTGGTGCTCGTCTTGGATCCACAATTGGTTTTTCCCAAGCAAAAGAAATGAGCTTCCTTTGGTGATGGTCGTAGAGCCACAAGTGGTTCTGCCTGAGAAAAAGAAAGGAAGGATCATCTTGGTGGCACTTAATTTTCTCTTGGGTACTAGATTCCCTCTTCAAGTTAGTTTTTACATAAACAGAAATATCTAGTTATTCAGTTAACTAAGTATTTTCTTTCACTCCTCGAAACACACTAACCATGCTCGTGTATCATCTAAATTGTATAGGTTAGAGCTAACTCTAGTATTAATAATAGAGTTACTATGGGAAGAATCTCGTTGGGATGAGTGGTTACTATGGGACCTCCACCGAATAATAAAAATGCTCCTACTATGCTACTATCAAGCCATGTTTGCCTAACACTTTTGTTTAGCCACTCTAACAATACTCCCCTATAACTATGCCTGACTGCTAATTTTCCATGAATTTGGCCCATCTCCACACTTTAACTCTGCAAGTTTGGCTTTGAGGTTCCTGAATTTGAATGGAAATAACTTACAATTCAAGAGGCCACTTCTAAGTTCCACATATCTTTGGAATGCTCTTTCAGAGCTCTTTTCAACAAAGTGGGTCCCAACTAGATTTGAGATAATCTTCTATACAAGAAATGGCTCCAAAGTCTTTGCATTATTGCCACCTTCTCCTTTTACACTTTGAGTTGATATTTATTCTCTCAATAATCTTCTTTGCTTCTTCTGTCATCCTCATCACCTTTTCCATCAATGAAAATGTCTAACATAATCACATGAAATTAGTAAAAGCATGGTCTCAAGGGGAGAGTATATGTTAGTGGGAAGGAAGCATGGTTTAGTTAGGTCCATAGTATCATCTAGGAACATATAGGATCATCAAAACGGTAGTTTTTTTCCCTTGCAATGCTCAACTCACTTGTTGTGCCATTTCTATGCCACCTGAGCCAACAAGGTGGTCCCTCACCCAGCTGTATTGATCATATGTTTGAAAGTGGGCCTCCCAAACCTAAAGGTATGTCTTGTCATTTAGTAATTGAGTATCAAGTTTACTTATCATGGACACCTATGGGCATGGATTGATGGGGGGATTCGGTGGAAAGAGTGGGCTTAGTTTGTGCTTTTGTGCCTGTGACCTCTTTTGGTTGTTACCCTTAGATTTTAGTCCCATGGGATCTCCTTTACTGACCAATGGTTTTAGGGTGGTACTAATTGGGAAACCCTAACTTTGGTTGTGTTGTACTGCTCCCTTATCCACATATACATTAATGGGAAAGGTTTTTAAGCCCAATGTTTCCTAGCTTTGAACCAGATTCTCATGGGTCATTCCACTACCTGTAGAATTTCATAATAGTTTGGTGTTATTTACATATATGTTTTTAACAATGCACTTCAACCGTTTATACATGACATAATTCCAAATATTTACTACGGGACCTCCACCGAATAATAAAAATTCTCCTACTACACTGCTATCATGACATGTTTGCCTGATACTATGAGGCCAATATTTCATTGTATGAGACCTTTCTTCTTCAAATAACATCTGCATATAACGAACTTACCCAATGTCCCAGCAAGCTAACAGGGCCTTTCAAGGCATAGAATGAAGTGCGGTACCGATCTTATTGTCGCTAAGACCTTTAGCCTTCCTTGGCCCACCTTGAAAAGATTGCAACTTAGCTATTGATCCGTAACAAAGTCGTAATTGGTCATAAAGAAAGCTTCACTCTTCCCTAGACCATACCCCCACCCAGGGAGTAAAGCCTTGGAATATAACTAACTAGTAAGCTCATAGGTACAATTATGCTTGCTTTGCTACTAGTGGATAAAATGATGTCTGAAAGCACATC
This sequence comes from Pinus albicaulis, assembly GCA_034641835.2. NCBI lineage: Eukaryota > Viridiplantae > Streptophyta > Pinopsida > Pinales > Pinaceae > Pinus > Pinus albicaulis. Next base: position 237,363 of record JAXQQM020083415.1, read on the forward strand.
AAATGGAATTTCTCTTTCTAAAATTTTCCACTTTCTTAACCCAATAAGGGACCAAGAGGAATCATGGGTCTTTCTCATCATTAAGTGTTTTTCCCACTGTATTCTTGGTTATTATTTAGGAAGGCACACCTATTTTGTTCGCCACTTCATAAATCAATTGAAGCTTTACGAGATAGGTATTTTTTGAGAGAAGAATTAGAAGGTGAATTGTGGGTTACTAAGGGTATAATTACTAAAACCTCCCAACTCAATAACTTTTCATATTTCCTATACAAGTATTAAGAAGATAATCATAAATAAACTTCGGTTTGGTAGGGTGAAAACATTAACCATGTTTACCTTAAAATGTTGTTGCATCACGAAAGTTGTTGAACCACTGGTGAATGATCATATACGGAGGGAAAGATTATCCTAATCCAAGACCCTTTTTAAAGAGGTGAAATAGAAATACCTCCTAACCACTTTTTCTTTTCATCCACGAGCAGTATCAAAATTCTAGCTTGAGCACATCCTAGTTCCGTTGTTTATGTCACCGTCTCAAAATGCAGACCGAAGTAAATTTTTCTTAATGGTTGTTTCCTAGCCACCTTCAAATAACGATTGCATGTTTAGACATGTGGAAAATATGCACGTCTTAGCCTAGCACATTGAGGATTAAATGAAATTAACCTCACAAGTCAGCCCATTCTCCAATGTTATTTAGAATGATTAATTGGGGAATTGGGAATAAGTATTTCGTTATTTTACATTATTTTCAAAATTATTTATTTTGAAAAATATTGCTGAGAAAATGTAGGCTAATGCGAGTGGGCTGAAATGAACCATACTTTTCTACCACTTTGGCTCATTATTTCTAGCACATTGGCTTACCTCTCTCTATGTATCCCTAGTTCCAAATTGTTATGTTTCCCCCTTACTATGTCATCTTTGCTACATTTTATTCCTAAATTAGTAAAAGAAACGTGAATAAGACATAATCTGGAGCTCATGTTGCTCATGTTTCCAAATTTTCAAGGGATTTTGAATAAACTTCAGTGAAAAAAATTCCAATCACCAAAGCCTTGTATGCCTTCATCCTCCATTACAGAGTCAACTTTATCATTGTATGTCTGTGGGTAATTAGAGTTAGATCCTTAATCTATGATTGAATTGGTATAATCTATCATGTTCCTTCTTGGTTTTTGGCTAATATTTATGGTTAAGTTAAAATTTGTAATATTGATTTGAATTTGATGTCATTCTTGTCCAAGCTAGTGAGTTCTCTCATAGAGCAGACCCACGAATTTTCCTGAATTTTATATGGATTATCAATTATACAAAGAAATTACTTGGAAGTTAAGATTATGTAGATGAATTACATTAAAGCCTGTGTCAATTTTCGTGTAGGTACTGTGGAGCCTCAAGACTGCCCCAATTTTGACACTCCTTTTCACTATCTTTCCTTCTTTTTGACAACACCATAAGCTCAAACAAGTGTTCAAATGCACATTTTGACTTGGTAAGGTATCCTAATGATCTATTTTTTATATTTTCAATTGTTCCTTATTATTAGAATGAAATTTGTATTTAGCTATAGAATTAATGCCATTCTGCAACCAAACTCTGTTTTTGTAGCCACCACCATGGTTCGATAGGTTCTAAGGTATTAATGGAGAAGAAGAATATATGGGTAGTTGAAAAATGATCTGGTCATGGATCATATCCTATTCATCTATCCATAACTAAGCAAGAATTTTTTGAATAATATGGTCAAAGGAGCGGTCCACCGGCAGCTAGAGCAAGCGAGCGAGAAAGTTTGAGCTTCACGATTTTCTCTGCCATGTGGAAAATCGTGAAGCAACTAAATTCTCATTTCTATTCAGAGTAATAGATAAAATTTTCTTAGTCTTTTAAGGCCTAAATACCTCAGAACATTTAATGCCAGAATTTTATAAATAGCATGCTAAGTAATTGTGTAAAGAATGTAATATCCCAAAAGGGAGAATGCAGTAATACTTCACACAATATAAGGACTTATACCAAGATAAACAATAAATCTTAAGTACACATTAGAATATGCAAAGAGAGATGAGCCATTTTATTATATTGGAGATGAACAGTTACAGAAGTACAGAATATAGTTAGATCTAGCCATAAAGATGAGCTAGGATCACCCTAAAAACATGTATGCAACAGGTACAACATAACTGGAGAGGCGCTGCAGAAAATACTGTGCTGTCTCTTCAGGAGAATATCAACATATGCTTGCAGGCTGAAAAGAGAAATGAAATTCTACTAAAAAATGGAGCTTAGATGATGCCAAGATTCAAGAACTGGCCAATGTGATGGATTCCCAAGATAACCCAGAAAGGATTTTCCAGATCTACAACTTTGAAAAATCACCTCCATAGGATTTGATCCTTGATCTACTGGGAAATATAGATCTAAAGCTAGATCTAAAAAATAGATGGCTGAAATATGATATCAGATGAGATCTATGCTTGAAGGGTTGATCCCTTCTTCATATCTATGAGCTAGAAGCTCTAGATCTAGCTTCTCAATCCTCCAATGATGATTGTAGCTGTTGCAACACAACTGCCTCTAGAAACTGTGCTATGAGGGAAAGAGAGAACTTATGCCTGCTGAAAAATGATGGAATAAAATCCAGGCTAATTGTAATACTGATGGCAATGTGAGGGGATGATCGCTCACAGGATTTCTAGCTGAAATACTAGCAACTTCCTTCCTCCTTTGAGATCTACAATATGGACAGCGTAATTCCTGAGTAGAATACTACTGCTAGGAGGTCAATAAATCTTGGCCTGATGCTAGATCTGAAATGTGGCTCTAGGAGTGCTGATATATAAGCCCAAGTGATGGGAATAATCCCTCACCTTGTTCTCTAGCTGAAGTACTGAAGACAACTTCCACCTTCCAAAATGATCTTCAGAAATCTGCAGATTTCTAAATATGAATGTTCTGCAGAAAGTAGGAAAAGGAAATCACACTTAAATCCTAATGTATAATGAAGTAAAATCCTATTTCTAGAGTTTCTCTAAGAAAGAGGTGGGATTTCCACCCAGGAACACCCTGTGCTAAACAACACCAGCAATCTCTGCTAAACAGCCCAAGAATGCAGTGGAATGTCACTTGACAATTCCAGATCTAAAAGATCATACATAAAATAATCCAAGATGCCTTTCACCTTTTCCTTCATCTCCTTTATAATGTTTGAGCCTCCCCAAGCCTTGGCCCTAATCTCAACTGCGCAGTCACATGTGGACAAGATCCTCTAAGTGGGACTGTGCTATTTGACCAAATCAACCAACAAGTCTAGGGGCAATGTACACCTCCTCCATCATTTGTGCTTCATTTTCACATGATATTCCATCACTTGATCATGAATTCTCAATGATACTTTGTTTGACATCTTCAAGATCTTAGTTGATTGAATCAACCCTCCATGATCTCTCTCATTAAAGGAGATGTGATCTACAATCTCTTTCACATTAGTAGTTGCTCAACTACATCATTTTGTAGATCTAGGCTTAATTAGTCCAAGTTCACACACAAAAAGTGGATTTTATTCATTTTGGGGGTTTCTGGGTCCCTCCACCCTTTTATTTACTTAATTCATGAAGAAAATTAAGGACTCTAATATCCCAAGTATGATGTTCAAATTTGGGAATATTACAGTCCTCCCTAGAAAAATGTTGTTTGTCCTCAAGCAACTCAAAAGGTAGATGCACAAGCCATCTATTCCCCTCCAAATGGCATCCACATAAGGAAGGCTTCTTCCATTTGCTGCAATATGTTATGCATGTTTGGTTCCATAGTTGTCTTTTAGAAATATATGGGAAGACTTCCAAATACATGGCTAGATGTCCTCCTCCCATCAAGAAGCACAAAATGACAATCACATGATGTCCAAATGTTGGAAATATTATCATTGATGGAAAAGGAGCACAAAGGAGAAGCACCTGAACTATCACTAAGACAAAAGAGCAGAGAAGAACCAGAAATAAGGCAAAGGAGTAGAGCAGGCAATAATGCAGTAAGGAAGCATAAAAGAGAGGCAGAGGAGTGGCAGAAAGGCAAGGAGCAGCATTAGACTATCAACAGAGGCAACAAAGAAGCAAATGCAGCTAAGAAGCAAGGAAAACAAGGAGCAGAAGCAGCTGAGGCAGCAAAGGTAACAGTGAAGCAACAAAATCAGAGAGGCAGTGAATGCAGCTAAGCAACAAAGGTAGAGAAACAATGAATGTAGAGAGGCAGCAAATAGAGCAAAGGCTACAAGAGGATGGTATAGATTCAGATGAAATTGTTGCAGAGAAAGAAAGTAAAGTGGCATATTTTTGTTTATCTGTGTATGCTTGGTAATTTCCTGGAGGGTTTCACCTCTCTGAAATCCATTTGATTATACATTCTGTGTAGAATTTTGAGTATACTTAATTCTGTGTAAAGATTCGAAGGAATTTAGAGAATTCTGGTTCGTTTGCTTGAGATCAGGCAGTGTTAATTTATTTATGGTTATTGAGTTACGCAGCAGAAAGGAGAGTCTTATCCCTTTGAAAATTCATTGATTTATCGTTTTTTGTGTAGCATCGAGAGTTGTTAACCTCTCAAATCAGGGTTCGGAAGAAAAATTAGAACTCTGGTTCTTTGGTTGATAGCGCAGCAATAATCAGTCTCTGTTTATTGAGTTATGCAATGAAAAGGAGGTTTTCATGAGAAATTGAATTTAAACGAAGAAATGGTGAAAATCTGCGTTTGAATGCGATTTAAAACAAAGTTTGCAAGTTAAGCGGTTTTCAAGAAAACCGGACACTGTTGTCGCACAGCCTTTGAGTTGTGAGCATTTTTTCCCATTTCGAATGTGATCGAATGATATTGCGACACATCACGAGCACAATACCACCCATTTTACGTTGCTTTTGGGTGATAAAGTTATGGGGTCGATTGAACGCGATTGCCATCCGATTAGATCTGTGGGAGATCCGATGGTGTTTGCGTCGGTAATTACACGGGGTTTAAAACAAGGTATGGACCCATCATTCTATGCAACAAAGTTTTATTAAGGTTTGGAATCTAGTTATATGAGGTCGAAAGGCTTTAAACATTGTTTACAGCACAGTATAATATTACATTACCGAGGGTTTTTAAATATTCATTTCCGAAGGTTTTAACGTTATTTCCAAAGGTCATTACATATTATAATGTGCATTATATTATTTCTGAAGGTCTAAAGATTCCGAAGGTTTTTTAATATTTCCGAAGGTTTAATGATATTTCAATAGAGTTTTATTAAAGTGGTTGAAGTTCGGAAATACATTGCCAAGGGGATTTTAACTTTTGTTTAAAAGGAAATTAAACATATCCGAAGGTTCTAATATTCATTAATAAAAGAGTTGTTAGTAGGTTAAAGTGAGTTATATTGTTCCAAAGGTTAAAAGGGATTTTTCCGAATATTATAAAAGCGGATTATAATGTTTTGTGCGAAAAGGGACGATCAAAGGTGGACCTATTAAAAAATGGATGAGATTAAAGGAGATGTGATGCAATGGATGTGGTGCGCATGTAACGATATCTAAGGGCGAGAGAAAAATCGCACAAACATATCGTCACTTAAAAGTGAAGTGCAATATGATGACGGGAGATCATGGCAAGTGACATGGCAAGTGACATGGCAACGACGTGACCTGATCCCACAAATCACAAATAAATCAAGATGACGGCAGCAGTGATGTGGTGAAGACATGGAAAGGTGACATGGCGCGATCACATGGATATGACGTGGACCTGGCCTGCATATCGCAAGTCGCAAGATCGGAGGGGTGGAGATCGTAAGAGAAAAGTTGTGATGCGATGGACAGTGGTGACCTGATGCGAGCAATGGATGCGATGTGATGTGGTATGGCGAGGCGATGCGATAAAGGAGCTAGATGCGATGAAGCTCAGAACCATTATTTAAAGAGATTTCAAGTCTGGGTGTAAGTGACTTTCCTTTGTAACTCGCATCAGAAAGAAAAGGAGCCATATAGCAAAGAACATCTGAAATGCCGATGTGAGATAAAGCGATAATATAGCCTGGTGGGACCCTTTGCACATCGCATATCAGGAGAACAGATGGACGAAGGCACATGGGATATTTGAATCGCCGAAAAGCGATAAAGAGAGCGGACACGATAAAGAACAAAGTTGAAGCCTAAAGCATCTCAAGTCTGGTAGTATGTGGATTTTCCTTTGGAAATCGTCTCGGAGAGAAAAAGGAAGATTATAACATAAAACAAAAGGGAAAGTGTGAACGCAGGTAGAAAGGCTTGGGTAAGGACTTGACATAGAGAAAAAGGCAGAACCGAGTGTTTAGAAGAGTAGTGAAGGCTAAACGCTGTGGGCACGAGAAAGAGAGGCAGAGTCGGGAACAGAAGAATATAATGGCCCTGTTGGAAACAAATAGCTGGGTCAAGTTAGGCCAAAATGACAGTTATGCAGAACTGTGTTGAATATAACAGAAAGAACTGAAACAACTCTGACAGTAGCAGAAAAGACAAATGCACAACGAGCAAAGAGATGAAAGGACTGAGTGAAATAACTTTGTTGTCACTGTAAATGAATTAATTATTTTTATTGTATGTGATGTAAAGGAAAGTCTCTGTAGGCAAAGAAAAACTCCACTGTAATACACAAATATATACATTCTGTTATATCATTCTGAATGTCCTGGACAAGAAAATGAGAAGGGGGAAGGCAAAGAGTCATACCTATTCATTTCGAATTCCCTATGGAATAAAAACAGTTATGAGGTTATCCCTATAAATAATGTTACCAGCATATGCATAAAGTAGTTGAGAGAATGAAGAAATGAGTGAGACAGTGTAAGAAGGAGAAGGAGCAGAAAGAGAAGCTGTGAAGATCCAGAGATGATTTAAAGCAGATATGAAGGCTGGAGGACAGCAATGAAGAAGGAATAGAACAAAGCTGATATCCAGGTAAGTCAACATGTGTTTTCATAGTAGTGTGAGGAAGTTGGTGCTTCCATATCAAGTTGTAGATTGATAGATGTCCAGTTGTAGCTGGTCGAGGTAGGAGCCTCCTGTGGATTGTAGCTTGCAGAAAACAGATGGGAGTTGGAGCTTCCTTGCATGTTGTAGCATGTAGAATTTGAGGTAGTAGCCTCCTGTAGGTTGAAGCCTACAGAAAATCAGTGGTGAGAGGGAGTTGGAGCTTGCCTTTGCATCACAACAATAATAAGATGTGGTTTTCTCCCTTATGGGTTTCCACGTATACTTGTTGTCCATATGCATGATGATTATGTGTTGATGTTCTGTTATTAATCTGCTTAATACTTGCTGCTCACATATTAAGATTGATGTTTCATTATATAATAAGTTGATCATGAAATGAAGGCGTAAATAATTTTAAAGGAAAGTTTTAAAAGTCCTTGAATGTGTTAAACTGATTCATCCCCCCTTCTCAGTTTAACTAAGGGTTCAACAATTGGTATCAGAGCAAGTTCCTTTGGTGTAAGCCTTATAGCTTGAAGGAGATTTGGTTGATTCATGGACTATCAAAATGTACCCGTGCTAAATACAAAAAACTTTCCTGAATGGAGAGATAAGGTTAAAACAGATTTAATGGCTTATGAACCTAAGGTATGGAAGCTTGTATGTGATGGTTATTGCACAAACTCTACCTCTTTGCAAGAACAGCAGTGGAATGCCAAGGCGAAATGTGTGATATATAATAGTCTTCATAACAAGGATCTTGATTTAATAATGGATCTAACCTCTGCAAAAGAAATCTGGGATAGATTACATTTCATGCATGAAGTAGACACTAGGGGCTGCATTGTCAATAAGGAGAAGAGAATCAAGAAGAAGAAAAATTCATGTCAAAAGGAAAATGTTCAATCAAATGAGGTACTTGCTAGTGTGAATGGAAGTAAGTTCCATGAAGAAATTATAGTGAAAGAACAAACTGAACTTGACATTGCCTCGACTGAAATAGGAATATTGAAGAATGAAAACAAAGACCTGAAGAAATTGGTGCAAATATGTGATGAGAAAGAATATGAAGATAAGAAAGAAATTGTTAGCCTAAAGACACAACTTGAAGAAGCAAGGAAAGTAGAAGACACTCTACTAAAGAAAATAAAGGATAAAATTCAAAAGAAAAAGAAATTGGAAGAAGAAGTAGTGTGCCTGAGAAATAAATTAGAAAAATCCCAAAGAGAATTATTAATGAATACTCCTCAAATGACAAGCTCTGAACAATTGGAAAAGATTCTAAATGCTCAAAGGTCTCCTCTCATAAAGGCTGGGATAAGATATGAAGGAGAAACCACTAGAAGACTGATAGAAGAAAGGAGCAGGGGGTGTAAGCAGCTCAGAGATGAGATTTCTTCCATGGAGACCTCGGAGAAGGCAAACATTGAAAAGAATGATGAAGCAACTCAAAAAGGAACCACAGAAGCAGAAGCGAGCAAGAACTTGATGTGTGATGAAACAAATAGAAACAAGCAGCAACATCAAGAGACAAAGAATGAGAGGAAGAAGCAAGCAGTTGCAAAAAGTTCAAATGTTCCTAAAGAAGAATTGAATAAGTTCGGAAGACCTCAAAGGAGATTCTTTCCTCCTATGAGAAATTTCACTTGTTTTCCCTGTCACAAACTGGGACATACTGTAGCATATTGTAAGACAAAGAAAATCCATTCCAACTAGCAAAGGATGTAGAAAATGAAAAGAATACCTCAAGCAAACAAATGGAGAGGACAACCTTTCACCAGGTACACTAATTGATTCCATGGCTATTGTTTTTCATGCAATGAATTTGGACATAAATCTGTTGAATGTAAATTGTGTTAAAAAAGGGGAACAAAATATTATACTTCAACTCAAACGTACTGTGGTAAAATAAGATGTTATGTATGCATCGAGCTTGGTCACAAAGAAAAATACTGTAAACTACCATATACATTAAACAACTCTAGACAGATGATGGAATCCAATCCAATCTGACAAAAATGTGAATAAAAAATAAGTGCAGACATTATGAAGAACCCTAATAAAGTTTGGAAGGAAAAGAGAAAGGGGGAGCCTGTTAACTCAATAACATAATGAATCCATCACAGTCTCAAGGGGAGCTTCTCTAAGAAGAAATATCCCAGGGGGAGAGTAGTCCATAAATAGTTCCCATGAAAGTAGTCTAAGAAGAGCTTCTTGGAATGAGAACAGCTATATGATTAGGAAGGGAAAGGACAATTTCTCTAACAGATATCTATAGAGGAAGAAGAATATCTGAAGCACACAATAGCCAACAAGTTGATGGAAGGAGAGAAGGCAGCAAGCAGCCATGATGGTAGAGGGAACATCAGCGATGAACATGTAAGCTAAGAAGACATCAACACATTAAGTGATGAATGGTTAAAATCACAAAAGTTATGTCTCGAGCTACAAAACTGGAAAGACCCATAAAGGATGATCACATTGTGCATCATACTGCTAGAATTAACAATGAATCACATTAAGAAGGATGAGTAAGAGAAGTGTCTATCATCATTATATCATTACATCATTCATCTATAAAAGGTCCCCTTGGAGGAATGCAGTTAAGTGAGTGATAAATCTCTAAGTGATTTTCCCATGAAGATTCTTAGTATAGAAATTGAAGATGTCTTCACGAAGATCATTATGTTAGAACAGTTGAATTGAATATAAAGCAGCAATGATTCTAGAGCAGTCCTAGAAAGGAACATGCAATGGCATTCCTTTGAACAGAATGACAGAATAAGAGAAAATGGTTAATGATGCCAAGATCAAATTCAGTATATTGATGATTGTTGGTGTGAATAGTTGAAAGCTCAATAGTAGAAACTATGAAGGTTGTCTTAACTATGGGTTCTTGTGCGAGCTAAAGTGAAATCTCTAGATGGTTTATCAAAGTAGTATCAATTGGTATTTGGTACAAGTAGCATGCCTATCAACAGAATATCATGCGTTATCAGTAGAGCAGCAGTATGGTACAGGTCCTCAGGATCAAAGGATTATGGAAAAAGTACATCAAGGTAGTATACCCAGCGTTATCTGCATTATTAAAGAATAAAAGGGTCAATGAAAGGGCAAAACGATCATTATCTTGTTTACACTTGAAGTAGTATATTGAGCATTGAAGCAATATCCATTTCTAGATATAACTGCATGCCTTCCTCAAGTCAACATAGATATATCTTCAAGGCCTCTTTCTTAAGATCATTCATAAAAATGTGTGAAGTTTGTTGGCTGAAGATATAAATTAAACAACTTGAAGATGTTTTTGTTGAAAATCATCATGACATAATAGTTAAAGTATCTGAAGTATGAAGGACTAGTTGTGATTACCATTTGAAGCTCAAAATTTTAATTCATCTAAATCCTACTTCAGCATAAAGGATTTGCTGGTAATTCACCATTAAAGAGAGATTGATCATTGACATACATACCCCCTTATGTCATAAATAAAATTGCATAGTTTATAAGTGAGACTGACCAATACATTGAATGTATCTAGCCTCAAGGGTTTGTTTTGAAAGTGCATTGTACAAGCAATAAAGCCATTTTGTCTCTTAGATTGAAAGATATTGTCTAATTTCACAATAAGTTGTAAGCTCTGGTTTGATTCATTGTTAACATCAGTAACAAGGACCTTTTAGCTATTAAGTGTAATATCCCTATCAGCAGACAAGCTCATATCACCACCAACAGGAAGTAAAGGTGACCCACATCTATAAAAGATATATTGGCATCGTCATAATTGAATAGATGTGTACTACATATATGTGTCTCAGATGAATAATGATAATATGGACTGAAGTATATTTGGAGCAGACTTTATATGACATATTGACCATTCTCGGTACTTTAGTATCATTCCAATGATGCATCTCTGATTATATAAGCATGGTACAAAGTCAGAAGAAGAAGGACTAAACACAACTCAGAGAGAGGAAATGAAATGATAGAAAGTACATTGGGAAAGGTGAAACCCTTTGCCATTGATGTCAAAGGGGGAGGAAAAACAAGTAGAAGAAGAAAGGTTCTTCTGAAAAGCAAGCAGAGGAAGACAAGACACTTCTCAAAATGAGAAGGGGGAGGAAGTCCTGGAGGAAGTATTGGAGTATTGCCATCAATACCAAAGGTGGAGACTATTGGAAATATTTTCATTGATGGAAAAGGAGCACAAAGGAGCAACACCTGAACTATCACTAAGACAAAGGAGCATAGAAGAACCAACAATAAGGCAAAGGAGTAGAGTAGGCAATAATGCAGTAAGAAAGCATAAAAGAGAGGTAGAGGAGCAGTAGAAAGGCAAGGAGCAAAATTAGACTATCAACAGAGGCAGCAAAGAAGCAAATGCAGCTAAGAAGCAAGGAAAACAAGGAGCAGAGGCAGCTGAGGCAGCAAAGGTAACAGAAAAGAAACAAAAGAAGAGAGGCAATGAATGCAGCTAAGCAACAAAGGCAGAGAAACATTGAATGTAGAGAGGCAGCAAATATAGCAGAGGCTACAAGAGGAGGGTTTAGAATCAGATGAAATTGTTGTAGAGAAAGAAAGTAAAGTGGCATATTTTTGTTTATCTGTGTATGCTTGGCAATTTCCCGGAGGGTTTCACCTCTCTGAAATCCATTTGATTATACATTCTGTGTATAATTTTGAGTATACTTACTTTTGTGTAAAGATTCAAAGGAATTTAGAGAATTCTGGTTTGTTTTCTTGAGATCGGGCAGTGTTAATTTATTTATGGTTATTGAGTTACGTAGCAGAAAGGAGGGTCTTATCCCTTTGAAAATTAATTGATTTATGGTTTTTTGTGTAGCATCGAGAGTTGTTAACCTCTGTAATAAGGGTTCAGAAGAAAAATTAGAACTTTGGTTCTTTGGTTGAGAGCGCATCGATAATCAGTCGTTGTTTATTGAGTTATGCAATGAAAAGGAGGTTTTCATGAGAAATTGAAGTTAAATGAAGAAATGGTGAAAATCTACATTTGAACCCGATTTAAAACAAAGTTTGCAAATTAAGCAGTTTTCAAGAAAACCAGACACTGTTGTCGCATAGCCCTTGAGTTGTGAGCGGTTTTTCCCATTTCGAACGCGATCGAATGATATTGCGACACGTCACAAGCACAATACTACCCATTTCACGTTGCTTTTGGGTGATAAAGTTCTGGGGTTGATTGAACGCGATTTCCGTCTGATCAGATCTGTGGGAGATCTGACGGTGTTCACGTCGGTGATTGCACGGGGTTTAAAACAAGGTATGGACCCGTCATTCTATGCAGCAGAGTTTTATTAAGGTTTGGAATCCAGTTATATGAGGCCGAAAGGCTTTAAACATTGTTTAAATCACAGTATAATATTACATTGCCGAGGGTTTTTAAATATTCATTTCTGAAGGTTTTAACGTTATTTCCGAAGGTCATTACATATTATAATGTGCATTATATTATTTCTGAAGGTCTAAAGATTCCAAAGGTTTTTTAATATTTCTGAAGGTTTAATGATATTTCTATAGAGTTTTATTAAAGTGGTTGAGGTTTGGAAATACACTGCCGAGGGGATTTTAACTTTTGTTTAAAAGGAAATTAAACATTTCCGAAGGTTCTGATATTCATTCCAAAAGAGTTTAAAACATTGGGATGAAGTGAGTTATATTGTTCCAAAGGTTAAAAAGGGGATTTTGCTTCTGAATATTATAAAAGTGGATTATAATGTTTTGAAAGGGAAAAGGGTGGAATTATCAAAGGTGTGGGACCAGCGTAAACAAACGCATGAGATTAAAGGACATGCGATGCGATGCGATGTAATCGCATATCGCAATCGGGGTAGGAGAAAAATCGCACAAACATAGTGGTCACAGAAAATGCAAAGTGCGATATGATGACGTGGGGATGACGTGGCAAGTGACGTGGCAAGTGACGTGGCAGCTGACATGGACCTGACCCCACAAATCACAAATAAATCAAGATGACGTGGCAAGATGATGTGGCACTGACATGGCGATGACATGGCACGATGACATGGAGACGGCGTGGACCTGGCCCGCATATCGTAAATCGCAAGATCGGAGGGGTGAAGATCGTAAGAGAAAAGTTGTGATGTGATGGACAGTGGTGATGCGATGCAAGCGATGGATGCGATGTGATGTGGTATGGCGAGGCGATGCGATAAAGGAGCCAGATGCGATGAAGCTTAGAACCATTATTTAAAGAGATTTCAAGTCCGGGTGTAAGTGATTTTCCTTTGCAACTCACATCGGAAAGAAAAGGAGCCATATAGCAAAGAATGTTTGAAATGCCAAAGTGTGATAAAGCGATAATACAGCCTGGTGGGACCCTTCACACATCGCATATTGGGAGAAAATATGGACGAAGACACATGGGATATTTGAATTGCCGAAGAGCGATAAAGAGAGCGGACGCGATAAAGAACAAAGCCGAAGCCTAAAGCATGTCAAGTCTGAGAGTATGTGGATTTTCCTTTGGAAATTTTCTCGGAGAGAAAAAGGAACATTATAATGTAAAACAAAAGGGAAAGTGTGAACGCGGGTAGAAAGGCTCGGGTAAGGATCCGACACAAAGAAAAAGGCAGAACCGAGTGTTTAGAAGAGTGGTGAAGGTTGAACGTTGTCGGCACGAGAAAGAGAGGCAGCGTTGGGAACAGAAGAATATAGTGGCCCTGTTGGAAACAAACAGCTGGGTCAAGTTAGGCCAAAATGACAGTTACACAGAACTGTGTTGAATATAACAGCAGGAACTGAAACGACTCTGACAGCAGCAGAAAAGACAAATGCAGAACGATAAAAGAGATGAAAGGACCGAGTGAAATAATTTTGTTGTAACTGTAAATGTAAAGGAATTAATTATTTTTATTGTATGTGATGTAAAGGCAAGTCTCCGTAGGCAAAGCAAAACTATACATTCTGTTATATCATTCTGAATGTCCTAGACAAGAAAATGAGAAGGGGGAAGGCAAAGAGTCATACCTGTTCATTTCGAATTCCCTATGGAATGCAAACAGTTATGAGGTCATCCCTATAAATAATGTTACCAGCATATGCATAAATTAGTTGAGTGAATGAAGAAATGAGTGAGACAATGTAAGAAGGAGAAGAAGTAGAAAGAGAAGTTGTGAAGATCCAGAGATGATTTAAAGCAGATATGAAGGCTGGAGGATAGTAGTGAAGAAGGAATAGAACAAAGTTGATATCCAGGTAAATCAGCATGTGTTTTCATAGTTGTGTGAGGAAGTTGGTGCTTCCATATCAAGTTGTAGCTTGGTAGATGTCCAGTTGTAGTTGGTTGAGGTAGGAGCCTCCTGTGGGTTGTAGCCTATAGAAAACAGATGGGAGTTGGAGCTTCCTTGCATGTTGTAGCATGTAAAATTTGAGGTAGTAGCCTCTTGTAGGTTGGAGCCTACAGAAAATCAGTGGTGAGAGGGAGTTGGAGCTTGCCTTTGCATCACAAAAATAATAAGATGTGGTTTTCTCCCTTATGGGTTTCCACTTATACTTGTTGTCCATATGCATGATGATTATGTGTTGATGTACTATATTTAATCTAATTAATACTTGTTGCTCACATATTAAGATTGATGTTTCATTATATAATAAGATGATCATGAAATGAAGGCGTAAGTAAGTTTAAAGGAAAGTTTTAAAAGTCCATGAATGTGTTAAACTGATTCACCCCCCCTCTCAATTTAACGAAGGGTTCAACATTATAAATACATGAGATACATAAAATAAGGTAGCTTCTTCCATAAAGGAAAATCTTCATCATACAATACATTCCTCCATCCCATGTTTCATGAATTTGATTGAGCATTATCATGCTCTCATTATTAGTCCTTTTGGCCTTATTGGACCCAAACTGCTGGTGAGAGGGAGTTGGAGTTCTCCTTTGCATCACAACAATAATAAGATGTTTTTTTCTCCCTTATGGGTTTCCACTTATAATTGTTGTCCATATGCATGATGATTATGTGTTGATGTTCTGTATTTAATCTGCTTAATACTTGTTGCTCACATATTAATATTGATGTTTTGTTATATAATAAGTTGATCATGAAATGAAGGTGTAAATAAGTTTAAAGGAAAGTTTTAAAAGTCCATGAATGTGTTAAACTGATTCACCCCCCCCCCCACTCTCAGTTTAACTAAGGGTTCAACAATTGGTATCAGAGCAGGTTCCTTTGGTGTAAGCCTTATAGCTTGAAGGAGATCTGGTTGAGTCATGGACTATCAAAATGTACTCGTGCTAAATACAACAAAATTTCCTGAATGGAGATATAAGGTTAAAACAGATTTAATGGCTTATGAACGTGAGGTATGGAAGCTTGTATGTGATGGTTATTGCACAGACACTACCTCTTTGCAAGAACAACAGTGGAATTCCAAGGCAAAATGTGCGATATATAATAGTCTTCATGACAAGGATCTTGATTTAATTATGGATCTAACCTCTGCAAAAGAAATCTGGGATAGATTGCATTTCATGCATGAAGTATACACTAGGGGTTGCATTTTCAAGAAGGAGAATATAATCAAGAAGAAGAAAAATTCATGTCAAAAGGAAAATGTTCAATCAAATGAGGTACCTTCTAGTGTGAATGGAAGTAAGTTCCATGAAGAAATTATAGTGAAAGAACAAAGCAAACTTGACATTTCCTTGACTGAAATACGAAGATTGAAGAATGAAAACAAAGACCTGAAGAAATTGTTGCAAATATGTGATGAAAAAGAATATGAAGATAAGAAAGAAATTGTTGGCCTGAAGACACAACTTGAAGAAGTAAGGAAAGTAGAAGACACTCTACTAAAGCAAATAAAGGATAAAATTCAGAAGCAAGAGAAATTGGAAGAAGAAGTAGTGTGCCTGAGAAAGAAATTAGAAAAAGCCCAAAGAGAATTATTAATGAATACTCCTCAAATGACAAGCTCTAAACAGTTGGAAAAGATTCTAAATGCTCAAAGGTCTCCTCTCATAAAGGCTGGGATAGGATATGAAGGAGACACTACTAGAAGACTGCCAGAAGAGAGGAGTATGGGGTGTAAGAAGCTTGGAGATGAGATTGCCTCCATGGAGACCTCGGAGAAGGAAGACATTGAAAGGAATGATGAAGCAGCTCAAAAATGAACCACAGAAGCAGAAGCGAGCAAGAACTTGATGTGTGATGAAACAAACAGAAACAAGTAGCAACATCAAGAGACAAAGAATGAGAGGAAGAAGCAAGTAGTTGCAAAAAGTTCAAATGTTCCTGAAGATCAATTTAACAAGTTCGGAAGTCCTTAAAGGAGATTTTTTCCTCCTATGATAAATGTCACTTGTTTTTCCTGTCACAAACTGGGACATACTGCAGCATATTGTAAGACAAAGAAAATCCATTCCAACCAGCAAAGGATGCAAAAAATGAAAAGACTACCTCAAGCAAACAAATGGAGAGGACAACCTTTCACCAGGTACACTAATAGATTCCATGGCTACTGTTTTTCATGCAATGAATTTGGACATAAATATGTTGAATGTAAATTGTGTTAAAAAAGGGGAACAAAATATTATACATCACCTCATATGTACCGTGGTAAAATAAGATGTTATGTATGCCTCAAGCTTGGTCACAAAGAAAAAGACTGTAAACTACCATATACATTAAAGAACTCTAGACAGATGATGGAATCCAATCCAATCCGACAAAACTGTGAATCAAAAAGAAGTGCAGACATTATGAAGAACCCTAATAAAGTTTGGAAGGAAAAGAGAAAGGGGGAGCCTGGTAAATCAATAACATAATGAATCTGTCATAGTCTCAGGGGGAACTGCTCTAAGAAGAAACATCCCAGGTGGAGAGCAGTCCATAAATAGTCCCCATGAAAGTACTCTAAGAAGAGCTCCTTGTAATGAGAACGGATATAAGATCAGGAAGGGAAATGACAATTTATCTAACAGAGATCTATAGAGGAATAAGAATACCTGAATCACATAATAGCCAACAGGTTGATGGAAGGAGAGATGGCAGCAAGCAGCCATGATGGTAGAGGGAACATCAGCCATGAACATGTAAGCTAAGAATACATCAACACATTAAGTGACGAATGGTTAAAATCACAAAAGTTATGTTTCGAGCTACAGAACTGGAAAGACCCATAAAGGATGATCACATTGTGCATCATACTGCTAGAATTAACAATGAATCACATTAAGAAGGATGACTAAGAGAAGTGCCTATCATCATTATATCATTACATCATTCATCTATAAAAGGTCCTCTTGGAGGAATGCAGTTAAGTGAGTGATAAATCTCTAAGTGATCTTCCCATGAAGATTCACAGTATGGAAATTGAAGATGTCTTCCCGAAGATCATTATCTTAGAATAGCTGAATTGAATATAAAGAAACAATGATTCTGGAGCAGTCCTAGAAAGGAACATGCAATGGCATTCCTTTGAACAGAATTACATAATAAGAAAAAATGGTTAATGATGCCAAGATAAAATTCAGTATATTGATGATTGTTGGTATAAATAGTTGAAAGCTCAATAGTAGAAACTATGACGACTGTCTTAACTATGGGTTCTTGTGCGACCTGAAGTGAAATCTCTAGATGGTTTATCAAGGTAGTATCAATTGGTATTTGGTACAAGCGGCATGCCTATCAATATAATATCATGTGTTATCAGTAGAGTAGTGGTATGGTACAGATCCTGAGGATCAAAGGATTATGGCAAAAGTACATCAAGGTAGTATACCCAGCGTTATCTGCTTTATTAAAGCATAAAAGGGTCAATGAAAGGGAAAAAGGATCATTATCTTGTTTACACTTGAAGTAGTATATTGAGCATTGCAGCAATATCCATTTCTAGATATAACTGCATGCCTTCCTCAAGTCAGCACAGATATATCTTCAAGGCCTCTTTCTTCAGATCATTCATAAAACTGTGTGAACTCTGTTGGCTGAAGGTATCAATTAAACAACTTGAATATTTTTTTGTTGAAAATCATCATGAAAGAATAGTTAAAGTATCTGAAGTATGAAGGACTAGTTGTGATTACCATTTGAAGCTCAAAATTTTAATTCATCTAAATCCTGCTTCAGCATAAAGGATTTGCTGGTAATTCACCATTAAAGAGAGATTGATCATTGACATACATACTCCCTTATGTCATAAATAAAATTACATAGTTGATAAGCGAGACTGACCAATACATTGAATGTATCTAGCCTCAAGGGTTTGTTTTGGAAGTACACTGTACAAGTAGTAAAGTCATTTTGTCTCTTAGATTGAAAGGTATTGTCTAATCTCACAATAACTTGTAAGCTTTAGTTTGATTCATTGTTCACGTCAGTAACAAGGACCTTTCAGCTATTAAGTGTAATATCCCTATTAGCAGACAAGCTCATATCACCACCAATAGGAAGTAAAGGTGAACCACATCTGTAAAAGATATATTGGCATTTTAATAATTGAATAGATGTATACTACAGATATGTGTCTCAGATGAATATCATAATATGTACTGAAGTATATTTGGAGCAGATTTTATATGACGTATGGACCATTCTGAGTACTTTAGTATTATTCCAATGATGCATCTTTGATTATATAAGCATGGTACAAATTCAGAAGAAGAAGGCCTAAACACAACTCAGAGAGAGGAAATGAAAAGATAGAAAGTACATTGTGAAAGGTGAAACCTTTTTCCATTGATGTCAAAGAGGGAGGAAAAGCAAATAGAAGAAGAAAGGTTCTTCTGAAAAGCAAGTAGAGGAAGAAAAGACACTTCTCAGAATGAGAAGGGGGAGGAAGTCCTGGAGTAAGTATTGGAGTATTGCCATCAATGCTAAAGGGGGAGACTATTGGAAATATTGTCATTGATGACAAAGGAGTAGCACCTGAACTATCACTAAGACAAAGGAGTAGAGAAGAACCAACAATAAGGAAAATGAGTAGAGCAGGCAATAATGCAGTAAGAAAGCATAAAATAGAGGTAGAGGAGCAGTAGAAAGAAAAGGAGTAGCATTAGACTATCAGAAGAGTCAACAAAGACGCAAATGCAGCTAAGAAGCAAGGAAAACAAGGAGCAGAGGTAGCTGAGGCAGCAAAGGTAATAGTGAAGTAACAAAAGCAGAGAGGCGGCAAATGCAGCTAAGCAACAAAGGCAGAGAAACAACAAATGTAGAGAGGCATCCAATATAGCAGAGGCTACAAGAGGATGGTTTAGAATCAGATGAAATTGTTGCAGAGAAATAAAGTAAAGTGGCAGATTTTTGTTTATCTGTGTATGCTTGGAAATTTCCTGAAGGGTTTCACCTCTCTGAAATCCATTTGATTATACATTCTGTGTAGAATTTTGAGTATACTTACTTCTGTGTAAAGATTCGGAGGAATTTAGATAATTCTGGTTCGTTTGATTGAGATCGGGAAGTGTTAATTTATTTATGGTTATTGAGTTACGCAGCAGAAAGGGGGGTCTTATCCCTTTGAAAATTCATTGATTTATGGTTTTTTGTGTAGCATCGAGAGTTGTTAACCTCTGTAATAAGGGTTCAGAAGAAAAATTAGAACTCTGGTTCTTTGGTTGAGAGTGCAGCGATAATAAGTATATTTTTATTGAGTTATGCAATGAAAAGGAGGTTTTCATGAGAGATTGAAGTTAAATGAAAAAATGGTGAAAATATGCGTTTGAACGTGATTTAAAACAAAGTTTGCAAGTTAAGCGGTTTTTAAGAAAACCAGACACTGTTGTCGCACAACCTTTGAGTTGTGAGTGGTTTTTCCCATTTTGAACGTGATCGAATGATATTATGACATGTCACGAGCACAATACCACCCATTTCGCGTTTCTTTTGGGTGATAAAGTTTTGGGGTCGATTGAACACGATTACCGTCAGATTAGATCTGTGGGAGATCCGACGATGTTCGCGTCGGTAATTGCACAGGGTTTAAAACAAGGTATGGACTCTTCATTCTATGCAACAGAGTTTTATTAAGGTTTGCAATCCGGTTATATGAGGCCGAAAGGCTTTAAACATTATTTAAAGCACAATATAATATTACATTGGTGAGGGTTTTTAAATATTCATTTCCAAAGGATTTAACATTATTTCTGAAGTTCATTACATATTATAATGTGCATTACATTATTTCCAAAGGTCTAAAGATTCCGAAGGTTTTTTAATATTTCTGAAGGTTCAATGATATTTCAATATAGTTTTATTAAAGTGGTTGAAGTTTGGAAATACACTACCAAGGGGATTTTAACTTTTGTTTAAAAGGAAATTAAAAATTTCTGAAGGTTCTAATATTCATTCCAAAAGAGTTTAAAACATTGGGATAAAATGATTTATATTGTTCAAAAGGTTAAAAAGGGGATTTTGCTTTTGAATATTATAAAAGTGGATTATAATATTTTGAAAGGTAAAAGGGTGGAATGATCAAATGTGTGGGACCGACGTAAACAAACGGATGAGATTAAAGGAGATGCGATGTGACATATGCGATGCAATGTAATCGCATATCGCAATTGGGGTAGGAGAAAAATTGCACAAACATAGTGGTCACAGAAAATGCGAAGTGCGATATGATGACGTGGAGATGATGTGGCAAGTGACGTGGCAAGTGATGTGGCAGCTGACGTGGAACTGACCCCAAAAATTGCAAATAAATCAAGATGACATGGCAAGATGACGTGGCAGTGACATGGTGATGACATGGCACGATGACATGGAAATTATGTGGACCTGGCCTGCATATCGTAAATCATAAGATCGGAGGGGTGAAGATCGTAAGAGAAAAGTTGCGATGCGATGGACAGTGGCAACACAATGGGAGCGATGGATGTGATGTGATGTGGTATGGCAAGGCGATGCAATAAAGGAGCCAGATGCGATTAAGCTCAGAACCATTATTTAAAGAGATTTCAAGTCCGAGTGTAAGTGAATTTCCTTTGTAACTCACATCGGAAAGAAAAGGAGCCATATAGAAAAGAACGTTTGAAATGGCGAAGTGCGATAAAGTGATAATACAGCTTTGTGGGACCCTTCACACATCGCATATCGGGAGAACAGATGGACGAAGGCACATGGGATATTTGAATCGCCGAAGAGTGATAAAGAGAGTAGATGTGATAAAGAACAAATCTAAAGCATGTCAAGTCTAAGAGTATGTGGATTTTCCTTTGGAAATCGTCTCAGAGAGCAAAAGGAAGATTATAACGTAAAAAAAAAGGGAAAGTGTGAACGCGGGTAGAAAGGCTCGGGTAAGGACCCGACAAAGAGAAAAAGGCAGAACCGAGTGTTTATAAGTGCAGTGAAGGCTAAACGCTGTGGGCATCAGAAAGAGAGGCAGATTCGGGAACATAAGAATATAGTGGCCCTGTTGGAAACAAACAACTGGGTCAAGTTAGGCCAAAATGACAGTTATGCAGAACTGTGTTGAATATAACAAGAGGAACTGAAATGAATATGACAGCAGCAGAAAAGAAAAATGAACACTGAGCAAAGAGATGAAATGACTGAGTGAAATAATTTTGCTGTAACTGTAAATGTAAATGAATTAATTATTTTTATTGTATGTGATGTAAAGGAAAGTCTTTGTAGGCAAAGAAAAACTCCACTGTAATACACAAATATATACATTTTGTTATATCATTCTAGAGTCATACCTATTCATTTCTAATTCCCTGTGGAATGAAAAAAGTTATGAGGTGATCCCTGTAAATAATGTTACCAACATATGCATAAAGTAGTTGAGAGAATGAATAAATGAGTGACACAGTGAGAAGGAGCAGAAAGAGAAGCTGTGAAGATCCAAAGATGATTTAAAGCAGATATGAAGGTTGGAGGACAACAATGAAGAAGGAATAGAATAGAGCTGATATCCAGGTAAATCAGCATGGGTTTTCATAGTTGTGTGAGGAAGTTGGTGCTTCCATATCAAGTTGTAGCTTGATATATGTCAAGTTGTAGCTGGTTGAGGTAGGAGCCTCCAGTGGGTTGTACCGTACAGAAAACATATGGGAGTTGGAGCTTCCTTGCATGTTGTAGCATGTAGAATTTGAGGTAGTAGCCTCTTTTGGGTTGGAGTCTACAGAAAATTAGTGGTGAGAGGGAGTTGGAGATTTCCTTTGCATCACAACAATAATAAGATGTGGTTTTCTCCCTTATGGGCTCCACTTATACTTGTTGTCCATATGCATGATTATTATGTGTTGATGTTCTATATTTAATATTCTTAATACTTGCTGATCATATATTAAGCTTGATGTTTCATTATATAATACGTTGATCATGAAATGAAGGCGTAAACAAGTTTAAAGGAAATTTTTAAAATTCCATCAATGTGTTAAACTGATTCACCTCCCCCCCCCCGCCTCTCTTAGTTTAACTAAGGGTTCAACATCATAAATACACGAGATACATAAAATAAGGTAGCCTCTTCCATAAAGGAAAATCTTCATCATACTATACATTCCTCCATGCCATGTTTCATGAATTTTATTGAGCATTATCATGCTCTCATTATTAGTCCTTTTGGCCTTATTGGACCCAAACTTCACCATTCCAGCATTATGCAAAAGAAGAAGGGAGGGAGCAACATGGGTTGACATATATGTCAAACCATATTCTCCTAATAACAACCATTGGAGTAAGGCCCTTTGCTGCAATCCTCCATCTCCTCCACGTAAGATGGACAAGCCAAACTCCCCCAAAAGAAACCAAAGCAACAAGAGATCTTGCTTCTTTCTCTCTTCCTCATGTGCATTATGAAGTAGAGCCATACTAATGGACATATGAAATGCCACATCATTCCAATACAAAGAGTCATCATCAATGCACATCATGAGATTATTATGCCAAATTTCACACAATACAAAACACATAGACATAGGAGATGTCATGTGGTTTCCAAACTCTCTTAAGTGAAACAAAAATGAACATGCCTTCCTTTGCTGCAATTTATCATTAACACACACGGCATGAATCAGAAAAATATGAACTATTGGGTGGTATCCATACTCACCCAAGAGAAGTCAGCGCAGCCATGCCTCCTTCTTCATTTCATATGTGTTTTTCAAGGCATGGATCAAAAAAATAGGAGCCTTTGGAGAGGGACAGAAATCTCCCAATAATAACCAATGTAACCAAGCTTGCTAGCCCATGTAAATATTGAAGTGGTCATGTGACCCCTTGCTCATCATCCTCATCCACTCACCCCAATATGTTGTAGAATCATGGCATCCTCCCTTTGTAGAATACCATTCCCCTCAAACTGTTGAAGAAATTTGCACTTCCTCAAATGTTGAAGTGCATCTCTAATGAGATCTCTTAATGACATTCTCTCTCCATCAGACACCCTCCAAAACCAAAGAAGTTTTGGGTTTGCTGCAAGTAGAACTTTCTCTTTTAGTAGTGAGATGCTCATTGAGAAAGGGTCATCTAGAAGGGAGAAAGTGTTTCTCATTTCAAGATGTCTACCATTTGTCATCTTTTCTTCCATTGGTTCATGAGTGACGCTGCCTCCAGAATGCTCCAAGAATGATGAAAACCTTTCTTTGTCACAACTAGTAAGTGACAATGTTGTAGATCTGCAGGGTAACACATATGCTGTCTCAAAGTAAGGCACAATACTGATCTCATAATCAGCCATTGTACATAGGATAATGCTAATCCCATTTTCTGAAACTCTACATTTCAACTCAAAGGGTTGAATGTAGCTCAACAATGATGAACAGGGATAGTTATCAGTCTCCCCCTTGATTATATGAAGGGTCCACTGTGCTGTGATATGCCTCTGCTTCAAATCAGCATTTTTTTCTAACCCTTGGTTATACATAGATCTTGAAACAATAGGTGCTGAAATTTTATCCATACCTTGGATCAACTGATATGTGGGAGCCTCTTGGCAGAACACAAGAGTTCGTCCAACCGGGACAATAATGTCTCCAACTGTTGGTAAGAGTGATGGCCTCTTTTCTTCAAGTGTACCAGCGTTGGTATCTTCCTTCTCTTCCTCATGCATCTCTTGATCCATGTATGGGACTCCATATGTCAAGAGCTCAAGACTACCTTGCAAAGATGCAATTGTCCCTTCTCCAGATACAAGTACTTCTACAGCATGTGTTGAAAGTAGTGACCTATTGTCCAGAGTGACAATATTGACTTTCTTTTTCTTCTCTACATCAAACTTCTTCCTTAACTTGTGCAAGAAATATGAATACTTGGTCACCTTTGCATGCTCTAGGTGCCCAAACCATCATTCTTCTGCTTCATCTAAGAGATGAAGTGCTGTAATTTGAACAGAATTTTCTTCAGCCACAAGATGTAGCTTGAAAAATGAATCTAACTCCCTCCTCCAAGCCTTGACATTTCTTGAGGAAGATCCATCAAATGTAGGCAAATAGAATCTATTATGCCTCTTCCTTCTATTGCTGCTACAGGATCCTCTTTCTTCTTAATCTAGAATAATTTTTGGAGAGTTAGCTTCTCCTTGAAAGTTCTATACTGTGCTTTGTACTCTTCAAGATATAGACTAAGAGTCTCATGAGTCTCAGGTCCATTCCTTCCTTCATTTATACACCTTTCACCTTCTTCAAAGAGAGTGGGCATAGTGGATCTATGAGGATATCTAGGATTCTACGGTTTCCTTCTTTGCTGATAGGAAGTGTTGAGGCCTTCCTCATTACATCTTCTTCTTGAATCTTCTTTCTTCCTTCCCTCTTTCATTTGATAAACCTCCTTGGAGAGATCTTGCATAGATCTATAGAAGTGAGTGGCAGAATTTTCTTCCTCCATGATAGATCTCATCTATCTGCTTTTTCTTAGATACAAAAGATGAAGTGTCCACAAGCTGAGAAAAAGATCATGCTCTGATACTACTGTAATATCCCAAAAGGGATAATGCAGTAATACTTCACACAATATAAGGACTTACAACAAGATAAATAATAAATCTTAAGTACACATCAGAATATGCAGAAAGAGCTGAGCTATTTTATTATATTGGAGATGAATCAATTAAAAAAGTACAAAACATAGGTAGATCTAGCCATAAAGATGAGCTAGGATCAGCCTGAAAAAATGTATGCAACAGGTACAACGTAACTAAAGAGGCTCTACAACAAATACTGCGTTGTCTCTTTAGCAGAATATGAACATATGGTTGTATTCTGAAAAGAGAAATGCAAATCTACTCAAAACTAGAGCTCAGATGATGCCAAGATTCAAGATCTGGCCAATGTGATGGATTCCCAAGATAATCCAGAAACGATTTTCCAAATCTACAACTTTGGAAAGTCACCTCCCTAGGATTTGATCCTTGATCTACTGGGAAATATAGATCTGGAGCTAGATTTGACAAATAGATGGTTGAAATATGATATCATATCAGATCTATGCTTGAAGGGTTGATCGCTTATTCAAATCTATGAGCTAGAAGGTCTAGATCTAGCTTCTCAATCCTTCAATGATGATTGCAGGTGCTGCAATAAAACTGCCTCGAGAAACTATGATGTGAGGGAAAGAGAGACCTTTTGCCTACTTAAAAATTTTGCAATAAAATCCAGGATGATGGTAAGACTAATGGCAATGTGAGGGGATGATCCCTCACAGGATTGCTAGTTGAAATACTAGCAACTTCCTTTCTCCTTTGAGATCTAAAATATGGACAACGTTATTCCTAAGGAGAAGGAATAATGCCTCACCTTGTTCTCCAACATGTATCAAGACAACTTCCACCTTTCCAAACCGATTTTCGTAACTGCATTTTTGAAGATGATTTTTCGCGTAAAGTAGGAAAATGAAATGTCACTTAAAGCCTCGATGTATAATGAAGTACAAACTTTTCTAGATATACTCTAAGAAAGAGGTGGGATTCCCACCGGAACACTCGTGCTAAAAAGCACCCGCAATCTCGCTGTCACCCAAGAATTCGCTGGAATGTCACTTTACAATTCCATCTAAAAGATCATACATCAAATAATCCAAGATGCCTTTCACCTTTGCCTTCATCTCTTTATAATGTTTGAGCTTCCCAATCCTTGGCCCTAATCTCAACTGCGTAGTCACATGTGGAAAAGATCCTCCAAGTGGGACTGCGCTGTTTGACCAAATCAACTAACAAGTCTAGGTGCAATGTACACCTCCTCCATCATTTGTGCTTCATTTGCACATGATCTTCCATCACTTGACCATGAATGCTCAATGATCCTTTGCTTGACATATTCAAGATCTTAGTTGATTAAATCAACCCTCCATGATCTCTCTCATTAAATGAGACATGATCTCCAATCTCTGTCGCATTAGTAGTTGCTCAACTACCTCATTTTGCAGATCTAGGCTTAATTAGTCCACATTCACACACAAAAAGTGGATCTTATTCATATTTGGGGCTTGTGGGTCCCTCCACCCTTTTATTTACTTAATTCATGAAGAAAATTAAGGACTCTAATATCCCAAGTATGATGTTCAAATTTTGGAATATTACAGAACACCCCCCCCCCCCCACCCACCCCACGGAAAAACGTTGCTTGTCCTCAAGCAACTCAAAAGGTAGATGCACCATCCATCTATTCCCCTCCAAATGGCATCCACATAAGGAAGGCTTCTTCCATTTGCTGCAATATGTTATGCATGTTTGGTTCCATAATTGTCTTTTAGAAATATATGGGAAGACTTCCAACTGCATGGCTAGATCTCCTCCTCCCATCAATAAGCACAAAATGACAATCACATGATGTCCAACAACATCAGAAATACACGAGATACATAAAATAAGTTAGCTTCTTCCATAAAGGAAAAGTTTCATCATACAATACATTCCTCCATCCCATGTTTCATGAATTTGATTGAACATTATCATGCTCTCATTATTAGTACTTTTGGCCTTGTTGGACCCAAACTTCACCATTCCAGCGTTATGAAAAATAATAAGGGAGGGAGAAACATGGGTAGACATATATGTCAAACCATATTCTCCTAATAAAAACCATTGGAGTAAGGTCCTTTTCTACCATCCTCCATCTCCTCCATGTAAGATGGACAAGCCAAACTCCCCCAAGAGCAACCAAAGCAACAAGAGATGTTGCTAATTTCTCTCTTCCTCATGTGCATTATGAAGTAGAACCATACTAATGGAAATATTAAATGTCACATCATCCAATACAAAGAGTCATCATCAATGCACATCATGAGATTATTACGCCAAATTTCACACAATACAAAACACATAGACATAGGAGATGTCATGTGGTGGCCAAACTCTCTTAAGTGAAACAAAAATGAACATGCCTTCCTTTGTTGCAATTTATCATTGACACACAAGGCATGAATCAAACAAATATGAGCTATTAGGTGGTATCCATACTCACCCTAGAGCAGCTAGCGCAACCATGCCTCCTTCTTCATTTCATATGTGTTTTTCAAGGCATGGATCAGAAAAATAGAAGCCTTTGAAGAGTGACAAAAATCTCCCAATGGAAACCAATGTAACCAAGGTTTCTGGCCCATGTAAATATTCAAGTGGTCATGTGACCCCTTGCTCATCATCCTCATCCACTCACCCCAATATGGAAGATGAGTGATGTGCTGCAGAATCATGGCATCCTCCCTTTGTAGAATACCATTCCCCTAAAATTGTTGAAGAACTTTGTACTTCCTGAAATGTTGAAGTGCATCTCTAATGAGATCTCTTAATGAGATTCTCTCTCCATCAAAGGCCCTCAAAATCCAAAGAATTTTTGGGTTTGTTGCAAGTAAAAGTTTCTCTTTGAGCAGTGAGATGTTCATTGAGAAAGGGTCATCTAGAAGGGAGAAAATTTTTCTCATTTCAAGATGTCTACCATTTGTCATCTTTGCTTCCATTGGTTCATGAGTGAAGCTGCCTCCAGAATGCTCCAAGAATTATGAAGCCCTTTCTTTGTCATAGCTACTAAGTGACAGCGTTGTAGATCTGCAGGGTAACACATATGCTGTCTCAAAGTAAGGCACAATACTGATCTCATAATCATCCATTGTACATAGGATAATGCTAATACCATTTTCTGAAACTCTACATTTCAACTCAAAGGGTTGAATGTAGCTCAAAAATGATGAACAGGGATAGTTCTCAGTCTCCTCCTTGATTAGATCAAGGGTCCTCTGCGCTGTGATATGCCTCTGCTTCAAATCAACATTTTGTTCTAACCCTTGGTTATGCATAGATCTTGAAACAATAGGTGCTGAAATTTTATGCATACCTTGGATCAAATGATATGTGGGAACCTCTTGGTAGAACACAAGAGTTCCTTCAACTGGGAAAATAGTGTCTCCAACTGCTGGTAAGAGTGATGGCCTCTTTTCTTCAAGTGTACTAGTGCTGGTATTTTCCTTCTCTTCCTCATGCATCTCCTGATCCATGCATGGGACTCCATATGTTAGGAGCTCAAGACTACCTTGCAAATATGCAAGTGTCCCTTCTCCATATACAAGTAATTCTGTAGCATGTGGTGAAAGTAGTGACCTCTTGTCCAAAGTGACAAGATTGACATTCTCTTTCTTGTCTACATCAAACTTCTTCCTCAAATTGTGCAAGAAATCTGAATACTTGGTCACCTTTGCATGCTCCAGGTGCCCAAACCACCAATCTTCTGCTTCATCTAAGAGATGAAGTGCTGCAATTTGAATAGCCTTTTCTTCAGCCATAAGATGTAGCTTGAAAAATGAATCTAACTCCCTCCTCTAACCCTTGACATTGCTTGAGGAAGATCCATCAAATGTAGGCAAATAGAATCTATTATGCCTCTTCCTTCTATTGCTGCTGTAGGATCCTCTTTCTTCTTTAATCTAGAAGAATTTTTGGAGAGTTAGCTTCTCCTTGAAAGCTCTAGACTATGCTTTTTACTCTTCAAGATAGAGACTGAGAGTCTCATGAGTCTTAGGTTCATTCCTTCCTTCATTTCTACACCTTCCACCTTCTTCAAAGAGAGTGGGCATATTGGATCTATGAGGATATCTAGGATTCTCCAGTTTCCTTCTTTGCTGATAGGAAGTGCTGGGGCCTTCCTCATCACATCTTCTTCTTGGATCTTCTTTCTGCCTTCCCTCTTTCATTTGATATACCTCCTTGGAGAGATCTTGCATAGATCTACAGAAGAGAGTGGTAGAATTTTCTTCCTCCATGATAGATATCATCTATCTACTTCTTCTTAGATGCAAAAGATGAAGTGTCCACAAGCTGAGCCAAAGATCAGGCTCTGATACCACTGTAATATCCTAAAAGGGATAATGCAGTAATACTTCACATAATATAAAAACTTACAACAAGATAAACAATAAATCTTAAGTACACATCATAATATGCAGAAAGAGCTGAGCCATTATATTATATTGGAGATGAATCAGTTACACAAATACATAATATAGGTAGATCTAGCCATAAAGATGAGCTTGGATCACCCTGAAAACATGTATGCAACATGTACATCATAACTAGAGAGGCTTTGCAGCAAATACTGTGCTGTCTCTTTAGCAGAATATGAACATATGGTTGCAAGATGAAAAGAGAAATGCAGATCTACTCAAAATTGGAGCTCAAATGATGCCAAGATTCAAGATCTGGCCAATGTGATGGATTCCCAAGAGAACCCAGAAAGGATTTTCTAGATCTGCAACTTTGGAAAATCACCTCCCTAGGATTTGATCCTTGATCTACTAGGAAATACAGATCTGAAGCTAGATCTGACAAATAGATGGCTGAAATATGATATCATATAAGATCTATTCTTGAAGGGTTGATCCCTTCTTCATATCTATGAGCTAGAAGCTCTAGATCTAGCTTCTCAATCCTCCAATGATGATTGCAGCTGTTGCAACACAACTTCCTCTAGTAACTACGCTGTGAGGGAAAGAGAGGCCTTTTTCCTGCTGAAAAATGCTGCAATAAACTCCAGGTTGATGGTAAGACTGATGGAAATGTGAGGGGATGATCCCTCACAGGATTGCTAGCTGAAATACTAGCAACTTCCTTCCTCCTTTAAGATCTGCAATATGGACAACGTTATTCTGGAGGAGAATACTGCTGCTAGGAGGTCAATAAATTTTGGCCTAGTGCCAGATCTGAAATGTGGCTCTGGGAGTGCTGATCTATAAGCCCAAGTGATGGGAATAATCCTCACCTTGTTCTTCAGCTAAAGTACTGAAGAAAACTTCCACCTTCCAAACTGATCTTCCAAAATCTGCAGATTTCTAAATATGAATGTTCTGCAGAAAGTAGGAAAAATAAATGGCACTTAAATCCTGATGTATAATGAAGTAAAATCCTCTTTCTAGAGCTACTCTAAGAAAGAGGTGGGATTCCCACCCAGGAACACCATGTGCTAAACAACACTTGCAATCTCTGCTAAACAGCCCAAGAATGCAGTGGAATGTCACTTGACAATTCCAGATCTAAAAGATCATACATCAAATATTCCAAGATTCCTTTCACCTTTGCCTTCATCTCCTTTATAATGTTTGAGCCTCCCCAAGCCTTGGCCCTAATCTCAACCATGCAGTCACATGTGGACAAGATCCTCCAAGTGGGACCGCGTTGTTTGACCAAATCAACCAACAAGTGTAGGTGCAATGTACACCTCCTCCATTATTTGTGCTTCATTTGTACATGATCTTGCATCACTTGATCATGAATGCTCAATGATCCTTTGTTTGACATTTTCAAGATCTTAGTTGACTGAATCAACCCTCCATGATCTCTCTCATTAAATGAGACATGATCTCCAATCTCTTTCACATTAGTAGTTGCTCAATTACCTGATTTTGCAGATCTAGGCTTAATTAGTTCACATTCACACACAAAAAGTGGATCTTATTCATATTTGGGGTTTGTGGGTCCCTCCACCCTTTTATTTACTTAATTCATGAAGAAAATTAAGGACTCTAATATCCCAAGTATGATGTTCAAATTTGGGAATATTACAGTCTCCCCCCCCCCCCCCCATGAAAAATGTTGCTTGTCCTCAAGCAACTCAAAAGGTAGATGCACCAGCCATCTATTCCCCTCCAAATGGAATCCACATAAGGAAGGATTTTTCCATTTGCTGCAATATGTTATGCATGTTTGCTTCCATAGTTTTCTTTTAGAGATATATGGGAAGACTTCCAACTGCATGGCTAGATATCCTCCTCCCATCAAGAAGCACAAAATGACAATCACATGATGTCCAACAACATCATAAATACATGATATACATAAAATAAGGTAGCTTCTTACATAAAGACAAAGCTTCATCATACAATACATTCCTCCATCCCATGTTTCATGAATTTGATTGAGCATTATCATGCTCTCATTATTAGTCCTTTTGGCCTTATTGGATCCAAACTTCACCATTCCAGCATTATGCAAAAGAAGAAGGGAGGGAGCAACATGGGTAGACATAGATGTCAAACCATATTCTCCTAATAACAACCATTGGAGTAAGGCCCTTTGCTACCATCCTCCATCTCCTCCATGTAATATGGACAAGCCAAACTCCCCCAAAAGCAACCAAAGCAGCAAGAGATCTTGCTGCTTTCTCTCTTCCTCATGTGCATTATGAAGTAGAACCATACTAATGGACATATGAAATGTCACATAAGTCAAATACAAAGAGTCATCATCAATGCACATCATGAGATTATTATGCCAAATTTCACACAATACAAAACACAGACATAGGAGATGTCATGTGGTGGCCAAAATCTCGTAAGTGAAGAAAAAATGAACATGCCTTCCTTTGCTGCAATTTATCATTGACACACAAGGCATGAATAAAAAAAATATGAACTATTGGGTGGTATCCATACTCACCCAAGAGCAGCCAGCGTAGCCATGCCTCCTTCTTCATTTCATATGTGTTTTTCAAGGCATGGATCAGAAAAATAGGAGCCTTTGGAGAGTGATAGAAATCTCCCAATGGAAACCAACGTAACCAAGCTTGCTGGCCCATGTAAATATTCAAGTGGTCATGTGACCCATTTCTCATCATCCTCATCCACTCACCCCAATATGGAAGATGAGTGATGTGCTGCAGAATCATGGCATCCTCTCTTTGTAGAATACCATTCCCCTCAAATTGTTGAAGAACTTTGCACTTCCTAAAATGTTGAAGTGCATCTATAATGAGATCTCTTAATGATATTCTCTCTCCATCAAAGGCCCTCCAAAACCAAAGAATTTTTGGGTTTTCTGCAAGTAGAAGTTTCTCTTTGAGCAGTGAGATGCTCATTGAGAAAGGGTCATCTAGAAGGGAGAAAATGTTTCTCATTTCAAGATGTCTACCATTTGTCATATTTTCTTCCATTGGTTCATGAGTGAATTTTCCTCCAGAATGCTCCAAGAATGATGAAGCCCTTTCTTTTTCACAGATACTAAGCAACAACGTTGTAGATCTGCAGGGTAACACATATGTTGTCTCAAAGTAAGGCACAATACGAATCTCATAATCAGCCATTGTACATAGGATAATGCTAATACCATTTTTTGAAACTCTACATTTCAACTCAAAGGCTTGAATGTAGCTCAACAGTGATGAACAGGGATAGTTATCAATCTCCTCCTTAATTAGATCAAGGGTCCTTTGTGCTGTGATATGCCTCTGCTTCAAATCAACATTTTTTTCTAACCCTTGGTTACGCATAGATCTTGAAATAATAGGTGCTGAAATTTTATGCATGCCTTGGATCAACTAATATGTGGGAACCTCTTGGAAGAACACAAGAGTTCCTCCAACCGGGACAATAGTGTCTCCAACTGTTGGTAAGAGTGACAGCCTCTTTTCTTCAAGTCTACTAGCACTGGTATCTTCCTTCTCTTCCTCATGCATCTCCTGATCCATGCATGGGACTCCATATGTCAAGAGCTGAAGAATACCTTGCAAAGATGCAAGTGTCCCTTCTCCAGATACAAGTACTTCTGTAGCATGTGGTGAAAGTAGTGACCTCTTGTCCAGAGTGACAATATTGACATTCTCCTTCTTCTCTACATCAAACTTCTTCCTCAACATTTGCAAGAAATCTGAATAGTTGGTCACTTTTTCATGCTCTAGGTGCCCAAACCACCAATGTTCTGCTTCATCTAAGAGATGAAGTGCTGCAATTTGAACAAATTTTTCTTCAGCCACAAGATGTAGCTTGAAAAATGAATCTAACTCCCTCCTCCAAGCCTTGACATTGCTTGAGGAAGATCCATTAAATGTAGGAAAATAGAATCTATTATGCCTCTTCCTTCTATTGCTGCTGTAGGATCCTCTTTCTTCTTTAATCTAGAAGATTTTTTGGAGAGTTAGCTTCTCCTTGAAAGCTCTAGATTTTGTTTTTTACTCTTGAAGATATAAACTGAGAGTCTCATGAGTCTCAGGTTCATTCGTTCCTTCATTTCTACACCTTTCACCTTCTTTAAAGAGAGTGGAAATAGTGGATCTATGAGGAGATCTAGGATTCTCCGGTTTCCTTCTTTGGTGATAGGAGGTGCTGGGGCCTTCCTCATCACATCTTCTTCTTGGATCTTCTTTCTGACTTCCCTCTTTCATTTGAAAGACCTCCTTGGAAAGATCTTGCATATATCTACAGAAGTGAGTGCCAGATTTTTCTTCCTCCATGGTAGATCTCATCTATCTGCTTCTTCTTAGATGCAGAAGATGAAATGTGCACAAGCTGAGCCAAAGATCATGCTTTGATACCACTGTAATATCCCAAAAGGGAGAATGCAGTAATACTTCACACAATATAAGGACTTACAGCAAGATAAACAATAAATCCTACGTGCACATCATAATACACAGAAAGAGCTAAGCCATTTTATTATATTAGAGATGAATCAATTACACAAGTACAAGATATAGGTAGATCTAGCCAAAAAGATGAGCTAGGATTACCCTAAAAACATGTATCCAATAGGTACAGCGTAACTGGAGAGGCTCTGTAGCAAATACTACGTTGTCTCTTCAACAATTCATAAACATGGAGTTTCAGTCTGAAAAGAGAAATGTAGATCTACTCAAAACTAGAGCTCTGATGATGCCAAGATTCAAGATCCGGCCAATGTGATGGATTCCAAAGATAACCCAGAAAGGGTTTTCCAGATCTGCAACTTCGGAAAAATCACCTCGCCAGGGTTTGATCCTTGATCTGTTGGGAAATACAGATCTGAAGCTAGATCTGAAGAAAATATGGCTGAAATGTGTGCTCAGATCATATCTATGCTTGAAGGGTTGATCCCTTCCTCAGATCTATGAGCTAGAAGCTCGAGATCTAGCTTCTCAATCCTCCAATGATGATTGCAGTTGTTGCAACACAACTGCCTCTAGAAACTGCGTTGTGGGGGAAAGAGAGGCCTTCTTCCTATTGAAAAATGCTGCAATAAACTCCAGGCTAATGGTAAGACTGATGGAAATGTGAGGGAATGATCCCTCACAGGATTTTTAGCTAAAATACTAGCAACTTTGTAATATTCCTAAATTAGCTTCAACTAATGGGAATGCTAATTTTTGTTTCTAAAATCAAATTTTATGAATAAAGGAGCAAGGAGGCTCAATATTTTCTCTTGCAGGAATAAAAATCCCTTATGGTGTGAAAAGGAATCATGAAATAACCATGTGGATCAGCCACATGTGTGAAAGGAGAAAAGGTATGAAGCATTAGGCAAGGATGATCCCAAGGAGATTTACTTAACCAAGATTAATTATCTCCAACCGCTCTGTATTAAGATGGTCTTCACTTAATAGGGCAACATAATATTTGATGAGGAAGCTTGGTGAGGAAGCAACCCCTTGGTGGAGTGGGACCCTTAGAGGAGAAGCTTATCATCTATATAACAAAGGAATGGCAAGCATTTGGGTTTATATTGGAATTCATATTTTCATATGGTCTTTTCAGACTTCCGACATTCTTAGCTGTTTAGCTGAGTTGCTGCACTGTTTAGTGCAAGGGTTTTTCCCATGCAGGAATACCCTGCTCTTTCTTGGGGATCTTGTAGCAAGAGATCTAAGGAGAGCCTCTGATCTGAAAATTCCACTATCCAGTATTGGGCCAAGCACTTTTACACTTCATCTACATATTCTACTCAAAAAGCTGCGTTATTTTCCAGGAGGTGCAGTGGAAGGGGGTAAATCCCCATTGTTTTGAGCTAGTTTCCCAAGAGGAGAACCATTGTCTCTTTTGGTAAGCTAGCAAATGGGTTACAACCATTTATTTGTATGATTATTCATTTTGGAGCAGGGTTTCAGTAATAAAATGCATTTCCAGATATAGATCTACAACTGCTACTCTTGTATATCATTTTCTGTTGAGAAACCCTTGCCGGGTGATCTTAAGATCTATGTAAAAAGAGATTAGATCTCCGTTTTCATGCCTATTTGAGTACATTAATGAAATATAAGATTTTTCTCTACAATTTCTGAATCATGGTCTCCATTAACTGCGTATTTCCTTTATGCAGTCATTTTATTATTATTGCAGCTCCTCAATCTTGAGGGTTTTTCATGTAAATCTTCTGTTTATCATTGTTTATTGCTCCAGAAATTTTATAAATCTGATTTCCTAATGATTCATACTATTTTCCATCTAACACCTTCAGAAAATCACACTGCTATAGCTTTAGAGCTTTCTGCATACTCCAAGTCATGGGAAACTAGGGTTTTCTAGCCTAGTTTGGGAAGGAGAAGCTGTTTAACTAAGCTAGAACACTTTTTTTGAGCTGAAATTCAGATACTAGGTCCCTCATGACATAATCTAACAGATCCAACCATCCCGAACCCCTTTTTCCACGTATATTTCTGAATACAACCATTTTAGGTCTAAATTAGCTGCTTTTCCCCAACTTTTGCATCATAGATCTGAATCAATGTTGCTGCTGTGGTTTCCAAAGATATATTTCACTCTATTACAGCTATATTAAGCTTATTTATCATTTTAAGGCCGCAATATAGTTAATGTATTGCTGAATCCCTGTTTTGGGAATATTGCCTTTCAATAAGTTCTATTGACAGAGTCTGCACAAGGGCCAGCGAGCCTCTGGATCTCACCCTATTTTTAGAGGTGACATATCTAGTAAATTCCCCTGTATTCAATCTGTATAATAGATATGGTTGTTGATTGGCAATGCTTCTCAAAAAGGAACCTCATTTGCAGGATTCATGAGCAGTTCCTGAAAAAGGAAGATTAAAAAAATTCTTCCTCCTTTGAGATCTGCAATATGGACAACATTATTTCTGAGGAGAATACTGCTGCTACGAGATAAATAACTTTTGTTCTGATGCCAAATCTGCAATGTGGCTCTGGGAGTGCTGGTGTATAAGCCCAAGTGATGGGAATAATCCCTCACCTTGTTCTCCAGCTGAAGTACTAAAGACAACTTCCACCTTTCAAACTGATCTTCAGAAATATGTAGATTTCTGAATATGAATGTTATGAAAAAATTAGGAAAAGGAAATGGCACTTAAAGCCTGATGTATAATGCAGTACAATCCTCTTTCTAGAGATACTCTAAGAAAGAGGTGGGATTCTCGCCTGGGAACACCCTGTGCTAAACAACACCTGTAATCTCTACTAAACAACCCAAGAATTCAGTGGAATGTCACTTGACAATTCCATATGTAAAAGATCATACAACAAATAATCCAAGATGCCTTTCACCTTTGCCTTCATCTCCTTTATAATGTTTGAGCCTCCCCAAGCCTTGGCCCTAATCTCAACTGCGCAGTCACATGTGGACAAGATCCTCCAAGTGGGACTGCGTTGTTTGACCAAATCAACCAACAAGTCTAGGTGCAATGTACACCTCCTTCACCTCCTAGGATTGGAGGTGGAGGTAGTGGTAGAGGAAGAGATGTATGAAGAGGAAGAGGTGAAGGTAGAGGAGGTACGGAGAATACAAAGATAGAATAGATCTAGATCCTATTGGATTTACCATACTAGATGAAGATACTACTTCCATAATGAAAAATATCTCACCCTCTATCCTTCCTAATTTCTGCAGATTGAGAAGTGAAGATATTGAAACATTTATTTTTGAATTCAAACTTTTATGTAGATCATATGAATACTTACTTGATTCTCAAAAGTTGAAATTTTTTCTAGCAACTCTTAAAGATGCAGCATTAAAATGGTTTATGGGCTTAATAACACATTCTATTAGGACATGTGAAGACATGAAGAGGGCATTATTAGAGAGATATAAGGAATATTTCACATCTCATAATAAAAAATATGAAGTTTCGAGATGATGCAAAGAGAGGATGGAAACTTGGAGAATTTAATTGAAAGATTCAATTATAATCTAAAGAGGGATAAGATGGAAAATATGGATGAAGACAGTTTAAAATTTCTCCTGTTGAAATCCATCAGATATTAATGGATATATATCCTTAACATGATGGGAAAAGGAGACATTTCTCAACTATCACTACTTGAAATTTCTAAATAGGCATACATGTTTCAAGAGGTAAGTCAAGAATTGGGAAGAATTCAAGAGATCCTATTCTCTCTAGAATCAATAAATCTACAGCTGGAACATTAAGTAGGGATGAAATAGGAAATTTTCTTAATGAATTTAAAATAGATATTTTAGGGAGTCTTAGTCAACAAATAGACAACTTGAAATTACGAAACAAGGAAAGAGCTAAAACTGATGCCTTATCTATATTTTGTCCCTAAGTGCAAAAAGAAACATGCCTTAGGAGAATTCCCTCCTGATTTAAAAATCATATAAACCTGTGTCATATGTATAGAAAATTATGAAACAAAGAAGTGTCCTTCCATTCCTAGTCTTAAAGCTGTCTACCAAGAGGAAATAGTTACAAACCAGGTAGATCCTATTTTTATTGTTTCTAGAAGACCATGGCAAGGATCCCAAGCTCAATGTTTCAATGCACAAATTTATACCCATCCCCCACAAAATAACTGGAACACATCAATGTCAAGAAAAAAACCTTGGTATCAACCCAAATCTTGGACACAAGGATGGAAAAATCCTTATGGTAAATAATCTCAATATCACCAATAGCCACAAATTTATCCAAACTTTCCACCACAACATTTTCCTTAGACGAGTCAACAAACCTCAACCTCAATTTCAAAATAAAAATCCACAAATTTCATTAACATTTTCACAAAGGCCAAACCAACTACTTGCTCAACTAATTCTAAACCCAAACAGAAAAAATGCACAACTTGTTTACAGCATGGAGGGAGACATTTTTTAAACTTATATGATAACTCCACTAGATTTTAATAATTTTCAACTTAGATCTGGTAGAATATTAAAAAAGGAATTACCTTTTGTTGTTATTGAGGAAAGAGAAAAATATGATCATTTTGATGAATAGACATCTCTTATCAAAATGAAAATATTCAAAAGAAAAATATTCATTTTGAAGAGGAGGCATATCTTCATCAAAATTAAAATATTCAAAACCAAACACATGGTACTCCAATAAACTCAACTCCCATCATAGAAAAACTTTCAGTGTCTATAAAAAAGCCTCCTTTCCCTGAAAGATTACAAATTGATAAAGGAGCAGAAAAGAAAATCTTGTTGCCTGATTATGATATGTTAGATGAACTGAAGAATTTCTGTATAAAAATCCATTTTATACAAGCCATGAAAGAAATTCCAATCCTTGCAAAGACAATAAGAGAGTAAAGTATAAATAAATATGGGAGAAAGAGAAAAGAAGTAAAAATAATACAGCTAGTTGGAAAAATTGCAGACATCATGATGGGAAAAACAACAATACCAAAATATTTTGATCCAAGAAGTCCCATTATGAAGACACACATCAATGGTATCGAAATCCCAAATACATTGATCGACTTAGGAGCATCCATAAACATCATGAGTAAAAAAAATATGAAGCAAAAAAAACTTTCAAATCATCAATATACACCTACATTGTTACAATGGGCAGCCAGATCTGTAATTAAACCTGATGGTGCATTAGAAGACATTTATGTATCCTTAGATTCTTGGGAATATCCAGATGACTTTATGATCCTAACTCCCAAGAATAACGTAGGAGGAAATCCATTGATATTAGGAAGACCTTGGTTAGTTACAAATGATTCCTTCATCAGCTGTAGATATGGTGACATTTATCTTTGATAGAAGTTCAACAAATAAATTCACATTATACCCTCCAGCAAAAAAATGATAGAAATAGAAAATGAGGAATGGATGGATGATGACAAAGACATACAACCTATTTTGAATATCTCCCAAAATAGTGAAGACAATAAGATTCTAAATTCGATAGAAAATAATGATTTATCTTCACAAAACTCCGAGATCTAGCAATGTGAGATTAGTCAAAATCTTCTAGAACAATCAAATATTGAATATTTATCATCCAGAAAAATGCAG
The DNA here is from genome assembly GCA_034641835.2 of Pinus albicaulis. Taxonomy (NCBI): domain Eukaryota; kingdom Viridiplantae; phylum Streptophyta; class Pinopsida; order Pinales; family Pinaceae; genus Pinus; species Pinus albicaulis. The sequence continues at coordinate 276,743 of JAXQQM020083415.1, forward strand.
GTATATTTTATGGAAGAATTTGGAAACTCTTCAATTGAAATATTTCCAAGTAAAACTTTAAATGTAAACAAAAATATGGAAGAACTTCAAAAGAAGAAATTAATGGAAACATTACAAAAACACTTTTCTGCATATGCATGGGAATGCACTGATATGAAAGGAATCGTTCATGAAGCTTTAATACATCACAAATATATTGAGGAAAATTATAGACCAATCTGACAACCTCAGAGAACAATGAATCCAAATTGAAGGGAAATTGTAAAAGAGGAACTACAAAAACTGTTGAATGTAAATTTTATCTACCCAATATTAGACAGTTAATGGGTCTCACCTTTAGTAATTGTACCTAAAAAGAACATAAAGCATAGAGCATGCATTGATTATAGGGAATTGAATAAGGCTACTTTAAATGATCATTTTCCACTGGCTTTCTTAAATCAAGTTTTGGATACATTAGTAGGGAATACATATTTTTCATTTTTGGATGGTTTTAGTGGGTATAGTCAAATTTAGGTAGCACCAAAAGATCAAGACAAAACCATTTTCACCTATCCATGGGGAACTTATGCTTACCGAGTGCTTCCTTTTGGATTATGCAATGCACCTGTGGTATTAGTTATTTTCTCTGGTTCAATCCATGATTGTGTGGAAGTGTATATGGATGATTTTACAGTCTATGGAAATTATTTTGAAGAAGCCCTAGAAAATTTGGAAAGAGTTCTCATAAGATATAAGGAAGAAAATCTCTCATTAACTCGTGAAAAATTCTTTATGATGTTTACTAAAGGAATTGTTTTAGGACACCATAATTCCATAATTGGAATTAAGGTGGACTCATCTAAAGTTGAATTTATTTCCAAATTAGAAATTCCAAGTTTTCAAAAGGATGTTAGGATTTTTCTTGTTTTTACAGGATACTACAGAAGATTCATAGAAAACTTCACAAATATTGCATCTCCACTCATTAAGTTGCTTACAAAACATTATGAATTTAGTTGGAATCATGAGTGCCAAAAATCTTTTGAAACTTTGAAGGAAAAGATCTCTAAACCACCCATTATAAGAGGACCAAATTGGAAATTGCCTTTTCATATTTCAATCAATGCTTCAGAAACAAATCTGGGAGCTGTACTGGGAAAAAAGACTTGAATCCTTATGCCGTTTATAATGCACGTAAAATTTTGACTCCAACAGAGTTGAATTATACTATTACCAAAAAAGATTTTCCAGTCATTGTCGATGCCATTAACAAATTTAGACATTACATCATTGGATATGAAACTTTCATTCACATAGATCATTTTGCAATTACATATATAATGAATAAATCAATTACTAATGGCATAATCAAAATATGGTTAATTTTATTGTAATAATTCAATATCACCATTTTAGATCGACCTGGAAAACAAAACACAATTGCTCAGTTTTTGTCTAGAATTCAAAATGATAACAATGATACACCAGTAGAAGATAGTTTTCCCGATGAATATATTTTTGCAATATCTACTAAATCTCCATGGTTTGCAAACATTTCCAATTAATTAGCTATAGGAAAGTTACCATCATATTTGTTTCCTAGAGAAAAGGGAAAAAACATTCAGATGAGTACATGTTATTCATGGGTAAATGAAGAATTGTACAAGACAGGTCCATATCTCATCATTCGAAGATGTGTACAAGAAGATGAAATACCTAAGATATTAAAAGCATGTCATGATGAGCCATGTGAAGGATAGTTCACCAACAAGAGAACTACCTACAAAATCCTTCTCTTAGGATATTATTGGCCTTCCCTTTTCAAGGATGCCAAGGAATATGTTAAGAGATGTGACAGTTTTCAGAGAATGGGGAAACTTGTTCCTTCAAATGAAATGCCTTCACAACCACAGATATTCATTGAACCCTTTGAAAAATGGGCTCTGGATTTTCTTAGACCAATAAATCCTCCATCAAGACAAAAGAGGTATATTCTTGTGTGCACTGATTATGTCACTAAATGGGTAGAAGATAAATCACTTCCCTTTGCTAATGAAAATGTTGTAGTTTTATTTCTTTTTGAGGATATTTTTACTTGTTTTGGTGTGCCAAGGGAAATTGTGACAGATAAAGGAACTTAGTTTACATCCAGAATGGTGCATAATATCATGGAAGAATACAAAATCAAGCATATAAATTCCACTCCATATCATCCAAGGGAAAATGGACCAGTAGAATCCACTAATAAGGTGATTGAGGAAGTCCTCACAAAGACTATACATTTCCATAGAAGGGATTGGGCAGAAAAGCTTCAAGATTCAACTTTATGGGCCTACCGCACCACATGTAGAAGTAAAACAATACATACTCCATATGAACTTGTTTATGGGAATAAATTCTTGTTTCCAATAGAGTTCCAAATAAAAACGTTCAAAACAACAGTTAAATTGGGACTTGACTTGTCAGAAGCACAATTACATAGAATGGAACAACTTAATGAACTTGATGAAATAAGACAATATGCAATTCAAAATACCAGCCTAGTTCAGCAACAAAGATCCCGATGGAATGATAGATATATCAAGGAAAGAAAATTTTAAGCTGCAGACTAGGAACTTCTCTTTGATTCAAAGTTCAAGGATTTTCAAGGGAAATTTCAAACTCATTGGCTTCGCCCTTATGAGACTGAGAAAGTCTCTGATAATGGAGCAGTCAGGATTAGAAAAAATGATGAAGAAAAAGTTCCCCTTCTTGTAAATGGACATCAACTAAGGATCTATCACAAGCCATTGACAAAAGAGTAATTTATGAATATTTTTCAAGATAATGTTGATATAAACTTGGTTAAGAAGAACTCTTCTTCTTCCCCAACTTAGAAGTCTTCTTTCATTTATTTTCAATCTAATATATATATATATATATATATCAAAAAAAAATTGTATAAGTATGAAACCAATCATTGATTGGCATACTTATATAGAAAATATAAGGTGAAAACCAAAAGATCTATTTTTGGCACCTTACGTTTTCTTTATTCCTGTTCTAAAATCCCAATTCTTTGCATCCCTTTTTCATTTTTTTTCAGAAAATAAAAATATAGTTATAGAATTGATGAAATTCTACAGCTCTGATGGATTTCTATAGCTCAAACATGACAGGACCTTTTTGACCGAAGCAGTTGGAGAATACACTAAAGAATACCTAAAGACAAGACAAAGAGAAGAAATTAAAGGTTAGCAACATAAAATTTTAAGGTATGCAAATGCAATTTTTTTCACTAATAAGGATGAAAACACTGACATATGAATTAAATGATCATTTTATACCACCAACTCAAAAAATTTATTAAAAGAGCTAATCATGTCAAATAAAAATCCCATCTCATACTCCGCCACTAAACCCTCATCATTTACATGACTACTCTAACATCAAATCCCGACCTTTTTGGTAAAATAATCCAACTCATACTTTAAACAATCACTTTTCATTAAACCTCACTCATTCATTTACCCTTACATATCATCCATTTCACAACATATTTCACTTATGCTCCTAGCTCATATTGAAACCATGAATCTACTCTGTCAAAGAGGTAGTCTTAAGGTAAAGCTTCTTAGCAACCATAGGTGTAATTGTGAGGACAGACCCCAAAGGGAGAAAATTTATGGATGGATATCCACAGGTAAAGGGAATGTTGCAGAGAGCACAGTGGCTCAGTTTCGTGTAAAATTTTGGGTTTAATAAGGATGTTAACAAATCTTTTACCAGAGCATTTGATGGAGTGGAGGTTGAAATTGGAGACATCAAGTTTGCAATCACATAGTCTTTCATAACTGAAGCCACTACACTACCAAATATACGAGAAATATGGTTTAAAAATAGAGGAATTGAAGGAGAAGGAAGGAAAAGCTTAACCTAGGTATGGATACTAGAAATTTTAAAAGGGGGATTCCTAGTACAACTCTTAAAGGAAAATGGATAAATTTGATATTGATAATTCAAAAATTCATTACTTGCGAGGGGAGGTTTAGATGCATGTTCTTTTACCATGCTAGGCTGTTAATGAATTTTCTTGAATATAATGAAATAAACCTTCCACATGTTTTATTGCATAGTTTGAAGAAAATGGCAGGAACTGTTTAGAAGAGAATTCAGTTTATATATACTACTATGTATCATCAGGGGTTAGTAAAAATTCTCATTAAATTTCACCCTGAAATCTTAAGGGATACTTGGGAAATTTTCTTAATTCGGAACCATTTCCAAGAAGAAGATCAAGAAAAATCTAGTGGTAGCAAGGCAAAAAGAGGAAGAAAAAGAAAATTTGAAAATGAAAAACCACTCCAAGAACAGTCAGAAGATGAAATCCCCATTGCAAAACTTTTGGGAAAAATCAAGAAGCAAACTGATAAAAGGAAGGAGTATTGATCATAAATTACTTGCTATTTAATGCTATGCTAGTTTCATTTAAGATATAAACATTTCTTTGCATTGTTTTACTTATCCTTCATGAGTTTGTGTAAGAGCATGTGATCGGCAAACAATGTACTTAGTGAAATTTGATTTTGTCATAAGCTTAAGAAGCATAATTTTAAATGACAAAATAGAAGCAATAGTAAACACGACAAGCACATATACCATAGCTTAACACAGAGAATTTTGATAAAGGATTTCACCACTCCTGGGCTACATCTCCTTGGTCCAGCTTCATAGTGTGACCTTTGTATTATCTTAAAATGTGCTCAAATTGCTTTTACAGGCTTCAGAACCTCTTGGAACCTGTTCCAACGAGTTTCTAACATCATAATCTCCCAAAAATGACTATTTTTTTGTTGTATTTGGACTCTGGATCCTCTAGCAATGACCACAACACCTGTTGGCTCTGGCCTTCAAATATCTTCAAATGTACTAAAACACCCGTAGATCACCTTTTCTTCCTATGCAACCTCCTCCATTGAGTTCCTAACATGAAAATTGGCCAGGAATGACTTTTAGTGATCTCAATTTGGTCAAAAATTGAGTGAGTTATGACCAAAAATGTTTTTGCCCCAATTTCTCCTCCAAAACTAGAGAGGCTACCAGTTAGATTTATAAATTTAGAAATACCACCAAACTTGGCACGCCTCCAGAAAACCTGCCAAATTTAATTCCAGGATTAATTAACGCTAAGATATTTTAGGGTGGATAAGCATGTTTAGTGATAAGTGTGGTTTAATGTGATTGATGGCATATTAACGTGGGTTAATCACGTTTAACCACGTTTAAGAAATTCGACCGGAATGTATTTGGCACTCGGTTCTTTGTTTGCAGCCACATGTGGAGGGGGTTGACCCCCTCCAACCCCCAACCATCATACATAATAACATTAAATGGAAGCAGGGATCAATAAGGTTAAGAAACACCTTAGAGGAGAGTTGGTAAGGGACATGGATGGCGGGCGTGAGGTCAGGGGTTCGACCCCCGCTCCACCACAATAATTTGTCTCCACCAAATTTAAAAACTCTGCCACCATTCTTATCAACACTGCCAAGTTTGGATCCTTGCTAGTTTAGTTAGTTGGACCTCCAAGTTTGGTTAAATTTTCCGTGAAGGTGGGTTAAAACTATATATATATATATATATAATACCACCATACCATTTTCCAAAATATTTGTATGACACCAATTCGACCTTCCAACCTACCTGCCATGGGGGGGGGGGGGGGGTACCTGGCATGCCACGTGGCCCTTCCCCATTGGCCACCATATAATGAAATTCCAACTTAAATAACATCCAACTTAGACTTAGGAATAAAACATTTCACTTCCTAGTCATCATCGAAAAATCAGGTGGTGCCACTTGGCACAATATCATTGGTTGTTTATGGAGGATATACCTGAAACTCTTGACTTTACTTGTCACATCAGCATCATTTTTTGCCTGTTTTGGAAAATGAACAATAGATGATAGCTCAACCATACGAAATCAGATTTTGATGAAATGAGTTGCACTAGAATCCTAGCGATGAACTCTATCTGGTTGTTCATGTTTGAAGAAATTTCGAGCACTTTCAATTTTTAGCTAAAACTTGAGCTTTAGATCATTCCTTCACTCTGGAAGCCTTTTGGACCCCAAAATATATTATCATTTTGTCAGAAAGTGAGGGTACAACTCCCTGACTTTTCCAATCTCCAACCATTTTTCCTTTGAATGATTTTGACCTTTGAGTCCAACTCTAAGGTATTCAACATCTCCTCTTCTTGAAGTTTTGATTCTTCTGCCAAGTATGATATCTTGTTGTGTTCATCAAGATATTCTGGCAAGAAATCATCTATTGATGGCAGCTGAACATGCTCTCCTTGATCATCAATCAAATGAGGCTCAAACAATCTCAAATTCTCAACATTAGCCACAGAATAAATTTGCATATAAGGAGGAAAATCTAGCTTGAATGCATTTGTACCAATCTTTTCCAGAATTTTAAACGGACCATAACGGATTGATTTTAGCTTTTTACCTTCCCCTTGCAATATTTCTTTGCTTATGTACAACGAAACTTCATCTCCAACTTGGAATTTGTGATCAACTCGATGCTTGTCATGCCTTGCCTTGTAGCTGCTTTGACTCTTCTCAAGTTGCTCTTGCACTGTGTGATGTACCAGCTAAATTTTCTCAATGAACTTTCTTGCTTTATCTATGTCACTACGTCCATCTATATCAACATATTTCTTAAAGATAAAGTCCAATGGCGATCTTGGAAAGTAACCAAAACATGCCTCAAATGGAGATGTATTTGTGGAAGAATGTTTTTCCTGGTTGTATTCATGTTGTATGTAGTGTAACTGTTCATCCCACAACTTGGGATGCTTGCTGCAATAGACTCTTAGAAGATTAATAACAGTACTATTTACCACCTTTGTTTGACCATCTATTTGCGGATGAAATGTTGTACGCTTCTTCAACTTTGTATCCATCATGTCCCATAATTTTGACAAAAAAAATTCCCAATAAATTGAGAATCTCAGTCACTTACAATAGAAGTAGGAAGACCAAAATGGATCCATACATTTTGAAAGAAAAGATTAGCTATTTTTTCAGCTGTTATAGTTTTTTTGCATCCCATCAAAATTCACATTTTTCTGAATCTATCTACCACAACATACAAATAATGATGACCTTTCATTGACATAGGAATGCCTCCTACAAAATCCATTAAGATACTCTCCCAAGGATGACAAGGAAATCAAAGTGGTGTGTACAAACCAAGATCCCTATTGCTAGGCTTACTTGTTGCACATAAAGAACATCCTCTAATAAAATGAGAAACACTTTCATTCATGTGTGGCCAATAACAATATCTTTACAGATGCACTACCGTCTTGCCTACCCAGAAATGTCCTACAATCAATGATGTGTGTGCCTCCCTTATGATATTGTTTCTTTCTCCTTGTGGTATACATAACTTGCCCAAGTGATACAACAAACTGCTATGCACATGATAATCTAACTCTTCACTTTGGTTTCCCTTATTCAAGTTCTCGTACACATCTTGAAAATCAATATAATTAACATACTGTTCAATGTAAGTTTCATGCATAATAGAATTGTGCTTGAGAATAATAGCTGAATTTACAATAGGTCTAGAGAGGATATCAATTACCTTATTGTAGATTCCTTTCTTGTACCTGATAACCAAGTTAATTTGTTATATAAAACCCATCCACCTGAAATGTCTTGATTGCTGCAACTTTGATTGTGATTGTAAGTACTGCAATCGCTGATGGTTGGTACGGATAATGGTCATCAAGTAATGCTTCCATTTATTTACACTTAGTAACAATGCATATAGCTCTTTATCATATGTAGGATATTTAGTCACAGCTCCATTAAAAGTTTCATAATGAAATGAGATAGGCTTACCATGCTACATGAGCACTGATGCCATAGAATAATCACTTGGATTCGTTTGGATCTCAAATAGATATCTTATATCTAGAATTGATAGTACCGGTGCCAAACTTATATTTTGTTTTAAAGCATCAAATGCTTTCTGCTACAAATCTCCCCAATGGAAGACTTTCTTTATTCTTGTCAATGCATGTAACGGTGCTATAACTAAAGAAAAATTAGCAATAAATTTCCTCCAATACTGTGCTGCCCCTAAAAAGCTTCTTACATTGGTAACTGTATTGGGCTTGAGCCAATTCAAAATGACCTCAAATTTGGAAGGATTAGTCTTCAATTCACCTCCTCCAACTGTGTCTCCCAAATATACCCATGAAGTCTTACTAAAATTTCACTTTGACATCTTAAGAAACAATTTCTCTTTTCTCAAAACATCAAGTACCTTGTTCACATGCATGACATGTTCTTCTCTTGATTTGCTGAATATGAGTATGTCATCTATGTATACAATGACAAAGTAATATAGAAATGGTCTAAATACATCATTCATCACTCTCATAAAAGTAGTTGGTGCATTTGTTAATCCAAATGGCATAACTAACCACTTATACACTCCTTGTCTAGTCTTGAAAGTAGTTTTCCAAATGTCTTCTTCAGCTATCCTAACTTGATGATAACCATTCTAAAATCTAACTTAGTGAAATAATTTTCATTCTTTAACTGATCAAGCAAATCATTAGTACGTGGAAGAGGGTAGCAATTCTTTACCGTGATTTTTTTTCAGTGCATGGAAATTGATACACATGCACCAAGTCCCATCCTTCTTTGGAACCAAAATTATTGGAGAACCACATGGAGAATTAGATGGGCGTATGATAACTTTATTCAGAAACTCTTGGATTTTCTTCTTGATTTCCAAAATTTCCATGATTGACATGCGATACATACCAATATTCGGAAGTGTAACATCTTGTTGTAGTTGAATCTCTTGTTGAATTCTCCTCTTGGGTGGAAACCCCTTTGGTTATTGAAACATCTCGCCATGCTGACTTACCACATCAAAAAAATAAGATTTCAATTTTTCATCACATCCTTCAAAATATTCATAGTTAACATCTTCCCTTTTCTTGATCATAAGAAGCACAAAATTTTTACTTGCATTTACTAGCCTCTTCATTTTCCGTGCATTAACTAAAGAGATATTAAGTTTCTTGCGATGAGCTCTCACAATATACTCCAATCCATATTTGATAAAATGATAATTGTGTTAGGCAACTAATCCTTGGGTTAGTTTACGTTAGGTAATCGGTTATTAGAGTCCAAGAAACCTAGGGAACTGATTCAATAGTTTCTTGATGTATTTATATGTGTACACATTGTACATCATTCCTTGAGACATTCATTAATATATTCTTGAAGTTTGTTTCCAGTTTGTGTGTTGTGTGTCTTACAGTGGTATCAGAGGGAGTAAGATGCTTTGTTGATTGAAAGTGTGAGCGGGTAGTTTAACAGCCTGTTGATAGTTGATTGAATCCTGCCACTAGTTTTGTGGCCATGATGTCAAGATATTGGGGCCTTTCTAACATGTGTAACTACATTTTTGATCACAAGAAATGGTGTTGGGTGCGATGAAAGTGACTGATCGAAATTGTAACTCCCAGAAATTGTGAAAGAGGAACAAATATTTAGTTAAAGAACTGGAGTGAAGGGCCCGACTCAAGAGGAATGACAAGTCCAGGGCGCTTGAGATTTGTTTTTTCATCGGGACCATAAGTGATATTTTTTTCTTCTCAGTTTTTTCTTTCTCAATCTGCTCTCGGCATATTGGAAACCTCATTTGAATTCAGTATTGCCAGCATATTCTGAATTCATAGATTGGTTTTCTGGGTCAACATGCCATGGCCTTCGTATACTTCCCAAGATTTGATGTTTTGTAAAGATGAGTTGTTTCCATTCTATTGTGCCAAATCTGCCAACTGTTCTCCAAGCTTGACCAGAAAATTGATTTGAAATTTGTTTCTGAGCCTGCACTGACAGTCATTTTCAAAAATGTGTTGAGACTCAAATTGGACTTGATTTGAAAAACAAAAGAAAATCTGAAATGACTGAATCATTTATGCAAAGGAGGGGTTTGGAATGAGTTTGGTTTCTTTAATGGTGTCATAAAAAAAAATCAGTTCTACCAATTGCAACTGTATTGAAAGATTTTAATTGTTGTCTGAAGATTGTTCCTAATGAATTTGGTGGTTGGACAACTAATGTGTGGGACCATGATTTTTGACACAGTGTTGCCTTGGATTTCAAGCAGTAGCATAATTATTTATAACTCTTGGCATCTTTTTTATATCCACACAATTTGTGCCAAAGTGCTACCAGTACTTGGTATGTGTTTGTTGATATGTTTGCAAGAAGTGTTGCGTGAATTTTATGCACCTAAGGTATGTGTTTCCCAGAGTACTTGCCGAAGCTTTTGAATCTCAAGTTTTTGATGACTACTTGAAGGTAGTGTAAATGTTCGACAAAATTTCCATGGGAATTCACATAGCTATGCATTAGATTTAAAATAACGGCTGAAACATAGCCTCCATTGTAGTGTTTTTATGAACTAGTGTTGAAGCATGGGAAGCATTGCTGTTTGTTTTGCTAACATCGAAGTAAGACCTGATTTGTTGCAGCTTCCCCATAGGCATCCTCCATGTGCATTTTCCTGTAGAAATATGTTTTGAAACAGTTTCTTCCATGATCAGAGATGCCAATCTGTTTTGAAACAATTCTGTTAGAGATGCAAAAATACGCTGGAAATATTTTTTGAGAACTATATAACAAGGGTTTTAAAATTTTATGGAATTATGGAGTGTGGTCTTTAATTTTTTATTCTTCATGCATGATGTTCACACCAAAAGTGGAAAGTAATTTTATTTTGGATTGAAAAGATCGAGATTGGAAGTTAAAAATATTTTATTAGCAGAAAGGATTGATATGAGGTTAAAAGGATTTTAAATGAAAGGTGATTTATGTAATGACATGATTGGTAGGAAGGATTGGTATGATATGACAATGGGTTGACTGCAGGGAAAGTTTATTTTAACTTTGAAGGCTTTCAAAGTTTTTTTATGAAGTGAATAACATTGTTAGTGGAAAAACTTGTCATGGATCGATTCATTGAAGATTGAAAATTCAAAGATAAGATAATGGTAGAGTCACATTTGTACCATTATTTTTAATGCTTCACAAATTCATTAGATGATGCAGAAAAAGCCTTATTACAAAATTTTTAGGAGGAAGAACATGTATGGGGCTTTATTTTAAAGGTCGGTCATTGAACCTCCCAACTTTGATTGATTCCTTTCCTGCACATTTGGCCAGAATTTGTGTTTTGAAGTTGTCTTTTAAATGGGCACATGATCGGTTGAACGTGACATTGGGTTAAATAATTGAAAATTTGTTTGTATTGGGTGCATTTTCGGTGGTAGCCGACACCCCTTTTTTTTTCAAAGTTGATTGTTGGAGAAAATGGAAAAAATAAATGATTTAGTACAGTTATTAAGAAATTTAATGTTATCTTCTGTCAATAATAATGTCCAAGTCAGCAAGCACATGCTCTGTGACATCCAATCATGTTTGAAAAATTCTAAAAGAAAATTTTAATTCTTGGAGTTAGAATTGCAGTTACAGTAAGACGAAATTCAAAAGAAAACTTGTGATTCTGAATTGGTGTTTCTTCAGAACAACAATTTGTTTGAGCTTGATCATCAGTCAAATAAGGATCAAATAAATGAAGTGATTTCGTGTGAAAATTTGGACGTAGTTAGAAGTGTTGATGTGAAACCTATTATAAGACCATGGGAAGATATGATACACAATAAACACAGAATTGGTCTTGGTTATAAAAGTGATGTATCTTTTCACATTCTAGACTTTTCTAAACCTATAAAATTTCGAAGTCTAGGTATTCTGGATGGTGTTGTTCCAGAATAGGTTGATAGATGCCAACAATGTAACAGAGTTGGACATATGAAAGATCAGTGTTTTGAGCTTCACTCGTGCAAGCATTGTGGAAAGAGAAATCATGATTCAAATATATGTTCCAAAAGGAAGAGCATTGCAAGAGAGAAGCTAAGTTTTGGATGGATTGCTTCTTGGGAATGGACGAAAGAAACCAAGAAGATCTACAGATCATATAGAAGAATTTTTTCGAGAGTGATGAGTCTTGCAGTGATGATGAATAGTTCTCATCTTGTATCTGACAAGGGGGGATTTTTTGGTGGGTGGTCTACTACAGGTTCGAGTTCGAGATGTCAAGTGAGCCTGAGTCAGTGATCCAAATCCTGAGCCACAACCTAAGTTTATTGAGTTATTTATGAGCGATCACTTCTAGATTTGGAATTGTAAGAGGAACTGTTGTGACAGTTCTAGAGTTTGTGGTCATGTTAAAACCACATTTTTGGTCCTCAGAACTATTATGTAGGTTTTGGAATTAGTGTTGGTGGAGACATTGAGTTCTCCCATTTTAGGTTTATGGTCATCCTTGAAAAACCATTTCCAAGAGACATTCAGCTCTTGGCCGAGATGCATTTCTACATTCTGAGCTCTCATTCTTGGACTTTGGTATATTCTTTCGGATTAAGGGGGGAATGTTAGGCAACTAATCCTTGGGTTAGTTTGTGTTAGGTAATTGGTTATTAGAGTCCAAGAAACCTGAGGAACTAATTCAACAGTTTCTTGATGTATTTATATGTGTACACATTGTACATCATTCCTTGAGACATTCATTAATATATTGTTGAAGTTTGTTTCGAGTTTGTGCGTTGTGTGTCTTACAATTTGTTCTCGTGATGGTAGAATACCGCTTTCCTGTCATACAAATATGGACTACCCAAGATAATCCCTAAAATATCAAGTGGTACAACATCTAACTCAACTTCATCGAAAAAGTTTGCAGTAATAGAAACTCTGAATATACATTTCCTTGTCACCTGTAAATTTGTATTGTTAACTATCCAACGAGGTGTAGTTTCAAGGTTCCGTTTTTTAATTAAGTATTCTGAAATCAAGTTTTCTTGTGACCCTGTATCAAATAATGCATCAATCTTTGTATGATTAGAAATTACTCTAACATGGAATAATTCTATCCTTGTATCCTCATTTGAAGTGTTATTGTGACTGTTTGAAGTACTAGAACTTGCAATTTCTTCCTATCCTTTGCTAGCCATGGCAATTATATTAATTTCATCTCCTGAATCAGATCCAAGATATTTTTTTGTGGTGTTAGTCATATTTTGTTTCCCTTTGTTATTTGGTTTCTTTGGTATTAGTTCAGGATGTAATTTCCAACAATGAGCTTCATCATTCCCCTCTTTGGAACAATGTTTGCATGTTATTTTCTCCCATTCTTACTTCACATTTTATTTCTTCTTTCCCTTCCATTTTCCTCCTTTCTCTTTTCCCTTACCCTTGAATGGCTTCTTCTTACTACCCTCTTCAGAAATGTGTTTACCCCTTGCTTCAAGATGTGTGGCTTGCACACATACTTCACCTAAGTTATTTGGGTTAAACATGAGAATAGTATGTTTTAAGTAGGAATGTAGACCTCCTATATACTTCAAGAGTATGTCTTGTGAATTTAAGTCTACTCCAAGTAATAAATCCCTTTTCCTAAAATATTGTGTATACTCTTGGACACTTTGAACTTTAGCTGTCTAAAGTTTTTCCAACTCATTATTGCTTTCTGCATATCGGCTAAGATAGAATTTCCTTTTAATGGAAGAAATGAATTTGACCCAAGTAATAAAAATCTTACCATGGATGCACATTTTCTCTTTTGTCTTTGCCTCCCAAAAAACTAATGCTGCTCCTTCTAGCCGTAATGAAGCCAATTGGATTTTAATATCGTCCTCTTGCAAATTTTGAATTCTATAGTAAACTTCTAATTGAAGAATCCAATTATCTATTTTTTCAGCATTAACTTCTCCATTATATGTAGGAAGTTCAAATTTGATGTCCAACTTGAGTAATGGAGTCTTAACTTTTTGGATATTGGAATGAGTATGGGTATGAGTTTTTGTAGTGGATTTGGAATATGAATATACAAATGAGTATGATGATGATGGTGGAGAAGGAGGTGGGTTTCCACCACTAGATTTTGAGCTCCTCTCTTCCTCCTTTTTACTGTTTGAAGGTTATTATTTATGAGGGTGTTTTGAACCTTCTCTAGCTTCCTTTTCCATAAAATCTTCATACATAAGTTTCACCATCCTTTTCATTTCTTTGAACTCCTTCTTGACATCCTCTTCCTCAGAATTTTCATGAGCTCCTTCATGGCTTGACATTTTGGTTATTGATTGGAAAACAATGTACTTAGTTAAATTATGAGTTTGTCATAAGCTTAAAAAGAATAATTTTGAATGAAAGAACATAAGAAATAGTAAACACAACAAGCACATATAACAGAGCTTAACACAAAGAATTTTCATAAACGATTTCACCCCTCTGGGGCTACATCTCCTTGGTCCAGCTTCATAGTGTGACCTTTGTATTAGCTTCAAGTGTGCCCAACTATTGTTAAAAACTTCAAAACATCTTGGAACCTGTTCCAATAAATATATAACATTATAATCTCCCAAAAATGACTATTTGTTTGCTGTATTTGGACTCTGGATGCTCTGGAAATGACCCCAACTCCTATTGGCCCTGACCTTCAAAAACCTTAAAATGTACTAAAACACCTATAGATCACCATTTCTACCTCTGCAACCTACTCCATTGAGTTCCTAGCATGCAAATTAGCCAGGAATGACTTTTAGTGATCTAAGTTTGGTCGAAAATTGAGTGAGTTATGACCAAAACTATTTTTGCCCCAATTTTTCCTCCAAAACTGGAGAGACTTCCAGTTAGATTTCTAAATTTAGAAATACCGCCAAACTTGGCGCACCTCCAGAAAACCCGCCAACTTTAATTCCGAGATTAATTAACGCTAAGTGCGTTATGGCGGATAAGCATGTTTAGTGATAAGCACGGTTTAATGTGATTGATGGCGGATTAACTTAGGTTAACCACATTTTAAGTTAATTAACTGCGCTTAATAAATTCCGTCGGAATGTATTTGGTGCCCGGTTCTTTTTTTGCGGCCACATGGGGAGGGGGTTGGTCCCCTCCAACCCCCAACCATCGGACATATAAAATTTAAATGAAATCGACGATGAAAAAAGTTAAGAAACACCTTGGAGGAGAGTTGGTAAGGCACACGAATGGTGGGCGTGAGGTCAGGGGTTTGACCCCTGCTCTGCCACAATAATTTTGCTCCCCTAAATTTAAAAACTCCTCTGCCATTCTTATCAATGCTGCCAGGTTTGGATCCTCGCCAATTTAGTTAGTTCGACCTCCAAGTTTGTTTAGATATACCGTGAAGGTGGGTTGACACTATATATATATATATATTACCACCATACCATAGTCCAAAAAATTTCTATGACACTAAATCGACCTTCCAACCTGTCTGCCATGGAGGGGGGTACGTGGCATGCCACGTGGCCCTTCCCCATTGGCCACCATATAATGAAATTCCAACTTAAATAACATTAAACTTATACTTAGGAATAAAAAAATTCACTCCCTAATCATCGTCAGCAAATCAGGTGGTGCCAATTGGCATAGTATCATTGGTTGTTTCTAAAGGATATACCTGCAACTGCTGACTGTACCTGCCACATCAGAACTGTACCTGTTCTGCTCATTTTTTTCTTGTTTTGGAAAGCGAACAACAGGAAATAACTCAGCCTTACAAACTCAAATTTCGATGAAATGAGTTGTGTAAAATCTTGGCAATGAACTCTATCTGGTCGTTTAGGTTTGAAGAAATTTATAACACTTTAAATTTTTAGCTAAAACTTGAGCTTTAGATCAAGGATAACATAAAAGAGAAGGATAAATCTATAAACACATAACAACTTAAGATACATAAAAGCAGGGCAAAAGTTGAAAATCCTCCTCATCCAATAAGAAGAAGCTATAGACTCGGAAAGATAGTAAAGGAACCACCTTCAAAAGAAACATAGTTTGTTGATTTAGAGGAAGATCCTAGGGTTCCATCCCCCATTTCCATTTCACCCACTCAAATTCCACGTCGAAGAGCTCCAGATATTGATCAAGTAGAACAGGAAATTTATAATTATATTGAGTCTTTGGAGAAAATAGTTGCAAGTAAGACATTAGTTTTTGAAGGTTAGCCTCATAGTCCACAAGAACCTCTACTTGTGAATTCTCTAAAACAAGAAATATTTGAAGTAGAGACACTAAACAAGCATATTAAACAGGAAAATGAAGACTTGAAATTACAAAGCTAGATTGAGAAAACCATAAATGAAAATACTCTTTTACATCTAGGTTTATGGTTTAAGAAGAACAAACATTTAAAGAAGAAGAAGAAAACAACTAAGCAGGCAGGTCATAAAATTGAAATATAAACTCCTAATGAGAAAGCCATGGGTAGTTGTAATTGCAAGGAAGGCAAGGAAGATGAAATTAGATGTTTTAGAAGATGTCTCATAATAGATGGAGTAACATGATAAGACTTGCAATTTTTTTTTTTTGGCATGAGGACATGCAGTGGTCTCCTTGTGGCAGAATGTGGAGCCTCGAGACTGCCTCAATTTTGACACTCATTTTCACTATCTTTCCTTCTTTTTTACAACACCATAAGCTCGAAAAAGTTTTGAAATGCACATTTTGACTTGGTAAGGTATCATACTGATCTATTTTTCATATTTTCAATTGTTCCTTATTATTATAATGAAATTTGTATTTGGCTACGAAATTAATGCAATTTTGCAGCCAAACTCGATTTTTATAGGCATTGCCATGGTTTGACAGGTTCTAAGGTATTAATGGAGTAGCAGAATATATGGGTAGTTGAAAAATGATCCGTTCATGGATCCTATCCCATTCATATGTCCAAAATCAAGCAAGAAATCACCAAAGAACACGGTCAGAGGAGCGGTCAACCAGGAGCTAGGGCAAGCAAGCGAGAAAGTATGAGCTTCACGACTTGCTATGCCTCGTAGAAATTCGTGAAGCAACAAAATTCTCATTTTAGTTTAGAGTTATAGATAAAATTTTCTTAGTCTTTGAAGGTGTAAGGGTCTTAGGACATTTAATGCCAGGCTTTTGTAAATAGCAGACTAAGTAATTGTGTAAAGAACGTGAATGATTGCGAGATAGTGACATATTTTAAAAACTTTGTTTTTATCCTTTAATCAAAGGAAGATGCCTTCTAGAATTATAATGCGAAGTTATTCAAGAGTAGATTCAAACCGTCTGTTATAGAGGGCCCTACAACAAAAAAGGTTTTCATTTCATTTTCTTTATTTAATTTCCATTACATAGCTTAAATTTTTATGCGTTTACAACATGTTGTAGTATATATGTGTGCTCTATTTTCAGTCTTATTTCCATTACAATTATTTTTAGATTTATAATTGTCATTTCATTTAGTGTTATCGTTATTTCGAGAATATTTTCAAGACTAGAGTAGATGCTCTGTTTCTTTCATAGATTTAATTCTTAGATGGTTAAAACACAAAGTTAGTTTATCATAGATTAATTTATTTTCCCTTCATGCAATATAACTTTATCATAGATCATTTTATTTCCCCTTCATGTAATAGAAGCTCATCATAGATTAGTTTATTTCCTCTTCATGTAGTAGAAATTTATCATAGATCAGATATTGTGAAATATGTTTTAGAATATTCCTCTTTTCAGTTTTAGCTCAATTTTGTCTTATGAGCTCAATTAAGTTTTATTTCATAAACAAATATTTATTTTATGAGCATAAAATATTTTTAGTACTTCTTTAGGATAATTTTCATTCACATTAAATATTCAAAAAGACATAAAAATAAGAATTTATTTTTGGTTTTATAATTTTAGTTCTTTTCAGAATCAATCCTTAGATACTAACAAGATTTTTAGTTTCAATTTATAGAACTTAATTAAGTTTTGATTTAAATTTATTTTTCATAATTAAATTTTCTAAATTAAATCAAGAACATGTGGAATAAAAGCATTTTCAAAAACAATTTTCACATACCAGCCAAATGAAAAAAAGTAAAGGAGGCTTCTAGCATATACAATGCATTTTCACTTCATAAGATTACTTAGTTTGGTCAATAATGTTGAAATTCAACAAGAAAATGCACCACATACTAGTGTGGGATTCTAGTCATACATCACTGAGGAATTCAGTGACACATTAGTGCCAATGTGGGCATCCTATTTTTAAATAAATTGTAATCTTATCTCATAACAAATTGTAATAGTTAAATAAGTTTCATAGACTTATTTAGTTAAAGAATTTCGATTTGAGAATCAAAGAGTAGGTATGTACAGTGATTATATTATTTACAGGGTCTAGTTGCAGTTGTAGCATTAGTGTGGTGTGAGTGCAATCAGTTAACTCAAATTAATTGAGTTAAAATTAGATTAACTAGTTCTAACTGATTGATGAGCTAGTGGAAGATCAAGTGAATTAAAATAGATTTAATTGACAAATAGTAATCTACTAAGTAATTGATGATTAACTATTAATGGCTACATGCATTTCAATTTTGATAACACCCCAATTCAGACAAACGTTAAAGGTAAGTAGAATATCACTTGTATTATTAGAGAACTTCCTAGGGGAAGTTATAAAGCCATAGGAATCCCATGATGGATTATGTAGTCAAGGAAGGTTGGAATTCCTATTAAATAGGAATTATTTTTCCTAGGGATTGCGTGAGCAAGGTAGGGTAAAGGTGCATAGGAAATTGGCTATGCATTGGTCCAATTTTTCCTAGATCAGTGCCAGACGATTGGTAGAGTTTAGGAGGTTATTGTGAGCACACGTGCATTTTATTATTTCATGATTCCTTGGCTGATTATACAATAAATATGGAGGTGTTTTGAGCAGTTCCTTTCCCCAAGAAAATCTTGTGTTGTGTGATTGGTTTACTTCTTTCTCTTACTTGAATCCATTGGTGTAATTTCTACATGGTATCAAAATTGTGTTAGAGATTTGATATGGATAATTGATGATAGAAATCTAAGAAAATTAAATTGACTAAACATGTAATTTACTCATTTATTCATCCATTTCTCACTACAATACTAAGTAATAAAGACTACTACCTTTCTATCGTGTGCATATATCTTTCTATGTTATGTTTTTGGTATAATCTCATCAAGTCAGTTCTCACTAACTTGAGGGGTAATTTTTTGTCATAGAGTAGAAGTAACTTATGTATCTTTTTATTTATAAATAAAACAATATTTTACTCATATTGATCATTCTCTATAGTGCAGAGAGTACATGATCATTATCATAGATTTTGCAAGTAAATAAAGAATTACATACACTTGTTTCAACAGATAATGAATTTCCTACACCTGTTTCATTTCTAGTTTTGAAGAAGAAGAATAAAGTTTACTCTTACCCTATCGTACAAAAACTAAGTTATGGAATTGAATAAAGTTCATTAATTTATATATACCCCAGAAAATCCATTCTTTATATGCCCTTGTTCCTTTATAGTTAATTTTCACCAAGAGGTTCTCTTCACACTTGCATTATTTTACTAATACATGCTAAATGAATTTTTGCATTTGTTTTGAAAACTTGATTACTATAATTTGGATCATTTAAGAAATTTTGGATCATACATCAAAGAGTTTTACTACTATGTAGGGGCTAGGGTATATCCTTCTTCTATTAAATATTTATCTCATCACATGTATGCTCTTTGGCTGGAGCATTAGTTATTATGCATGCTATCATTTTTTATTGAAACACGTTAAGAGTATTCCCAACTTCTGGCCCTTTCAGGGTTTTAAATCTTAGGGATAGTGCATTATACCTTGCTCCAAAACTGTGACCTGAAGAAATTTTATCCTTGAGACTTCAGTTCCACCACTATTTTCTGAGTTATGTACACATTGAAATTTAGTGCATTATTTGAAGAATCAACTTAATAGTCCTTTAAATGAAATTATTTTTCCCATCATTTGTTTGTATTTTCCACAACCTTTTAGTTCTGCCAGGAGTAACCTGACTGCAACAAATGTAATAAATAAATATTAGATTGTTAGAAATTTTAGGAGTAAGGAAAATTCTAACTATACAATGCCTAAACCTAAAACATCAAGTTGAGAAGAAACTCCAACTGCAATTTACAAAATGTTGTTATCATATGGGGAAGGAGGTGATTCATGAGAATGAGTGATATTATGTGAGGCTCTAGAATCAAGTATTCAACTATTTTAAAATGCATATAAACATTTTGTAGAAAGTGCATGCATTTTAGTAGTTGAAGGAGGTCTGGCACTAAAATTTTGTGCCACTACATGGCTTCAATCAATGCCTCTAGTTTCTTTTGGGATTTCCTCATGACCAAGGATGCCACAAAAATTGCAAGTTACACTTGAATTATTCTCTATTTTGGAAGAATACTCTACAATCCTGGAAGGTGGAGGAGCATGTGATTTTTTCTCTATTGAGTCTTAAAGCTAGACTTACTAGCATGAGAAATATCATTCTCTTGTTTGTGTCGAGTTCTATGCAAACTATGAATACACAAATACCTCACAAGGACCTCCCATTCACTGGGACAATGACAATGGTTGGGTTCATTCTTTAAGCTTCACATGTCTAAAATTTATCTCACTAGTTCCCTAGAAGGAATTTCCTTTGATTCCATGGGATGCATATATTATGCCCAAGGATGAGGGAGGGATTTGTTGAAATTTGCAACAAGAAATAGTGAAATTGGCATCCAGAAACAACGAAAAAATAAACACACATTGGTGTGGGATCCCAGTTCATACATGAGTGAGGGATTCTAGGGAAACATTAGTCAGAAGGTTTTTGGGTCGATTTACTGTGTAAACTAAAGTATGTATTTATTATCATCTGGGCTAGTAGGACTTAGAAGCATCACCAAAGTATAATGGTTTTCAGTTATGATCAATTTAACAGATGATTTATCAGTGCTTAAGGAAATGCACATTACAAATATAAATCTAACTTAAATAATTTCTAAATTCAAGCGTGCAATCAGAAGCAGAAGAATCTCCTAACTTAAGAGATTTGCTTGTCCTTCTCTAACAAGGTTACTTCATGAATTAGAAGTAAAAAACTACTAATTGAGCAATAGATTAAGATACATGAAACAATAATTGAAGAGAATATTCACTGAAGAGGTCTTGGTTGTCCTTCATCATAGATTCATTTATCAATAATGCTATTGTTAGAGAACAAGAAATCAGAAAAGCATTAAAAGCATGAAAATATGAATTCTAGCTTATGATCTCAATCAGATAGAAAGAATATTTAACTTAAACATGCGTTTGTCCTTTCATATGAAGAATAAAAATGATAATTATATTCATCAATACTCATAAATCATCAGCATAAATCAAATAAACAAGTTAAGCATAAGAAAACTAGTTCATAAACTGCAACTACAAATAAACTAGGAAGTGCACTTAACTCGGTGTGGGGGCCCTCCACCCTTGCCTCACACACTGAAGGTGTTTTCAGCTACTTAAAACTTCATTCAATCAATCAGCATATAAAAATATAAAATGGAATAGAACACATCTTCAATTAGGTCTCCAAAGTCTCAGAAATAATAATGTTGAGTCATACAAATTCTACATATCAATGCCTTCAAAGTTTGAGGCTTAAATAGATAAAGTATCCAAAAAATTCATCTAAAATATCTCCTATATTTATGAATATCCTTATACTATCCAATCAGGTCGAATTCATCCATCTTATCCATAAAAATCTGGAAAAACCCACAAAATAAGAATTTTGACCTAGTTCCTAGGGATCCTCCATAAAAACAGGTCTTGTTTGACTACCTTTAACTGGGCCTATTAAAGCTCGGTTTAATTGTACCAAAAGGTGTACACTTAACATTAGTTCCCAAGCCTTCTAGAAATATATCCATCTTGAGCCCAAGTGTCCTATAAATATGCAAACCATGAGGCTATTACGGGAATTTCTGATGCTGTCCAAAAATGCACTTAAAAATCAATTTTTACAAAAACTTCTAAGAATTGAAAAACTTAATTTAAATACCCATATATGCATTTATTGGTCAAAATAAGGTGGATATGATGGTGTATAGATGGATAGTATGGCAAATAAGATGTATTTCATAAACAAAAGGAGATAAAAAATGAGGGCCAACATCTCACCCAAGCTGATGTTCAAGCATGTGCTCATGCTTTCTTTTTCCTTTTGGACCTCCTGAGCTCTGATGTTGATCCCATTCCTGAACCTGAAACTTCCTTCTATGCTGCATGTAGAAAAGAATCCATATCTTTGCATTTTTCTTCCTTGTATATTGAGTTTTTAACCTTTTGTTTCTCATATTCGGCCTTCCAATAATTCTTCTCTTTAAGCCACCTGAATGCTTGTATGTAAAGAAGATTGTTTTTGGCTTTCAATTTTCCCATTTCTTCACTTATCTTCTCATTTTATTTAATCAAGTTTTCACAATTTGTCTTATATGTTTCATTCTCTCTTTTCAATTACCTTTCCATTATTTTTCTTACCTCCAGATTATCAGTTAACTCTTTGATCTTACTAGGGTTTTGATCTTCCTCCTTGGTATTTTTGGAAACTGAAGTAACTTCAACCTCATCATTTTAAAAATAAGAATCTCTCTCTACAGGATTTTCATAAACTTATTCTTGCAACCTCTCAAGGATTTCATTGGCTTGTTTGGTTAAAGGAGATGTTTCTATGAATTGCACTTTTGGTTCTTTTTCTTTGTTGCTTCTATCTGTTGAATTCCTCTTTTTCTGTCTCCTAGAAATGGTCAAGAATGATTTTTCCCTCTATACCATGACTATTCCCTATTGTTTCTTTGATCTGTTCCTTGGGTAGAGAGGTGAATTCACTATATTTCTTGTTTCCTAAATTGGTTTAAGTTTGTCTTCTGTTGCTTTCTCTACAAAATTATTTTGAATCAGGAAACCTTTCCAAACAATTCCCTTAGTTTTCAGCTCGTAATCAACAATGATTTTTATGAGTCCCTCGTAATAAATTTGGGCTTCTTTGGGTTTGGTATCAGATTTTTCACTTTCAATCATCCTCATCAATTTTCTATAAAATAAGTATGGAAAATTGGTCCTGATATCTCCTTTAACATGTTGTAGCAACCTAATGTGATATAGGTGTAATACACTATGTCTGCTATCACAAGTGAAAAAATTTTGGATGATCAAAACTAATTCAGCCCAAGGTTCATTAAACCATTCCCTGGGAATCCCCTTTTACGTGTCAAAGGAACCCTTTCTGTTCTTATTTAGGAAGAAGGTCCAACCCTTGTCCTTGAAATGAAATCATTTGAGGTAAAGTTCACCTGAGAATGGCAACTCTAGGGCTTTAGAAATACATTCTAGAGTTAAATGAATGTGTAAAATACCCACAGTACTTTCATCTTGTTTTCAATTGTTTATAAACTCCCTTGTGATATCTTCATTGTGCCCTTTGAATTTGTTAAGGAATCCTATTAAGCTTGATTGATAAAGTTTCTCAACTGTGTCCCTACTCCAATGTTCAATCTGAAAATATTTGGGCTCTGTTCTTGATGTCATATTGTCTAAAAACCATTTGATGTACCCCCCCCTACTGTGATTAACTTTATTTTTGAAAACAAAAATTCAAGTACTAGATGTTATTATAGTAGTGAGGCTTACCTTTGTTTGTTGCCTTTGCCAAGTAATTGAAATCAATCCTTTGTTTTATTTGGAAGAAGTGAGCTTACTGCTTCAAATAGACACAAGACTTGATATAGAGAAGTTTATAAAAACATTAAAAAAAAATTATGTTTCTATTATCCTACTCTCTATTTGATCCTCTGTTTCTTAAAAAATAAAAATCCTATGCCTTTCTTTTGTAAAAAAAAAATTCTTCTTGTTTCACTGTGTAAAAAAAATGAATTTTTTTTATACAACAGTGTCTTTTAACCCTTCGATTACATACAACATTCCTTTTCTAAGGCAAATAATTATATATCTAATATAATCTCACTGTTTCTGCAAGAAAATTTGTAAAAATAGCTCACTTATTTCATCAAAAATCTCAGAAAATGAGTTCACTGTTTTCTTCAAAATTCACGAGGCTCTGCCCTCTATTATGCAAAAATGCAAAAACATGTTGACTGTGCCTTTTAAACCAAACATTCACCACAAAACCCGATTCAAATTCTCTTTCTGAGTGGGGAAATGAAATTAATTTACTACACAACCCAATTAAAATGAATTGACTGTGCATTTCAAACCAAACTCTCCATTCTTTGTTTGCATTCAAATTGAAATAGAAGACTGTGCATGAAGACGTTTTCAAGTTTACCTATCTTTGCAATGATCCTCGTGATTTTCTGCTATGATCCTCGTGGTTTTCCTTTTAGTTGAATTGGAGTCTCTATGTTTCAAGTAGTGCCAATCTTATCAAAATCTCACTCAATATCTTCATCATTTACTCATTCAATCAACAGAGGATTTAGTGTTGACTGATGGCAGAGCATTTATGAGTGGTGGAAATGACAAAACGTAAAGCAATGACAAGTTTTAAAAACCATGGTACAAGAAATCCATTTATAACTCACAGTTTGTTTAACAACACCGAGATTTACTCGTGTGAATCATCATTGTTTTAAACAAGAAAATATGAGTTTTCTTCTTACCTCGTTCTTCACGGGATTTTTGCCTCTTAACAACGTGCTCACTTGACACATCTGCTGGATATGTTGGCTTGAAACTTCAACCAATTCTCCTTATCGATCGATTCTTCTCACTGCTATATCTCATGCCCTCTTTGCTGCATTTTATTTCTTCTATTATCCTCATAGCTCTCCCTTGTCTTCTCTTGTTTCTCACAGAGTTTCAAAATGGATGCATGTTTTGATTAAACACCTTCCTTCTCTCATTGAGCCTTTGAAAAGTGATGATGGTGAAAAACACATTGTGTTTCAGTTTCCTGAGATCATAGAAATGGGGGAGGTTCTCTCAATAGTTTACACCGTTTTGTAATATTGCATTTTGAATTTGTTTTGACTGTTGATCTACCACTTGACTCGTGCATCCGTGGCTTACCTTTCCTGACTGATTTGGCATTTAGACTCCACAGTGTACATCTCGTCCTTGGATTTACTTATTACGCAGTCCTTTTTCACGTTTTTTTCTCATGCTTTGTTTTGATCACTGTGTCTGCTTCCATTCTCCATTGGAGCGCATCATACCTCATTGAATATGCGCCATCATATTTTCGTTTCATCACTTGTATATACATCACTGTGTATCAAATATGTGCCACCATATTTATGTTCCTCCACTGTGTATGTATCACTGTCTCATCATATTCCCGTCCATCCATATATGCATCATTTCCATCCATTGTTTGTCATAGTATCATTTTCATACATTAGGTTAGTTTGTTGCATATGCATTCCATTGTTTGCATTATGATTGTTGTTCTGCTCCATTACCTTAGATGATAACCATATTTTATGATTGCACTTTTGTTTTGAAATTCAAATAGTTGTGCTATCATATGATTTAGACTTTAGGTTTTGTTTTTTTTTTAATTTAACTTTAAAAATGACCAATGAAATTGTCATGTTTTAAAATTAGATATTTACAATGAAACGAACCTCTTTTTTTGTTTAATGTAGGTCCAACAAAGGTTTAATGTTAAGCATTTTGTTTATGATTATTTTGTTTAGAAAAGTAGGGTAGGGTATGCTATGGATAGATTATTGAATGTTTTTTGAGTGATTAGGATAGTGGTGTGGATATGGGTAAAATAGGGTTAAGAAAATACGTGATGAAATGTAGGTGATGTAATTGATGAAAAATGTAGGTGATAAAAATGCATAACCAGTACTAAATTAACCTTACAATTCTAGAATATTTTCACAAAAAATTGAAATTTTAAGAGAATTTTCTTACTTACTGTACTTTTATTCCCTCAAACCATTTGATGTTCATGATGGTCGAAATTGTGTTTGTTTGTCTTCCAGACTATGTAGAGACTTATTTCTTCTTTGCATTTGATTTGATTTGGAATGATGTTGTTTAGGTCCCTTTTACAGGTTAAATTTTGACATTTCAGGTCCCTTCTGTCATGATCTTCAATATTGATGTAGCTTAGGTCCCTTCTAACATTTTTTATTTTCAGGTCCCTTCTGGCAGAATTTGCAATAATGTTTGAAAATTTCTTTTGTCGTTATGATAGAGGTCCCTTCTGGATAATTTTCTCAATAATAATCAAGTCCCTTATATATATGTTGAATGATGTGCCAAGTCCCTTTGTAATTATAATTCATATTTCATCTTCAATTCATCTACTGAAAACTATTTTCATAGTTTTATTACACACCTTCCCCCAAGTTCATGTTAAGACTTGTCCTCAGGTCTGACATGTCTCGGAGGGTATATCTGTAAAAATCACAGTGAAGTAAAATGAAAACAAAAAAGAGAATTCATATTGGCCAACCAAATTGGTTTTCCGATATGAATTCGAGTTTGTATTGTGCTAGTTTCCTAGATTTTCACAACCAAACTCAATTATTTTTTATTTTTTTATAGTTTTTTTTATTCTTCTTCTTATCTTGGAATTATGGGAGCCATATTACTATGCTGCCCCATTAGTTCCATATCTGAATCTATGGAATATTTCTCATAAAATCCTCTTATTTATATGCTTATTGTAGACTTTAAGCCTATTTCCGTTAACGATAAATGAAAAATATGCTTCATCAATTGTTTTTACCTTCACAACTCCATTTTCAAATATTTATTCAATCTCATATGGCCCAAGCCAATGAGTCATAAAATTTTCTTTGAAATATTTTAACTTGGAGTCGAACAAGAGTGCCCAATCTCCTTTCTGAAACAATTTATTCTTTATGAATCGATCATGCCATTTGATTCTTTGTTCTTGCACAAGAGATGTGTGCTCTACTGCTTGCTGTCATATCTCATCCAGTTGATTTAATTCCATAATCTTTGTTGTTGTGCCGCAGATAATTCCATCCCCAATTTTGGTGCTAGCGTAAATGTATGTATTTGAAATTCTATGGGTAATAGGACTTCTTTTTCATACACTAACTGATATGGACTGAACCCAGTTGTGTTTTTACATGTTATCCTATATGCCCATAGTGCATCTCTCAATTTTTCTAACTAGTCCTTTCTATTCATTTGCACAGTCTTTGTCATAATGTTCTCTATGACTTTGTTTGTAGATTCCACTTGTCTGTTTGCTTGAGGATGATACAAAGTTGATTTTATGTGTTTGATCTTGTATTTCTCCATAAGATCTCGAACAAGTTTTGATGTGAATTGTGTGCCTTGGTCAGTTACCATCTGTCTCGGAACTCCATACCTTACAAATATATCTTCAAACACAAAAGACACAACAATATCTTCTGTTTCCCCTGCTACTTCCTTTTCCTCCACCCACTTAGTTACACAATCTGTACATACCAGGATGTACGTCTTTCCATTGGATGGAGGGTTGATTGGTGCCACGAAATCTAAATACCGTTGTTCAAATGGTTCAATAAACACTTGTGGCTTTAATGGCATTTCATCTAATGCCACTAGTCTACCAATTCTTTGGAAGCTGTCCCATCTTTTCACATAGGCCTTGGAGTCTTTGAAGATGGCCGACTAGTAGTAGCCAAGTTTCAACACTTTGTATGATGTCCGTTTATCTGCAAAATGAGCACCACATGGTTCATCATGACATGCTTTCAAAATATCAATAATATCATCTTCTCGAACACATTTTATAATCATTAGATCAACACCAGTATTGAATAGATCTTCGTTGACCCACCTATATCTAGCACTTTCTCTAATTACTCTTGCTTTCTGTTTATTTATGTAATGAGATGGTAGGATGCCAGATGATAAATAGTTAGTTATATCTGAAAACCATGGAGTTTTGACATTTATAGCAAATAGATGTTCATCTGGAAAATTATCTGATACCGGATTTATATCACCAGGTGAATGTAGTCTTGATAGAAAGTCTACAACTTGATTATCTTTTCCTGGTCGATATTGCACAATAATGTTAGATTCTTGCATTAATAACAACCATCTAGTTATTCTACCATTTGTGATTGTTTTGTTCATTAAATATTTTATGATTGAATTATCCGCATGGATGTAAACTTGATAACCTGTTATATGGTGTCTAAATTTATTAACTGCATGTACTACAGCTAACATTTGTTTTTCTTTAAGAGTGTAGTTCAATTCTGTCAGTGTTAAGCTTTCTCTTATGAAATATATGGCATAATTAAACTGATTCTCTTTTTGTCCAAGTGATGCTCTAATAGCAGTGTCATATGCATCAGTTGAAATGTGAAATGGAAAAGACCAATTAGGTCCTCAAAGAATGGGTGCAATTGACAATTTTTCTTTTAATTTTTCAAATTCATTTTGACAATTATTTGTCCATTGGAATTCCACTTCTTTTGCAAGTAACTTGAATAATGGAAAAGATATTTTACTGAAATTTTCAATAAATCTCCTATAGTATCCTGCATAACCCAAGAAACTTCCAACTTCTTTTTGTGTTGTGGGTGGTATTAAATTCACAATGACTTGAATTTTTGCTCGGTCCACCTTGATTCGTGAAGAAGAAATATGGTGTCCCAACATTATTCCCTCAGTTAACATAATGATTTATTTTTCATTACTTAGTGATAGATTTGTCTCTATGAATCTTTTTAACACTTTTTCAAGATTTTGTAAATAATCATCATATGTTCTGCCATACATAGTGAAATCATCCATGCAAACTTCTACACACTCATGGATCAAATCAACAAATATTGAAAGGAATGCTCTTTGAAAGGTAGCAGGTGCATTACATAAACCGAAGGGTAATACATTGTATGCATATGTTCCCCATGGGCATGTGAATGATGTCTTATCTTGATCTTCCAATGCTACCTTTATCTGATTGTATCCGCTAAATCCATCAAGAAATGAAAAGAATTTCTTTCTAGATAATGAATCTAACACTTGATCAATAAATGGTAAAGGAAAATGATCTTTTAATGTAGCTTTATTGAGTTCTCTGTAATCCACAAAAATTCTCCATTTTCCATTTTTCTTAGGTACTATAACTAAGGGTGAAACCCATTGACTATCTGAAATAGGATAGATAAATCTGACTTGTAATAGTTAATGTAATTCTTCTTTCACTATTTCCTTCATCATGGGGTTCATGCTTCTTTTTGGTTGCCTTACAGGTTTAATTTGATCATCATTGTAAATGTGATGGATAAATGTTTTTGGATGAATCCCTTGCATATCTGTGTAATCCCAGGCAAAATATTTTGAATATTTCTGTAACAATGTTATTAGCTTTTCCTCTTCGGATGATTGGAAATTATTACCAATATTCAAATTTCTCACGAGACTGATCTCAATGATTTTTTTATTTGAATTGGTAATTTAATTAATAGGAAAAATATTTTCGAATGTATTTTTCAATGTTTGTATAGTGCAATTTTCCTGAAAACATTCTTTTAAAAGATAACTAGCAGCTTCATATTGAGTTATTCTAAGCTGCTCTAAAATATTTGGTTCTGAGATGAAAACATCTAATAAGTCCTCATTTTCTTCCTCCTCTCTAAAATTATAAACTTGATTAAGACTAAGAACAGATTGAAGTTCTTGTTGTTCCTATCCATCAAGCCATGATAATAAAGAAGGAGATTGCGCGGGATGATATAATGTAACATGTTTTCTTTCATCTCCATGTACAATAATCATACTTCGTGACCTGCATCTAATGTAAACATCTACAGTGGCTAACCATGGTCTATCTAAAATTAAGGGATGCCCTCCTAAATTTTTTTTTAGCTGAAAAATCAAGAAGTCTATAGGATACTCCCATGAATCCAGTGAGACAGTGATATCTTCCAATATACCTTATGGTACAACTTTAGATCTATCTGCAAGCTCTAAGATTGTAGTAGTAGGTCTAATGTTGTTCATATTCAAATGTTTTATAGTCTCTATAGTCATAACATTGATAGCTGCTCCCAATTCTATTAAAGTATTTGGAATTGAAAATTTGTTAATTGAAATGGTAACCATAGGAATTCCTGGATCAACATATTTTTCAATGGTTGTGTTTGTAGACATGAGAATAGTTAAACTTCCAATTACCTGGATTTTAGGTGGATCCTTCTTTCTTCTACCATATTTATTAATGCATAATTCCTTTATTTCTTTTTCATATATCGGAATATGCCTACAACAAAGGAATTTTGACATATGTGTTCTTCAATTCATCAGAATATTAAATTCAGGCAGAGATATTGGGATATTCTGTTGTATCAATCTCTCTGGATATGGTGGAGTTTGAGTCATAATAGATTTACCTTTCTGAATTTGCAGTTTTGGTTGAGATTTTTGACTTTGTTCTCCTTGTTCAGTTTGTTCTTCAATTATTGAAGGAGAATCTTTCTGTAACACCTTCCCAAACCTTAGGTGGACATCTTGTATGGGAAGAATTGAATAAGTAGGATAATATGTTTCCTCTTACACATGATATGCTGATATATCCACCTTGTTACCTGGATTAGCTACTGGCTGAGCTAGCAATTGTGTTGGTCTAGGAGGTGGTTGGTTAGTGGGTAGTTGAAGTTGCTGAGGTTGAGTTAGCATTGGTTGATTTTGAGGAAGAAATTTCATTGGTTGATGTTTCTGGAATTGTTGGTATTGAGGAAATGGTTGTGGAGGGTATGGTTGTTGATATTGATGCCGTTGAGGATACATATGCTGAGGTGGCTAGTTTCCATAACCATATCCCCTCCAACCCTGTGTAGGTTGGTTTTGATATTGTTGTGGTGGCCAAGCCTGCCATGGCATTGGTGTATTCTGTGAATTTTGAGGATATTGAAAATTTTGGTTTTGTTGAGGGAATTTTTTAGGCATCCTTGGTTGCCAAGGTCTCGTTGGTGCCATGGAGTAGAGAGAATCTACTCCTTGCACTTCTTCTTTTTGCAATTCTTTTAATTTGGGACATTTTTCTGTTGCATGATTTCCTATGCATAGTCCACACACTTGTATAACTTGCAAAGGACATTCCTAGAGTGGATGTTTTTGCCTACACTTAGGACAGGGAATTGCTAAGATTTCATCTTTTTCTTCTTTCTTTTTCTTAGCTTTCAAGACATCTACTTGTGTCCCCAGAGTGCTCAAGAGATCTGTTTTGAAATTTTCTAATAAAATTCCTATTTTTGCTCTTGTTACTGCACTTGCTGCAAATTTGGAAGCTTTGGATGAAATATCTCTCTTTCTGCTCTTTTCTCTTCCCTAGAGTATTTTTTACAAAGTTCAACAATTTCTTCAAATGGTAAATTGGAGACATCTCCTTTTCCCATCACATTAAGGATGTATAAATATTAATCTCTGATACCCTTAAGAAATATGGTATGGATGGTATTGGGACTTAGAGAATGATGTTTAGATTTCTTTAAATTGTAAAGAAATATTTCCAAATATTCTTCCAAACTTTCGTCTTCTTGTTGTGTCATTCTAAAAATGTCTTCTTTTGATTCTCTAGCCATGCATTAAACATGATACATTTTAAGAAAAAAAAATTCATATCATCCCAAGAAGCTATTCTATGTTCTCCTAATCCCATAAACCATTTCAAGGCTTCTACTTTCAGAGTAGAAGGTAAAAGTTGAAGCTTCTGTGTCTCATCCGTTTATCCATAAGGTCTACACAAGATATCAAACTCAAACATGAATGCATCATGATCTTCTGTTGACATTCTATATAAATTAGGCAATACAGAAGGTGGGATGTTTTTCATTTTTATTTCTTCTCTTAATATTTCTCTTGCATCTAAGATTGGAAAGCCAAAAGTAGTTTCCTGATCATTGTTATTTTCTTGCTCATTTTCATGTGTTCCTCTATTTTGATTTTCTCTTTTTTCTTCTTCCTCAATCCTTCTATGTGATTCTACTTTTCTGTCTTCCTCTTCCTTTCTTTCTTCCCCAATTCTTCTTTATTCCTCTTGTTGTCTTCTCCATTTCCTTTGTTGTCTTTCATATTCAATCCTTTTTTCAGGAGTCATGTTTATCGGTAGTTGATCCTTCTCCTTCTTTAACCATTTCTTGTTAAGAGAAGTCGTAGTGTTTCAATATGAGGTTGATTCAGTATTTCTTCCACTACTACTTGATTTGAATTCAATGACAGTTTCGCTCTAGTTGTTCAAGAATTGGTTTTCTTGTATCTTTTTGTTTTACTAAGGAAGGAGGTTCTCTAGGTGATTGTTTTCTTTTTTACTCGAAGGCTAACAAGATTTGTCTTTCAACTAAAGTTAATCTTTGTCCCTGATCTTTGCTCTTTCCTCTAATTCTTCTATAGTAGGTTTTCTAGCAACTAGTGTTGTTAGTCTTATGAAAGATGAATGAGCCGATGGGGGGTTTTGTTTCACAAATATGCCCTTATGATCTCTATCTCTAGGCAAAAGAAAACACTACTTGAAAGAAAGAGACTATTTTTTTGTTGTTTTGATGATTATATATATATATATATATATATATATATTTATCTTCCTATTTGACCGTTTTGAAATATGCTTCCCAGAAACATGATGCCAAAATGTTTTGTCAATTTACTGTGTAAACTAACACAAGTATTTATTATCAATCCGATCTATTAAGACTTAGAAGCATCCCTCTAAATTATATGGCTTTTTGATTAGTAGATCAATTTAGAAGACGCATTTATCAATGATTAAGGAAATGCATATTACAAATATAAATCTAACTCTAAATAATTTCTAAATTCAAGTGTGCAATCGGGAAAGCGTGAAAAGTCTCCTGAACTTAGAGATTTGTTTCTCCTTCATCAAGCATTACTTTATGAATTAGAAATAAAAAACTACTAATTGAGCGATAGATTAAGATAGCATGAAACAATAATCAAAGAGTGATCTTCACCGAAGAGGTCCTAGTTTTCCATCCATCCGGAATCCATCAAATCCATCGCATCATCAAATCTAGAAAATCCGCACTAAAATAAGAATTTTAACCTAATTCCTAGGGATCCTCCATAGAAACAAAAGTCTTGTTTGACCGCCTTTGATTGGGCCATATTAAATCTCGGGTCTTGACTATACCAACGGGAATGTAAAACTTCAATATTAGTTCCAAGCCTTCTAGAAATATATCCATCTTGAGCTCAAGTGTCCCTAGAATTATGCAAACCATGAGGGCGATTATTAGAATTTGATGCTATCTAAAAATGCACTTAAAATTCAATTGTTACAAAAACTTCTAAGAATTGAAAAAATTAATTTAAATACATGTATGATGCATTTATTTGGTCAAAATAAGTGTGGATATGATGTAGTGTATATGTAGATATATGAAAATAAGAAGTATTTCATTAGCATAAAAGAGATAAAAAAATGGGGAACTAACATAAAGGTGTATAACCAATTTCTAAAATAAATTAGATATAAATTGTAATCTTATCTCATAACAACATGATAAACTAGTTAACTAGTGTGACTATACTTAGTTAGCTCAAAGAATTTCATGTTGAGGGGTCTAAAAGGATAGGCATGTAGAGGAAGGGTTATATTATTTACAAGGTCCACAGTCGGTAGTAGCACTGAAGTGGTGTGTAGTGGGATCGGTTAACTCACATTACTTGAATTTAAAATTAGTTTAACTAAGTTCTAACCCTAGGAATGATGAGCTAGTGGTAAGATCAAGTGAATTAAAAAATATTTAATTCACAAGTAGTAGAGATATACTAAGTAATCTGAATGATTCACTATTATATATATATGCATGTATGTCAATTATGATGAGACCCGGTTAGAGATAAAGGTTAAAGACAAGTAACCATCAGTTTGATTTTTGGAGATCGCAGTGCGATTAGAAAGTTAGGAAGAGCTCTATGATGAATTGAGAGGTCAAGGAAGGGTTGGTTATCCTAATTAATAGGGATTATCATTTGCTAGGTATTAACTAAGAAATCTTGCACTAGTAGAGAGTAATGTGAGAATTGGCTGAGAGTGTTTCGTTCAATTTTGCCTAAGAATTTCTAGACAATTTTGAGCTTGAAGATTAGGGTGAGACAAAGAGGATAGTGTAGGAATTTCTCCATTCCCTTTGTTGTCTTTCATATTCAATCCTTTGATTAGGAGTCATGTTTATCGTAGTTGATCCTTCTCCTTCTTTAAGCATTTCTTTGTTAAGAGAAATGTAGTGTTTTCAATAGTGAGGTTGATTCTCGTATTTCTTCCACTACTTTGATTTGTTCAATGACAGGTTGCTCTAGTTGTTCAAGAATTGGTTTTTTCTTGTATATTTTTGTTTTGCTAAGGAAGGAGGTTCTCTAGGTGATTGTTTTCTTTTTACGCTGAAGGCTAACAAGATTTGTCTTTCAACTAAAGTTAATCTTTGTCCTGATCTTTGTTTTTCCTCTAATTCTTCTATAGTAGGTTTTCTAGCAACTAGTGTTGTTAGTCCTATGGATGAATGAGCCAGATGGGGGTTTTTGTTTCACAAATATGCCCTTATGATCTCTATCTCTAGGCAAAAGAAAACATTACTTGAAAGAAAGACTATTTTGTGTTGTTTTTGATGATTATATATATATATATATATATATATATATATATATATATATATATATATATATATATATATATATATATATATATATATATATATATATATATATATATATATTATTTATTCTTCTGATTTGACCGTTTGAAATATGCTTCCACAACTGACATCTTTTAAAAATGTTACCATCAATTTACTGTGTAAACTAACACAAGTATTTATTATCAATTCGATACTATTAAGACTTAGAAGCATCCCCAACATTATATGGTTTTTTAGTTATGATCAATTTAGAAGACGATTTATCAATGATTAAGGAAATGCATATTACTAAATATAAATCTAACTTAAATAATTTCTAAATTCAAGTGTGCAATCGTAAACGTGAAAAGTCTCCTAACTAAGAGATTTGTTTTTCCTTCTCTAACAAGATTACTTATTATGAATTAGAAATAAAAAACTACATAATTGAGAAATAGATTAAGATACATGAAACAATAATCAAAGAGGATCTTCATCGAAGAGGTCCTAGTTGTCCATCCATCAGCATCCATCAAATCCATCAAATCCATCAAAATCTAGAAAATCCCACAAAATAAGAATTTTAACCTAATTCTAGGGATCCTCCACTGAAACAGTCTTGTTTGACCGCCTTTGATTGGGCCTATAAAATCTCTGCTTTGACTATACCAACGCGATGTAAAATTAATATTAGTTCCCAAGCCTTCTAGAAATATATCCATTTTGAGCTCAAGTGCCCGAAAGTATGCAAACCTTGAGGCGATATACGCAGAATTTACGATGCTATCTAAAAATGCACTTAAAATTCAATTGTTACAAAAAAACTTCTAAGAATTGAAAAACTTAATTTAAATACATGTATATGCATTTATTGGTCAAAAATAAGGTGGATATGATGGTGTATATATGGATATTATGGAAAAATAAGAGTATTTCATTAACAAAAAGAGATAAAAAAATGGGGCCAACAAAGGTGTATAACCAATTTCTAAATAAATTGGAAAATAAATTGTAATCTTATCTCATAACAACATGTACTAGTTAACGAAGTGTGATATACTTAGTATAGCTCAAGAATTTCATGTCGAGAGGTCACAAGGATAGGCATGTAGAGTGGACATATTATTTACAAGGTCCAGCTTCTGCGCTTGTAGCACTAGTGTGGTGTGAGTGGGACTCACTTAACTCACATTACTTGAGTTAAAATCAGCTTTAACTAGTTCTAACCGAATGATGAGCTAGTGGGAAGATCAAGTGAATTAAAAATATTTAATTCACAAGTAGTGATATACCAAGTAACTAATGATTCACTTTATTAATATATGTACATGTACAATTGATGATGGAGACCTAGCTGAGATAAAGGTTAAATGACAAGTAAACTATCGATTTGATTTTTGGAGAAAGCCTGCCAGTGCGATAGAAGTTAGAGGAAGGCTCATGATGAATTGAGAGGTCAAGGAAGGTTGGTTATCCTAATTAATAGGGATTAATTGCTCTCCAGTGTGTAGTCAACTAAGAAATCTGCACTAAGGAGGGGACATAGAATTGGCTCAGTGTTGGTCAATTTATGTCCAAGAATTTTCTCAGAATAATTTTGAGCGAAGATTAGGGTGAGACAAGTGAGGGAGTAGTGTAGGGAAATTTCTCATCATGAGAAAACATTGTATTGTTTCATGATTCTTTGATTACTGTACAATGTATATGATAGAGGGGTTCTCGAAAGCATGTGAATTTACCCAAGAACATATTTTGTTGTGTGATTTATAATTTCCTTTATTTTACTTGCACGTGATTGAGAAATCATGTTTTATATTCCACAAATATTGTAGAAGGATTCAATATCTTTCTTTAGTACATTGCATGATCATATTGAATCCATTGATGTAATTTCTATATGGTATTATAGTTGTGTTAGATATTTTCTACATGGTATTATAGTTGTGTTAGATATTTTCTACATGATATTATAGTTGTGTTAGATATTTTATAGATGGTATTAGAGTGCCAGGAACCACAATAGGGGAGAAGAAATTGAGTTTGTGTTGAGCAATATTCAAGTTTGAAGATACTTTCTTTGGAGCTAGAACAGGATCAAGATGTCTTTCAATGGCTTGAGACTCGACTATGGACTCGAGGGTAGTTCGAATTATATTGCATGGAAGGACAGGATCGAGGCAGTGTTTGAGGACAATGGGTTGAAGGAATTCATAGATAATGATATTCCCAAGCCCGCAGCAGTAGATGACAAACATCTTGATGCATGGCAGAAGAAGGTAGAAAAGGCAAGGAGGATCTTGTTATAGGGAGTTCAAGATCATATTGTCTCGAGTCTCCATGGGAATGATACTCCATATGCTATGTGGAAGGCCTTGGAAAATCTCTTTCAGAACAATAGCGACCAAAGGAAGTTGGTGCTAAAGGAAAATATTAGAAAGATCAAGAAGGAGGAGGGCGAGACAGTACCAACATACTTGGAGAAGTTCAGTTAATGTCAATATGAGCTTCAAAGTGTTGGTGTGACTGTAGTCTATGATGAATTGGTGAGCCTAGCACTTCTAGGCCTTCCTAAGATTTGGCATAATTACCAGGACTCTGTGAATTGGAGGGAGAATTTACCAGATTGGGAGAGACTATGGTTGGGTTTGGTAATATAAGAGAAAAGGCGGAGCACTAGAGATGGGACCTCCAGCACCAACAAATAAGAATATTCTACATTAGTGGGAAAAAAAAAGGCGAAGGGAAAGAAATCCCAAGGTGAAGAGGACAAGAGAGACTTGTCGAAGATCAAATGTTTTCACAGTCACGAGCATGGGCACTATGCTTTGAATTGTCCAAAGAAGAAGGAAAGAAAGACAGAGCCTGCAATTTTAGCGGGTGAAGCATTGGATTCACAGTTTGAGCTTGATTTTACTCTCATTGCATGCATGTCCAGCACTATAATGGGATGCATGTGGTATCTAGAAAGTGGTGCCTCATTCCATATGTCAGGGAATAGAGATATTTTCAGTGACTTGGAGGAGAAGGACCTCCAGTAGAACATAGAGTTTAGAGATGATGGGAGGTAATAGCATGACCAAAATAGGTACAATTACCTTTCAGAAGGAGTCTGGCTCCCCTCTCAAACTAGCAGATGTTTTGTATGTTCCAGTCCTACAGAAGAATCTTGTCTCCGTACGGTATTGGAAGACCATGGTTACGAGGTGTTGTTTATAAAAGGAAAATTTTTCCTTAAACACATAGCCACGGGACAGGCGAAACATATCGGTTCAAGAGTCAAGAACCCATATTCTCTCAAGGTTGAGGATGCATGTAAGGATTTGAAGAGAAAATAAGTGGTTAATGACTTGGTGGTTGAGAGGGAGAAATTATCTCTTAATATGTAGCCTTAGAAGCAGTCTTAGAAGGTTGTGGAGCAGCTACAATTGGAGAAGCAGAGGAGACCGAGTGGAAGACTCCACTCAAGAAGATACCTCCAGGAGGGGGAAATTTCCACCCAGATGGGAAGAGGGAGTACATGCAGCTATACCTCCAGGTGTGAGGTGGGGTGATGTGAGAATTAATACCAAGAAGAAATTTGGGAAGTGTCCATTGAGATGGTGTGTCTCATGTATCGAACTTGGGTACGAGGTGCCCACAGGACAACAGTAACAAGAAGGATTGGTTAGATTCATGCAGTCATATGTCAGGAGGACATAAATCAGAGTGATGGATTTCAGATACTGGAGCGTAGATCAGAGTTGGCAGCAGCGTAGAGGGCACATATACATATGTTAGCAACATTGCACGAAGTCCAGTAGACATGTGCAGTAACTAGTAGCAGTCAGAAGAATCTGATGACAGATGCATTATACTGATTTAGTGTTTTCAAGGCTATTTAGTTTCAGGAGAGTTGCATGTGTGAACAACATAATGAAGTGTTGCATGAAACAACATTCCAAAAGTACCGGATCGAGACAGATTGATTCCATTCTTGTTGAGAGGGAGAGTTGAAATTTCCAACAAGAAACAGGGAAATTGGCATCCAGAAACAACAAGAAAATGCACACACACTTGTGTGGGATCTTAAGTCACACATGAGTGAGGGATTCTAGTGATACATTAGTGAGAAGGTGCGCAACCAATTTCTAAATAAACTAAAAAATAAATTGTAATATTATCTCATAACAACTTCTAATACTTAACTAAGTATGATAGAATTGGTTAGCTCAAGAATTTGGGGTTGAGGGTCAAAGGATAAGAATGTACAGTGATTTTATTATTTATAGGGTCTAGTTGTAGTTGTAGCACTAGTCTGGTGTGAGTTGGATCAATTAACTCACATTAATTGAGTTAAAATCAATTTAACTAGTTCTAACTAAAAGATGAGCTAGTAGAAGATCAAGTGAATTAAAATAGATTTAATTCGCATTTAGTGATCTACCAAGTAACTGATGATTCAATATTAATAGTTGCATGCATGTTAATTCTGATGGTGACCCAGTTGAAACAAACGTTAAAGACAAGTAAATTATCATTTGTATTTTCAGTGAACTGCCCAAGTGCAGTTATAAAGTCAGAGGAAGGCTCATGATGGATTGCGTAGTCAAGGAAGGTTGATTATCCTATTTAATAGGGATTAATTTCATAGGGATTGCATAAGCAAGGCTGGGCTAAGGAGGGGCTGAGAATTGGCTAAGTGTTGGTCAATCTTTCTTAAGAATTGCTAGACATTTTTTATGAGGATCAGGGTGAGACAACGAGGATAGTGCAGGATTTTCTCGGTGTGAGAAAGTATTATATTGTTTCATTATTCTTTGACTATGTACAATATATGATAGAGGGGTTTTGAGTAGGTTTTTTCCCTAAGAACATATTGTGCTTTGTGATGGATAAATTTCTTTATTTTACTTGCATGTGATTGAGCTATCGTGTTTTATATTCCACAAATATTGTATAAGGATTTAGTATCCTTCTTTAGTACATTGCATGATCAGATTGAATCCATTGATATAATTTTTACACAGTATTATAGCTTTGTTAGAGATTTTCTACATTGTATTATAGATGTGTTAGAGATTTTATACATGGTATCCGAGCGCCAGGAATCACAATAGTTGAGAAGAAATTGAGATTTTGTTGAACAATATTAAAATTTGCAGATACTTTCTTTGGAGCTAGAAGTGGATCGAGATGTCTCTCAATGGCTTGAGACTTGAATATGCATTCAAGGAATGATCAAATTTTATTGCATGGAAGGACAAGATGGAGGCAGTGTTAGAGGACAATGGGTTGAAGAAATTAGTTAATGATATTCCCAAGCCCGCAGCAGTAGATGCCGAACTTCTTGATGCATGGCAAAAGAAGGTAGCAAAGGCGAGGAGGTCTTGTTAGAGGGAGTTCAAGATCATATTGTCTCGTGTCTCCATGGGAAGGAGACTCCATATGCTATGTGGAAGGCCTTGGAAAATCTGTTTCAGAACAATAGCGACCAAAGGAAGTTGGCACTAAAGGACAAGATCAGAAAGATCAATAAGGAGGAGGGCGAGACAATACCAAAATACTTAGTGAAGTTCACACAATGTCGAGATGAGCTTGGAAGTGTTGGTGTGACCGTAGTCGATGATGAATTTTTGAGCCTAGCACTTCTAGGCCTTCCCAAGAGTTGGCATAGTTAGCAAGAATATGTTAATGGGAGGGAGAAGTTAGTAGATTAGTAGATTAGGAGCGACTATGGTCAGACTTGGTAGTAGAAGAGATAAGGTGGAGCACTAGAGATAGGACCTCCAACACCAAAAAAGAAAAATATTGTGCATTAGTGGGAAAAAAAAAGAAGGCCGTGGGAAAGAAATCCCAAGGCGAAGAGGGCAAGAGAGACTTGTCCAAGATCATATGTTTTCATTGTCACGAGCATGGGCACTATGCTTTGAATTTTCCACAGAAGAAGGTAAGAAATAAGGAGCCTGCAGTTGCAGTGGGTGAAGCATTGGCTTCACAGTTCAAGCTTTATTTTACTCACATTGCATGCATGGATAACAGTTCAATGGGATGCATGTGGTATCTAGACAGCAGTGCCTCGTTCCATAAGATGGGGAATATAGATCCCTTCAGTGGAGGAGAATAACCTCCAACATATATATATATATATATCTATATAATATAGATGGAAATAAATAACTAAAATCAAAATCAATTAATAATGATACTCAACAACCAAATAAGTCCTCCACATTCAACCAAATCAAAATCAATATTTGTTAAAAGAGACATGGAGAGACGAATTCATTTTTTATTTGAGCTGTAACATTTATAAAAAGTTATCACGGTTGTAACATCGACCTACAATGTTGTTATATTAGACACTAAATTTTCAGTCAATATGGAAATGTTGTTTGGGAAAAAAACAATAGACAAAGGTGCCAAACAATTCATTTTCTAATAGAGAGATGGCTTCATGTTGTTTGATGAAGACAGAACTTAAGTCAATACATTTTTTCTTTCCAAACACGTGTTTATGTTGAGACAGAGAGCTCTCAAGTGGCGTTCGTTCGATGTGTTGTTTTTTCAAATGTGTGTTGAATATATACCTAATAATATAGATGGAAATAAATTAAAAAAATCAAAATCAATTAATAATGATACTCAACAACCAAATAAGTCCTCCACATTCAGCCAAATCAAAATCAATATTTGTTAAAAGAGACATGGAGAGAAGGGTTCATTTTGTAATGGAGAGATGGAGAGACGAATTCATTTTTTATTTGAGCTGTAACTGTTGTAACAGAGACCCGCAATGTTATTATATTAGACACTAAATGTTCAATCAATATGGAAATGTTGTTTGGGAAAAAAAACAATAGAGAAAGGTGCCAAACAATTCATTTTCTAATAGTAGACGGCTTCATGTTGTTCGAAAAGGACAGACGTTAAGTCAATACATTTTTTCTTTCCAAACACATGTTTATGTTGAGACAGAGAGCTCTCAAGTGGTGTTTGGTCGATGTGTTGTTTTTTCAAATGCGTGGTTTGAAGAAAAGTAGGGGAAGTCAATAAATGATTAAAAATATGAGAAACCAAATCAAACAAAACATATCGTGAGAGCTCTTACGTGTTGTTGGGTTAACGCCTTGGTTTTTCAAACGTGTGTAGTTGAGATAGAGGAATGGGCACCCAAGTAAACTACGCTTTTCTGGGCCGAAATCAATTCCATGCCACACGAATAATATGGTGTTATTAATTCTGTAATAGTGACTATTGTAATCGAAATTCCTTGGTTTTCAAATTCATTAATAAATTTGAAGACTTTCAACTTATGCTTGGTTAGATATATTTTATTTACTATGTTATTTTAACCAATTAAATCAAATATATGGAAGTTTTTGTTTTGACAGATTAGCAAAATCTTTTTCTTGTTTGGCCTCTTAATTAGGAAAAAGTTGGAATATATTAGAATATCAATAAGTCATAGAGAGGATTTTGAGTTATTCTTAACTAATGTTATTTTTGCCTTAATGTTAATTCTCATTAATTATCAAACATTTTAGGTTAAGAAAATGCTTTCCATGACTACTATATTATGATGTAAGGTGACACTATACTCCATTTCTGTGTAAACAAAAACACGTCTATTCTTTATAAACACATTTGGCATACTAGACATATAAATACTTTTTGTAAACACATTTCTGGCATACCATATAGGCATTATTAATCAATAGAGTCGGTGTAGACAGGCCCCAACAAGTACAGGTCTAGATAGGCAGTAATAAGCCATTGAGCCGATTCAGACAAGCCCAAGCAAGTAGAGACCCTACCCTTACTCTGTTTTGGTCTTTAGTCACACAACATAAGAATATATGAGCTTCCTTTGGTGCTGGTCTTGGATCCACAACTCGTTTTTCCCAAGAAAAAGAAATGAGCTTCCTTAGGTGATGGTACTAGATCCACAAGTGGTTTTGGTTGTGAAAAAGAAAGGAAGGATCATCTTGGTGGCACTTAATTTTCTCTTGGGTACTAGATTCCCTCTTTAGGTTAGTTTTTACCTAAATAGAATGATCTAGTTATTCAGTTAATTAAGTATTTTCTTTCACTCCTCATAAAAATATAATTATAAAAAAACTTCAGTTTGGTAGGGTGAAAACATTAACTATGTTTACCTTAAACTGTTGTTGCATCACAAAAGTTGTTGAACCACTATTGTATGATCATATAGAGAGGGAAAGATTATCCTAATCCAACACCCTTGTTAAGGATGGGAATAAAAATACGTCCTAATCACTTTTTCTTTTCATCCACGAGTAGTTTCAAAATGATAGCTTGAACATGTCCTAGTTCTGTTATTTAAGTCTCCATCTCAAAATGCAGACCGAAATAAATTTTTCTTAATGGTTGTTTCCTAGGCATCTTCAAAGAACAAGTGCATGTTTAGACAGGTGGAAAATATGCACGTATTAGCCTAGCACATTGAGGATTACATGCAATTAACGTGACAGGTTGACCCATTCTCCAATGTTATTTAGAATGATTAATTGGGGAATTGGGAATAAGTATTTCATTATTTTACTTTATTTTAAAAAAAAATTATTTTGAAAAATATTGCTAAGTAAAGGTAAGCTAATGTGAGTGGGCTGAAATGAACCATACATTTCTACCACTTTGGCTCATTATTTCTAGCACATTAGTTCACCTCTCTCTATGTATCCCTACTCCCAAATGGTTATGTTCCCCCCTTGTTATGTCGCCTTTTCTACATTTTTCTTCCTGAAATAGTAAAAGAAACATGAATAATACTTAGCCTGGAGCTGATGCTGCAAAATTTTCAAGGTTTTTTGAGTTAACTTTAGTGAAAAAATATCCAATCACTAAAGCCTAGTATGCCTTCATCCTCCATTACAAATTCTACGTTTTCATTATATGTATGTGGGTCATTAGAGTTAGATCCTTAATTTATGATTGAATTGGTATAATGTATCATGTTCCTTCTTGTGTTTTCGCTAATATTGATGGTTACATTAACATTTTACATATTTTTTTGAATTTCTTCTTATTCTTATCCAAGCTAGTGAGTTCTCTCATAGAGCAGACCGAGGAATTGTCCTGAATTTTATATGGATTAGCAATTATACAAATAAATTACTTAGAAGTTGTGATTATGTAGATGAAGGACATTAAAGCTTGTGTCAATTTTCGTGTAGGTACCGTGGAGCCCCAAGACTCCCTCAATTTTGACACTCCTTTTCATTATCTTTCCTTGTTTTT
The DNA here is from genome assembly GCA_034641835.2 of Pinus albicaulis. NCBI lineage: Eukaryota > Viridiplantae > Streptophyta > Pinopsida > Pinales > Pinaceae > Pinus > Pinus albicaulis. Next base: position 320,551 of record JAXQQM020083415.1, read on the forward strand.
TACAACACCATAAGCTCGAACAAGTGTTGAAATGCACATTTTGACCTGGAAAGGTATCCTAATGATCTGTTTTTCATATTTTCAATTGTTCCTTATTATTAGAATGAAATTTGTATTTAGCTACGGAATTAATGCAAATCTACATCCAAACACTATTTCTATAGCCACTGTGTTGGTTCGACAAGTTCTAATGTATTAATGGAGCGGTGGAATATATGGGTAGTTGAAAAATTATCTGTTCATGGATCCTATCCTATTCATCCATCCAGAATCAAGCAAGAAATCTCCAAAGAACACGGTCAGAGGAGCGATCAACCTAGAGCTAGTGCAAGCGAGCAAGAAAGACTAAGCTTCATGATTTTCTTTGCCACGTAGTAAATCATGAAGCAGCTAAATTCTCATTTTTGTTCAGAGTTATAGATAAAATTTGCTTAGTCTTTGAAGGCATAAAGACCTTAGAACATTTAATTCCAGGATTTTATAAATAGAAAGCTAAGTAATTATGTAAAGAACGTGAATGATTGCGAGATTGTGACATATTTTAAAAACTTTGTTTTTATCCTTTAATCAAATGAGGAAGCATTCCAGAATTCTAATGTGAAGATAGTGAAGAGTACATTCCAACCATCTACTGTGGAGGGCCCTTGCAACAGAAAATTTTTTCATTTCGTTTTCGTTATTTAATTGTCATTACATAGCTTAAATTTTTATGCGTTTACAGTGTTTTGTAGTATAGATGCATGCTCTGTTTTTAGTCTTATTTCCATTGCAATTATTTTTAGATTTATAATTTTCATTTCATTTACTGTTATCGTTATTTCCAGAATATTATCATGACTAGAGTAGATGCTCTGTTTCTTTCATCGATTTAGTTCTTAGATGGTTAAAACACAGAAGTATTTTATCATAGATCAATTTATTTTCTCTTCATGCAATAGAATTTTATCATAGATCAATTTATTTCCTCTTCATGTAATAAAGGTTTATCATAGCTCAGTTTATTTCCTCTTCACATAGTAGAAGTTTATCATAGATCAGATATTGTGAAATACATTTTAGAAGATTTACCTTTTCAGTTTTAGATCAGTTTTGTCTTATGAGCTCAATTAAGTCTTGTTTCATAAACAAACATTTCTTTTATCAGCATAAAATATTTTTTAGTAATTCTTTTAGATAATTTTAATTCACGACATAAAAATTAGAATTTATTTTTGGTTTTATAATTTTAGTTCTTTTCAGAATCAATCCTTAGCTACTAACAAGATTTGTCGTTTCAATTTTTAGAACTTATTTAAGTTTAGATTTAAGTTTATCTTTCATAATTCATTTTTCTAAATTCATTCAAGAACATCTGGAATAAAAACATTTTCAAAAACAATTTTCACATAACACCAAAATAAATTAAGTAAAGGAGGCTTCTAGCATATACAGTGCATTTTCACTTCACAAGATTACCTACTCTGGTCGATAATCTATGATAGCAATTTATGAACATTAAATTGACTAAAATTTTTGGCATCATTGCTGGGGAAGTGTAATTAGGAACCTTATTTCTCAATCCAAAAAAAAAAAAAAACACAACAACAAACAACCAAAACATTGAAAAATGACATGCGTAAAGAAAGAGATTCTAGAGGTAGATTTGTAGCTAGAGGTAGAATTTTGATTCCAACAACAACACTCACCCCATCAAGCCCTCATAGTGCCACACCGCGCAACCAAACCCAAATACCATTTTTAACAAGTAGACATAGACTTCCTGAGGTATTTAGATCTGAAATTCAACCTAGAGATTCACCAACTTCATCAACTGAATAAGTTGTGGAAGAGAAAGATCCCACATCCCCAACAAAAGGAGTAGTGTTTCTAACCTCTATTGGAGAACAAATTTTATCCCAAGAGCTAGAAATTCCTAGTGAATAGGAAGAATAAGGTATCTTCTTTAATATACCATTGATAGAAGAACGAGAAGAACCAAAATAGGAACAAACAATTCCAAACCTAGAATCCTATATCAGTTATGAAGAAACTACAATGGCTGGAGAAGGGGAAGGAAAAGTACACAACGTGAATTATGAAAAATTAAGACTAGGAGAAGGTGAACCTAGGATTGGAGGTGGAGGTAGAGGTAGAATAAGAGATGGAGGAAGAGGAAGAGGTGAAGGTAGAGGAGGTAGGGGTGAAGAGAGATACATAATAGATCTAGATCATGTTGGATTTCCAATACTAGAAGAAGATACTATTGCCACAATGAAAAATATCTCACCCTCTATCCTTCCTAATTTTTGTGGATTGAGAAGCAAAGATCCTGAAACATTTCTTTTTGAATTTGAAGTTTTATGTAGATCATATGACTACTTACTTGATTCTAAAAAATTGGAATTGTTTCCAACAATTCTTAAAGATGCAACATTAAAATGGTTTATGGGCTTAACAACACATTCTATTATGACATGGGAAGACATGAAGAGAACATTCTTAGAGAGATACAAGGAATATTGCACATCTCATAATAAAAAATATCAAGTTTTTAAGATGATGCAAAGAGAGGATGAAAACTTGGAGGATTTAATTGAAATATTCACTAATAATTTAAAGAGGGCTAAGATGGAAAATATAGATGAAGACACTTTAAAATCTCTCTCGTTTAAAGCCATTAGAGATGTATGGATAGATATCCTTAACATGATGGGAAAAGGAGACATTTCTCAATTATCACTACATGAAAATTTTGAATTATTCATACATCTTTCAAGAGGTAAGTCAAGAATTGGGAAGAATTCCAGAGATCTTGTTCTTTCTAGAATCAAGAAATCTGCAGCTGGAATAGTAAGTAGGGCTAAAATAGGAAATTTTATTGATGAATTTAAAACATATATATTAGGGAGTGTTAGTGATAAAATAGACACATTGAAATTACAAAACAAGAAAAGAGTTGAAACTGATGCCTTATCTATCTTTTGTCCTAAGTTTAGAAAGAAACATGCCTTAAGAGAATGTCCTCTTGATTTAAAAATCATAGAAACTTGTGTCATATGTACAAAAAATCATGAAAAAATGAAGTGCCATTCCATTCCACGTCTTAAATCTATCTAACAAGAGGAAATAGTTCCAAACCAGGTAGATCCTCTTTGTTTTGTTTCTAGAAGACCATGGAAAATATACCAATCTCAAGGTTTCAATGCACAAATGTATATCCATCCCCCACAAAATAACTGGAATTCATCAATGTCATGGAAACCTTGGTCCCAACCCCAACCTTGGACACAAGGATGGAAAAATCCTTATGGTAGATACTCTCAATATCAATAGTATCCACAACCTTATCCAAAATTTCCACCATAACATTTTCCTCATACCAGTAAAAAAACCTCAACCTCAATTTAAAAATCAAAATCCACAACCTTCATTACCATTTCCAGAAAGGCCAAACCAACTACCTTCTCAACCACTTCCAAACCCAAACAATAAAAATGCACAGCCTATTTACAACATGGAGGAACAAAAATTTCAAAATTATATGATAACTAAACTAGATCTTGATAATGTTCAACTTATATCTGGTAAAATATTATAAAATAAATTACCTTATGTTGTTATTGAGGAAAGAGAAAAAGATGATCATTTTGATGAAGAGACATCTCTTCATCAAAATGAAAATATTCAAAAGAAAAATAATAATTTTGAAGGAGACACATCTCTTCATAAATATTAAAATCTTCAAAACCAAACACATTATACTCCAATAAAATCAACTCTCATCATAGAACAACCTTCAGTTTCTATAACAAAACCTCCTTTCCCTGAAAGATTACAAATTGATAAACGAGTAGAAAAATAAATCATGTTTCCATATTATGATATGTTAGATGAACTGAAGAGTGTTTGTATAAAAATCCCTTTGCTACAAGCCATAAAATAAATTCCAATCCTTGCAAAGACAATAATAGAGTTGATTATAAAGAAACCAGGGAGAAAGAGAGAAGAAGTAAAAAGAATAAAACTATTCGAAAAAAGTACAAATATCATGATGGGAAAAACAACAATAAAAAAATATATGGATCCAGGAAGTCCCATTGTGAAGACACACTTCAATGGTATCGAAATGCCAAACACATTGATCGACTTAGGAGTAGCCATAAACATCATGATTAAAAAAACTATGGAACAACTAAAAATTCAAAATCCTCAATATACACCTACATTGTTCCAATTGGCAGACAAATCTGTAATTAAACCTGACGGTGTATTAGAAGGCACTGTATCCTTAGATTCTTAGGAATATCCAGCTGAATTTATGATCTTAACTCCCAATAATAACTTAGGAAGACATCCATTGATATTAGGAACGCCTTGGTTAGCTACATCTAATGCCTTCATCAGTTGTAGATCTGGTGACATGTTTATCTCTGATGGACATTCAACAAAGGAATTCACATTATACCCTCTAGCAAAAACAATGATGGAAATATAAAATGATGAATGGATGGATGATGAAAATGACATATAACCTATTCTTACTATCTCCCAAATTAGTGAAGACAATCAGATTTTAAATTCAATAGAAAATAATAAGTTATCTCCACAATGTGTGAGTAGTCAAAATATTCAAGAAAAACGAAATATTGAATATTTATCATCCAAAAAAATGTCTTTATATTCTATGGAAGAATTTGGAAACTCTTCAATTAAAATATTTCCACGGAAAAATTTGAATGTAAACAAAAATTCAGAAGAAGTTCAAAAGAAGAAATTAATGGAAACATTACAAAAGCACTCATCTGCATATGCATGGGAATACACTGATATGAAAGGAATCAATGTTGAAGCTTTCATACATCACATATATATCGACGAAAATTCTAGACCAATCCGACAACCTTAGAGAATAATGAATCCAAACATAAGGGAAATTGTAAAAGAGGAACTACAAAAACCATTGAATGTAAATTTTATCTACCCAATATCAGACAGACAATGAGTTTCACCTTTAGTAGTTGCCCCTAAGAAGAATAGAAAGTGGAGAGTATGCATTGATTATAGGGAATTGAATAAGGCTACATTAAAAGATCATTTTCCACTGCCTTTCGTAGATTAAGTTTGGAGGCATTAGCAGGGAGGAAATATTTTTTATTTTTGGACGGTTTTAGTGGGTATAATCAAATTCAGGTAGCACCAAAAGATCAAGAAAAAACTACTTTGACTTGTCCATGGGGAACTTATGCTTACCAAGTGCTTCCTTTTGGATTATGCAATGCACCCACAACATTCCAAAGAGTAGTATTATGTATTTTCTCTGATTTAATCCATGATTGTGTGTAAGTGTACATGGATGATTTTACAGTCTATGGAAATTATTTTGAAGAAGCCCTAGAAAATTTGGAAAAAGTTCACATAAGATGTAAGGAAGAAAATATCTCATTAAGTCATGAAAAATTCTTTTTGATGTTTACTGAATGAATTGTTTTAGGACACCATATTTCAGCAAATGGAATTAGGATGGACTCATCTAAACTTGAAGTTATTTCCAAATTAGAAATTCCAAGTTGTTAAAAAGATGTTACGATTTTTCTTGGTTTTACAGGATAGTACACAATATTCATAGTAAACTTCAAAAATATTTCATCTCCACTCTTTAAGTTTATTACAAATGATTGTGAATTTAGTTGGAATTCTGAGTGCCAAAAGGCTTTTGAAACTTTGAAGGAAAACATCTCTGAAGCACCCATTCTATAAAAGGACAAAATTGGAAATTGTATTTTCATATTTCAACTAATGCTTCAGAAACAACTCTGGGAGTTGCATTGGGACAAAAATACTTGACTCATTGTGCCATTTATTACACAAGAAAAAATTGGACTCCAGCAGAGTTGAATTATATTGTTACTGAAAAATAGTTTCTAGATGTAGTCAATGCCATTAACAAATTTAGAAATTGCATCACTCGCTATGAAACCTTCATTCAAACATATAATTCTGAAATTAGATATGAATAAATCAATTACTAATGGAAGAATCATAATATGGTTACTTTTATTGCAAGAATTCAATATCACCATTTTAGATCGACCCAGAAAATAGAACATAGTTGTTGAATTTGTGTCTAGAATTCAAAATGATAATAGTGATACACTAGTAGAAGATAGTTTTCCTTATGAATATGTTTTTGCAATATCTACTAAATCTCCATGGTTTTCATACATTGCCAATTACTTAGCTACAAGAAATTTACCAGCATATGTTTTTCCTAGAGAAAAGAGGAAAATCATTCAGATGAGTGCATATTATTCATGGGTAAATGAAGAATTGTACAAGACATGTCCAGGTCTCATCATTCGAATATGTGTACAAGAATATGAAATACCTGAGATACTAAAATCATGCCATGATGAGCCCTGTGGAGGATACCTTGCTAACAAGAGAACTGCCTAAAAATTCCTTCTCTTATGATATTATTGGCCTTCCCTTTTCAAGGATGCCAAGGAATATGTTAAGAAATGTGACCATTGTCAGAGAATGGTGAAACATGTTACTGAAGATGAAATTACTTTACAACCGCAAATAATCATTGAACCCTTTGAAAAATGGGCTCTAGATTTTGTTGGACCAATCAATCCTCCATCAAGATAAAAGAGGTATATTCTTGTGTGCAATGATTATATCACTAAATGAGTAGAAGCTAAAGAACTTTCCTTTGCTAAAGAAAATATTGTAGTTTCATTTCTTTTTGAGGATATTTTTACTCATTTCGGTGTCACAAGGGAAATTGTGACAGATCAAGGAACTCAGTTTACATCCAGAATGGTGCGGAAGATCATGGAATAATACAAAAATATGCATAGAAATTACACTCCATATCATCCACAGGAAAATGGGAAAGTTGAGTCCACTAATAAAATGATTGAGGCAATCCTCACAAAGACTATAAATTTGCATAGAATGGATTAGGCAGAAAATCTTCCAAAAGCTTTATGGCCTACCGCACCACATGGAGAAGTAAAATGGGACATACTCACTATGAAATCGTTTATGGGATGCAAGTATTGTTTCCAATAGAGTCCCACATAAAAAATTTCAAGACAACTGTTAAACTGGGACTTGACTTTCCAGAAGCACAAAGCCATAGAATGGAACAACTCAATGAGCTTGATGAAATAAGACAAGATGAAATTCAAAATACCAGCCTACTTAAGCAGCAAAGATCTAGATGTCATGATATATATATCAGGAAAAAAAATTTCATGTTGGAGACTAGGCACTTCTCTTTGATTCAAAGTTCAAGTATTTTCAAGGGAAATTTCAAAATCATTGGCTTGGGCCTTATGAGATTAAGAAAGTCTTTGATAATGGAGTAGTCAAGATTAGAACTATTGATGAACAAAAATTCCCCCTTCTTGTAAATGGACTTCAACTAAGGATCTATCACAAGCCATTGACAAAAGAGGAATTTGTCAATATTTTTCAAGATAATGCTGATATAAAGTTGGTTAAGAAGAACTCTTCTTCTTCCCCAACTTAGAAGTCTTATCTCATTTATTTTAATATAAAAAAAGGAAAGAAATGAATAATATATATATCATAAAATAAAAATAAAAAATTGTATAAGTATGAAAACGAATTATTGATTTGCATACTTATACAGAAAATATAGGGTGAAAACCAAAAGATGTATTTTTGGAACCTTACATTTTCTTTATTCCTGTTCTAAAAATCTTAGTTCTTTGCATCGGTTTTTATTTTTCAGAAAATAAAAATATAACTACAAAATTAATGAAATTATGCAGCTTTGATGGATTTCTACAGGTCAGACATGACATGACCTTTTTGACCGTAGTAATTGAAGAATACACTAAAGAATACCTGAAGACAAGACAAAGAGAAGCAGTTGCTGGTTAGAAACATCAAATTTTAAGGTATGAAAATGCAAATTTTGTTTAATAATAAGGATGAAAAAATTGACATATGAATTAAATGATCATTTTATACCACCAAATCAAAAAAATTATTAAAAGAGTTGATCATGTCAAATAAAAAACCCATCTCATACTCTGCGACTGAAGCCTCATCATTTACACGACCTCTCTAACATCAAATCCCAACCTCGTTGGTGAAATATTCCAACTCACACTTTAAATGATCACTTTTCATTAAACCTCACTCATGCTCTTGAAAATTCCAAAACTTCACTCATTCATTCACTCTTACATATCATCCATTTCGCATCAGAATTCACTTATGCTCCTAGTTCATACTGAAACCCTCCGTCTACTCTGTCAAAGAGGCAGTCTTAAGTTAAATCTTCTTGGAAATGATAGGAGTAATTGTGAGGACAAAACTTGAAGGGAGAAATTTTATGGAAGGATATCCACAGGTAAAGGAAATGTTGCAGAGAGCACAATCGCTCAGTTTCATGGAAAAGTTTGAAGGGTTTCATAAGGAGGGTAGCAAATATTTTTCCAGAGAATTTGATGAAGTGGAGGTCGAAATTGGAGACATTGAGTTCACAACCACAAATTATTTCATAGCCAAAGCCACTAAACTACTAAAGACAGGATAAAGATGGTTTAAAAACAAAGGAATTGAAGGAGAAGGATGGAAAAATTTTCTAAAAACCCCAGGTATGGATACTAGCATTTTTAAAAGGGGGATTCCTAGTACAACTCTTAAAAGGAAAATGGAAAAATTTGTTATTGATAATTCAAAAATTCATTACCTGCGAGGGAAGGTCTAGATGCATATTCTTTTACAATGTTAGGTTGTTAATGAATTTTCTTGAAGATAGTGAAATAAAACTTCCATACTTTTTATTGCATATTTTGAAGAAAATGGAAGGAACTATTCAGAAGAAAATTCAGTTTATAGATAATACAATGTATCATAGTAAAAATTCTCATTGAATTTCACCTTGAAATATTAGGGGATAATTGGGAAAAATTCTTAATTCGGAACCATTTACAGGAAGGAGATCAAGAAAAACCTAGTGGTAGCAAGGCAAAAAGAGGAAGAAAAAGAAAAATTAAAAATGAAAAACCACTCCAAGAACAATCAAAATATGAAACCCCCATTGCAAAACTTTTGGGAAAATTCTAGAAGCAAGTAGATAAAAGAATGGAGGGTAACATAAAAGAGAAGGATAAATCTATAAACACAGAAGGGATTAAGATAATTAAAATAAAGGACAAATGTGAAAATCCTCCTCAACCAGTTAGAAGAAGCTATAGACTCAGAAAGACAGTAGAGGAACCACCTTCAAAAGAAACATAATTTGTTGATTTAGAGGAACATCCTAAGGTTCCATCCCCCACTTCCATTCCAACCACTCAGATTCTAGGTCGAGGAACTCCAGAGATTGATCCATTACCGTAGGAAATTTATGATTTTATTGAGTAGTTGGAGAAAAGAGATGCAAGGAAGACATCAATTTTTGAAGACAAATCTCATATTTAACAAGAACCTCTAGTCGGGAATTCTCTAAAACAAGAAATAATTGAACTAGATACACTTAAAAAGCATATTAAACAGGAAAATGGAGCCTTGAAATTACAGAGCCATATTGAGAAAGCCATAAATGAAAATACTCTTCTACATTTGGGTTTATGGTTTAAGAAGAACAAAAATTTAAAGAAGAATAATAAACAACTAAACATGCAGATCATAATCTTGAAATATAATCTCCTAATGAGAAAGCAAAGGGTAGCTGTAACTACAAGGAAGGAAAGGAAAATGAAATTAGATGTTTTAGTAGAGGTCTCAGGGCAGATGTAGTAACATGATAAGACTAACAATTTTGTTTTTTTCCGTGAGGACATGCAATGGTCCCCTCGTGGGGGAATGTGGAGCCTCAAGACAGCCTCAATTTTGACACTCCTTTTCACTATCTTTCCTTCTTTTTGACAACACCATAGGCTCAAACAAGTGTTAAAATTCACATTTTTACTTGGTAAGGTATCCTAATGATCTATTTTTCATATTTTCAAGTGTTCCTTCTTATTAGAATGAAGTTTTTATTCAGGGAAAATTTTAAGGATGGAAAATTATCTTGAAGTTTAAAAAATTGGCGAATCCCACTAGTCCCTAATATGAAAACTATAAAATGTTTATTGATGTATTTCTAAAATTATTCAAATTTGTAATTATTTTATATATACTCTATACATAATGTTGTACCATGTATTCTAGTAGGTCTATTTTCCATACATGAACATTTTCATTTTCCAAACATCCCCTAGTCAACTCTAAGGCTCCATGGAAGCATCCCAACTATTGAATGTGTTCTAGCATCCAATTCCGTCTTCCAATATGCAATGCTCTTCTCCTCCTAATTAGGGAATTATGAAATCAAGGAACCATTTCCATGTGCCCATGATCATGTAGAATGCACTAGGGAAGAATATCATGACAACATCCAACTGAGGTCAAGCAACCACTAAGTAAGACAATTTAAATGTGAAAAATACATCAAAAACCATATCCCAAGTGAAAATTCAACATAGACCATCAAAGATTTAATTATACACCATTTATCCCAAATCTCATGAAGCGCCCCCAATCTTGGTGTAAACACTTTAGCAATAACCTTGAAAGTGTCACTCCCTATTTTGAAAGAAATCATTTATTCCAATGTGACTCACTATACAACTCCACCAAATTTCACTCTCTAAAATCAACTACTATCTCTTAAAAAGGTATTTCCACTCATGCTATCATAACATCTTGATGCTCCAAATAATATTAATCACGTGTGAATATGAAGGAACATGACCCTTAAATCATGAGACTCTTAAGACTTGGGTAATAGTTATAATGCAATTAAGGTTGCAGATGGAGTACTCTTGCTGGATTGCTATTAAGGTGTGCCTTTAATTACAGGAGGATGATTCTTGTGAAAGTATTAGTCAAGAAAATCAAGCTCGAAAGCATAGATTGTGTAATTAACCACTGGCCAAATTAAATAATATATTAAAAGTTGTCTAATACTTACTTTCTATGTAAAATTCATAGCTTTACAAATATTAGTCAAGATCATTTGTGTATCTTTTTACTAAAAAAAACAAGCAAAAACTATTGTATAGCACTTATTTTATTTGTTTTTACTTTTATATTTTTAATGTTTTTTATGTTTCTTTATTTTTTTAATTATATTTATTTTTAATTATTTGATATGAATAATCATTTTTTTCATGGTATCTAGCTGTAGAACTTCTTTGGTTGAAAATTGATTCATTTCGTTTTATCATTTTCTTATTATTTTATCTGCTTGCTTTTACTTTTATACTTTTAATTTTTATTTATGTTTTTTTATTTTTTAATTATATTTATTATTAATTGTTTGGTAAGTACAGCTATTTCTTTCTTTCAGGTATCTATCTCTACGACTTACGCGTTGAAAATTGGTTCTTTTCATTTTTATCTTTGCAACTCTGTATTTTGAAGATAGATTTGTCATGTTATGAATATGAAATGTCGACCATGAAAAATATAAATCCTTATGACTTATGACTTATGATCTTACTCTTGGGAGAGATGAGCCGTAGGTCAAATTCTTGCACGCGGGTGCCAACCAACCATTATTTATATGAATATTCATCATAGAGAAGATTTGGAGTTCCTTTCCTTCCTCGTCATGTATTGCGTGTCCTGTGAAGGCTAAGGTTCCTTCTCATCCTCTAATGTTAAGATTATAGATCTCAGTAAACCATGCTCGAACCTCTCACTTCTACCCATCCATGCTACCCTTATGTCCCCTTGCCCCGTTCAATACACCAAAAGATCCCCCTCCCCCAAATTCATGATAATTGAACATTTGGAGGCGATAATTTAACAACAAATTCACAACTAGGCCATTTATAATGGTGTCTTGGAGCTATTAGATGTCATTTCATTGAGCTACAGTGATAGGTGAGAGCTATGCATAGCTCACTAAAGGTGTATCAAGAGGCTATTAGTCTAATGGCTATAGAATTTTACTCTTTTTATTTTTTACTTAGCGAAATGGAAAATATGTGGAGATAATCTCCATTCTTCTTCTTTCACCGGGCCATGTAAAATAAATGAAGCAAATAGTCTCAACCCCTTGGATAAGGAAAGTTGAGAACAATAATTAGCATGAACAAATAAAGAATCCAATGAGTTAAGTTTAGAGGCGTCTCCCTTTGTAAACAAGCATCCATAAGCTTGTTAGAGTTAGTATGAATCTTTACTAGAGGTTGAGTAGTCTTCACATCACCAACCACATCTAATTGAAAGGTACCAACCCCTACAATAAAAATGATGTCTCCAAATAAGGTGTAGTTAATATCAATAATATCACCTTATGAATCTATTACAATATGATTTGGAAAAAAACGTTTCCATACATGTGTGAAAGAAACAATCCATTTGGTTAGCAAAAGGAAGTCTTTTTGAAGACCTCAAGAAACCCCCTTGAAGGAGACAAGAAGGGTTTGAAACAATATAATACAAGTCGATCTATGAACCCTATTTCTGATGTTTTCTATGCATGTGTTTGTTCACTCGGTTTGACATGTGATAGACAATATATGAAGCCTTTTTTTCCACGTATCATCTTCATTAGATATCATGTTGCTAAGAATGAAGTGTCTGGATTAGAGTTAAAGTTCCTATTTTAGTTTGTTGTCTTTTTTTGTCTTTTAGAGTACAAATCTTTCTGGTCTACTATGCTAAGGTAGTTTGGCTTTCAAATATTCAAGGAATATGTGAGCTAATATAAGACCATATTGTAATATTTGAAATAACATGATGAACTATTTAGCACAATTTATGGTGTTGGATTAATTGAGATGTTTATTTTTGGATGGATGGATGTACATCTCTTTAGCTAATAGACAAAACTCATTAAGCATTGTTGCAAGTATGTTATTGACATGTTGAAGTGCCATTGAGACTTAGAGGTAGAAGATATAGACTTGTATGTTGTCACCTATCCAGGTGTGATGATACCTTGTGGAGGTAGGCAAAATTTCCATTTTTTTAACTCTTGGATATATTCTATACGCTCTTGAGAGAATTTCAACCTTTTAAATAAAATTAAAAACAAATGTACATTCATGCAATAGTTACTAATTGATTTGGGGGCGACTCAACAAATTGTAGCATGTTGGCTTGTTGAATTTGTTAGTAAGTTAATTAGGGCTTGATAAATTTGTAAGCTTCAGTGGGATTTATTGTGGTTGTATGTGTTTTAGAGAAGCAAGTTTGGAGTGGTAGTTGTGCTTCCTTTGTTGAATTTGATTTCTTTGGTTTTTCTTCTTGTGCATGCCCACTGTGGTTTCTTCTCGTTTGCAAATATTTTCTTATTATGTACAGAAAAAGTTCTTGTTGCATCCTTGAAAAAGTTGCACAATTGTCCTGATTTATCTCTATACTACCTTGAGTTTTCTCGCTTCTTTCAATTGGGCTGGAATTTTCCACCTCAAGAGGGTTGTTAGTTGTTTTCTAACTAAATTGTTAAAACATTTTTTCTTGTTTTATTTATCTATTTTTTCCTCAAGGAGGTGTTTCCTTTAAACTCTAGAAGAAGCATTGCAAGTGGCCTTATTATAGTTGTCATCAAAAGTTGTCTGTGATCATGGGAAAGACAACCCTCAGAGGGTGAAAATTGGGTATGTTACACCTATGGAAAGCTTTGGCTAACATCCAATTAGATATGTTATACGTAGTTCACAATTAGGAGATCACAGACCATACAGTTGCACATAAAAATGCACTACTCCTCAAATATTAGGGTAAGTGCAAGGTTATTTATTGAATATAGTTTAGTCACATTATACAGCTATCCCACAACTCTACAGTAGAGAGACCAACATGGAACAACAAACTTAAAATCGATCAATGCACTCACTTTCATGGGAATTTCATGAAAATTTTTATTTTCTTATACAATGCACTTTTATCCACATCTTGAGATCACATGAGACTGATATTCATAATAAAGTTTTCTGGGTGAAGTAATTCATTTTTCCTGCAAGATCAAGTTACGTAGCTATAATGTCTCGTTTTTTTTCGTACATCTGACCAAAAACATACCTTGCAGGAATTTTGAAGGAAATCCCACTCAAATTATCAAAGAATCTCTAGGTGATCTCATTAAAAAAGTATGTTTCTCCTTATATGTTGATTATTATTTCTCTTCACTGTGTTTTGTATATAAATTCATTTCAATTCATTCATATAAGATATACTCCAGCTCCCGGTTCCAATTTAAAGGTCGAGTTATCATCATTGTTTGTTGTTCTTTATTTGGAAAGTGCTTGTGGTAATTTGAAGAGTTTGCAAGAGACAAGAATCTCAAATAGTTGTTGACCGGGCTAATGCAAGTTTTATAAGTAAAATGTGCGGCTTCAATCCCTGATGTCTCAAATTTGGCCGCACATTCAGGAGCTAGAATGGTCATCCTTCACCCACATTTATCATGAGCTCAATTAACTAGTAGATAAGCTCTCCGAGGAGGCATTCAATTAGTGGCCAATTGATGAATTATCAACAAGATCAAGGTTGTGGCACACCAAAAAAAGGCAACTCACAAAATTTAAGCTAACAACAACCCCTACTCATGAAGCTGACAACTTGTCTCCCTCAAGGACTACTGCCTTCTCCTTCATCAGGCAATACTTCCTCAACAACTAGCTCAACTGCATCATTTCTATACCCCCAACAACCTTTTTATGTTATTGTGCCCATAACATTTTTCGAATAATCTAATGTTTCATAAATGAATGTCAAATGCCAATTTACTATTTGAAAACCAATTTTTCATCCCTTGTACCTAATGAGCCTTCTTCATTGAATATTTTTTTCGAATGATGTTTTGTTTACTAATTTTTATCATTCAATGATTTCTTATATGTCAAAATTCTTCTCTATTTCATGCCTTACAGTGTTTCCTTTCCAACATGTGGTGCAATTACTAGTTTAAATTTTTGCACATATTTTAAAAAATAAACAATTTTAGTTCATGGAATGTAACTCAACTAACAATCACCTTGTTATGAAGTTATATTATGTTAAAACATGAGATTCAAAGTTCAAATCCCCTTGAGTGGCCAACCAAAAAGTAATATTTTTTATCTATTTATTTATTATATTTTTAGAATGTGGTTTTAATGAAAAAAGAAAAATATAATATAAAAGAAATAAATATCATGACATGATCAAATTTCATGTGGTTTGAATATCTATTTTTAAAAATAAAAATATAATTATCCATTATCCACTCATGGATATTTCAATGCAAACTTCGGAATGCTACTGATTTTGTCTTAATTGCTAACTATCTTAAATGGGTTTCATCTTAATTGTCATTGTCTTAAGTCGCCATTGTCTTAAATATAAAGTTTTGTCTTAAATATTTTTGTCTCAAAGTGCTTTTGTCTTAAATAAAAAATTTTGTCTTAAAATATTTTTGTCTCAAATTACTTTTGTCTTAATTTTTTTTTGTCTCAAAGTGCTTTTGTCTTAAATATAAAGTTTTGTCTTAAAATATTTTTGTCTCAAACTGTTTTTGTCTTAAATATAAAGTTTTGTCTTAAATTTTTTTGTCTCAAATTGTTTTTGTCTTAAATATTTTTGTCTCAAATGATTTTTGTCTTAAATATAAAGTTGTCTCAAACTATTTTTGTCTTACACTATTTTTGTCTTAAATTTTATCTTTAAGACAATTCAATTGATATTAAATTTTAATATAAAATAACTAAAATAAAAAGTGACTTTTTAAGACAAAAGATTTCTTTTGTCTTAAAAAAATGCCCTAGTGTATGTATAGTTATTTCTTTTTCAGGTATCTATCTCTACGATCAGTGTTGAAGGCATTGGTTCTTTTCATTATTATCTTTGCAACTCGGTATTTTGAAGATAGATTTGTCATATTATGAATATGAAACGTCGACCATGAAAATATAACCCTCTATATTCAATCGGAGTTTGAACATTTGGTATCTTTTTAATTAAATATTGACGCACTTATCTGTTTGTATATTCTCTAATCTAAACAAACACTTGATTTAATACCATATGTTATCCTCATCCCTTATAAAAAAAAAGCACATAGACGCCACTTCTTAAATTAGCGATCCCTGGGCATGCCAACCAGTCAGTTATAAAAATTGATGTTACTTTTGACTTTTAACTCATGGAGAGATGAGCCGTGTTCAATTTCGATTACTGCGGGTGCCAACCAACCATTATTTATATGAATATTCATCATAGGATATTAATTGGAGTTCCTTTCTTTCCTGCAGGGTTCCCAGAAAGGCTAACGAAAATTCTGGTGTTAAACATTAGTCATTAGTTCGTCTTCAATCTTGTGTTGGCGATTTATTTATTAGTGTGTGAGAATGGAGGAATTTAAGATTCGACGCGGCAGTCATCTGATTCTCATCATCATCATTATTCGAATGTTGTTTCTTCTGGCAACTCCTACATTCGAGGATTATGGGCAAAGTACCGACCCCTGCCCCATGGATTATGGTTGTCATAGAGTGAGCGAGGATTCTAGAGTAGAAGAAGAAGAGGAGGGTGTGAATCGACTAGGCAATGAAGAAACAGTGGTTCCTGGACCACACAGTCCCTGATCCCCTACATGAATGGCTATGGATATATTGGAGATTATTATATAGGCCCTAGTGATCCCTGGACCTTATGGATATATTCACGTTAAATCTAAGTTTCTATGATATTCCCTGGCTGAAAATAATTGTTTCTATGATATTTTTTAGGTGTTATTTTCTATTGAAAATAACTGGCCTATTAATGGGCCAATGGGCTAGGGGCAGTATGCTCACTGTTAGATTTTGGTAGATTTTGACAAACTAGTTATCCAAACCGAGTGCATTGGCAGATTTTGAGAAACTAGTTATCCAAACCCAGTGGATTTGTGGCCTATTAGTATTTGTAGTCTAGTTATTTGTTTCCCATTTTGTTAAAAAGCTCTCCATGTCCTTGTGTTTTGATTGTTGTGCACTTATCCTTGTGTATCTAGTGATCCCTGGTCTATACATTTTTGTATTTATGTGCAACTTCTATTTACATCTATTAATTAATAGGTGTTGAATAATTATAAATTTTGAATTTTCAAGTATCTATTCAATTTGCATTTTAGATATTTAAGAGCATGTGTTCCTTTTAAGAGGTTATAGATTCAAAATTAAAGAGGTAAAGTATGTATGTTTTTTTAGACTTAGTAGTTAAATGGCTAAAAAAATCTCATACACTGATTTGGTGTCTAGTTTAACCATATATATTATTATAGATATATTGGATTGAGTGAAAAGTTCATACAAACCCTAATAATCCCTAGCCCTTATGGATATATTCATGTCATCCCTAAGTTTCTCTGATATTCATTTTGTAAAGAAACTCTGAGTGTCCTTTGTTTTGATTTATTAATATCATATTATTGCATCTATGTCCACCTTTTATTTTCACCTATATATAGGCTTTGAATAACAATCACCATGAATCTTTCAAGCATTTATTCGATATGCATTTCAGCTATCTTCTGTTGTTTACAAGTAAAACATTTTTTTTTAGAAATTGTCATAAGTAATTATTTATATAAAAATAAATACATATAAATTATGCTTGGATCTAACTAAAATAAATTACATATAAAATAAAAAAAATGTTATATAGACTGCATCAAATCCTATCTTTTCACGTGGTAACTAATGAAGAATGATTGAATAGAGACATGAACTTGAACAGGTAATTAATATGAGGTTCTGAAATTTGCTTCATGTTACAATTCTACATTTGATGCTTTAGTACATAGCATATGTTACTATATTATTACTGAGTGCTACTTTTTCCATCTTTAAAACCATTTTCCTAACTTGGGGATGAAGGGTGCCTTCGCATAGACATGAATTTGGCCACGTGTTTAGATGTGATGTAATACAAATGTATCCTAATAACATAAAACAAGTTAGAAAAATCTGGAATTAACTGATGCAAACCATACTGTCAATTTGACTAGATACGGTGATGTAGTTTGAGTAGAGTAAGAAAAATTACAACTGGTTGGAAATAAGCTTATGCAATTCAATGCAAAAGATGATTCTCAATAGAGATGCCAATAGTATAATGTCAGATAATTTAAATAGCTATTTGGGTTTTACTCATGGGTTTGCATCTAAATTAATAGCTATTTGTGGTTTACTCATGGGTTTGCTTCTAAATCAGTATAGTTTCAGGTAAAAGAAAAAAACACATTAGTATACATTAAGGTAAATGAAAAAGAACCAGGGAAAAATTTAGGCTACTATTTCTCACGGGTGCAATCCGAACTAGACATTGAGAACCTTTGGCAATGGATCGTCGGCTAGGCCGCTAAATTTGACGGTGACCAAGAGACCTTCAGTGAAAATTAGAAGGGCACAGTATGTCTGAATTCTTAGTGTAGGGACCACGCGATGGAAAAAAAAGTTGAATTTGGGTTTAACGAACAAGGGCGAGAGTTCTCCTTAAATTTAGGCCAATCTCTGCAGTTTGTAAATATCTTCTTTGGTTTACCTTGCTTTTTTAGGCCAAAGTCTGCAGTAGGCCTGAATTCTTTAGTGTGGGGACTAGGGAAATATGCATCTAAAAGAGATTAAATTTAGTTTTAACAAGTAAGAGTGATTATTTTTCAAAAATCTAGGTTAAAGAAAATTCTAACAATTAAGGCTGACTATTCTCTAAAAATCTAGGTTAAAGAAAAGTTCTAGGACAATTCTATAATCTCTTCTTTGCTTTACCTTACATTTTTCACCTAAATCCAAGTTTTTTCCATAAAATTGGGTCGCGGGTTTGATAAAATTGGGTCATGTGTTTGATGTAGATGTTGATGTATATGTTAATGACTAATCTTGAGTAATGGTCATTTTTACCATATAATCAAATGGAAAAGATGCTGAGCATGGATGAGAAATTAAAAACCATTATAAATCATAGTTATACATAAGCAGAATTCTAAAATTGTATAAAGCATAGTCATACACAAGCATTGTTCTAAAATTGTAAAAAATTTAGAATGCTAATTTTTTATTTAGGATTTTTATGCTAAAATGTAAATATTAGAATTTTGATCATATTTTTGTTATAAAGGTTGAGCACAGACGTTGTAATAAAAAATTATCTCTTGAAAATAGATATTAAATGGATATTAATGAAAATGTATATTTATTTTAGAAATTTTTTTAATAATATATAATTTAATTAATTAAAAGAAATTAATGAGTAAAAAATGTTGGAAATATATGTTTAAATTTATAATATATGTGACTTAATGAAATTTTACTATAAAGTTTTATATGATAGTATTGTTTAAATTTTTTTATTTTTTATAATTATTAAATACTGTGATTTTCATAAATTATTATTATTTTTAAAATTGTACATTTATTATCATATATTTTTATTTTTTAATAATAAAATTATATCATTATTAATTTTTAATTAAAATATTAAATTAAATTAATTTAAGTATTTTATTTAATAATTAATAACATAGTCAAAATATTATCTGCAAAATATTTTAATATATTTATTTCACCATTAACTTTTAATTTTATAAGAAAAACACAATGTGATTTAAAACTTTTTAAAAAATTGGAAAAAACAATATAACATCATTTTTATAATAAATAATGTCATTATAAATTTAGTTTTCACTTTTTCATATTTTCACTGTAGCAAAATCTATTCATCTCATATGTTGAACTTCGTTCTAAAGTATATATTCTTTAATTTTCTCACTAATTAATTAATTCTTCTGCTACAAAATTCTCCACACAGTTTTCCGCACAGACATTTGTTCAGTGCACATGCTTCTTCACATAGCAATCTCCACACATCTTGCTCCACACATACAACACAACTATATATTTAAATACAAATCAAAACATAAACTAATCGAGAGATCACTTTACCACATTTCCTTGTATCCCAATTTTTATTCAGATGATTATAATATGTACGAGTCTCCACCTTTGCTAGCGGAATGGCATTTTAAGAACAACTTTGCATCAATTTTGTGTTGGAGAAGTTGGCATTTTAAGAATAATTTGGCAACAATTTTGTGTTGGAGAAGTTTTGTAAGGGTATATGGGAAAAAGAGTCTGATAGAAAGAAGAAATATTATGTTTAGGAATTCAACCCCACTTGTGATCTCCAACAAAAAGAACACATTGGAGCTAGTATTCCGTGGAGAGCAAAGGTTCTTATTGCTCAATTAAGAACTAACTCACATCAACTTCGGTGAGAAAAACAGGGTGGTGGAAGATACCTAAAAAAGCTTGGGAAGAAAGGGTATGTACGTTTTACACCTCTAGGGCAGTGGAATCAGAAAAACATTTCATTCTGGAATGTGACGCTTTCAAAGACATCAGGTACGCTTACCGGAGTATGTTACCATCAATTCCATGGCATTGTCTTTTCAGTGGTGGAATTGTTAGAAGGTTGGGTCAAGTCATCATCAATTTGAATAAGAAAAAGATTGAATTACAAAAAGAAAAAAACAAAGAAGCTGGTGGTCCCATAAACTATTTTTAGTCTCGTTAAAATTTCATTCATTCATTCATTCAACTAAAAGACCCAGATGTCAGCTACCACAATTTTGTAATTGTTCGTATAATTTTATATTTTATTTTTATATTATAATATTAAATTGAATTATGGAATAAATTGGAATTTTAGTAATGGTATTAAAATATTTTCCAAATAAATAACCCGGAAGAAAGCTCAGCACAAACAAATCTCCTCACAAGGAAGTTCTACACGGAATAAAGTTCTTTACAATGAAGTTCCCCACTGAATATATATGTATATTATAATATAAAAAAATAAAAAATAAAAAGTACAAAATTGAATTTTAAAATAAACTGGAATTTTTTTAGTGATATTAATATTTTATAAATAAATAATGTTTATTGTGAAGAGCTTTCACTATTCACAATTTTTTTTTTTACACAAGCAAAGCTTTAGACAAAAAATCTCAATAAAAAGGAAATATTGAATATCAAGTCATTGGAATAGCTAAATTTGTTTTACTTAGGAAAGTTTCTTGAACATTGATATAAGTTATGGAAGCCTTAATACTGAGTAAAGGGTAATTATTGTTCTTGGGTTATTAATAGGTTTAGGGTTAGTAATGATAATTTCTAGATGAATCTCTCTGATCAGGGTGTTAAGTGTGCCAAGGGAGGTGTGAGGTGGTAGGAGGCCATGCGGGCCACACATAGTAATATTGATGACACGCGGTGGTAGTGGTGGACGGCTTCACCCACACCAGATAATGACGAAAGTTAATGTGGACGGAAGACAATGAGGAATGTTAGAACTTTTTTGTTGAAAATTCGAGCGTTGGAGGGAGAAAAGGCCGGGTAAAAACACTTTGTTAGTTACTGAGTTGATGATTGTGGAGAAGGTAGCGAAGGTAGCTGGGCAAAAGCCAGTGAGCAACAGAGGGAGTTCGAAAATGCCGCGTATCGGTTTCTTGGGTATGTTCTCATATCTAGTCTCTTTCTCAGTATGATTGTCTTTGCGGTAAGAAAAGGGCTTTGTCTGTATGCTTCAATTCTTTGTTCTACACTTGGAATGGATGTGTACCACGCTCGTTTAGTTAAGATGTTTATTTCAGATTATGCTCTGTCTGGGAGGAATTTCATATGGTTTGATAAGGTTGACAGCCCCTCCTATTCTGATATTTGTTTTTTAATTTCTTATGGAAATATTGCAATGATAGTCCTTCATAATTCCATCAGTGTCTATTATTTTGTTGTTCGGGTTAATTCATGTATCCTAGGCATGGAGATTGCAGGGGAGGTGGCGAGCAAAAGTGATGAGGAAACCCTGATCCCGGACCTAGCTTATTATTATAATTGTTTTGATAACCATGCATGTCATTTATATAGCTTTGCATGTCAAGTTTACAGCGCTGCATATCAATTCTATAGCTCTGCATGTCAATTTCACTGTGCTGCTTGTAAATATTTTAGTTCTAGAAGGAATTTTATGAACTTGCATGCATGCCTTCCAATGACCATTTGGGGTTTAGGGGTTCAATTGATTATGTCAATAAGGGCAGGGGTGAATTTATAAGTATGCCAGAATCTAGGTTTTTTTTTGATGGGGAGGTTGATTTAATTACCAAGCAGGTCGAGATTTTATTCTTGGGATGCATGGGATTAGTTGACTAGTTTGTCGATTTCAGTATTTTTCTGAGCTCTGTCTCATTATCTGAGGTGAGTGGGAACATCTCACTCCTGTATGTCAAGTCTTTACTCCATGCCCAAGTTGATAAGTGGAACTATTACAAAATTCTGAAGGTAGAGGCACACTTGCGAGGCCTTATTTTTGGAACTGGGGAATATGAGAAGTGTATACTACTCTTAGATTAGCTTAAGAGGATTTCGTTGGCTGAAAACAAAAAAAATTCTAGGGACAAAGGAATCTGGACAAATGATCAAGAGAATATGGAAGTGGTTGAGGTGGCAACCCTCAATAAGCAGGATAATATTCTATGTAAACTTACTAAATTTAATAATGTTATTTTGTTTCCTTCTACAGGTCTTCCTAGCATCTCTCATCCTCAACCCTTTACACGTCGGGGGAGAACCCTAGTGTGGATTTGGGTGAACGTTCAGTTGCTATGGGACCAGCCTTAAACAAAAATGGTGAAAGCGCAGGCTGGGAAAAGAGAGGGAAAGGTCAAAGGAAAGGAAAAAGTGGGGCCTAGTAAAAGGGGAAGGAAATATGGCAAGGAAATTATGCAGAAAATCTTCCATGACGATGGAGTGGGGACACCTAGTCACATAAAATACTTTATTTCTTGATGGGAACAAGACCTTAAAACTAAAGTGGAGGAAGACATCCCTAATGACGAGATGGATACGATGCTTACTGACCTTGGGAACACTAGAGGCAGACTGTCATTATTTAAGCAGTCTATTCATATTTATTGGACGATGAAGTGTTTAATGGCTAAAGCCATTGTCACTGTTCAAGAGGTAGGAGGAGACCCAAAGGTAGCCTCCATATTAGCATAAATGCGTAGGGATATCCAGGAAATACCCCTTGGTCGAATAGAACGACAACTCCAGAGCATGAAACAAGTTGATATGCTCGATTCAAGTGTCAAGGATCCGACACCCATCAAATCGTCAGATGAACGAGTTGAGAGGTTTATTATTTTTTGTTTGATATGAAAAGAGTGGATAACATTTATTTTGTTTATATGTCACTTGATGTAGTAGATAATATACTTGTTAAGGTAGCTAGAGATAGATTTAAACTTTTCTAATTTTGGTTGGCTTATAAATATTTGAGATGGCCAACAGACCTAGTTTCCTATGGGCAGGTTGAGGCTACCATGTATATAATTTGCTGCTATTTTGATTAGATGAATGAATAGAGATGTACTACCAAATTTACAAAAAAAGAAGATAATTTCTAGAAAAATATTATTATTAATAGAAAAGACAACTCATATGGGGAAGTGCAAGGAAATGTGTTTTCTCTACATCCCTACATAATCAACTTCTCCACACTCTGCACAACCTAATACGATTCCAACTTTTATTTCCAAATCATTTAGAGGGCTTTGGTTCACTTTCCAATTACGTTATTTTCTTTTTTCAGCACACATCAATTCCCCTCGTTACTCTATTCTTCCCTTAGATCTCCATGTGATGGTTAACTATAGAAAACACCGTCCACCTCAACACCCTCGCTGGCAGGTTGGCCCTATTAGACATAAAACTGTTGTTTATACTCCTTAGCAAAATGGCATTTTTGAACATATGAATGAGACCTTGATGGAAAGAGCTAGAAGCATGATCAAGAATCTTAACCTACCAAAGGAGTTGTGGGAAAAAGCTGTATTTACTGCTTGTTATTTAGTTAACAGATCACCTTCGGTTGCCATAAAATGTAAGAATTCCTGAAGAAGTTTGGATGGGTCAGTCTTGCGATTATTCACATTTGAATATTTTTGGTTGTGATGCCTATGCTCTTATTCCTAGGAATCAACGTTCAAAGTTAGATTCAAAATCAAAATGTTATTTCTTTGTTGTGTATGATTATGTAGTGAAATGATACAAGTTCTGGGATCCCTCTCCACGAAAGATAGTCATTAGTAGAGATGTAACATTTGATGAATCTTCTCTTTTAAAATCAAATGTTGGAAACTTTGAACAGGAACAGGTATCGCCAAATCAAAAAACTCCAAATTGGATACTAAACGTTTTTCAGAAAGTTGAGAGGAAGGAGAGACTTCTGATGAAAAAGGTGAAGAAGCAAAGGAAAGTTGAGAAATTCCCTAACCAATTCAGAAACTAGTTACTCTAAGAAGTTCTACAAGGGAAATAAAAACACCCAAAAGGTATGAAGATTTTGCTTCATCTTTTGCGTTTATTACTGAAGATGGGGAACCTTCTTTTTATCAGGAAGCAGTGGATGATGCAGATAGCAAGAAATGGAAAAAGGTTATGGAAGAAGAAATGGATTCCTTAGCCAAGAACAGTACCTGGGATATTGTAGAACTTCCTGAAGGGAAAAGTCTTGTTGGGTGCAAATGGGTCTTCAAGTTGAAGAGAAAATTTGATGGAAGTATTGATAAGTATAAGCCGAGGCTGGTTGCAAAAGGGTATTCTCAGGTTGAAGGTATTTATTTTCATGAAAATTTTTCATCAGTCATTAAACTTGTTTCTATTCATACCGTGTTAGCACTAACTGCATTACTTGAACTTGATTTAGAATAGTTAGATTCTAAAACAACCTTTCTTCATGGTGATTTGGATGAAGCGATATATATGGATCAGCTAGAAGGTTTTGTACAAGTTCACATAAGAAGATTAGTTTGCAAGCTTAGGAAATCATTGTATGGCCTGAGGCAGTCACCCAAGAAATGGTACAAGAAGTTTGACTCCTTCATGGTGAGCCATAATTTTACAAGAAGTGAGTACGATCATTGTGTATACTCCAAAATTTTCAATGGAATATTCATTATCTTGGTGTTGTATGTTGACGATATGCTTATTGCAAGCAAAAGCATGGACGAAATCAATAGGTTAAAGGCTCAACTCTCTAGGATGTTTGATATAAAGGATCTTGGAGAAGAAAAAAATATATTGGGCATAGAGATACACAGAGACATCAAGAATGGTAAGCTTTGGTTATCACAATAGAAGTATGTGGAGAATGTAATTGAAAAGTTCGGTATTAACAATGTGAAACCTATTAATGTTCCATTAGCTTCCCAATTTAAGCTTTCTTCATATTTAATTCCTATAACTAATGAAGAAAATAAGTATATTTCTCATGTACCATATGCAAATGTGGTAGGCAACTTAATGTATGCAACGGTATCTACAAGACCTGAAATTTCACATGCAGTTGGAGTTGTCAGTTGGTTTATGGAAAATCAAGGAAAAGAACATTGGTGAGGAATGAAATGGGTGCTTCGGTATTTGAGAGGCACAAGTGACCATTGCATAATCTTAGATGGTCATGAAGGTTCAGTCTGCGGATATGTGGATGCTAATTATGCAAGTGATTTGGACAAAAAGTGGTCTACTACAGCGTATGTTTTTACTCTTGCAGGTGGAGCAATAATCTGGATGTCAAAGCTTCAAGAGACAATTGTTTTGTCTACTACTGAAGCAAAGTATTTAGCTGCTTCAGATGTCTGTAAAGAGGCAATCTAGTTAAAAGTTCTGCTTCATGAGATTGGAAGGACACAGGAGAATGTGAATGTGTTTGTGATAGTCAGAGTGCTATTCATTTGGCTACAAATCTAGCCTATCACAACAAGACTAAGCACATTCATGTAAGGTATCACTTTGTGAGACATGTAATCTATGGCGACAAAGTAGTTCTCTAGAAGGTTTGTACACAAGAAAATCATGCAAACATATTCAGGAAGCCAGTTATAGTAGAGAAGTTGAGATGGTGTCTCACTTCTCTTGTCTTGTAGAATAAATGATGAATGGGCATGGGCAAGGGATTAGGAAAATTGTTGTCAAGGTGGATTTTGTTGAAATATGACAACTAATCTTGTAAGCAATCTAATTTACTAGACAACTAGTTTCATAACGAAGAGGCAATTATGTAACGAAGTGTCCCATGTTAAATTGGGATGGCCCGAGAGGCTTGTAACTTATGGAGAATCATTCTTGATTATTAGAGTTTCCAATCCTGTGCCCCATGGAGGTTTCCTTGACACCTTGTCAATGTTTTACCACATAAATATTTGTGTATTTACTTGTGTGGATTAACTATTTACTTTCTATTCCATTTCTCTATCATTCTTTATGTCTTTAATCTATCCTCCATCTTAATAGGCCCATCATGCTTCTGCGGCAGATTTTTCAAATCGAGGTCGAGGCCACATCATGGGTGGGGAGCATTACAAAAACTTTACTGAGAAAAATGCCTAAGAATCAATTGCAAAGCCTTTTGCAAATTTTTTTTGATGAATTAGCAATCTGCAATATTGAACTGGTCACAGAAATTAAAACTTGTGGCTAAATGATTAGGAAATCATCAAATTCGAGGATGCTTGATGGATAAAAGGCAACAATAAACAGAGTAATAAGCACACCGTAGTTCCAAGGCTCAAAATTTATGGACAATGAATTAAGTTGAGAAAGTAAATGAGCATTCAGAAGGCATAAATTAGGTATGCCTACTACCAGTATAGATCTATCCGGATCTAACATGAGTCTAGAAGGATCAAATTTATTTACATGTAAATTTTTTTAGAGTGCAAAATAAAATGTGTAATTTCACCAAATAAGTGTTTTAACTATAAAAACCTTTTTCACAATATATACATAAACATTTTACACATTTTTTTTAACTTCTAATTACTTTAAAACATATTTTTTAAAATAATATTATTTAGACCATATTTTATTTTTATTTTAAAAGGGCATGTGTCAACTCTGACAAAATAACAAACTTACACATCTCCCTCATACTCGTTTGTAGAATGAGCCTCTCCCATAAAATTGGTCACAAAAATCGAACTTTCAGAAATGACTATAGAAAGCAACGAAATCGGGGATACTTGGGGAAAAAATGTAGTGAGAAATAGAGTAATGTAAGCACTGCTAGCCCAAAGCTTGGAATTTATAGACATGAATTAACTTTGAGAGGGTGAATGAGAATTTGGGAGGTAGAAGCTGATTGTGAAAGCTCTTAAAAATCCTTTAAAATTGTAAAATCTCACTGAAGCTGGACAATGTTGTTCACTAAAACCATTTTTTCATTTCAATACGATAATGAAGCCTCCAACCTAAAGAATAACAACTAAAAGTTATAAAACTAAAAGGAAAATTCGAATTGGGAAAGAATAAAACTTGTCAAAATGGAGAAACTCTAGTACAGACAAACAAACTTACAAATCTCCCTTATCTAGGTTGTATATTAAGCCTCTCCCCTCAAAATTGGTCATAGAAAAATTGCAGTAAATGATGAAAATGACGATGGAAGCATCAAAATCAGGAAAGCTTGGTGGAAAAAAGGCAGCGATAAATGGAGTAATGTGAGCACACCATAACCCCAAAGCTCAAAATTTATAGACAATGAATTAAGCTTGGAAGGTAAATGCGAATTTTGGAGGTAGACACTAGGTATGGCTACTAGAAATTTTTAAAACTGTAAAATTTCACCGAAGATGGACAATTTCATTCACTAAAACCATTTCTTCATTTCAATGCGAGAATGAATCCTCCGACTTGAAAAAAAACAACTGAAATTTCTAAAACTAAAAGGAAAATTTGAATTGCACTTCACACATTGCAATGATAATTATATCACACATATATGAAAAATTGTAGTTCTTTCCCTTGACAATGAAAAACTTGTAAGGAGTGTCAATCCATGGAGAATTATCCTCCCTCTTTCATACTTGATCCACTCGTGAACGCTTGGGATTCAAAGGTCCATCCTTTTTTTGGTGTTTCTTGAATGAGACTCGAGGCCAGAACAAACAAGAATCCTTGAACACAAAGATGGCCCAAAATAGAGTTCAAGAAGTTAGGGGTTATTTAAAACTTGCGCACTTGAACAAGCTTGAATACCCAAAATAGAGGCACACTCCCAATGGATTCAATTTGTAGTGTTTGCACAGGTTTGGGAAATAATAACTTCGCAACATTAGGGGAGGAGTCTGCATTCCGAAAGTCTATGAATGTCATCCTCCATGTAATGCAACATTATGCTATAACTTCTCAAAGTTTGTTAAAAGTTGAAAGGATATTTTTTAAAGATCCAATGTTATATTTGATATCCACGCCAATGCCTAGTTTCTAGAATACATCCATAGTTTCTCTCAGTAAGAGACACTATTTGTATTTAAATATAAGAAATCATGTCAATTCTTAATACCATTCTATACCATGCTATTTATTGTAACAAAAAATGTCTTTCTAATCATCTAATTTTCAAATCATATCATGTATGTGGAGGATCTAATAGACCTACATATCTATTTTTTTCCTACTTTACAAGTTTCCAGTAAATTTTTTGAAAGTTTCACTGCAATCTCCCAAAAAACAAACACTACTAAATTTCTCCAACGCTTTGGTGGCGAATTCAAATCTAGCTAGTTTTGTCGTTGTTGTCTCCACTACTCCCCATCAACATTGAAAGTACCACATAAGGTCATTCAAAGTAGAAAACAATTCATTTATGTCTATAATAACTATGTGATAGAATACCCACACCAACCTTGGTCTTGATTTGGAGCTTGTATTTTTCACATTTTTTTCTAGTGTTGGTACTCAATACCTCGTATCTCTGTCATTGTCCTTCAACTATATTTGCAGGTGAAACCATATCTACTATCTCAATTTATTACATTGAGTGAGGAGCTACCAGAGACTTACTCTCACACGCATATATGACATATCAAAAATGCAAAAAGGTGTGTATAAGAGATCCATCATTAGCTTCTCAACTCTTTCATTATTATAAGTGCTTCCGCACAGTGAAATTTATGCACTTACACATAGTGAAATCTCCCCACAATGAAACATAATATTAGTTGGATATTTTTTCATCACCCCCTAAGTCACCATCTATGTAAAAGACCTGCAACTACATCAGTTCTCAGCATAGCAGAGGACTTGAAACCATGTCAGTTTTGGGTAGATAAATAACATAACATTGTCAGTGTCATAGCACTCACCTATGAAATGTCCACTCACAAAATTAATTTTTTATTTGTAATTTTTAAATTAATTTTTAGTCACTAATAAATACCAAAAATTAAACAGAGGGGAATTATGTCCATGTTGGTTTCGCCAAGGATAAACACTTCTAAAATTTTTCTTATACTTGAATTTTGGAGCCTATCGTGATATTGAACCTACTATTCTCAGAATCACTTCTTGGGATTATGGCTGACACTGTTAAGCTTGTTATGCCCTACTTGGGATTAAGGACATCAAGTCACCCACTTACACATGCTCAGATCACAATGAAATCATGAGCCCATACATTCACACAAGCTTGAACAAGCCTATCACAGTCTACCAAGACAATGTCCATGTAATGTTAAATTCATATCTAGAGTTAGTGCAGATTGTCATTGACATTTTCTCACTTCTGTTGTGTTTGTACTTCTATTTTGGTGACTTTTTGAAAATTTTTGTTTGCAAACCTTTACTTTCATAAGTGTTTCTTTCATGTTTTCAACTATTTATTTTGATTTATTTCACTTTAATTAGTTTCATTTTCATGTTATCTTCACTCTGACATGTGTCACTTTTATCATTGTTGACATATTGCAAGTGTTGCTCACACTTTTCTCTTGATATGGAAAATGTCATCTTTTGGCATGGGAAGTGTCGCCTATCGTGTAAAGTGGATTTTTGGTTTGTTTCAAAGGGTAAATATGGATTTTATGAGTCCCTCTATTCAAGTATACCTATTTTACACTTATTCCCAAAGTTTTATGCACTTTCGCGAAAATGTCTTCATTTTCATCGCAAAGTGTACCTTTAGTGTCTCACATGGGGAAATTCGTCGCAATGTTGTCGCATTGAGGGAACTATGTTGTTCATGTATTCTGAGTGATCAATGTTATGTCTCCAACTGTTCGAAGTGTGTGAGTATGCTCAATTTTTTCCCTTGTTCACTTTGGTCTTACTGATTCCACGCTTAGCCTCATCTGAAAAAATTTCACTCCCACGCAACTTAGCCTCACTCAGTCTTCCTGAAATATGAATTGTGTAGTCTTAAACCTCAATCCCCAACCTTGCCTCTCAGAAGTGAACAGTGCACAATCATAGTGCCTAACATTGACCCTTGAGTTCCATAAATGTATAATTTATGCCTCCCAGTCAGGCTTAACTGTGAACTGTGTAGTGTCAAGCCTCAATCTTTCAGCCCGACACCTTGAGCTACACAACTGCAAAATCCTTGAGATTTTTCTCCCTTCAAAACTACGCACTTGGAAACTTCAATCATAAATCCTAAAACTTCAGCCCTTAAACCCCTCAATTGTGCAATATCCTAGCTTGTTCTCCTATATCAACTGCGCATTTAGCAACTTCAACCCTCAATATGGACCTCCTAAGTTCCCCAATTGTGCAGTCAGTTAACCTAGGCCCTCAAAACTGTGCATTGCATAGTCTCAAGTCTCAAGCCTCCATCTTGAGCCCTTTATTCCCTCAAATGTGCAATTCCTCTTCTAGTCCCTCCATAACTGCGCATTACATAGTCGTAAGGATCAAGCCTCTAACCTAAGTCCTTGAGTCTCTCAACTACATAATCATTTAACCCTTTCCATCCTCAACTGTCCATTTTTCAGTCTCAAGCCTCAGTCCTAGACCTTGGCCTTTGGAACTGCGCAATCCCTGAGTCAGTCACCAACTCCAGCCCTAGCAAGTTATTTCATGAAACATCTTAGGCTAGGGGTTTATCAGATTGATTTTTTATTTTCATGAGTGGATTGTGGCTACAGGTATTCTATTATGTCATGACAGGATGATGATGAAGAATATAGATAAGAAGACCATGCTAGAAGAAACCTAAGAATTTGAGGAAATAAGATGAAGGAAGATTGGATTACAACAGAAGATCAAATATCAGGACCACATCAATACTCCATTTGATTCAAAACCCTATGAAGGGTGGATACGAAGAAAAAAGCATATATCTCATGAATATGAAGCGTTGGATACATCTCTTGTTGAAGACATAAAGAAATAAGCACCATGAAGGATAGCATGGCACTGCCACATCGTCACATAGTCTATGTCATGAGTTTCATTTCATGTCTTGTCATGTGCCACCATGTGCCACATCATCTATGGATTATGTAAATTCTATATTGAAAAATGTAATGTAAACTGGAAGTCCAAGAATCATCCATGTAATGTGAAAATTCATGTAGGAAGTCAAAGAGTCATGGAGAATTCAAAGAGTCATGAGGGTAGTCCAAGATTCACAAGGGATGTGAGCGGTCACCTAATTTGTTATTTATACACCCCCATTGTACAAGGGAAGAAATTTTCACCCTGTCTCCTCCTACCAGGTATTAGATATGAAGATAACTGTTTTGGAGGAGAAAGTGATTGCTCTAATGATCCACTATTGGGGCTAGTGGTGTTCATTATCTTGATGTATCTTGGGACATTTTACTTAATTTAGAAGCTCTTTGAACTGACACACTTCCATGGATATGTTGTGAATATTGTAATACTTTTCTTTGAATTCTTGTGATGTATGCTTTTTTCATTTGTACTAATAAAATTGAACCATTTCGGTGGATTTTGTATGTATGTTCTTGAAGGTGTGTTGTATTTTATTTCACAATCATTGCCTCTTTATGAACTATTTTGTTGGTTAATTAATGATTCATTCTTATATATATGCTTGTGTAAATTTTATATATTATTACTATTACTTGTATTTAAAGTGCTCACGTTTCTCTTTCCTTTTGGTAGAAGTAACTTGATACTTTCCATAGTTGAACATTTCATACAACATGCTCACTTGCTGATCCGAAGATACATGTGCATTACTCTCTTGTGTTGAACTTTGTAGCCAAGGAAAATGCATAACAATACATGGCAGTCGTGCCATTACTCTGTGTTCTAACCATAAAAAAAAATTTCTAAACTTTGGAAAGTTTGCCTTATCTCTAGTCATGGTCTTAAATAGGTTGTAGGTCATTTCATGCTTAAAGGGTTAAGTGATAGGGTAAGAGTCTTAAAAGTGTCATTTTCATCTCTAAATAAATTTTAACAACCTTATTTCATGGCTTAAGGGTCCCATATACTGTTTTGAAATCATATCTTAAACCACTTGAATTTTTTTTGGAATTAGCCACGAAACCACATTTTCATAGCGCAGACAGTGTAAAAAACATGTTTTGTGCTACGAAAACGCGGATTCGTAGGCAATATTGTTAAATCATCAATTCATTCAAATTCCGTTAATTTTTCATTATTAGGTGTCTGATAGGAGTCATTTCTAAGGCATGCAACCATCCAAATCCATCATTTCAAATGTAGGGGTCATCATGATAGGTAATTTCAAATTCGAAAAGGGCTGGTCTCTTGTTTCATTATCTCATGCAAAAAACACTACATGCATGTCCTTTCAAATGTTAAGCTTATGGTAAACTGATACCAAAGCTTCTCTCATCTTAAAATCAAGGAGGTTTGTCAAGCTTAAGCCCAGGAAACAGGTTAAGGAACCAATGATAAACACATCACTGAATATCCAAAGGACTCATCAATCTGCATAGAAGAAGAGAACTCATGTCAAAGAGACAATTCAGGAACAGTCAACTAGTAAAATGGTTCAGAAGAAGTTGAAAGGAGTTAAAGGTCAAACGATAAGGGTAAGGTTGTGGTCACAAATGAAAACTTGGAATTAAGAGGTGAATTGAATGATATATTACAAGCTATTGACATTGAAGAGTCTCCCCTGGTTCAAGCATATTTCATCAAACTGGATACAGGTGGCAAATCAAAGAAATTGAAAACATCCAAAAAATTAGATTTTGAGGATGAAGTGTCAGAGTTTGTCTTTAAGCCTAGAAAACCCTTGACTAGGCAGTCTAAGAAATTGTAGCAGCCAGACATGGAGATAGTCCAAACAGGGGGTGAGGATACAAATGTTTTTGAAGAACCCATAAATATATCATCTCCAATGCTTGAAGAAGACAGAAACAAAGTTTTTAATACTCAGAGAGAAAATATTAGTTATGAGGAGGTTAAAGACAAACTCAGACTTTCAAACATTTAAATTGATAAATTGAAGAAGAAAGTGAGAATGCATGCTGTAGAAAGGTCAAACTTTGAGAGGTTGAAAGGTCTGTGGGAGCTAGAAAATGTTTCAAACATTGAGTCAATCAGCAGTCAGGATCAATTCTTCATATGGACTGTCCCTGCAATCAAGGAAGCAAAGTTCATAAGGATGGTTAATACCAAAATAAGAGCTAATAATAGAAGGCTTAAAAGACAGGTTGAAGATCTTGAGATACAGCTAGCAAAGCCTGAAGATCAAATATAGCCAAAATGAGTGTAAACAGTAAGTGACATCTCTTAACACATTTTTGGGGTTATATGGAAAGATTTCATTTTTGAAAGCAGCCCAGAGTTGATTTTTGTTGATTATGAGAGCTTATATATAACTATAAGGATGGCAGTAAAGGTTTGAAACTTAAAATTTTGGAAAAAGCTGTGAAAATATAGACACAATAATTTCGTAGCGCACTACGAAACTGCTGTAGGATGCAGTTTGAACAATTTTGCAAGGTTTCAAAG
This sequence comes from Pinus albicaulis, assembly GCA_034641835.2. Classification (NCBI taxonomy): domain Eukaryota; kingdom Viridiplantae; phylum Streptophyta; class Pinopsida; order Pinales; family Pinaceae; genus Pinus; species Pinus albicaulis. The sequence goes on from JAXQQM020083415.1 coordinate 354,333, forward strand.
GGTGAAAAGACTTTTTTTTTAAACCTTAATGCTGTTGAAATATGTATAAAGATAATAAGTGAAGATCCAATGCCAAAATACATAAAAATGAAGGTTCCAAGTGAAGTTTTCAAAGGTAAAGTTCTGCACTACGAAAACAATAGACAGTTTCGTAGCTCACCAATGTTAACAGTTTGGGTACTCCTTCAAAAGTTTGGTTTGGACACAGCTGGAAATGCGAAGTCACATTAGTTTAATAAGACTTTTCCACATGTTTTGAGCACAAGTTGGTCAGCAGATGGTTTGAAGAAACAAAAATGAAGCACTATAGCTATTTTGCCGGGGAGCATGTTCCTATGCTTTCGAGGCGAGATAGGAAGCAAATCAATACGAGTCTTCTGACAAGTTTGGAGGTATCATCAAAGTCTGAATACTTGATTCTTGTTTATTAGTGGAAGCATTAAAGGTTTGAAAATTATTGAATTAAATGAAACATATGAAAATGATCTACAAAAACCTCTCTCAGGTTTTTTAAATTAATTATGTAGTGGGAGATACAAGGATTTCTTTGAATCCCAATTTTCAGAAAACAAAGTTTTTCTGTTTTACACATGTTTTTCAAGGACAGTTTCTGGACAACAGGAGCATTATTTCAAAAACCCAAGAGAGGTTTTTATTCTAGACAGCATGGAATACAAAAAATTCCTTCATTTTCTCAAAATAAAGCATGGATGAGAGATAAAGGCTCTATCCCAAGACCTAATTTTCAAGGAAGAAACAAGAATAATTTGCTGAAGCACTCTTTTCATCATTTTTCATAACAAATTTTGAAGGAATCTTTGTAAGTTTGGTTTTGAAACTTCTTTTGGAATTGTTTCAAGTAAATATAAAGGCTATCATGAAAGAAAATATTGAAATATGTTGAAGAAAGGAGTGAAAACACTACACTACAAAAAGCGCTACGAAACTGTGCTACTTTCGTAGCCCAGATCTATTTTGACTGTTTTGAAAATTTCAAAGTAGATTTTGCATAGATGGCATGAAGGGATAACTTGTGACATATGTTAATAGTTTTCCTAACATCAATTAGCCTCGAATTCATCAGTTAGAAGTGGTTAGAACATATCAAGAAACCAAAAGGATCCTAAGCCTAAAAACAGGGAAACATGTTTCCTAATTTCTAGGGAAGTTTTATCATCAACAGTAGGGTGATTTTAAGTTAATGTTCAACATCCAAATTCAACCTCATGGAGGAGAAACTGTCAAACGTATTTTTTAATTCCTAGATAAGGTTTTTTTAGTCATAAGAAGGAGTTTTAATCCTAATTGTATTAGGACTCTAGAACATATAATTAACTATCACATGTAATTAATAGGTAGTTTTAGAGTAAATAGGTGTCAATCTAAGATAGAATTCGAATTCCTTTGAAGATGGATCATAGAATCCAATGTTGTAATGACTCTATAAGAGACATGAGGTCGAATTCCTCAAGGTTGGCAATTTTAATTTACAAGCATAATGTTTTGTTCTAGCAGAAAATCTGTTTTTATATTTATACAGAGATATTGGTTTCGTCACTCAGGATTCAGAAAGGGCTATTGATGTTTTAGATTCTCATGGATTTCCTCTTTCAATTACTTGCAGTGGCATTAATATATGTTACATAGAATTCACTGAAGGTGCTCTAACTTCCTTCATATGTTCATGAACTATGTTTATTTTCTGTCCTACTGTTCTGTTAATGCATCTTAACCCTGAAATGCCTTGACTTCCATATGAAGCTGATATTCATGTTTTCTGAAAACACACTCGACTCCATAAGCCCAATAGATGTTTGTTTATTAGAAATACAACCAATTATCCATTTTTTATCCATTTTACTCATAGAGTTAGCCATATAATCCTTATTTGAAAATCATAAACCTATTGAGAGAGCCCTCTCAGGTTGAGGAGGCTAAGCCTCAACTAAAAGTCTGGTTTGAAATAGTTACTCGGAGTCTTCTTGATTAGCAGCCTATCAGAGTCTGATTTTGAGATAACACTTTGAATGGGGCTCCTATTCCAAACAATGTGATGTCTAATTGAGAATTCACATCCGGGAGACCCCCTTGGTTGACGAATTTCTAGCACTGTCAACAAAATGGCGCTAAGAGGGCCAAATGACAAGATGTTCTCATTGTGTTTGTTTTGAATCTCTTATCATAAATGGCTCATCCTCAAATCATAATCCTGGGTTGTTTTTCTAACCTATCCCCTGGTGAGATTTCAATTCATGATGAATCTCTTCATGACTTGTCTCAATTCAAGTTTTATGGTGAGGGTGATACATCCATTACCGAGAATACATCTCTTTTTCTTAAGTTTTGTAAATACTATGAAATTTATTATGAAGATGTGAATTTTATTGTTTTCTGCCTCACCCTTGAAAATCGAGTTAGCCAATGGTGTCACACTCTACCACTTGATTCCGTTCATTATCTTAACCATCTCGGAGAAGAGATTCATTTATAATTTGATAAGTATGGTTACCAAGATGTTTATAAGCTAATCAATCAACTTAGAATGAAGCCTTATGAATCAATTGAGGATTTCTCTAATCAATTCCTTCACCTTTGTTAGAATTTCCTGAAGATGATATAGATTGGGATTTATTAAAATAATTTTGATCATTTGGTTCATATCTCCTAGCACAATGAATCCAAACAACCTAATGTTTATTCTTCCCAAAATCTTGTAAACCATGAGGCACCTCTAATTTTAGAGGAGGAACCTATTATTCCTTTTGCTCCTTTTCCTCCTCCATTTCTAGTTCCGTTGAGGGTGCATGCTAATGATGATAATAAAGTTGGGAAATATTGACATCAAATTCTTAATCCATCTTCTCACCCACCTTCCACTTTTCATAACTCAGATCCCATGAAGGAAATCCCGGAATGGATCATGAAGCCTATGGTGAATGATAGTTTTTCCATTCCTCAAATCGGTATTAACACTCATAATTATCGTCTTGAATATGATTTGGGTACCTAACATCCTCTACCGTGTATTTCTCATGACCCTTTGCTATAAACATATGAAAGGTAATCACATTTCTCCAGTAGAGGGGGAAGAAGATGAAGATTATTTCAATATTTCTTCTCTTTTTCAAATTCCTCCATGTGAAGTTAGTGTTTCCTCATTATCGGCTAATATTGAATTTTTTAACCACGCTAATGAGTCAAATGAAATTAGTTTTTTTATACCTGTAGTCTTGGGAAACAATCATTCTAATGGTGATAATTCTATTGATGTAAGTGATGACGAAAGCCAAATAGCACCAGTTAATCTTTCAATTTCTCATGAATATTTTAATTCAAAAGATATAGATATAAAATATGATCCGCTCAAAGAAGAAATTATTGTCGAAAATTCTTGTTAATCTCACTATCCCTTATGCTCTACTATTTACGATGTATCTAAATGTGATGAAGATATTCCACACTCTTCAAGTTCTTCATTTGAAGAGTCCACTTCTCAGTTGACACAAGGTATTAAGGTTGTCCATGATGAAAGGGAAAATAATCAGATCATCAAGTATCCTTTCCATCATGTATTATCTCTTATTTTTTATGAAGGAAACTCTTCAAATTATCATTCTCATAAAATTTCTTCGATTCATATATCTCTAGATTTGTGACTAGAAGAATATTTTGACTTGAGTAATCTGGTTATCAAAATGTAGAATATGATAAAATAAGTGGCAAATATGGAAGCCATTCGATTAATAGTGACCTCATTGAATTAGTGAAAGCATCCATCCTCAAACCATGCATGATCAGGTTCAATCTTCGAAATGAAATTTTATAATCCTTGAAAGTTTCGGGACTTGTCAGAAATTCTAGGCACTTAAACTTCCGTTGATGGTTATGTTAGGACCTCACAACTCTGGTAAGATCCCCAAAATTAGATAGGTATGGTTCTCCTCACAAAAATATTTTTTTTTTCATGGTTTTGCTCGATGTAAATTACTTCTTTAAATATTTTTTTTGTTATGAATATAACATTTTGAACATTCAAGATTCGATTTCTGATCAAATTCAAATTTCTATTTTAGTTGATTCATCTCCATGAAAAAATCTTAATTATAACTCAGGTTTGGAGAGTCTATCTCTCACAGAAGCATCGAACTGTTAATTTGATTATTCTAAGGATTGTATTTGGCCAAAGGAGTCACACCTCTTAAATTATTTTGAAAACAATAAGCTCCTAATTCTTCCTGTGAATATTATGATGCTAATATTTTTCTTCTTTTCACCTAAAATTCTCTTGATTGTTAGTGAATGCATGGATTATTTGATGAATCAAATTATTCTTCGCTCATTTTACCTTGACTGGTTTCATGTGTTTTCTATCCTAGCATTCATTTTGACTTCTTTTAATGATTACGATGATAATGTACTGCGTAAATAGTTACAATAAAATGATTTGTTACACTCATCACATGAGGAAGATGATTATATTATGAACAACATTTGCAAAAAATGTTAAAATTTGTTCATCTTTGTTAATTACAAACTAAGAATATGATGCTTTAATCAACCCATATGATCATGATTATGTCTCTGATTACTATCACTCAACTTACAATTTTCACATCAACACATCCAATGAAAAAATTTTACATCCTTTGATCTGTATGGTTTAACATCTCACTATTAGAGTACTTGTCAAGTAGTTAAGGAACTTTCATACTTGTTGATGGTTATGCCAACTCCTCATTGTCTTGACATATTGGATTAATATGATTAGATCCATTTTCCTTCACAATATTCTCTTTGTAATCTTGTGGCTCTAATTGAAAAATAATATTTTCAAATATTTCATGGTTTTCAAGAGGAATGTCACGAATTTTATGATCCAATTGTTGAATGGTTAGAGCAATCTTACCTAGAAATATCCATCGCAGATAAAAAATTATGATATTTCCTCATGCTTGCTAAGCAATTCGGTGTAGATGAAGACAAATTCGCAAGAATAATTTTAGGTTTGTTAAATGATTGTTTTCTTTGAAAAGGTAAGAATGTGAACTATTTAGAAATAGTGGCTATGGCCTATATTTCTAGTAAACTACAAGACCTTAAATTTTCTATGCAAGTTATTCAAGATATTATCTTTTCCTTTGCACAATGTTTTATATTTGTTTTAATTTCTCATGTATTTTTGAATGCAGGCCGGTAGAAGATACGATGGTTACATTGGAAATTTCATTATATGTATAATTGACCTCTTATCCATTTAGTTTAGTAGGTATACATATTAGTTTACCTGCACATTTATCCTGCACTCATTTTTTGTAGTTTCTTTTTTGTTTTCGAACGTTTGTCCCGTACTGTGTTTTGGGTCTAGCCTCCTTTTTATTTTTCCTTTTGGTTTTGTTTTCTTGATATGTCTTTTATTTTCTTTCATATTTTGTTAAATAATACTTCACATGAAATATGTTCCCTTTGGCTCAAAAGAAAAAATAGGTAAATAGAAAAGGGCTTTGTGACATTGCAACATTTGTCTAACCATAAATCCTTCTTCTCCATTTTGGTTATCCTTTGGTTTATGATGTTCTGATGGAAAATAAGATCCTTGTATAAGGAAAGCTCTGTGTGGAACCATGATATTTGTGTCTATTCTAGAAACCTGATCCACACAATCGGTTATTTACATTTCATTTTTTCCATGCTGATCCAATCAAGTAGAGAAGGACAAGGGGAAAATCTAAACGAGCCAACCAATATCATAGGTCTTACATATTCTTCTATGAAGGAACAACCTCTTCTTCTCTCAATAATACGAGATCCCTCTTCCACCCACAAAATTAATAAGCGCTCATGCAAAATCCTATAAAAAAGATATAAATAAGGGGAAAAGGGTAGAAAGCTTCCCGCACAGGGAGGTAAAGGAAGCAACTTCACTGGGGTACTGTCTAGGCTCACTAGCAGCAAAGAATTGTTTGTGTTCCTAAAGTGACTCCATTGGGGTATTGTCTAGGCCTGATGGTAGCATAGCAACACCAGAGATGAAAAAATATAGTATGAATATATAAAGCTCGTGTGCTACATTACCCTTCTCCTGTCTTGAAATGTTGTGATATCACTGGTCATATGCTTTTGTTAAACCAAGAAGGAATGAGAGGGTTTGTGTTTACATACATACTAAGTGGAGGAGATGGATTGATCTGAACGATGAATCAATAATTCTTGAAGAACTAGGCCCTGCACAAAGAATTTACTAGGTCAGTGAAGTTGGAGTTCTACCATTGTGTCGCCAAGTGTTGTCGTTGCGAAAAACACCCTCCAAAATTTTGCCTGTACTTGAATTTTGGAGCTTACTGTGGATTTTACGATCATTCATTCCATAGCCACTTCTTGATTGGTTGATACTCTATTAATTATTTGTTCTCCCTTCTTGGATTGTAAGTGTTAGAACACTTGCTCACACATTCTCAGACTATAATGAATTCATGATCACATTCCTTTATGAAAGCTTTAATATGCCTAGAAAAATCCACCAAGATAGTTCTGGTGTAATGTTCAATTAAAGTCGACCATTAGTGTGCATTTTCATTGAAATTTTATAACTTCTTGATGTGTTTGTAATTCTATTTTAGTTAGTTTTTCATAGTGTCTCTTTTTCGCACTTGCGCTTTCACGAGTTCCTCCTTCATGTTTTTTATTATCGCTTTTGCACGCCTTCTCTTCCACAAGTGCCTCTTTCATGATTTTAACTGTCGATTTTTATTTCTTTCACTGTAATTAGTGTTGTTTTCATGTTGTATTCACTATTACATTTTCCATTTTTATCATCATTTTTATATCGCAAGTGTCGTTCACACCTTTCTCTTCATACGGAAAATGTCATGTTTTGGCATAAGAAGTGTCTCTTATCAAGAAAAGTGGATTTTTGGTTTGTTTCAAAGGGTAAATTGGTGTTGATGAATCCATCTAGTTATGTAGACATATTTTACACTCATTCCCAAATTTTTAAGCATTGTTCCGCAAGTTTCGTGAATGTCATCGCATAGTGTAACTTTAGTGTCACACTTGGGGAAAGTTGTTGCAATTTCATCGCATTGAGGGAAGTAGGTTGTTCATGCATTCGGAGTGATCAATGTTGCATCTTAAACTATTCTAAGTTTTTCATCATGCTAAATTTTTATCCTTGTTCACTTTGGTGTTATTGATTTCACACTTAGCCTCATTCGAAATATTTCATTCCCGGGAAACTTGACCTCACTTAGCCTTCCTGAATTGCACATTATGCAGTCAAATTGCCCAACCTTGACCATTGATCTCTCAAAATGTTCAATTTATTCCTCCCATTCAGCCTTAACTGTGAGCTACGTAGCCTCAAGCTTTCAACCTGACACCTTGAGTTGCACAACTGCATAATCCTTGAGACTCTTCTCCCTCTAGAAATGCTCATTGGAAAACTTCAAGCCTCAAGCCTCATCTTTGATCCCTTTAACCCATAAACTACGCAATATCCCAACTTGTTCTCATGTTTGAACTACACATTAGGAAAATTTAAGCCTCAAGCTTGACCTCCTGAGTTACCCAATTGTTCAGACAGTTAGCCGAAATCCTCAAAACTACACACTATGCAGTCTGTTGGTGTCCAAGTGTGAACAATATTCAAATCCTTTTTCACATTAATTATCAATCCGGGTGCATTTGTTATTGCAAGAATCACACGCATAGTATATGCAAAAGCAATAACATAATCCGATATTGAACACAGGCTTAATAATTAAAACAAGAAAACTATTGTAACAACAATTAAAGATAAATCACAAAATTATAAAAGAATTCACAACAATTACAGAATTATACCAGAACAATAGTTACAATAATAAATAGAAATATGAAATCAGAAAAAGGGGAAATAACGCAACACCTGATCAAATGAGTGGGCCCAACTCTCTGATCAGGGCTGCGGTAAACTCACGGCTCATGAATAGAACAACAAAACGATGTGCATTCAATTGATTAAAATACTTCCGTTACAATATCGGTCTCTTTCTCCTTAACCCCGATTCACAACCCTAAGGCCATTTTTATAAAAATGTTCATGAAATACATATTTACCATCTAATAAATAAATATCTACAATTATAAAATTGTTACAACAGAAAAATAGTTGCCGAGAGGAAACCACGAAAAGCCTGGAATAGGTCTGGGGTAAGTTGGAATCTATTGTGTTGTTACAACATATTGAGATAGTTTTGAGAATTCAGAGTTGCTTCATGGCTTGCAAATGTAATCCCTTTACTTTTTGAATCTGTGGAAATAATGGAGTTAATAATTGCATAGGTAAAACCTCCACGAATATTACTTCATTAATCAAACATTCCATATAAGACAGTAAGAAGGGGTTTACCTCGTGTGTTTAGAATAATTAATGATACAAAGAAGTAGAAAGGTGGGTGAAAATAGGAGAGAAAAGTATACAGATTTGGTACCCAACATCTCCCCCCAACTGGTCTATATGGATGTCCTCATTCAGTTCGTCGTCTTCTCATATCTAGGTTGGACTGATTGTGGATGGTATGAAGTTGTGCGAGGTCATATTCTCTAGCCATCTCTGTTCCAGGGGGTTTATATACTTCTGTCAGAACAAAATCCCTCCACCAATCTCAGCTAACATTGTATGCGGGAGTATATCTCTCTGTTGGCAACCAAATGAGGGGGAACTGAAACCTTAGTCCCATTCACCGTACCCCACAGGTCTGCATACAGGCTACAAAACGTGGCACTCTTTCTAGTGCTTTTGCAAAGTTGGGTGCGCAAAAAGGTTCTCGACCTCTGACGGCTGATGATGACAACATCCACCTCCTTTTAAAATTTTCCAACACTTCATTTCGAAAAGCTACTATATGTCTAACACAAAGTTCAGCACACCATTTTTGGGTTGCCATCATATGTTCCTTGTGTCCCTCAATCTGTAAAAAGGTAAAATACTTATTATAAATTTTTGTTGCCTGGCCATGCTCTCTCCTAACCATCAATAACTTGATTTCCTTCAAACGTATCATGTGCCTTTCTCCATTTAACCTGATTGATAGTGTAGGAGGTGAAGGCTCTCAAATTAATATCCCCCGCAAATGGAACGGGATTGAAGGCCTGATCATGCTTCAGGAAATAACCATGCATGTAAAGTTTGCACATTAATTGTTCGTCTATGATACCATGAATTTTTAAAATGCAGAGGAACTGTATCGGATCCTCAATTTCATGAAAAATATCCTTATATATACTCTCCGGGCAAAATAAAAGGAAATTTTCATAAAGGAATAAGGCATAACTATGAGCGAGAGGTCTACAAGCCATTACCTACTATGCCAAGGTAAACATTTTCTCCTTATCTAATTGCACCATTTTCACTTGTTCTTATAACTCCTTTATCTTACCCTATTGTTTTTTTTTCCTCTGCCATGCTCTATCTAACTGGTCTATATACCCTGTAATAATCCCAATAACCTGCTCTCGAACCCGCGTTGTCTCCTTATTATGTCCATTCGCAACAAATTTCCATATCTGAATTTTAGCTGCCAAGAAGAATTCTCGGGCTTCAAACATATGTTAAATCATACCAATCTTTGTAGCCGCAGAGGAGACCTCAATTTTAGGTTTTATTGCCTTCCATTTATATATTTTTACCTTCTTCTTTCAATCGAGATACTTGCTTCCTCAGCTTCCAAACTTTCTTCTTCAATCGCATGGTTCATTAAAATGAAGCTGATACCTTTTCTTGAGAGGTAATTTCCTTCTTTCACATTGTTCTATCCATTCTTGCTTGACAATGAATTCATCTCCCAGGCCTGTAGTAGGCTCAGGAGGTGGTGGAACGATTTTAATGTCGTCAACTAGTTTTTCTGTTAGGTATTTCTAGCTTGGTTCCCTTTCTTCAGGAGTATTCTCCTTCTCATTTACCTCAGGGAATTTTGTCACCTGGTTAGTGCTTTAATCGGCCATTATATGCTCCGGTGTCTCTAAACAATTTCCTTCTCCCTTTTGAGCCTCTCGATGCCCTTGCTCAGAATTAGCAATTGATGGGCCTATATTGGTAATATCTTTCCCTAAGTCGACAAACCTCAGTAATGGTGGGATAATGATCTCCTCTATTAATCGTTGGGATGAGCGAAACCCCCTTTCTCCTCTAGGCATCATAAACTAAAAAGGAGAACGAGGAATACCTTCATCACCGTTGTTTCTTACTTGGGCTGAGTCTTCATGCATGGCATGTTCAGTTAGATTCGACACTGGTTCTTGTGGATTAGTGTCGACATCGAGGATCGTTTGCTTTTTGTCCTCTTGTCCTTCATGCATTACTTCCTCGCTTACGATCGATACTGGTTCTTATGGAGCAGTGTTGACTTCGCAGGTTATTTCTTCTTTGTCTCCTTGTTCTGACTGAGTTGCGAGTGGTTCTTGTGTGACACCCCTACTTGTTTCAATATTCATATTTCCTTCAGAAGGTGATGTTGTTTCTTGCGTAGCAGCATCACTTGCCAACCCTCTAGCTGGTGTTCCACCTTCCTATTCTTCATTAATGAAATTCGATGACTATAGGATAGTCTCAACTTCATTCCTTATACCCATGATTCCTATTAGTGTTAGTCTTGTCATACTACCATCAGTGATCAAAATCTTCTCTTTTGCATTTTCATAGTAGGAGTCTCATACTATAACTTTTATCACTCCATTAGGTCATGGATCCACTGATGGTTGGGGTCACTTCATCTTTCCCCGATGCAGTGTTTATTTCTGTTGGCTTTCTCTATATGATCTTCTACCATGATTGATTAATTGTTAAATTCTGCTTTATTAGGTCATAGGGTTTGGTCTCATTAGTTTTTAGGGTTCCACCATAGTCAAATTAATGATGAAAGTGTCTATAAATATCAGCAAGGACATGGGGATGCCAAATAAACTCAAAGCATAGTATCTGGAAAAGACAAGGAGTTGTTCTTTTAAGCTTAATGTAATTTTCACCTCAAAACATGTTTTGATGTCAAAATAGGCTACTTCATTTTCATTATCATTTCTTATGTAATTTTATGTCTCCATATGTAATAAGTTGAACTTCAAAGCTGCCATCCCAAATAAGGCCGATGTTAGTTCTAGTCTTCATGGCCTATCACTAGGGATCAACATGGGCTCTTAATATGTCAGGTATTGTTAGATGTTTTTCACATGATTTTTAGTGTGAAACATGTTTTAAATGTGTCCATCAGAAGCAGCTCAGAAAAATCTTTCCAACAGTATATCACACTCCCAAAATTAGTTTCTAGATCGCAAAATATGCCCAAATGAATAATGACTCAAAAAGCACAACTCTGCCCCTTTTTTCCATTACTCCGCAGGCCCTTTAACTTTACAATTTTTACCTTTTTATATGTTTTTTCCCTTTATCGCAAAGTCCCTTTTTTTTCTTTTGAATTTCCATCTCCTACAATCCCGATGCGATGGATGATCACCGATGCAATCTCATCGCATATCACCCATCGCATTATCGCTTTCCTTCTGCACCGTAACTCGCCATCCCTTTTTTGCTGATGCGGTAGTCCTCCATCACATCGCCCCACCAGCACTTAAATCTACCCTTTCATTGCTTCCAATGTGATATTCCTTCATCGCATCGCGCGATAGATAATTCTCTAGCGCTAACTTTGCTTCCGTTCTTCCGCCGATGCAATAACCCTCCAACGCTTTAACTCTTGCTCGCCAGATTTCTCCGATACGATCATTCCACCATCGCACCATCGCTTCATCACAACATTGCATCACTCCATAGCTCCATCACTCATTCATCTCTTCCATCGCTCATCGCATATCGTGGTTTCCTCTGCCTAAAGTAATCCCGCTCCTCTTCCGATTTGCGATTGCGATTTCCGAACCCACCACTTCTTCCGCTCTTTTCAAAGAAAAAGGGGTTTTCTCCGTTAAATGAGGCACATTTGTTTTATTGGTTTGAAATGGTTTTCTTCAGAAAAAAGGTTAAAGGGGTGGAAATTCTGCTAAGGCCATGAGAAAACCATGAAAGCAGAGAAAATTACAGCACCATCTCACAAAATGGCCGCAAACATAAATGAGGAGGTAGGTCGGTTCCAGATCTGTTTTCTTTCATTTGCTGGGATAAATTGTAACAGATGATATTTCTAGGTGGTTGAAACGAACGAATAGTTTCCTCCCATTTAGAGGTATATTGTTGGGTTTTTCTATCTTCAGGTTTTGATTCTGGGGGAAGGTGAAACTGCTCCTCTTTCTACGGATTTTCCCCCTGAGGCTAGTCTATTTAATGTGATTTTTTAGTCATTTGTAGAGGTTGGAAAATATTGGAATCACTGGGACGCTTTGAGATTGATTGTACATATTTGTAACCAGTTTGGTAGGGAATTAATAAATATTTATAGCTATTTTTTACAGGATCCCTGTGGTATGGAATTTTAGCACAGTTTCTTTTTTTGTATTCATTTGTTAAATGTTATGTATCCCATCATTAATTCCATTTAATTCTGTTGAATTTTTTCAAGTTAGATAGGTAGAATCCATTGTTACAGTGCTCTGCCTTGGGAAATCATTCAATATTTTATGTTTTCTACTGTTTGAGAAGGATTCATCTCATATTCCCTCCTCAGCTCCTCACCAGTCTTAAACACTTCACAATCATAAAGCCAAAGGTGTTAAAGTCCATGCCTACCTTGCCCAAGAGAATACTCTACATTTCTGATTTAATTTCCCAGACTTAAACTACCCAGCTCCATCTAATCCAACAAACACCAAATTTTTTTATCAAAACCTTTCGAACTACTATACCTAGCCTAAAATCATTTTTTGTAGTCATCCTTGACTGAGATTCCTTATGTAGAGAACCCTCTCCCTGCCTTGTAGGGCTAGCTACAAGGTTAAGCATGGTTTGTGGTTACCCTGGCTTGCCTTCCTTCAGCCCGAGGTCAAGCTAGGTGATAACAATTCCTTCATCTGTAGGTTCCCCAAGCGAGGATGGTTCTTGTGTGGCAACCTCGACTGTACCACGAATTTTATCCTCCATCCCCATTTCTTCCGATTCTTCTTTATCTATATCCATTTCCATTTCGTCTAACTCTTCTTCTTCTACTAAATCAGCCAGAGGTACTAGTTCTTCCTCTCTAGTGGCAATAACAGCTCCTATCTCTTCTTCCAATGACCCGCAGAGTTTGGCCCAGGAAACTTGAAATCGAACTATTACATGCATGACTAACAAATGAACTAGTCCATGATTTGAGAGGACCACCAGCATCTGGTTCAAACGCCGAGCGGACTGTGCCATGTGTTGAAGTTGTTTTAATAAAAAGAAAGGCATGTTTAAGGAATGAACCTGTTCCTGCGGAAATAAAAGGTGAGCCAGGATTTTAAAATGGTATTTGAATAGAGTTGTAGCCCTTCCTTGGTAGCTTATGTATTTCATCACAAATCCTTCTACCTCATTCCATGGATATGGTATATATTTGTGCTCATACCCTCTCCCATATTGAATGACGCTTTCCACTACCTGCAAAAAAAGTTCAGGAAACTCTAGGAGGGGAATTCTCTGAATAAACCACTATTTCCCTTGCTTTATTACCCCGCTAACTTCTGCGATTACTTCTTCTGTGATGAGAATTTATAATCCTCTTACCCGATAGAAATTCTCATTCAAATTTAGCACAAACTCCATTGTGAGTTCCTTGTCGAATCCCTGCAATATATTGAAGTAGATATCCTATCCTGCATTGACAAAAACTTGCCACACATCTTCATTGATGTGAACTAAGATTGTATCTTCAGGTTCATGCCACACAGCAAGTCCGCCCATCATGTAGAGACTGTAACAACACTCTAGACACAGCAAACCATTGGAAAGAGTGGTGGGTACCAAATTTGGAAAAAAAAACATGGTGAAAAATTAGGTGAAATAACAGTAAATACGACTGGTGATTTCTCAGGAAGTGAAGAAAATCATGGAAAAGTATGGTAAGTGCGATGGATGAAATAGTTTGCATGAGGTGGAAAGGACTAATCGATTGGTATCATGTGCATGTTTTTGATCCCGATACATCTTTAATGATTATACAGAATATGGAAACAATGGTAGGGCGTACCATCATAGAAGTTGTAATCGTGACTTTGGAATAATCATTACGCCGTCATTTAGTTATGATGGCACCCCCCCACCCCAAACTTAAAATTAGTTGTCCACGACATCAATGTATTATTCATGGAATATTTAATTAAATCCATAAGAGTCAAATGGAGACATACCTGGCAGCCTACCTGGGGGAAGTGTTGGCTGATAGAATAACGACGCAGTAATGATGCAGATGGAGTAACAACATCGAGGAGTAGCGACATTTGGAGTAACGACATTACAAGTAACAACATCGAGTAGCAACATTTGGAGTAACAGAATTTGGAGTAATAGCATCGAGTAGCAGCATCCAAGGAGTAACAACATCGATACTTAGGAAATTTTCAAGCTCTGCAACACTGCTACTTAGTAGTAACTCCTGCAAAAAGACAACAAATAAATAGTAACAATATTTCTTATATATATATATATATATATACTCTTTTTTCTTTATTATTTTTTTTTCTCTTTTTTCTCTGTTATTTTTTTATTATTTTGTTTTTATTATTTTTTTACTTTTTTATTTTTTATTTTAGAGTGAGGATGCAGAGGAAGAGTTCTCTGCACTGATAACCTTAAAACCAAATTTCTCAGAGAGATGTTTGATGAAAGAATCCTTAGAGGCTGGGCGGTGGTATAATTTGAGGCAATGTCCATTTGCTACAAAATAAGCACGTGTATCATGAATTTTAATTAGCTTAACTATTCCATTATCAAATACAACATCCACCTTGTAAGGTCCCCTCCAGCGAGTGAAAATATTTCCCTTAAAATCCTTAAAGTGGGAGTCATAAAGTAATGCCCAGTCTCCCCTATGAAACACCTTGTTTTTGATAAAATTATCATGCCATTTCATGCTCTGGTGCTCAATAGCAGTAGTCCTCTGGAAAACCATTGAAAAAATTTCATCTAGTTCATTAAGCTGAGCCAATCACTTTTTCTGGGCATCTGACAGATCCAAACCTACTTCAAGAGTTGTTCTGAGCATACTGATTTCAAATTCTATTCGAAACAACGAGGAATTCCCATAAACCAAATCGAATGGTGAAAACCGAGTTATGTTCTGCCATGTTGTTTTGTATACCCAGAGAGCTTTAGGAAGCTTTTGAGACCAATCCCAACGGCGGTATGCCACATTCTTTCTCAAGATATTTTCCAATGTATTTTTTGTGCTTTCCACTTTTCCATTTGCCTAGGGCTACTATGGAGATGTCACCCTGTGCTTGACCCCATATTTATGCATAAGCTTTGCTATCATGTGTGATGTAAATTGTGCTCTTCCATCTAACAAAATCTCCCTTGGAGTACCGTAATGAGAAAAAAATTCTTGAAATAGAAAATTTGAAACTGCCTGTTCTGTTTCTTTTGCAACAGCTTTGGTTTCTACCCACTTAGTCGCGTAATCAGTGCAGACCAAAATGTGAACCTTTTGTTAGGAAGGTGGGTTGAAGGGTCCAACGAAATCGATAGCCCATTTCTCAAAATGTTCGAGGACTACCTGTGGTTGGAAATTCATTTCATCAGATCAACTGGGCTGCCCCATGTGCTGGAAAATATCACACCTCCGTACATAATTTTTCGCATCCCGAAAGATAGAAGGCCAGTAATATCCCATTTGTAACACCTTATGGCCTATTCTTTTATCTGCAAAATGCCCCTCACAAGGGCCATCATGGGCAGCCTTCAGCACTTCATAAATATCATCCTCGTATACACAATGTCGGATCTGCTTATCTGCTCCTGTATGAAAGAGGTACCCTGCCATATAGGAATATAGAGCACTGTGATGAATAATTTTTCGTTGTTCCCTGTATTACAAATGACGGGGCACCTTCCCTGTAGCAATATAGTTAGCAATATCTGCATACCATGGAGGGTTAGTAGAAATTGAAAAAAGATGCTCATTAGGAAAACTATATTCTATAGGTGTGCATTCATCATTATTATCCATTCTGGACATAAAATCAACAACTACATTATCTTTTCCTGGTTTGTCTACTATTGTGATATCAATTTCTTGAAGGAATAGCAACCATCTTGTAATGTGACCAGGAGTGATAGGTTTATTCATCAGATACCTTATTGCTACATTATCAGTATGTACGAAAGTAGGATACCCAGTGATGTAGTTTCGAAACTTGTTGATAGCATAGATGACAGCCAAGAATTAATTTTTAGTGACCGTGTAATTCAATTCAGTAGGACTTAAATTATTGCTGACGTAGTAAACTGCATACAATGTTTTGTCGACATGATGTTCTAATACTGCACCTACTGCTCTCTGAGAGCCTTCAGCATGTATGTGAAATGGTAATTCTCAATCAAGTCCTCAAAGGATCAGAGCTTTGCAAATCAGTCCCTTGATTTTCATGAAAGTTGCTTCACAGTCTTCTCTCCACAAAATTTCTACATCTTTTGTTAGAAATTGAAAAAGTGGATGTGTTATTTTAGCAAATTTTTCTATAAAAAGTCTGTAATAAACAGCACAACCAATAAAGCTACGTACCTGTGTGGGTGTATTGGGTACTGGGAAGTGCAATATTACCTCTACCTTGGCCTGATCAACTCGAATTCTAGCAGTTGAGAGAAAATGTCCCAATACTATTCCTTCTTCCCTCAAAGATACATGGGTCTGCTTACATATTTCGAGTATTTTTTCCAGATTTTCCAACCCTTCTTCAAATGAGCTCCTATATGTGGTAAAATAATCCATATATATTTTGACACTGTCATCGACTAAATCACAAAAAAATCCCAGAATTTCCCTTCGGAAGGTTGTAGATGCATTACACAGACCAAATGGGAGAACCCTGTATGCAAAGGTCCCCCATGGGCATGTGAAATTTGTTTTATCCTGGTCTTCTGGGGCTATCTAGATCTGATTATACCTACTAAACCTGTCTAGAAAGGAGAAGAACTTTTTCCCAGCCAGGGTGTCCAGTACTTGGTAAATGAATGGCAAAGGGAAATGGTATTTTTGAGTTGCTTTATTCAGCTCCCTATAGTCTACGCATATTCAACATTTACCATTATTTTTGGGAATGATAACCAGCGGGGACACCGTTGGCTATCCGAGATGGGGTAAATAAAACCTACATTTAGTAATTTATGTAGTTCGTCTTCGACAATGTTCTTTAGAGCGGGATTCATTCTCCACTGGGGCTGTCTCACAGGACAAAAATATTCCTTAATATAAATATGATGAGTACATAAACTAGCAGGAATCACCTTCATGTCGGTATAATCCTAGGCGAAGGCTTCCTGATGGTTTTGAAGTAATTTTAAGAGCTAATTTGTCTGGGATTATGACATATTCAGGTTAATATTGGGTGTCTTCCCTGGTTAAATTTGAATTGGAACACTAACATGGTATTCATTTATAGGAATGCCTTCAATTTCATCTTCTGGTTCGATATTTTCCTGAGTCTCACTGCTCACAGCTGACTCTAAACTTTGACGATTTGAATCGAAAACATAATAGGGATCATTAATAAAAGTGTTAATGGTATAATCCTCGGTTTCTATTTTGAATTGAAGGGCTTTCCCAATGGTAAGGATTGGTCTACCTTCTTCATTTTCATGTTCTGACTCTTCCATTGGCAAAGGTTTCTATCTGGCTAATAGTTTTTCAGATGGGCTGGGTTCCGCGGGAGGATAGAGAGTGAGGTTCTTTGTAACCATCCCATTTGATATAATCATATTTCTAGATCGACACGCAATATAGGCATATGTATTTTCCAGCTAAGATCTTCCTAATATCAATGGATGACCACTGACTCGGAATCATGTCTGTAATACAAGGAGGTCGACGGGATAGTGCCATGATTCCACCGAAATAGTAACATCTTCCAACTTCCCTACTAGTTTAATTATAGACCTATCTGCCAATTCGAAGATAGCAGGGGTTTTCTTAAATTTTTTTTAGACCTAATGTATTCATTGTTTCAGAGGTAATGATATTTATGGTAGCACCCAAATCTACTATTACATTTGGGATTTCAACCCCATTGATTTTCACCATTAGAATTGGGTTCCTCGGGTCCCCATATTTTATAGGCTTAGCTTTTCCTAGAATGATGTTAGATAGTCTACCCATCACATGAATGGTTAATGGATCCCTTGGTTTCTTACCAGGTTTCTTAGAACAATATTATTTGAGATTTTTTGCATATATAGGTACATCCCTCATAGCTTGGAGCATGGGTATTTTAACGAAACGATTTTGTAATTACCCCAGGAATTCAAACTTTTCTTGAGGGCTTTGTTTACTCAAGGTCAATATTTTAGGATATGGTGGAGTAATTGGCTGACCCTGGTTAAGATAAAGTTGAAGAGGTATTTGATTTATCATGTTTTGGTCTGGTTTATATCCAAATGTCTTTGGTTCTGGTTCTATAACTTCATTGTCAATATTTTCTCTGATAATAGGTGAAGTTGGAGCATTCACTACCCACCTAGATTTTAAGTTTATCTCATTAAGTCCCATGGTAGAAATGCTATATGATGGAAGGTTAAGAGTGTCAGTTTGTTGGACCCCTTTATTATTACGATTCATATTGGGTTGGATAGGAAGCTGGGGTCGAAGGGATGGGTTTCATGGAGGTAGATTGGAGGGAAATTGAATTTGTTGTTGTGGCATAGATTGGGGAAATTGTCTAATAGGAGAGGGTCCATGCCAGTTTTGAGTTTATGAAGGATTTGAACTAGTCCGGGGAGCCCATTTTTTCTAGGGGTAATATTGATACTGAGACCACGTTGGTGAAAAAGGTACAGACTGAGGACCCATATTAAAATTATTAAAATACTCAGATGGGTCCTGGGGCATACTTGGATTCATAACTAGTGGTCGAGGTTGCCATGGTTTTTTCAGTCTCGTGAAGTAGAGTCAATATACCACATTTTCTTCACTTGCCCCTTGACAAACTACCTTCAATCTTGGCAAGGAAGGGTACGAGTTGGTCGCATGGGTCTATTCACAAATTGTGCAAGCTTCAACTATGTTTAATGGGATTCTTTCAGTGGATTATTCTTTCTGCATTGTCGAAAAAATATAGCAATATTTTTCTCCAAATCCATTTGTTTTTGTTTAGCTTGCAAAGTGTCCATCTAGGTGGATAATGTGCTTAGGATATCAGTCCTTAGGTTATCCAGTAGGTTTCTGATTTCTGCCTTTGTAACCCATCCACCAGAAGTCTTTAATGACTGAATTCCTTTTCCACTTCTTGTAAACCCTCGTGAACACTGAATGCACAACTCACAGATAGTGTCAAAGTCTTCTTTCAAAATGTCCCCCTTTCCTACTATGTTTAAAAGTTGCACGGACTACTCCCTAATTTCCCGGAGAAGGATGATCTTCAAAATATATTTATGCAGGTCACTATGGCCGAATCTCTACAGTATATATTTGAATCGTTCCACACAATCTTCCATATTATAATCCTCTTTTTGTGCAAACTTAAAAATATCCTCTTTGATGTCAGAGGATTTACAGTAATCCTAGTATTTATCTAGAAAGACTTCCTTCATCACATCCCATGAGGAGATAGTCTTCCCCCCTAAACTGTAATATTCTTACTTAGCCTAGGCTAAGAAGAATATACATTTTTGTTTTACTTTCTGTTGCATGAATAAATGAATAAAGGAGGACATGTAAAACTGATGAAAATACCAAATAAATCAATGCCCATATGAACAAGGATAAATCAGGGCCATGTAAATAAATTATTTGCAGGTGTGAAAGGGGTTTGAGCTGTGAGAGTAGGTCAACCTTGACCAAATCTACAGCATTGTATAGATTCAATGTACCTCATGAAGGGACAACGTAGTTCTAGAAGGAGGCCCCTCATGTGAAAGGAGCTAACTCATCAAGGTGGTTTAGGGTTTGCAAAGGATTTCATCTTATAAAAGGAAGGGAAAGGCAACAAGAGAAGATTGTTGATTTTCTACATTTCTAAGTATCTTGTCTGCTTAGACAAATACTATTCTCTGTTGTTCAGTGGAGAATTATGTTGCTTAGCACTTGGAGTTCCTATGCAGGGATTTCACCTCTTCCATTGAGGATTATTGGAGGAGTCTTGTTGATTTGATCCACTATCAGGCTTTGGGCCAAGCTCTACTTCCAACTGCAATGCAGATCTAGTGAGGGTTTGCTTGCTTTTGTAGGTTGCAACAAGTGGAACTCTAGATCTATTCAGATCTAGCTTGTATTGGAGCCTCTTCTCAGTGAGTGTGTATTTTAACCTCCTGGAAGAGTGCATCCACTGTTTGAGCTTCAGATTTGTATCTTGGCATCAGGCCATATTTTTTATTCAAGATATAGTGTAGTTTTACTTGAGGGAATGTGTTATTTTCAGTGGAGAGTTTGCAGGGTGTTTTGACCCGATTTTTATGAGAGATCTCTAGTGTTGGGCTTTGCCTTTCACTTTGGTGATCCATGGATTAGCTTGTTGATCCATGTTCTATTTATATATGATATATTTTAATGTAAATTCATCTTCAAAAATTACTGAATCATTTTGCAGATCTGCAACTTAAAACTCAGATCTACTCTTTGTAATGCGTGATTTGGTCAAAACCCCAAGGGGATCTTGTAAATAAGTATTTCTAGTTTACAGATCTGAAATGGATCTGATGTTTTGTCCACAGATATTTCCTAGATTTGAGATGTAATATTTAGCTGCTGCAGCTCCTTAAAATAATGCTGTCAAGCCATTTTTCAGTTTATATATGCATTGCAATCTTCTTTTCTGGAGATTTCTTGCTCTATTGTCTCTTGTATTCTACTGTATAATGTAAGAGCATCATTTTAATTCTGATTTGCTACTGTATACCCATGATTTTATCCTATTTGGTGGCCTCCTACTCATACTTTCATAGACTATGTTATTTCTCAATCAATTTGTTGTGCATCGCTGCAACCCCTCTTGTAGGGTGTTTTTCAGCTAGACTAGGTGGTGGGAGATCTATTTACCACACCTATTTTGATTTGTTTTTTCTCCCCTTTTGGAGCTAGACTCTAGATCTGATGATCTAAGGGATCCAAGGGCTGTAAACTCATTTCTTTGCATCAATATTCCAGGAGTGTGTTATTTCAGCAGGCTTGCTGTGCTGTTGCAATTTTGGAATATTACAGTGGTATCAGAGCTCCTTTCTTGGCATAGCCTGTGCTTGCATTGGAGAGTCACAACCATGCTGAATTCAGAAGAATCTGAGCCTCTTACTGAGAGGGAGAGGAGGTATTAGAAAAAAATCCACAATAATTTTTATTACACCACGGAGGACTAGGACAAGTGTAAAGCCCTTGAAATTGGGAGTGATAAGGAAGGATAAGAGTTTGCAATAAATATTTTGGTGGCCATTCAAGATCTTGCAAAAGAGATCAATGAGATGAGGATGGACGGGATGAGCGAATCTCTTGGGATATTTTATCCTGGGAAAGTTTTGGCATATCTCATCATTGGACTGGTCAACCAGTGAACCAACCACAAGCTCCACAAGCCTCACAACGCTCCACCATGGCTACCTTTTTGGTTGTGGAGAATGAAGGACCACCAGAGCAAGCATCCCTTGAAGACTACTTTGTTCAATATGATTCTCGGAATCAGAGATTCAAGGACCACTTCCGTTTCCAAGATTTTTGTCACGTCAAGGAAAAAAGGAGGCCAAGGAATCGATATAGAGATGGTGGGTACTTCCCTCATCATGATATACATCACTCTTTGGGCAGATTATTTTTTCCCAAGTTTGATGAGTCATCCACCAGTTATTCCAATGCATGGGTGGAAAAGCTAGACATCTACTTTTAGTTGAACAAAGTCCCTGAAACTGAAGCCATCGAGATTGCAGTGCTGCACTTTGAAGGTGAAGCACACAATTGGTAGTTCCATGGGTTTTCTACATTGGGACATACCAATATAACTACCTATTCTGAATTTACTAGAAGACTGGTGGGGAGGTTTGACAGAAGGATCCAGAAGCACCCTTCATAAGCCTTACAAAGCTAAAGTAATCAGGGAATGTAGAAACTTATATCTTTGAGTTTCTGAGATTATTTGTCATGGTTCCGAACCTATCTACAGCAAGGAGGGTGTACATGTTCATCGATGGCCTAGAGGAACCTTTGCATGGGTTGGTGAAATCTAACAAGCCCATCACTTTGCATGATGCCATTGAGAGGGCTAGAGACCTTCAAGATGCCTTGCCAAAAGCAAAGGTAACTTTCCAAAGCAAGGCCACTCACCTTTCTAAAGGGAAGGGAGAAAAAACTGCTCCTTCCAAGGAGAGCTCATTCAAGAAGCCTCTTGATATTGAACTCAGGAGGGAGTTGAGAAATAAGATACCATTTTTCACTTGCCAAGAGTCATGGGCACCTGGACATAGATGTGTTGTTTGGAAAGCACACTACATAGAAGTCTTCTCATATTTTGAGGAGGAAGATGAAGATGATGAACCACATAGGGGTCACAGTGATGATAATGTTGAGGAAGAAGCAACACCATCTGGAGATGGGGATGGAACCTTTGCTCCAATAGGTGGGACTCTTGCATCTTTGAGAGGAGTTCCTAAATACTTGAACCTAAGAGTACAAGGTTCAATCATGAATCAGAGGGTATCTCTACTAATTGACAGTGGGGCAACCCACAACTTTATTAATGCTCATCTTACGAAAAGGAGAGAAATCCCCACTGATACTTTTGAGGGATTCTCTCTTTTGGTCCTAGGAGATAGGACCATGCAATGCATGCAATATTTCCCCTCACTCGTAGTCACTATGGGATCCTACACTCTAGTGGATCACTTTTTTGTAGTTGACATACCAGATGCTAATATCATTCTAGGTGTCCAATGGTTGATTACTTTGGGGAAGGGCACCACTGATTGGAAAGCTTTGCAGATGGAGTGGGTGGAATTGAAGAATGGGAAACCCCAAATGATTCAAGGCATGCACACTTTTCCCTCACCTAGTACTTCCACACAAACAACAAAGATAGATTTGTGCAGTGGAAGTAGGGATCTCACAATCCATTCTCTTATGTTCATGAGAATGCTGCAAGGGACATTCCTATCTAGTGGCAAGCCACCTGGGATGCCACCAAACTCAAATCTTGTGGGAGAGGCCTCACAAAGTACTACTCCAAATCTAGATCCAAGAGGGATTGGAGCAATGAGAGACCAAGTTACAGTGTTGGAGGGCTTGGGACAACTCAAGAATGAGGGGGATCTTCTTCCTGCAGCACTATCACCCTCTCTCTTTTCTGAATCTATGTTGTGGGAAGAGAAGAATGGGATCATCCTTCCAACACACAAATTTGGCATGGGAAACGTTAAAGAAGAGATAAGCAACATGACAAGCACTTGCATGGATGTATCATCAGCGCTGTCATTGTTGAACTGTGTGGATTTGTATTGGAAATCTCAACTGCTTGTAGAGTATTCCAAAGATCTCCACACAGGTATGATCCTAGATGACATGCAGCAATAAGAGTGCTACTTAGTCCAAGGGGGAGTCATCTATCATCATGGTAGGGTCTTCTTGGCTAGAGCTTCCAAGCTCAAACAGAAGATAATACAAGGGGCACATAAAGAATTCTTTCTTAGCCATATGCATTCAATGAAGATCTATGCCCTGATCATGAGGAGCTTTGATAGGGAAGGCATGAGAGAGGAATTACATCAGCACTTTCAAGAGTGCATTAGCTATGGAGGATTGGGGCAGCCAATGGACTCTTTGCAAGAGTCATTTCAACTAGTTCTTCCTTTGCTTGAGAGGAGGGAAATGCTCATGCACAACACCACGTGTATGAAGGACTATGATGGTAAAGGATCTGATTATGCCAAGAAAGTTTTATTTTCTGATTTATCCATTATTTTGCCATGTTTTTGCAGGCTACGACTCCTAAAGGGAGTGAGAGATCATGTGGATCTGATGATTTTTGGTGGGCCAATAGAGATGTTGAACTTGGCCACTCCCTTATTGTACAAATGGAGATTCCCTCTCATGATGGGTGTTTTCCAAAGGCACCAAACTTATCTAACATCTCCAGCCATGTTAAGGTGACTCATGAAACAAATGTGTGGTGGGGATGCCACTTACCACACCTTGATCTAATGCAGGCAAGTGATGCACTACGCTGGCATCACATGTGGGATTTTGACCCACCTCCGCAAGCTCAGATTTCTGTTTGCATATATGAAGTCTTGCTTCCATACTTGGATGATATAGTTGTATTTTTTATGGGGTTGTATGGAGGGAGGAGGGGCAGTTTGTATGTACCACATGGTTTGGAACTTCTACTTGTACCTCATGATACATGTTTTAGATGGATCATTGATCCAACCATGTTTATTTCTGTTGAGTTTTTCACTCCTGGTGGGATGGACTATGCACACCTTATGTTGACCTTGGAGGAACAATTCATGATGTATTGGCTTGATGAGCACTTGGCTTATGATGAGGACTTGATCATTGATGATGCCATCATTTGAGGAGGGGAAGTACTATAAATCTCACCCTATCAATTTCTTGAGGGAAAGCAACATTTTGGAGGGGAGGAATGTAATATTCCTACTTAGACTAAGGTAAGAGGAATATACATTTTTGTTTTACTTTCTGTTGCATGAATAAATGAATAAAGGAGGACATGTACAACTCCTGAAAAGATTGAATATATCAATGCCCATATGAACAAGGATAAATTAGGGCCATGTAAATAAATCACTTGCAGGTGTGAAAGGGGTTTGAGCTGTGAGACTGGGTCAACCTTAACCAAATCTACAGCGCTGTCTAGATTCAATGTACTTCATGAAGGGACATCGCAGTTCTAGAATGAGACCCCTCGTGTGAAAGGAGATAACTCATCAAGGTTGTTTAGGGTTTGCAAAGGCTTTCATATTATAAAAGGAAGGGAAAGGCAACAAGAGAAGTTTTTTGATTGTCTATATTTCTGAGTATCTTGTCTGCTTAGACAAATACTATTCTCTACTATTCAGTGGAGAATTGTGCTGCTTAGCACTTGGAGTTCCTATGCAGGGTTTTCACCTCTTCCATTGAGGATTCTTGGAGGAGTCTTGCTGATTTGATCCACTATCAGGCTTTGGGCAAAGCTCTACTTCCAACTACAACGCAGATCTAGTGAGAGTTTGCTTGATTTTGTAGTCTGTAGTGAGTGGAACTCTAGATCTGTTCAGATCTAGCTTGTATTGGAGCCTCTTCTCAGTGAGTGTGTCTTTTAAACTCCTGGAAGAGTGCATCCATTGTTTGAGCTTCATATCTGTATCTTGGCATCAGGCCCTCTCTGTTACTCAAGCTACAACATATTTTTCCTTTAGGGACTGCATTATTTTCAGTGGAGAGTTTGCAGGGTGTTTTGACCCCATTTTTTATGAGATATCTCTGGTGTTTAGCTTTGCCATTCACTTTGGTGATCCATGGATTAGCTTGCTGATCCATGTTCTATTTAGATATGATATATTTTAATGTAAATTCATCTTCAAAAATTAATGAATCATTTTTCATATCTGCAACTTAAAACTCATATATACTCTTTGTAATGCATGATTTGGTCAAAACCCCAAGAGGATCTTGTAAATAAGTCTTTCTAGTTTAAAGATCTGAAATGGATCTGATGTTTTGTCCATAGATATTTCCTAGATTAGAGATGTAATATTCAGCTGCTGCAGCTCCTTAAAATAACTTTGTTAATCCATTTTGTAGTTTATATCGGTGTTGCAGTCTTCTTTTCTGGAGATTTCTTTCTCTATTGTCTCCTGTATTCTACTGTATAATGTAAGAGCATCACTGTAATTCTAATTTGCTACTGTATACTCATGATTTGATCCTATTTTGTGGCCTCCTACTCATACTTTCCAGGACTGTGTTATTTCTCAAGCAGTTTGTTGTGCATAGTTGCAGCCCCTCTTGTAGGGTGTTTTTTAGCTAGACTAGGTGGTGGGAGATTTGTTTACCACACCTAGTTTGATTTTTTTTTTATCCCCTTTTGGATCTAGACTCTAGATCTGTTGATCTAAGGGATCCAAGGGCTGTAAACTCATTTATGTGCATCAATCTTCTAGGAATGCGTTATTTCAGCAGGCTTGCTATGCTATTCCAATTTTGGAATATTACATAAACCCATGAACCATCGCAGGGTTGTTCCTTTTAAAGTAGTAGGAAATATTTTTAATTTCTTAGCATCGACAATATATCGTATCCTCGACAAAAAATTTCAAATTCAAAGAGGAATGTATTGGGGTCTTCAGAGGAAAGCCCATGAAAATTAAGCAGAGCTGTTAAAGGAATGGGCTTCATTGGTGCATCAACTATAATGTTTCCAATTTGAAAATAAATAGAAGAACTTGTAGGTGCCATGAATATCCTCCAATACTCACCCAAGATTTCAACTAGTTCTGCAACTATTAATTGCAGTGATTCAATTGTAGTAGGTCTCACAACACTCCCTTGGTCTCGTGGTGACATAAACTCCTTCAAGAGTTCTTCTTCCCAATTGGAGTTGCTCAATTCTTTTGACCCTCTACTTTCTATTTCTTCCCCCTTTGCTGACAGCATGGATATCTCTTCCATTAATACCTTATTTATTCCTCCTTCTGCTATTGAAATAATTTCCTCTAGTGCCATGGATGGCACTGGCTGCTCAACCGAACACCCTTCAAAATTCGTCTAAACCCTTACTTTCACAACAGCACGAGAAGATGCTTTTGATTCAGCCTTTGAGATGATCTCCTAGATATACGTCTTCCTTCCCAGATCCTTCCCCTTATTTGGGGTTCTTCCTTAGTCCCTCTTATTCAGATCTTTGTTCATGCAACAGAAGTTCTTAGGAACCAGAGAAGGACAGATAATTTCCTCCCTGGGACGAGAGTGTGGATTCAAAAAAAAAGGAAAATAAAATAAAATAAAAGAAATCAAAGTTCAGGACCTGAAGTAGGGTGTTCAAATACCCTCCCTGGGACGAGAAATTGGCCCTTCAGAAAAGTAATAAAAACATAGAAAATAAGATTACTATGCTCAGGACTCAGAGCAAGGTAACAAATTCCCTCCACAAGATGAGAGATTGGTTCTAAGAGAAACAATGAAAAAGAAAAAGAACAACAAAATACTATGCTTAGGAATTAGAGCAGGGTAATGAATTCCCTCCCCAAGAAGAGAGATTAGTTCGAAAAAAAAAATGAAAAAAATAAGAAACAGAACACTACGCTTATGACTTAGAGCAGGGTAACAAATACCCTCCCCAAGATGAGAGATTTGTTCTAAAAAAAACAATGAAAAAGCAAGAAAACATAACACTACACTCAGGACTTAGAGCAGGGAAATAAATTCCCTCCCCAAGACGAGAGATTGATCCTTAGATCAATTGAAGATTGTGTTCTTGTACCTTGTTAGCCTTCCCCAACAATAGTGCCAAAATGTTGGTATACAAGTGTGAACAATATTCAAACCCTTTTTCCACATTAATTATCAACTTGGGTGCATTGGTTATTGCAAGAATAATGCGCACAGTGTATGCAAGAGCAATAACATAATCCGCTATTGAACACAGGATTAATAATTAAAACAAGAAAACCAGTGTAATAACAATTAAAGATAAATCACGTAATTATAAAAGAATTCACAACAATTATAGAATTATACCAGAACAACAGTTACAATACTAAACAGAAATATGAAATCAACAAAAGGGGAAATAATGCAGCACCTGATCAGAGGAGTGGGCCCAACTCTCTAATCAGGGTTGTGGTAAACTCACAGCTCACGAATAGAACAACAAAATGATGTGCATTCAATTGATTAAAATACTTCTGTTACAATATCTGTCTCTTTCTTCTTAACCCTGATTCACAACCCTGAGGCCATTTTTATACTAATTTTCAGGAAAATCATCTTTCCCATCTAACAACTAAATATCTACAATTATAAAATTGTTATTACAACAAACTAGTTGCTGAGAGGAAACCACAAAAATCCGGAAGTAGATATGGGGTAACTTGGAATTTGTTGCACTGTTGTAGCATATTGAGATAATGCTGAGAATTCAGAGTTGTTTCATGGTCTACAAATATAATCCCTTTACTTTAATAATCTGTGGAAATAACGAAGTTAATACTTGCATAGGTAAAACCTCCATGACTATTACTTCATTAATCAAACATTCCATATAAGACAGTAAGAAGGGATTTACCTCATGTGTTTAGAACAATTAATAATACAAAGAGGTAGAAAGGTGGGTGGAAATAGGAGAGAAAAGTATACATATTTGGTACCCAGCACAGTCTCAAGCCTCAAACCTGCATCTTGAGTCCTCGATTACCTCAACTACGTAGTTCATCTACCTAGGCCTCTAGAACTACACATTATGCGGTCTCAAGGCTCAAGCTACCAACCTGAGTTGTTGAGTCCCTCAACTGCATAATCCTTTGACCCTATCCATCCTAAACTATGAATTGTGTAGTCTCAAGCCTCAATCTTGGACCTTTGCCTCTGGAACTACACAATCCCTAAGTCAGTAACTCAATCAGTCACTAGTTCCATCCCTAACAAGTGATTTCATGAAACATCTTAGGCTAGGGTTTTATGAGACTTATTTCATCTTGTCATGAGTGGATTTTAGTCACAGGTATTCTATTATTCCATGATAGGATGATGATGAAGGAGATGGAGAAGGATACCATGCTAGAAGACACCTAAGGAGCTAATGAAATAAGATTATCACTAGGCAAGAAGATGAAATATAAATAGATTACAATATAAGATAAAATATCGAGACCACATGAAGACTAAATTTGATTCACAACCCTTTGGAGGGTTGATATGGAGAACAAAGCATATATCTCATGAAGATGAAGTATTGGATACATTTTTTAGTTAAGATAGAAAGAAAGAAGAAATAAGAAGGAAAATTTTTCATTGCCACATCCTCATGCAGTCTATGTCATCATTGTCATTTCATATCCTATCATGAACCTCCATGTGCCACATCATCTGTGGATTATGTAAATTATATATTTAAAAATTTAATATAAAGTAGAAATCCAATAGTCATCCATGTAATGTGAAAAGTCATTTAGGAATTCAAAGAGTCATGGATAAGTCAAACAGTCATGAGGGTAGTCCAAGAGTCACAAAGGAGGTGAGTGGTCACCACATTTGTTATATATACAACCCCATTGTACAATGGAATCACTTTTCACCTTGGCTCCTCTTACGAGGAATTAGAGAGGAAGATAGTTGTTTTGGATGAGCAAGTGATTTCTCTAATGCTCCACTATTGGGGCTAGTGGTGTTCATTGTGTTGATGTATATTGGAACTTTTTACTTAATTCAGAAGCTCGGTGAGTCGACACACTTTCATGCATATGTCATGAATATTGTAATAATTTTTTTTTAATGTTTACAATGTATGTTGTTTTAATTTGTACTAAGGAAATTGAACTATTTTGGTGGCTTTGGTACTTATCTTGTTTAAGGTGTGTTGTATTTTCTTTAACAATCATTGCTTCCTTGTGAACTATTTAGCTAGTTTATCAATGATTCATTCTTATAGATATGCTCATGTGCGTTTTTTTAGATTATTACTATTACTTGTCTTCAAAGGGCCCACTTTTCTCTTCCCTTTTGGTAGAAGTACCTTGATACTTTCCGCAGCTGAAAAATTCACAAGGAATACTCACTTGCTAATTTGAAGATATTTGTGCATTAATATCTTGTGTTGAAATTTGTAGTGAAGAAAAATTCATAACAATACATGGCACCCGGGCCGATACTCTAGATGGGGCTCCTATTCCAAATGGTGTGAGGTCTAATTGGGACTTCACATCGGGGAGACCCGCTTGGTTGAAAATTTTACTACACTGTCAATAGTGCCATTAGAGCTCATTAAGGCAATAAAAATTAGAAATAATATTTCTATAAAATTAGGAAATTATATTTGAATTTAAAAAAAAATATGAATATTCAACATTTTCCTAAAGCTTTGGTTAAAATTGCAAAACCATAGACAAATAATGCAGGGCCGTCGCACTTTGACTACGAGGAAAATGCTATAGTCCTTGATGAGGTAGGGACGGAAAATATCTTGAGAGGTTTATCATTATATTTATATTATATGTACATGACCATTACAATATTTCATAAAAAAAAAAATAGGATAGGTGTAAAATTATTTACAACACAATATACATATTAACTTTTTTATTGATATGAAAATTGAATTTGATAAGAAATCTTATCAATATTTTAATTGTTATGATAATATTTTTTTATTTTATTTTATATTACCATCGAAATATTTTTTATATGATTTATGTATAATTTTATATTTTTTTATAATATAATTAAAATAAACAAATTATGTCTTA
The DNA here is from genome assembly GCA_034641835.2 of Pinus albicaulis. NCBI lineage: Eukaryota > Viridiplantae > Streptophyta > Pinopsida > Pinales > Pinaceae > Pinus > Pinus albicaulis. The sequence continues at coordinate 384,859 of JAXQQM020083415.1, forward strand.
TTCACAAGGTGTTTTGAGATGAATTCTTTTATGTTGAATATACATATTTCCAAAGTGTTTTAAAATTTTCAATGTTATGTGTGTGAGAGAGAAAGAGATGTCAAGACTTGAGCGTAATGTGTGGTTAAACTAGTATAGATCTATCGTAACCATGGATCTACTAAGAGTCGAGAGGTATTAAATATCATTATATGCAAACATGTTTTTAGAATGTGAAACTTGAAAAAATATTTACAAGTTAAGAAATCTAATTCCTTTTCATACTCGATAAAATCCATGATTTGAATGGATCTGTAGTGTATTTCAGTCTCTCTTACCATGTTATTTCATTTTTTAAATTGTATTTTTGAATAATTTATTATTATTGATAATATTTATATTTTTTTTTTCAAAAAATTAGGTAGCAATTTTCATTAATAAATCTAGAAATGGGTTAGGTCCCTTACAATCATGGAGAACACCCTCTCATATTTATGAAGATATAAAAGTAAAGAGACCCTATTTTCCATGTTGATCCAATCAAGTAGAGAAGGACAAGGGGGAAATATAAACGAGCAAACCAATATCATAGGTCTTACATACTATTCTATGAAGGAACAAACTCTTCTTCTCTCAATAAGATGGGATCCTTCTTCCACCCACGAAATGAATAAGTGATGATGCAAAGTCCAATAACAAATATATAAATAAGGGGAAACATTGATATATATGTAATATTCCCAAACGGGGAAGAAGTAATAAATCAATGGAAAGAGAAGTGCTAAATCAACACATAAAATGTAAGAAGATCATATAGCCATAATATTAAGATCATAGCATCAAAATGTATACAAGTTCTTGAGGAAATAGTCACTCAAGTTAGGCAAAAACAAGCCTCAAGAGAACATGTGCATGAAACATGAAGAACACTGCTACACAATAATACCCAGGGCTATGACAGTGCAGTTTTATTAGAAATAACTGCTGCAGAAGAATTTAAATACATAGATATGAATTTATATGGCTCAAATAATGTCGGGAACAGAGATCTAAGCTCCTAAACACATTTCCAAGATAACTTGGAGAGGGTTTCCTAAAATACACAAAAAATACAAAAAAACAAATATGGCCCTAGGGCTAAATAATATCTACAAGTGGATAGATGTTAGGAGGTTACTGATCTGATTTGTAAATGTATGGAAACTCCTTCTATATATTCTCCAAATGATAGGTTGATTCCCTCACTGAAAATCTATCTCCCCCAACTAGGGCTCCAAACCCTCTACTACAACTCCACACAGAAATAATGTAGTTTCTTCAGAAAACGGCATTGTAACTAATAAAAGTCACTTATCCTGCTGCTATATGATGAAATTATGCTCACGAATCTCCCTTACAAGCCTCCCGAATGAAGGACTACTCACTCCATTGGAAAACAAGCTCAGAAGTTGGTTTTCTCAACCCTCCACTGCTGCACCTGGCAACACAACACAAATTCCTGTAGAACTTGCGCTGTAGAACAAATATGGAGCTTCACTTGATGCTGGATAGTGGAAAATGTAGTGCAATACTCTCCCAAGAGACCTCTCAAGGAAATAGGTGGGATTCTCGACTAAGAACATCCTGTCCTAAACAGAACTGCAATCTTAGCTAAACAACTGAAGAGAGTACAAGTCTAAATAGACCATATGAAAAATAATAATCTAAGATGTAACCCCATATGGCTGCCATCCTCTTCCTTATATAAGTTATGAGCTTCCTCACCCTTGGTCCCACTCAATTAGGTCACTACTTCCATGCATTCAATATCCCTCCTAAACTGTGTTGTCCCACCATGAATGCCACTCCTCCATAACCAAGTTGTTTGATTTGTTCAAAGTTGACCCAGTCTCCATGCTCCAGCCCCTTTTCACACCTAAGGGTCTTCAATATAGCTCTTTAGATGACCTCCATTCAAAATAGGAGTTTATTTTATTCCTAATAAGGAGATTTATGGGTCTCCATACCCTCTTATTCCTCTATTTAAGAGAAAAATAAAAATTTAATATTCCAATTAGATGTGTGCTAATTTAGGAATATTATAGTCCTCCCCTCCCAAATTTTGCTTGTCCTCAAGCAATTGCAATGATAGAATTGAAGAGCCTCCACTCTTCCTCTTGTAGCATCCTCCTATGATAAGTTCCTCTGATGAAAAAGTTTCCCTCTCATCAATATGTCCCCTAATTGCTCCTCCCAGGTGTATAAGTATGCCTTTGGTGAAAAATCCAAATGGCTCTCATCATGAACAAGTGGGACATCCATGGAGGCAACTATATATGGTCTAAAGGCATTCTTGAGGCATGGGGTCAAAAAATTATTGGGAATCTTCCTTCCCATGTAAATCTCCAAGCCCCAAGCTATAATTCACACAAAGTGAGTCACCCTCCAAATGGTAACTCATCAGAAACTTTTTCGACCTTTGGCTCCTGCAATGTAGGTGGGCTGCATAACTGAACATGGTAGACCAAATGGCCTACCCCACACTGTCTCTCTCTCCACTTATGGAAAGTGTAGAGTTGCTGCTGATATTGGGCTACAATAATGTTTCCCTCAAGATACAAAAGGACAACTTGATCTCCAAAGACGCCTCCTCTAGTTTCATGAGCCCAAACCATCCCATACAAAGTGAATGGTACATCAACACCATGTGGTATCCAAATCAGAAAAATATTGAAGGTTATGTGGAATTTTGGATGGTACCAATGGTTTCTCCAGTGGATACAATGCACTTTTACCAATTGTTGTTTTAGAACATCATGTGGCAAGTTGTCTCCCAACAAGTTTCTAGTTGTGCATGTTTGCTCATCTACTAGGAGGTAGTAAATGGCATTATAAATAAGCTGAGAACAACAAAAATAACACCACATTTTCCCAAAATCATGCAAACAATGGCTATCTCCATCATGAATTTTGGTCCTAGAATGACCATGAAACCAAAATATAATCTTGCCCTCTTGTGGAGCAATGCACTGTACATAGATGGTGAGAGAATGAAAATTATCTATGAAATGATCAATAAGTACAGAAATAAATTTCTTACCATGCATTATGAGTATGCTTAAAGTGAGGTCCATAGATGAGCCCTCCCATGAGAATCACCTCATAAAGGTCTACAAAATGAAGGGATGCATACTCCCCTTGGAACACTCCATCAATAGATACATACTCCCATGTGACAATGTTGTTGGCCTTAGTGATAAGTCTCTTGCCACTCCATCACTCCATTCTTTGACATGCCATATGCCAAAGTCATCCACCATCATGCTGCTATGTATGGGAAACTCCTCCCTATGTGGAAGTACCTCCTGATCCTTCAATGCTGAAGGGTAGCCTCTTTGAACTTTGATTGTGCCATCCCTTTCTCCTAAAATATCATGCCAGGAATGGGAGAAATTCATCCCATACTATCCCAAGAGTAGCCAAAGCAACAATAGCTTTTGTTGCCTCCTCACACCTCCATCATAAAAATCATGAGGTGAAAACATGATAATTGGCATGAGGAATGCCATATCATCACAATGCACCCTAAATACTTGCTTTCATATGATGCAAGTTCCATGCCAATTCCCAACCATTAGCACACCCTTTGGAATAGGATATTCTACATGATGGCCAAACTCTTTCAAGAGTAGCCAACACAGCCTTACCTCCTACTGCCATGTGTCATAGATATGCAAGTGGTTGTCCAGCCTCTTGCTCATCAACATCACCCATCCAACTAATGGTTAGTGTCTATCATCATGCTCAAGATTGGCATCCCTCCAATGGAGAATACCATCCTCCCAAATCATATTTATATATTTTCATTTCATGGGATGTTGAAATGCAATCTTCCAGAGATATCTAAATGAGGACCACTCATCAATGACCAAGTTGACCCCATAAGGATCCAAATAAGATGTAGGCAAAAAATCCTCATCAATATGTGAAGCTCTCATCAAGAAGTATCCATCATAATAATGGAACATGTCATCCATCATAAGATGTCCTCAATCAACCATTTTCCTATCCACTGCTACACAAGTGTGTTGGTCATAAGAATGTCTCAATATTAATTGGGCCCCTAACTCATCACTACTACTCAATGATAATGCAGCTGATCTCCATGATGGCGCATCTGTTGTCTCAAGATCATGCTCAGTGTTGAACACATAATTCTGCATTACATTGTTTTGGACAATCCTCATCCTATCCTCCAAAAACCTACCTCAATCGAGAGTTGTGTACGGCTGTGAATAACAAGGATATTTGTATATCTCTCCTAAAACAAATCAAAAGGGTCTCATTCAGTACATTGATATTACGACTCTCCAAATCAGAAATGTGATTTTACCCTAGGCCTTGCATGTTGCCACAATCCTCCATATGATGTGTTGTAATAATAAGAAATGGAAATAAGTGCATACCTCAGTAAAGCTTGGGAACATCTTGTACTACTACAAGGGTTCCTTCCTCCGGTGTGATGAATTCCTTAATTACTGATGATGATGGCTGCTCCTCTATGGCGACATCAGTGCTGGTATAAGTCTCCTCCTCCTCATGCATCTCCAGAATAGTGCATGGGAATGTAGATGTCAAGAGATCAAGACCACTTTGAAAAGGTGCAAGTGTTATTTCCCTTGATGCAAGTACTCCTGCAGCAAGTGGTGGTGAGAGTCTCTTCTCCTCTGATTTCTTCTATTCAAACTCATTGATCAACCTTTGAGTAAAATTTGCATATGGAGTCACTCTTGCATGATTCAAATGGTTGAACCACCAAATGTTTGCTTCACCCTAAAGGTGCAGCGCTGCAATATCAACAAATCTTTTATCTACCACTGGATGTAGTAGGAAAATGCATCCAAATTCATTCCCCAAGCTCTTGCTACGCATGTGCATGACCCATCAAAAGTAGACAATAAAAATATGTTGCTACAAAGTCTCCTTTCTTCTTTGAGCTGAATGAATTGTGGGAGAGTTAGATTCTCCTTGAATGCCCTTGTTTGCGATTTGTATTCTGCAAGATACTCACTTAGAATCTCATGATCTAAGTTTTCTCCATCTCCATGCCTCTTGTCTTCTTCATCCAAAGGAAAGGGCATAGTAAGTTTTTTTGGAGCTCTATGCAATAACAAATCTTTATTTTGCTGATAGGAAGTATATGGACCTTCCTCATGTTGAAACCCTAGTGTGGTTTCATTTTTTTTTTCCACTTTTCTTTGCTTGACCTACCTGGTGAGGTCCCTCTTAGTCTGAAAATAGATGATATTAAACTCATTCTTTCCATATTTTTTATCTCTTTTACCTTCTTCTTATTCTCCTGATAGCATAATGGCTAAGATCCACAGGTTGGGCCAAGATTATGCTTTGATACCACTGTAATATTCCAAAATGGGGAAGAAAAAATATATGAACACAATAATGGAAAGAGAAGTGAAAAATCAACACATAAAATGTAAGAAGATCATATAGCCATGATATTAAGATCATAGCAGCAAAATGTATGCAATTTCTTGAGGAAATAGTCACTCAAGTTAGGAAAAAACAAGCCTCAAGAGAACGTGTGCATGAAACATGAAGAACACTGCTACACAATAATACCCAGGGTTATGAGAAAAGTAGTTTTATTAGAAATAACTGCTGCAGAACAATTTAAATACATATATCTGAAGTTATATGGCTCAAATATTTCCGAGAACAGAGATCTAAGCTCCCAAGCACATTTCCAAGATAATCCAGAAAAGGTTTCCTGAAATACACAAAAATGAAAAAATACAATTATGGCCCTAAGGTTGAATAACCTCTACAACTGGGTATATGTTAGGAGGTTGCTGATCTAATCTGGAAATGTATGAAAAATCCTCCAATATATTATCCAAATGATAGGCTGATCCCCTCACTGAAAATATATCTCCCCCAACTAGGGCTCCAAACCGTCTACTACAACTGCACACCGAAATAACACAATTTCTTCATAAAAATGTGTTGTAACTAATATCAGTCCCTTAGCCTGATGTTGGATGATGAAATGATGGTTAAGAATCTCCCTTAAAAGCCTCCTAGATGAAGGGATACTCCCTCCACTGGAAAACAAGCTCAGAAGTTGGGTTTCTCAACCCTCCACTACTGCACCCTGCAACACAACACAACTTCCTGCAGAAACTACTCTGTAGAAAAAAGATGGACCTTGGCCTGATGTCGAATAGTGTACAATGTAGTGAAATAATCTCCGAAGAGGCCTCTCAAGGAAAGTGGTGGGATTCCCAACTAGGAACACCCTGTACTAAACAACACTACAATATTAGCTAAACAGCTGAAGAGAGCACAAGTCTAAATAGACCATAAACAAAATAATAATATAAAACATAACCCAATATTCCTTCCATCATCTTCCGTATATAAGTTATGATCTTCCTCACCCTTGGCCCCACTCAATTAGGTCACTACTTCCATGCATTCAATCTCCCTCCAAAAATGCATTGTCCCACCATGAATGCCACTCCTCCATAATAGTGTTGTTTGATTTGGTCAAAGTTGACCCAGTCTCCATGCTCCAGCCCCTTTTCACACCTAAGGGTCTTCAATCCAGATATGTAGATGACCTCCATTCACACTAGGAGTGTATTTTATTCCTACTAAGGAGATTTGTGGATCTCCATACCCTCTTATTCCTCTATCTAAGAGAAAAATCAAAATTTAATATTCCAATTAGTTGTGTGCTAATTTAGGAATATTACAATATCTTTGGTGATACGTTTTTGTTTATCCAATAAGGAATGAAAGGGACTGTGTTTACATACAGGTTAAGTGGGGGAGATGGATTGATCTGAATGATAAATCAATAATACCTGAAGAAATAGGCCCGACACATAGAATTTACCAAGGCAGTGAAGCTGGAGTTCTACCATTGTGTCCCCAAGTGTTGTCGCTATGACAAACACCCTCCAATATTTTTCCTATACTTCAGTTTTGGAGACTACTGTGGATCTTGCGATTGTTCATTCCATATCGAGTTCTTGATCGGTTGAAAATTTTTTAAGTCTTTGTGCTCGCTACTTGGATTGTAAGCGTCAGATCACATGCTCACACATGCTCTTACCGTAATGAATTCATGAGCACATTCCTTCATGAAAGCTTGAATAGGCCTAGCACAATCCACCATGATAGTTCTGGTGTAATGCTCAATTCATGTTGACAGTCTTTGTGCATTTTCATTGACATTTTCTCACTTCTGGCTGTGTTTGTAATTATATTTTAGGGATATTGTCAAGGTGTCACTTTTTCTTCATGAGTGCCTCTTTCATGTTTTGGACTGTCTCTTTTGCGCACCTTCACTTTCACGAGTGCCTCTTTCATGCTTTTTAATGTCACTTTTACTCTCTTTCACTTTAATTAGTGTTTTTTTTCATGTTATCTTCACTCTTTCATGTCCCATTTTTATTTTCATTCGTATATCGCAAGTTTCATTCTCACTTTTCTCTACATATGGAAAATGTGATCTTTTGGCATAAGAAGTGTCGCTTATTAAGTAAAGCGGATTTTTGGTTTGTTTCAAAGGGTAACTTTGGTGTTGATGAGTCCCTCTAGTCATGTAGACATTTTTTACACTCATTACCAAATTTTTGTGCATTGTTACGTAAGTGTCATCATTATCATCACAAAGGGTACCTTTAGTGTCACACTTGGGGAAAGTTGTCGCAATTTCATCGCATTGAGGGAAGTAAATTGTTCATGCATTCTGAGTGATCAATGTATCATCTTCAATTGTTCTAAGTGTGTGATCATGCTAAATTTTTATCCTTGTTCACTTCAGTGTTATTGATTCCACACTTAGCCTCATCCAAAAAATTTCACTATTGGGAAACTTGACCTCACTGAGCCTTCCTGAACTACACATTACGCAGTCACAGTGCCCAGCCTTGACCCTTGAGCTCCAGAACTGTTCAATTTCTTCCTCCCAGTAATTCTTTACTATGAGTTGCATAGTGTTAAGCCTCAAGCTTTCAACCCGACACCTTGAGTTGCGCAACTGCACAATCCTTGAGACTCTTCTCCCTCCAGAAATGTGAATTGGAAAACTTCAAACCTCAAGCCTCAACTCTGAGCCCTTTAACCCCTAAAATACGCAATATCCCATCTTTTTATCATGTCTGAACTACACATTAGGAAAATTTAAGCCTCAATCTTTCCTTCCTGAGTTCCCCGACTGTGCAGTTACTCAACCCAAACCTTAAAAATTACGCACTGTGAAGTCTCAAGCCTCAAACCTCTAGCATGAGCCCTTGATTCCCTCAACTATTTAGTTCCTCTACCTAGGCCTCTAGAATTTCATATTGTACAGTCTCAAGGCTCAAGCCTCCAACTTGAGTCCTTGAGTCCCTCAACTGCACAATCCTTTAACCCTAGGCATCCTAAATTGTGCATTGTGTAGTATTAAGTCTCAACCTCGGACATTCACTTCTGTAAGTATGCAACCCCTAAGTCAGTCACTCAATCAACCACCACTTTTATCCCTAACAAGTGATTTCATGAAACATCTTAGGCTAGGGTTTTATTGAACTGATGTCATCTTCTCATGAGTGGATTTTAGTCATATGTATTCTATTATGCCATGATAGGATGATTATGAATGAGATGGAGAAGGATACCATGCTAGAAGACACCTAAGGAGTTAGGAAATAATATTATCACCAAGAAAGAAGATGAAATAACACTATATTACAATAGAAGAGAAAATATCGATACCACATGAAGACTCCATTTGATTCACAACTCTTTGGAGGGTGAATATGGAGAATAAAACATATCTCTCATGAATATGAAGTATTGTATACATATTTTAGTGAAGACTGAAATAAAGAATAAATAAGAAGGAAAACTTGGCATTTCCACATCCTCATGTAGTCTATTTCATCAGTGTCATTTCATGTCCTATCACGAACCTCCATGTGCCACATCATCTGTGGATTATGTAAATTATATATTGAAAATTTAATGTAAAGTGGAAGTCTAACAGTCATCCATGTAATTTGAAAAGTCATGTAGGAAGTCAAAGTGTCATGGAGAAGTCAAAAAATCATGAGGATATTCCTAGAGTCACAAATGAGGTGAGCGGTCACCTCATTTGCTATATATACACCCCCATTGTACAAGGGAATAAATTTTCACATAGGCTTCTCTTACCAGGCACTAGAGAGAAAGATAGTTGTTTTGGATTACTAAGTGATTTCTCTAATGCTCCACTATTGGGGCTAGTGGTGTTCACTGTCTTGATGTATCTTGGAACTTTTTACTTAATTTAGAAGCTCCTTGAGTCGACACACTTTCATGCATATGTCAAGAATATTGTAATACTTTTCTTTGAATGTTTTCAATGTATGTTATTTTCATTTTTACTAAGGAAATTGAACTATTTTGGTGTCTTTGGTACTTATCATGTTGAAGGTGTGTTGTATTTCCTTTAACAATCATTTCTTCCCTGTGAATTATTTCACTAGTTGATCAATGATTCATTCTTATATATATGATCGTGCACATTTTCTAGATTAGTACTATTACTTGTCTTCAAAGGGCCCACTTTTCTCTTCCCTTTTGGTAGAAGGACCTTGATACTTTTCATACCTAAAAATTTCACAACGAATACTCACTTGCTAATTCGAAGATATTTGTGCATTAATCTCTTGTGTTGAAATTTGTAGCCAAGGAAAATTCATAAAAATACATGGAAATCAGGCCGATACTCTTGATGGGGCTCCTATTCCAAACAGTGTGAGGTAGAATTAGGACTTCACATCAGGGAGACCCCCTTGGTTGAAAACAAAACCATCAACAGTCCCATTAGAGCTCATTAAGCCAATCGAAAATTAGAAAAAATATTTCTAGAAAATTAGGAAATTATATTTGAATGTACAAAAAAAATATAAATATTCTACATTTTTCTAAAACTTCGGTTAAAATTGCAAAACCATAGAAAAATAATGCAGCGTCGTCGCACTTTCACTGTAAGACAAATGCTAGTGTCCTTGATGAGGCAAGGAAGAAAAATATATTGAGAGGTTTATCATTATATTTATATTATATGTACATGACTATTACAATATTTTATAAAATTATTTTTTAACATAGGTATAAAATGATTTACAACACAATATACATACTAATTTTTTTATTCATATGAAAATTGTATTTTATAATAAATCTTATCAATCTTTTAATTGTTATAATAATATTTTTTAATTTTATTTTATATTATCATCTAAATATTTTTTGTATGATTTATGTATAATTTTATATTTTTTTATAATATAATTAAAATAAAAAAAGTTATGTCTTATTCACAAGGTGTTTTGAGATTAATTATTTTATGTTGAATAGACATATATTCAAAGTGTTTTAATTTTTTCAATGTTATGTGTGTGAGAGAGAAAGAGATGTTGAGACTTGAGCGTAATGTGTGGTTAAACTAGTATAGACCTATCTTAACCATGGATCTACTAATATTTGAGAGGTATCAAATATCATTATATGAAAACATGTTTTTAGAATGCGAAACTTGAAAACAAATTTACAACTTAAGAGATTTAATTCCTTTTCATGCTCCATAAATCCATGATTTGAATGGAACTTTAGTGGATTTCAATATCTCTTACCATGTTAAATTTTTCATTGTTTAAATTGCATTTTTGAATAATTTATTATTATTAATAATATGTATTTTTTTTTTCAAAAAAATAGGTCGAAATTTTCATTAATAAAGCTAGAAATGGGCCAGGTCCCTAACAATCATGGATAACTCTCTCTCATATTTGTGAAGATATTAAAATAAATAGACCATATTGCTACCTATATTTTTCATATATATACTCTTTACATATTTCACACTATGTATTTTCCAAAAAACTCCACAATACTTGTTTATCCGACAAAACATAAAACAATTTTAAGACAACAACTGCTTGTGACTTCCAAGCTCGAATTATTCTTGAGTTACCTCAGATGGCATGCCCAGTTCCATTCTCCTCCCAAAAATAGGTTTAATTTAGTGATTTACAGCATTAGCATTTCCCTCTACCAGTGGAGTAGAACCTTCACAGAGCCCGAAAACGTCCTTCAGAACCACCACAGTGGTCGTCTCCACTAAAAATTAGATATTATCCACTTTATGTTCCAGGTTCAGAACACCAGTATTCAATTGCTCCATTTATTTTTGGATCAACTCCATGTCCTTCCTAAGACCAAATAGCTGAGAAAACACAACAACCATGTTTTCATTGATCTTCTCGACAATTTTCTTGCAAGAAATTTCAACCATTTCCACTACACTCCCACTGGGTCTGAGCTCCTCAACATCATTTCCACTTCCATTACTTGAAGAAACCATTTTCCTTGCAATTCTCCCATGCACTAGATAATTAGATAATTAAGTTGCTTCAATGAGCTAATATATATAATTTCATGATCCTTACCAACATTCCATCTCATCTTGTCAAGCATAAATTCATTTTGTTTCTGCAACATAGCCAAGCCACCTTTTGGCCTCTCCATCATCGTTAATTTCCTTTCGACTCAAACCTTCAACTGGTAGAGTTTTCCTATAACAATGGGTATCATGATTCATTGAGGATGATTCCATTTGAGACATTGTATGGGTGGAGTTGCAACACTCCTCTCAGTTGGACTGATCTAGTTAACAGGGTACTGATTGGACCAGATATGTTGGCAGAAATGAAATAGGAAATGCAGGTGATCAAGAAAAACTTAAAAGCAATGTAGGATAGGCAGAAGAGTTATGTAGATAGGAATAAGTTGTTTAAGGAGTATTATGTTGGGGATAAGGTGTACTTGCGTATTCATCCCAATAAGATCCCCTTTCAGAATGGACTGTGTGCCAAGCTGGCACCAAGGTTTTATGGACCCTTCAGGATCATTAAGAGGATCGAACCAGTGCCCTATCAACTTTCACTTCCTTCCACAGTGAAATTTCATGATTTTTTTCATATATCGTACTTAAAAAATATGTTAAATATCTTTATCATGTTATTGACTGGTCTCTATTGCAGGTGGATCCAAAAGGAGAGTTCTAGCTAGAGCCGCAGTGCTTTTTGCAGGAAAAGATGCTCATGCTCCGGAATCGAGAAATAGAGGAAGTTAAAGTGCAATGGAATCACTTTGGGCCTGATGAAGCTACATGGGAGATGGTGGATCATATGTGGGCCATGTATCCTTCCTTGTTTTTTGGTTGAGGCAAAACAGTTTTAGTGTGATGTTGGTTTTATTTAGCATATGTTTTGGCAATGTTTTGGTATATGTTTTTATGCGATGGTTGGATGTATGTACATATGTATATGGATGTAACTATCTCCATCAGACATGTTATAAATCTCCAATAACTGGTATGGTTTCATGTCATTATAATTTTCATGTTGTTATGATGTCATGTTGGTTTGCTTTTGAGTAAGTTGATCATTGTAAATAATGCATCGAGCTATACTATAAAGCTCCATGGGAAGTATGTTTTCTTTTTAGTAGTGTTGTGGAGGTATATGTGTGATTGAACGATGAGGATGGTGTCCCCAAAGGGGGAGGGTTCTATAACAACCCTGGTGAAAATTTCATGTAATAAAGTTAAAATAATAACCACAGTTGATGGGACATGTATTCCAAGCTTAATGTTGGGAAAAACATCCTAGTGCGGGTGTTCACATGGTTTATTATGGCTAAGGAAATTGGTAAAGGCTATGGCTAAGGAATTAAAGAGGAAACATGTATTTTTGGCACATTTATTTATGAAAATAATGGAAATTAGGAGAAAAGGGAGATGAAAGGTCACAGGTTGCATGTCAGGAGGAAAATTAAGGAAAATTATGGAAAATGAAGAAAATAGTGGCCTCTTCTATAAAAATTCCTTTGAGGATGAATTGGTACCTTTGGTCAGTGCATTTTTGGAGCTCTCACATTATTCTCTCTCTCTCTCTCTCTCGCATACTCTTGGATACTTAGAGTTTTCTTGGAGCACTCTTGAAGAGTGTGGATACTTGGTGATTTGGAGAAATGAGGAAAAGGAAGAGCAGGAAAATGCAAGGGGACATTGGGATCAGTAGCTACAACGAGACTTGATTGCAGGTACCGAGTTGCATGTATATTTTCCTCACTATTTTTGGTATGCATGGTGTATGCATGTGGATTTTCCTAACCTTGCCATTTCCTAGACAACCATGGTATTGTGGGTTTATTTCCATTGATTATTTTTTGGTTGGTTCTCATGATTCCTTTAGTCGTTGGGTTGAGTTATTAGTTCCTGGAGCCTTCTTGACAACACACTTTGGAGCCCGGTGAACACCAAGTGGCTGGAGTTACTAGTCCTAGAGCCTTAGTTGGAGCAAACACTCTGTAGCCGTGAAGAAGCTTGGGTAGAGACCTATTTGTGATTTTTAGTGATGTCTAACCGTGAGGTGTAATCACTGGTTTGGGGTTGAGACGGTTTGGTCTCTAGAGCCCTGTTTTGGTGTTGATTGATGTGTTTGATACAGTCCCACATTCACGCTTGGAATATGCCACAGGGGTGATCGATTGAAGTGAGACTTGGCTCAGTTAATCTATGGTCGGGTGGAACATTGAAGTCCCATCTCTGATTGGTTTTTACACTAAAAAATGAAAAGCTCATTCCTTTGGTATTTGGTATGCAAATGTAATATTTTATTTATGGGTTTATTTGTTGTTGTATCCATTATATTTATGTTGTTATTATGTTGGTTATAAGCATGTATTCTATTAGTGATTATGCATGGCTCTATCCATGTTTTTATCTATAAATTTATAATGTATCTATGGTAAAATATATTTTATTGGAGCTTATGATGTAGGGAAGCAATGCGTCTTAGCCATTCTTACATATGTAAGAGACCCCTTTTTTTAATTATGTTGTTTATAAGCAATTTTTGTGACATGTTTGATGAAATTCCTCTCCGGTTAGGCGAGGTATGGATGAATTCCTGATCATTTTTTTTCTTCCATATCTTTGTTTTAATGTTATTTATCCTCTCCTAAAGTTTCAGGAAGTTCTGGGTGGTGACCTAGGCTCTGGGGCTAAAAAAGTGGCACAAATCCTAGACCCGTAGGCACACAATTGACCTTTTGGGGCCCTGGTGGCTACCTTGCCATGGCATGCTCATTGCTATAGGTTTCTAGACACTCCATTGACCTTAAATTACCATGGTTAAGGCTCAAAAGGGTAAAATACCAATCTTCCTTTAGGGTTCAAGGATATAGGAGGTTGGATTACCTCTTGGAGGTGTTTTTGATGCAGTGTGAGGTTTGTTTGTCAAGTTTCCATCAGTTCCACTTCCTTAAGGTCATCTATGAGGTTGAATGTCATATTAGTAGCCTCTCCTCATATGTTTACCCTGGTTGGTCGATTACTTGGGCAGATGTGGGAAGAGGGTGAAACAAATTGCATAGGAAATTTATCAATATGTTGTTTAGTTGCATGCACAATGGTCATGTAAAGGCATTAGTGCATTAAAAATTTAACTTTATGAAGTGAAAATTCATCAACAAGTCGTGATAAAGCTAAGCACGTACTAGAACACGACTCTTTTACCTATAAATAACACTTCACTTTGTAAATTTCCTGGGAAGGTCCACATCATTGACTAGAGATTCTATAAACTCCAAATGAATTTTTTCCTAGAAATAAATGTAGATAGGACATCCTTGCTTGCTCTTTTTTTTTTTTTTTTTACAATAATAAAGATAAAATTCTACTAAAAACAAGGAAACATAATGTCTCTTCGAAATAGAGAGATATGATCTCTCAGGATGAGATCCACTCTCGTTTGTTTCTATTATCATCAACCTGCTTTATTGGAGTCCTAGAGATTCTTTAGAAAACATATCAGATGTTTCAATTATTAGTTTGTATACATGTTGAAATAATTCATCTTCAAATTTGTTTCTTTCTTCTCTTACTTATTCCATTTTAGAGATAAGAGTTGACTCATGCAGACTATTAGTTTGGTGACCAAATTTACAGTGGTTGAATTAAATGAGTATAATAAATGCAAAAAAACTTTAGAAAATAAATGAAAGAAACACATTAATGCAAACATTACAGACAGTAGCCAGATTACATGTGTGATGAGATAAATATCTGACAAAAGAAGAATATACCCTAGATCCTGATAGAAGTAAAACTCTCTCATATATGATCTAGATTTTCTTACATTTGCCAAAGCTTAGTAATCAAGTTTTAAAAATAGATGAAAAAATTGATTTTGCATGTATCAATAAAATAATGCAAGTGCAAAGAGAACCTCTAGCATAAAATTTCCTATAAAGTTTAAACTATAGTTTTTTAGAAATTAGAGTGGGAACCTTTTCTTCCTTTCTATGGCATATATTATGTAACAAATAAATGTTCCAAAGTTCAAGAGATACATACAATGGAAGAGATGCTTTGCTAGAGTATCATTTGGCATATATTTAGGCACGAGCAAACGTTCATCACCATCAAAACAACATCCTATCAATCAATACATGTTAGGGGCTAGAGCCCTTTATACATATTAGCACCCATTGTACTGCTAAAATATCACCTGATTGACAATATCAATCAAGAAAATCCCTCCCAAATCCTTGGGCATAATATACACATCCCATGGAATCAATGGAAATTCCTTCTAGGGAACCAGTGAGATATATTTCAGAAATGTGAAGCTTAAAGAATGCACCCAACCAATGTCATTGTCCCAGCTAATGGGAGGTCCTTGTGAGGTATTTGGGTATTCATAGTTTGCACAGAACTCGGCACAAACAATAGAATGATACTACTCATGCTAGTACTTCTAGCTTTAAGACTCAATAGAAATAAAATCACATGATCCTCCACCTTCCAATATTGTAGAGTCTTCTTCCAAAATAAAAAAGAATTCATGTGTATCTTGCAATTTTTGTGGCACTCATGGTCATGAGGAAATCCCAAAATAAGCTAGAGGCATTGATTGAAGCCATGTAGTGGCACAAAATTTTACTGTCAGACCTTCTTCAACTACTAAAATGCATGCACTTTCTACACAATGTTTATATGCATTTTCAAATAGTTGAATACTCAATTGTAGAACCTCACATAATATGACTCATTCTCATGAATCACCTCCTTCCCCATATGATAACAACATTTTGAAAATTGAAGTTGAAGATTATTCTCAACTTGATGTTTTAGGTTTAGGCATTGTGCAGTTATTATTTTCCTTACTCCTAAAATTTCTACCAAGCTACTCTTTATTTATTACATTTGTTGCAGTCAGGTTACTCTTGGCAGAACTAAATGCTTGTGGAAAATCCAAAAAAATCATGGGAAAAATAAATTAATTTAAAGGACTGTTAGGTTCCTTCTTCAAATAATGCATTGAATTTCAATGTGTACAGAACTCATGAAATAGTGGTGCAAGTGAAGTCTCAAGGATAAAATTTCTTCGGGTCACAGTTTGGAGCAAGGCATAATGCAATAGCCCTAATATTGAAAACCCTTGAAGGGCCATAAGTTTGGCATACTCTTAACATGTTTCAATAAAATATAATATCATGCATAAGAACTAATGCTCCAGCCAAAGAGTATATGTGTGATGATATAAATATCTAACAGAAGCATGATATACCCTAGACCCTGCATAGTAGTAAAACTCTCTAATATATGATCCAAAAATTCTTAAATTATGCAAAGTATAGTAATCAAGTTTTCGAAAAAAATGAAAAAGTTCATTTACCATGTATCCGTAAAAGAATGCAAGTGTGAAGAGAACCCCTTGGTGAAAATTAATTATAAAGAAACATGGGAAAATAAAGAATGGGTATTCTGGGGTATTTATAAATTAATGGAATTCATTCAATTCCAGAACTAAGTTGTTTTACAATAGGTCAAGATTATTGTTTCTTATTCTTCTTCAAAACTAGAAATGAAATAGGTGTAGGCAATTCATTATCTACTAAAACAAGTGTATGCAATTCTTTACTTGCTTGCAAAAGCTATGATAAATATCATGTACTCTTTTCACTATAGAGAAGGATCAATATGAGTAAAATATTGTTTTAGTTAAAGAAAAAGATACATAAGTTACTTCTACTATATGACAAAAAATTACCCCTCAAGTTAGTGAGAATTGACTTGAGGATATTGTCCCAAAACTATAACATAGAAAGATATATGCCCGTGATAGAAAGATATTAGTCTTTATTACTTAGTATTTGTAGGGAGAAATGGTTGAATAAATGAGTAAAGTACATGTTTAGTCAATTTAATGTTCTGAAACTGCTATCGTAAATTATCAATCAGAGTAGGTAATCTTGTGAAGTACAAATGCACTGTATATGCTAGAAGCGTCCATTACTTAATTTATTTTGGTGGTATGTGAAAATTATTTTTGAAAATATTTTTATTCCATATGTTCTTGAATGAATTTAGAAAACTCAATTATGAAAAAAAAACTTAAATCCAAGCTTAATTAAGTTCTAGAAATTGAAACGACAAATTGTGCTAGTAGCTAAGGATTGGGTATGAAAAGAACTAAAATTATAAAACCAAAAAGAAATTCTAATTTTTATGTCTTTTTGAAAATTTAATGTGAATGAAAATTATCCTAAAGTTTTACTAAAAGCTATTTTATGCTGATAAAATAAATCTTTGTTTATGAAATAAAGCATAATTGAGCTCATAAGACAAAATTGATCTAAAACTGTAAAGACAAATCTTCTAAAACGTATTTAACAATTTCTAATCTATGATAAAATTCTACTAGATGAAGAGGAAATAAATTGATCTATGATAAACTGATCTATGATAAACATCTATTGCATGAAGAGAAAATAAAATGATCTATGATAAACTACCTTTACGTTTTAACCATCTAAGAATTAAATCTATGCCAAGAAACATATCATCTACTCTAGTCATGACAAATTTATGGAAACAATGATAATAGTAAATGAAATGAAAATTAAAAATATAAAAATAATTGCAATGGAAATAATATTGAAAACAGAGCATGCATCTATACTACAACACATTATAAACACATAAAAATTTAAGCTATGTAATGATAATTAAATAATGAAAACAAAATGAAAACATTTTATGTTGCAAGGGCCCTCCACAAAATATGGTCTGAATCTACTCTTGAATAACTTCACATTAGAATTATGGAACGCTTCTTCATTTGATTAAAGGATAAAAACAGAGTTTTTAAAATATATCACAATCTCACAACAATTCGCGTTCTTTACACAATTACTTAGCCTGCTATTTATAAAATCCTGGCATTAAATGTTCTGATTCCTTTACACCTTCAAATAATAAACAAATTTTATCTATAACTCTGAATAGAAATGATAATTTTGCTACTTCATGATTTTCTATGTGGAAGAGAAAATTGTGAAGCTCAGACTTTCTTTCTTGCTTGCTCCAGCTCCCAGTTGACCACTTCTTTGACTGTGTTCTTCGGAAATTTCTTGCTTTATTATGGACGGATGAATAGGATAGGATCCTTCACTGGATCGTTTTTCAACTACCCATATATTCCGCTGCTCCATTAATACCTTAGAACCTATCATACCATGGAGGTGGCTATAGAAACAGAGTCTGGCTGCAGAATTGCATTAATTTCCTAGCTAAATACAAACATGGAAAATTTTAGGGGCTAATATTCGTAGGTGGGCGAATTTTCCATGATTTTTCCAAAAAATAGATTCGCTAATTTCCATTTTTTTATAAAAATGATTCACCCAAAGCTTACAATATAAAAATATTTTAAGTTAAAAATCGCCAACATTATGTATAGAGTATATATAAAATAATTACAAATTTGAATAATTTTAGAAATACATCAATAAACATTTTATAGTTTTCATATTAGGGACTAGTGGGATTCGCCAATTTTTTAAACTTCAAGATAATTTTCCATCCTTAAAATTTTCCCTGAATAAAAACTTCATTCTAATAAGAAGGAACACTTGAAAATATGAAAAATAGATCATTAGGATACCTTACCAAGTAAAAATGTGAATTTTAACACTTGTTTGAGCCTATGGTGTTGTCAAAAAGAAGGAAAGATAGTGAAAAGGAGTGTCAAAATTGAGGCTGTCTTGAGGCTCCACATTCCCCCACGAGGGGACCATTGCATGTCCTCACGGAAAAAAACAAAATTGTTAGTCTTATCATGTTACTACATCTGCCCTGAGACCTCTACTAAAACATCTAATTTCATTTTCCTTTCCTTCCTTGTAGTTACAGCTACCCTTTGCTTTCTCATTAGGAGATTATATTTCAAGATTATGATCTGCATGTTTAGTTGTTTATTATTCTTCTTTAAATTTTTGTTCTTCTTAAACCATAAACCCAAATGTAGAAGAGTATTTTCATTTATGGCTTTCTCAATATGGCTCTGTAATTTCAAGGCTCCATTTTCCTGTTTAATATGCTTTTTAAGTGTATCTAGTTCAATTATTTCTTGTTTTAGAGAATTCCCGACTAGAGGTTCTTGTTAAATATGAGATTTGTCTTCAAAAATTGATGTCTTCCTTGCATCTCTTTTCTCCAACTACTCAATAAAATCATAAATTTCCTACGGTAATGGATCAATCTCTGGAGTTCCTCGACCTAGAATCTGAGTGGTTGGAATGGAAGTGGGGGATGGAACCTTAGGATGTTCCTCTAAATCAACAAATTATGTTTCTTTTGAAGGTGGTTCCTCTACTGTCTTTCTGAGTCTATAGCTTCTTCTAACTGGTTGAGGAGGATTTTCACATTTGTCCTTTATTTTAATTATCTTAATCCCTTCTGTGTTTATAGATTTATCCTTCTCTTTTATGTTACCCTCCATTCTTTTATCTACTTGCTTCTAGAATTTTCCCAAAAGTTTTGCAATGGGGGTTTCATATTTTGATTGTTCTTGGAGTGGTTTTTCATTTTTAATTTTTCTTTTTCTTCCTCTTTTTGCCTTGCTACCACTAGGTTTTTCTTGATCTCCTTCCTGTAAATGGTTCCGAATTAAGAATTTTTCCCAATTATCCCCTAATATTTCAAGGTGAAATTCAATGAGAATTTTTACTATGATACATTGTATTATCTATAAACTGAATTTTCTTCTGAATAGTTCCTTCCATTTTCTTCAAAATATGCAATAAAAAGTATGGAAGTTTTATTTCACTATCTTCAAGAAAATTCATTAACAACCTAACATTGTAAAAGAATATGCATCTAGACCTTCCCTCGCAGGTAATGAATTTTTGAATTATCAATAACAAATTTTTCCATTTTCCTTTTAAGAGTTGTACTAGGAATCCCCCTTTTAAAAATGCTAGTATCCATACCTGGGGTTTTTAGAAAATTTTTCCATCCTTCTCCTTCAATTCCTTTGTTTTTAAACCATCTTTATCCTGTCTTTAGTAGTTTAGTGGCTTTGGCTATGAAATAATTTGTGGTTGTGAACTCAATGTCTCCAATTTCGACCTCCACTTCATCAAATTCTCTGGAAAAATATTTGCTACCCTCCTTATGAAACCCTTCAAACTTTTCCATGAAACTGAGCGATTGTGCTCTCTGCAACATTTCCTTTACCTGTGGATATCCTTCCATAAAATTTCTCCCTTCAAGTTTTGTCCTCACAATTACTCCTATCATTTCCAAGAAGATTTAACTTAAGACTGCCTCTTTGACAGAGTAGACGGAGGGTTTCAGTATGAACTAGGAGCATAAGTGAATTCTGATGCGAAATGGATGATATGTAAGAGTGAATGAATGAGTGAAGTTTTGGAATTTTCAAGAGCATGAGTGAGGTTTAATGAAAAGTGATCATTTAAAGTGTGAGTTGGAATATTTCACCAACGAGGTTGGGATTTGATGTTAGAGAGGTCGTGTAAATGATGAGGCTTCAGTCGCAGAGTATGAGATGGGTTTTTTATTTGACATGATCAACTCTTTTAATAATTTTTTTGATTTGGTGGTATAAAATGATCATTTAATTCATATGTCAATTTTTTCATCCTTATTATTAAACAAAATTTGCATTTTCATACCTTAAAATTTGATGTTTCTAACCAGCAACTGCTTCTCTTTGTCTTGTCTTCAGGTATTCTTTAGTGTATTCTTCAATTACTACGGTCAAAAAGGTCATGTCATGTCTGACCTGTAGAAATCCATCAAAGCTGCATAATTTCATTAATTTTGTAGTTATATTTTTATTTTCTGAAAAATAAAAACCGATGCAAAGAACTAAGATTTTTAGAACAGGAATAAAGAAAATGTAAGGTTCCAAAAATACATCTTTTGGTTTTCACCCTATATTTTCTGTATAAGTATGCAAATCAATAATTCGTTTTCATACTTATACAATTTTTTATTTTTATTTTATGATATATATATTATTCATTTCTTTCCTTTTTTTATATTAAAATAAATGAGATAAGACTTCTAAGTTGGGGAAGAAGAAGAGTTCTTCTTAACCAACTTTATATCAGCATTATCTTGAAAAATATTGACAAATTCCTCTTTTGTCAATGGCTTGTGATAGATCCTTAGTTGAAGTCCATTTACAAGAAGGGGGAATTTTTGTTCATCAATAGTTCTAATCTTGACTACTCCATTATCAAAGACTTTCTTAATCTCATAAGGCCCAAGCCAATGATTTTGAAATTTCCCTTGAAAATACTTGAACTTTGAATCAAAGAGAAGTGCCTAGTCTCCAACATGAAATTTTTTTTCCTGATATATATATCATGACATCTAGATCTTTGCTGCTTAAGTAGGCTGGTATTTTGAATTTCATCTTGTCTTATTTCATCAAGCTCATTGAGTTGTTCCATTCTATGGCTTTGTGCTTCTGGAAAGTCAAGTCCCAGTTTAACAGTTGTCTTGAAATTTTTTATGTGGGACTCTATTGGAAACAATACTTGCATCCCATAAACGATTTCATAGTGAGTATGTCCCATTTTACTTCTCCATGTGGTGCGGTAGGCCATAAAGCTTTTGGAAGATTTTCTGCCTAATCCATTCTATGCAAATTTATAGTCTTTGTGAGGATTGCCTCAATCATTTTATTAGTGGACTCAACTTTCCCATTTTCCTGTGGATGATATGGAGTGTAATTTCTATGCATATTTTTGTATTATTCCATGATCTTCCGCACCATTCTGGATGTAAACTGAGTTCCTTGATCTGTCACAATTTCCCTTGTGACACCGAAATGAGTAAAAATATCCTCAAAAAGAAATGAAACTACAATATTTTCTTTAGCAAAGGAAAGTTCTTTAGCTTCTACTCATTTAGTGATATAATCATTGCACACAAGAATATACCTCTTTTATCTTGATGGAGGATTGATTGGTCCAACAAAATCTAGAGCCCATTTTTCAAAGGGTTCAATGATTATTTGCGGTTGTAAAGTAATTTCATCTTCAGTAACATGTTTCACCATTCTCTGACAATGGTCACATTTCTTAACATATTCCTTGGCATCCTTGAAAAGGGAAGGCCAATAATATCATAAGAGAAGGAATTTTTAGGCAGTTCTCTTGTTAGCAAGGTATCCTCCACAGGGCTCATCATGGCATGATTTTAGTATCTCAGGTATTTCATATTCTTGTACACATATTCGAATGATGAGACCTGGACATGTCTTGTACAATTCTTCATTTACCCATGAATAATATGCACTCATCTGAATGATTTTCCTCTTTTCTCTAGGAAAAACATATGCTGGTAAATTTCTTGTAGCTAAGTAATTGGCAATGTATGAAAACCATGGAGATTTAGTAGATATTGCAAAAACATATTCATAAGGAAAACTATCTTCTACTAGTGTATCACTATTATCATTTTGAATTCTAGACACAAATTCAACAACTATGTTCTATTTTCTGGGTCGATCTAAAATGGTGATATTGAATTCTTGCAATAAAAGTAACCATATTATGATTCTTCCATTAGTAATTGATTTATTCATATCTAATTTCAGAATTATATGTTTGAATGAAGGTTTCATAGCGAGTGATGCAATTTCTAAATTTGTTAATGGCATTGACTACATCTAGAAACTATTTTTCAGTAACAATATAATTCAACTCTGCTGGAGTCCAATTTTTTCTTGTGTAATAAATGGCACAATGAGTCAAGTATTTTTGTCCCAATGCAACTCCCAGAGTTGTTTCTGAAGCATTAGTTGAAATATGAAAATACAATTTCCAATTTTGTCCTTTTATAGAATGGGTGCTTCAGAGATGTTTTCCTTCAAAGTTTCAAAAGCCTTTTGGCACTCAGAATTCCAACTAAATTCACAATCATTTGTAATAAACTTAAAGAGTGGAGATGAAATATTTTTGAAGTTTACTATGAATATTGTGTACTATCCTGTAAAACCAAGAAAAATCGTAACATCTTTTTAACAACTTGGAATTTCTAATTTGGAAATAACTTCAAGTTTAGATGAGTCCATCCTAATTCCATTTGCTGAAATATGGTGTCCTAAAACAATTCATTCAGTAAACATCAAAAAGAATTTTTCATGACTTAATGAGATATTTTCTTCCTTACATCTTATGTGAACTTTTTCCAAATTTTCTAGGGCTTCTTCAAAATAATTTCCATAGACTGTAAAATCATCCATGTACACTTACACACAATCATGGATTAAATCAGAGAAAATACATAATACTACTCTTTGGAATGTTGTGGGTGCATTGCATAATCCAAAAGGAAGCACTTGGTAAGCATAAGTTCCCCATGGACAAGTCAAAGTAGTTTTTTCTTGATCTTTTGGTGCTACCTGAATTTGATTATACCCACTAAAACCGTCCAAAAATAAAAAATATTTCCTCCCTGCTAATGCCTCCAAACTTAATCTACGAAAGGCAGTGGAAAATGATCTTTTAATGTAGCCTTATTCAATTCCCTATAATCAATGCATACTCTCCACTTTCTATTCTTCTTAGGGGCAACTACTAAAGGTGAAACTCATTGTCTGTCTGATATTGGGTAGATAAAATTTACATTCAATGGTTTTTGTAGTTCCTCTTTTACAATTTCCCTTATGTTTGGATTCATTATTCTCTAAGGTTGTCGGATTGGTCTAGAATTTTCGTCGATATATATGTGATGTATGAAAGCTTCAACATTGATTCCTTTCATATCAGTGTATTCCCATGCATATGCAGATGAGTGCTTTTGTAATGTTTCCATTAATTTCTTCTTTTGAACTTCTTCTGAATTTTTGTTTACATTCAAATTTTTCCGTGGAAATATTTTAATTGAAGAGTTTCCAAATTCTTCCATAGAATATAAAGACATTTTTTTGGATGATAAATATTCAATATTTCGTTTTTCTTGAATATTTTGACTACTCACACATTGTGGAGATAACTTATTATTTTCTATTGAATTTAAAATCTGATTGTCTTCACTAATTTGGGAGATAGTAAGAATAGGTTATATGTCATTTTCATCATCCATCCATTCATCATTTTATATTTCCATCATTGTTTTTGCTAGAGGGTATAATGTGAATTCCTTTGTTGAATGTCCATCAGAGATAAACATGTCACCAGATCTACAACTGATGAAGGCATTAGATGTAGCTAACCAAGGCGTTCCTAATATCAATGGATGTCTTCCTAAGTTATTATTGGGAGTTAAGATCATAAATTCAGCTGGATATTCCTAAGAATCTAAGGATACAGTGCCTTCTAATACACCGTCAGGTTTAATTACAGATTTGTCTGCCAATTGGAACAATGTAGGTGTATATTGAGGATTTTGAATTTTTAGTTGTTCCATAGTTTTTTTAATCATGATGTTTATGGCTACTCCTAAGTCGATCAATGTGTTTGGCATTTCGATACCATTGAAGTGTGTCTTCACAATGGGACTTCCTGGATCCATATATTTTTTTATTGTTGTTTTTCCCATCATGATATTTGTACTTTTTTCGAATAGTTTTATTCTTTTTACTTCTTCTCTCTTTCTCCCTGGTTTCTTTATAATCAACTCTATTATTGTCTTTGCAAGGATTGGAATTTATTTTATGGCTTGTAGCAAAGGGATTTTTATACAAACACTCTTCAGTTCATCTAACATATCATAATATGGAAACATGATTTATTTTTCTACTCGTTTATCAATTTGTAATCTTTCAGGGAAAGGAGGTTTTGTTATAGAAACTGAAGGTTGTTCTATGATGAGAGTTGATTTTATTGGAGTATAATGTGTTTGGTTTTGAAGATTTTAATATTTATGAAGAGATGTGTCTCCTTCAAAATTATTATTTTTCTTTTGAATATTTTCATTTTGATGAAGAGATGTCTCTTCATCAAAATGATCATCTTTTTCTCTTTCCTCAATAACAACATAAGGTAATTTATTTTATAATATTTTACCAGATATAAGTTGAACATTATCAAGATCTAGTTTAGTTATCATATAATTTTGAAATTTTTGTTCCTCCATGTTGTAAATAGGCTGTGCATTTTTATTGTTTGGGTTTGGAAGTGGTTGAGAAGGTAGTTGGTTTGGCCTTTCTGGAAATGGTAATGAAGGTTGTGGATTTTGATTTTTAAATTGAGGTTGAGGTTTTTTTACTGGTATGAGGAAAATGTTATGGTGGAAATTTTGGATAAGGTTGTGGATACTATTGATATTGAGAGTATCTACCATAAGGATTTTTCCATCCTTGTGTCCAAGGTTGGGGTTGGGACCAAGGTTTCCATGACATTGATGAATTCCAGTTATTTTGTGGGGGATGGATATACATTTGTGCATTGAAACCTTGAGATTGGTATATTTTCCATGGTCTTCTAGAAACAAAACAAAGAGGATCTACCTGGTTTGGAACTATTTCCTCTTGTTAGATAGATTTAAGACGTGGAATGGAATGGCACTTCATTTTTTCATGATTTTTTGTACATATGACACAAGTTTCTATGATTTTTAAATCAAGAGGACATTCTCTTAAGGCATGTTTCTTTCTAAACTTAGGACAAAAGATAGATAAGGCATCAGTTTCAACTCTTTTCTTGTTTTGTAATTTCAATGTGTCTATTTTATCACTAACACTCCCTAATATATATGTTTTAAATTCATCAATAAAATTTCCTATTTTAGCCCTACTTACTATTCCAGCTGCAGATTTCTTGATTCTAGAAAGAACAAGATCTCTGGAATTCTTCCCAATTCTTGACTTACCTCTTGAAAGATGTATGAATAATTCAAAATTTTCATGTAGTGATAATTGAGAAATGTCTCCTTTTCCCATCATGTTAAGGATATCTATCCATACATCTCTAATGGCTTTAAACGAGAGAGATTTTAAAGTGTCTTCATCTATATTTTCCATCTTAGCCCTCTTTAAATTATTAGTGAATATTTCAATTAAATCCTCCAAGTTTTCATCCTCTCTTTGCATCATCTTAAAAACTTGATATTTTTTATTATGAGATGTGCAATATTCCTTGTATCTCTCTAAGAATGTTCTCTTCATGTCTTCCCATGTCATAATAGAATGTGTTGTTAAGCCCATAAACCATTTTAATGTTGCATCTTTAAGAATTGTTGGAAACAATTCCAATTTTTTAGAATCAAGTAAGTAGTCATATGATCTACATAAAACTTCAAATTCAAAAAGAAATGTTTCAGGATCTTTGCTTCTCAATCCACAAAAATTAGGAAGGATAGAGGGTGAGATATTTTTCATTGTGGCAATAGTATCTTCTTCTAGTATTGGAAATCCAACATGATCTAGATCTATTATGTATCTCTCTTCACCCCTACCTCCTCTACCTTCACCTCTTCCTCTTCCTCCATCTCTTATTCTACCTCTACCTCCACCTCCAATCCTAGGTTCACCTTCTCCTAGTCTTAATTTTTCATAATTCACGTTGTGTACTTTTCCTTCCCCTTCTCCAGCCATTGTAGTTTCTTCATAACTGATATAGGATTCTAGGTTTGGAATTGTTTGTTCCTATTTTGGTTCTTCTCGTTCTTCTATCAATGGTATATTAAAGAAGATACCTTATTCTTCCTATTCACTAGGAATTTCTAGCTCTTGGGATAAAATTTGTTCTCCAATAGAGGTTAGAAACACTACTCCTTTTGTTGGGGATGTGGGATCTTTCTCTTCCACAACTTATTCAGTTGATGAAGTTGGTGAATCTCTAGGTTGAATTTCAGATCTAAATACCTCAGGAAGTCTATGTCTACTTGTTAAAAATGGTATTTGGGTTTGGTTGCGCGGTGTGGCACTATGAGGGCTTGATGGGGTGAGTGTTGTTGTTGGAATCAAAATTCTACCTCTAGCTACAAATCTACCTCTAGAATCTCTTTCTTTACGCATGTCATTTTTCAATGTTTTGGTTGTTTGTTGTTGTGTTTTTTTTTTTTTTTGGATTGAGAAATAAGGTTCCTAATTACACTTCCCCAGCAATGATGCCAAAAATTTTAGTCAATTTAATGTTCATAAATTGCTATCATAGATTATCGACCAGAGTAGGTAATCTTGTGAAGTGAAAATGCACTGTATATGCTAGAAGCCTCCTTTACTTAATTTATTTTGGTGTTATGTGAAAATTGTTTTTGAAAATGTTTTTATTCCAGATGTTCTTGAATGAATTTAGAAAAATGAATTATGAAAGATAAACTTAAATCTAAACTTAAATAAGTTCTAAAAATTGAAACGACAAATCTTGTTAGTAGCTAAGGATTGATTCTGAAAAGAACTAAAATTATAAAACCAAAAATAAATTCTAATTTTTATGTCGTGAATTAAAATTATCTAAAAGAATTACTAAAAAATATTTTATGCTGATAAAAGAAATGTTTGTTTATGAAACAAGACTTAATTGAGCTCATAAGACAAAACTGATCTAAAACTGAAAAGGTAAATCTTCTAAAATGTATTTCACAATATCTGATCTATGATAAACTTCTACTATGTGAAGAGGAAATAAACTGAGCTATGATAAACCTTTATTACATGAAGAGGAAATAAATTGATCTATGATAAAATTCTATTGCATGAAGAGAAAATAAATTGATCTATGATAAAATACTTCTGTGTTTTAACCATCTAAGAACTAAATCGATGAAAGAAACAGAGCATCTACTCTAGTCATGATAATATTCTGGAAATAACGATAACAGTAAATGAAATGAAAATTATAAATCTAAAAATAATTGCAATGGAAATAAGACTAAAAACAGAGCATGCATCTATACTACAAAACACTGTAAACGCATAAAAATTTAAGCTATGTAATGACAATTAAATAACGAAAACGAAATGAAAAAATTTTCTGTTGCAAGGGCCCTCCACAGTAGATGGTTGGAATGTACTCTTCACTATCTTCACATTAGAATTCTGGAATGCTTCCTCATTTGATTAAAGGATAAAAACAAAGTTTTTAAAATATGTCACAATCTCGCAATCATTCACGTTCTTTACATAATTACTTAGCTTTCTATTTATAAAATCCTGGAATTAAATGTTCTAAGGTCTTTATGCCTTCAAAGACTAAGCAAATTTTATCTATAACTCTGAACAAAAATGAGAATTTAGCTGCTTCATGATTTACTACGTGGCAAAGAAAATCATGAAGCTTAGTCTTTCTTGCTCGCTTGCACTAGCTCTAGGTTGATCGCTCCTCTGACCGTGTTCTTTGGAGATTTCTTGCTTGATTCTGGATGGATGAATAGGATAGGATCCATGAACAGATAATTTTTCAACTACCCATATATTCCACCGCTCCATTAATACATTAGAACTTGTCGAACCAACACAGTGGCTATAGAAATAGTGTTTGGATGTAGATTTGCATTAATTCCGTAGCTAAATACAAATTTCATTCTAATAATAAGGAACAATTGAAAATATGAAAAACAGATCATTAGGATACCTTTCCAGGTCAAAATGTGCATTTCAACACTTGTTCGAGCTTATGGTGTTGTAAAAAACAAGGAAAGATAATGAAAAGGAGTGTCAAAATTGAGGGAGTCTTGGGGCTCCACGGTACCTACACGAAAATTGACACAAGCTTTAATGTCCTTCATCTACATAATCACAACTTCTAAGTAATTTATTTGTATAATTGCTAATCCATATAAAATTCAGGACAATTCCTCGGTCTGCTCTATGAGAGAACTCACTAGCTTGGATAAGAATAAGAAGAAATTCAAAAAAATATGTAAAATGTTAATGTAACCATCAATATTAGCGAAAACACAAGAAGGAACATGATACATTATACCAATTCAATCATAAATTAAGGATCTAACTCTAATGACCCACATACATATAATGAAAACGTAGAATTTGTAATGGAGGATGAAGGCATACTAGGCTTTAGTGATTGGATATTTTTTCACTAAAGTTAACTCAAAAAACCTTGAAAATTTTGCAGCATCAGCTCCAGGCTAAGTATTATTCATGTTTCTTTTACTATTTCAGGAAGAAAAATGTAGAAAAGGCGACATAACAAGGGGGGAACATAACCATTTGGGAGTAGGGATACATAGAGAGAGGTGAACTAATGTGCTAGAAATAATGAGCCAAAGTGGTAGAAATGTATGGTTCATTTCAGCCCACTCACATTAGCTTACCTTTACTTAGCAATATTTTTCAAAATAATTTTTTTTTAAAATAAAGTAAAATAATGAAATACTTATTCCCAATTCCCCAATTAATCATTCTAAATAACATTGGAGAATGGGTCAACCTGTCACGTTAATTGCATGTAATCCTCAATGTGCTAGGCTAATACGTGCATATTTTCCACCTGTCTAAACATGCACTTGTTCTTTGAAGATGCCTAGGAAACAACCATTAAGAAAAATTTATTTCGGTCTGCATTTTGAGATGGAGACTTAAATAACAGAACTAGGACATGTTCAAGCTATCATTTTGAAACTACTCGTGGATGAAAAGAAAAAGTGATTAGGACGTATTTTTATTCCCATCCTTAACAAGGGTGTTGGATTAGGATAATCTTTCCCTCTCTATATGATCATACAATAGTGGTTCAACAACTTTTGTGATGCAACAACAGTTTAAGGTAAACATAGTTAATGTTTTCACCCTACCAAACTGAAGTTTTTTTATAATTATATTTTTATGAGGAGTGAAAGAAAATACTTAATTAACTGAATAACTAGATCATTCTATTTAGGTAAAAACTAACCTAAAGAGGGAATCTAGTACCCAAGAGAAAATTAAGTGCCACCAAGATGATCCTTCCTTTCTTTTTCACAACCAAAACCACTTGTGGATCTAGTACCATCACCTAAGGAAGCTCATTTCTTTTTCTTGGGAAAAACGAGTTGTGGATCCAAGACCAGCACCAAAGGAAGCTCATATATTCTTATGTTGTGTGACTAAAGACCAAAACAGAGTAAGGGTAGGGTCTCTACTTGCTTGGGCTTGTCTGAATCGGCTCAATGGCTTATTACTGCCTATCTAGACCTGTACTTGTTGGGGCCTGTCTACACCGACTCTATTGATTAATAATGCCTATATGGTATGCCAGAAATGTGTTTACAAAAAGTATTTATATGTCTAGTATGCCAAATGTGTTTATAAAGAATAGACGTGTTTTTGTTTACACAGAAATGGAGTATAGTGTCACCTTACATCATAATATAGTAGTCATGGAAAGCATTTTCTTAACCTAAAATGTTTGATAATTAATGAGAATTAACATTAAGGCAAAAATAACATTAGTTAAGAATAACTCAAAATCCTCTCTATGACTTATTGATATTCTAATATATTCCAACTTTTTCCTAATTAAGAGGCCAAACAAGAAAAAGATTTTGCTAATCTGTCAAAACAAAAACTTCCATATATTTGATTTAATTGGTTAAAATAACATAGTAAATAAAATATATCTAACCAAGCATAAGTTGAAAGTCTTCAAATTTATTAATGAATTTGAAAACCAAGGAATTTCGATTACAATAGTCACTATTACAGAATTAATAACACCATATTATTCGTGTGGCATGGAATTGATTTCGGCCCAGAAAAGCGTAGTTTACTTGGGTGCCCATTCCTCTATCTCAACTACACACGTTTGAAAAACCAAGGCGTTAACCCAACAACACGTAAGAGCTCTCACGATATGTTTTGTTTGATTTGGTTTCTCATATTTTTAATCATTTATTGACTTCCCCTACTTTTCTTCAAACCACGCATTTGAAAAAACAACACATCGACCAAACACCACTTGAGAGCTCTCTGTCTCAACATAAACATGTGTTTGGAAAGAAAAAATGTATTGACTTAACGTCTGTCCTTTTCGAACAACATGAAGCCGTCTACTATTAGAAAATGAATTGTTTGGCACCTTTCTCTATTGTTTTTTTTCCCAAACAACATTTCCATATTGATTGAACATTTAGTGTCTAATATAATAACATTGCGGGTCTCTGTTACAACAGTTTTAACTTTTTATAAATTTAATGTTTAACGAGATATAATATACAACACCGTATTATTTGCGTGGCCTGGAATGGAATTTATTTCAGCACAGACAAGCGTTTCTCTATCTCAACAACACGCGTTTGAAAAACCAAGGTGTTAACCCAACACCACGTAAGACATCTCGCGATATGTTTTGTTTGATCATTGGTTTCTCATATTTTTAATCATGTGACTTCCTCTACTTTTATTCACAACACACATTTGAAAAAACAACACATCGAACGAACGCCACTTGAGAGCTCTCTGTCTCAACATAAACACGTGTTTGGAAAGAAAAAAT
The DNA here is from genome assembly GCA_034641835.2 of Pinus albicaulis. Lineage (NCBI taxonomy): Eukaryota > Viridiplantae > Streptophyta > Pinopsida > Pinales > Pinaceae > Pinus > Pinus albicaulis. The sequence continues at coordinate 416,644 of JAXQQM020083415.1, forward strand.
GTATTGACTTAAGTTCTGTCTTCATCAAACAACATGAAGCCATCTCTCTATTAGAAAATGAATTGTTTGGCACCTTTGTCTATTGTTTTTTTCCCAAACAACATTTCCATATTGACTGAAAATTTAGTGTCTAATATAACAACATTGTAGGTCGATGTTACAACCGTGATAACTTTTTATAAATGTTACAGCTCAAATAAAAAATGAATTCGTCTCTCCATGTCTCTTTTAACAAATATTGATTTTGATTTGGTTGAATGTGGAGGACTTATTTGGTTGTTGAGTATCATTATTAATTGATTTTGATTTTAGTTATTTATTTCCATCTATATTATATAGATATATATATATATATATGTTGGAGGTTATTCTCCTCCACTGAAGGGATCTATATTCCCCATCTTATGGAACGAGGCACTGCTGTCTAGATACCACATGCATCCCATTGAACTGTTATCCATGCATGCAATGTGAGTAAAATAAAGCTTGAACTGTGAAGCCAATGCTTCACCCACTGCAACTGCAGGCTCCTTATTTCTTACCTTCTTCTGTGGAAAATTCAAAGCATAGTGCCCATGCTCGTGACAATGAAAACATATGATCTTGGACAAGTCTCTCTTGCCCTCTTCGCCTTGGGATTTCTTTCCCACGGCCTTCTTTTTTTTTCCCACTAATGCACAATATTTTTCTTTTTTGGTGTTGGAGGTCCTATCTCTAGTGCTCCACCTTATCTCTTCTACTACCAAGTCTGACCATAGTCGCTCCTAATCTACTAATCTACTAACTTCTCCCTCCCATTAACATATTCTTGCTAACTATGCCAACTCTTGGGAAGGCCTAGAAGTGCTAGGCTCAAAAATTCATCATCGACTACGGTCACACCAACACTTCCAAGCTCATCTCGACATTGTGTGAACTTCACTAAGTATTTTGGTATTGTCTCGCCCTCCTCCTTATTGATCTTTCTGATCTTGTCCTTTAGTGCCAACTTCCTTTGGTCGCTATTGTTCTGAAACAGATTTTCCAAGGCCTTCCACATAGCATATGGAGTCTCCTTCCCATGGAGACACGAGACAATATGATCTTGAACTCCCTCTAACAAGACCTCCTCGCCTTTGCTACCTTCTTTTGCCATGCATCAAGAAGTTCGGCATCTACTGCTGCGGGCTTGGGAATATCATTAACTAATTTCTTCAACCCATTGTCCTCTAACACTGCCTCCATCTTGTCCTTCCATGCAATAAAATTTGATCATTCCTTGAATGCATATTCAAGTCTCAAGCCATTGAGAGACATCTCGATCCACTTCTAGCTCCAAAGAAAGTATCTGCAAATTTTAATATTGTTCAACAAAATCTCAATTTCTTCTCAACTATTGTGATTCCTGGCGCTCGGATACCATGTATAAAATCTCTAACACATCTATAATACAATGTAGAAAATCTCTAACAAAGCTATAATACTGTGTAAAAATTATATCAATGGATTCAATCTGATCATGCAATGTACTAAAGAAGGATACTAAATCCTTATACAATATTTGTGGAATATAAAACACGATAGCTCAATCACATGCAAGTAAAATAAAGAAATTTATCCATCACAAAGCACAATATGTTCTTAGGGAAAAAACCTACTCAAAACCCCTCTATCATATATTGTACATAGTCAAAGAATAATGAAACAATATAATACTTTCTCACACCGAGAAAATCCTGCACTATCCTCGTTGTCTCACCCTGATCCTCATAAAAAATGTCTAGCAATTCTTAAGAAAGATTGACCAACACTTAGCCAATTCTCAGCCCCTCCTTAGCCCAGCCTTGCTTATGCAATCCCTATGAAATTAATCCCTATTAAATAGGATAATCAACCTTCCTTGACTACGCAATCCATCATGAGCCTTCCTCTGACTTTATAACTGCACTTGGGCAGTTCACTGAAAATACAAATGATAATTTACTTGTCTTTAACGTTTGTTTCAACTGGGTCACCATCAGAATTAACATGCATGCAACTATTAATATTGAATCATCAGTTACTTGGTAGATCACTAAATGCGAATTAAATCTATTTTAATTCACTTGATCTTCTACTAGCTCATCTTTTAGTTAGAACTAGTTAAATTGATTTTAACTCAATTAATGTGAGTTAATTGATCCAACTCACACCAGACTAGTGCTACAACTACAACTAGACCCTATAAATAATAAAATCACTGTACATTCTTATCCTTTGACCCTCAACCCCAAATTCTTGAGCTAACCAATTCTATCATACTTAGTTAAGTATTAGAAGTTGTTATGAGATAATATTACAATTTATTTTTTAGTTTATTTAGAAATTGGTTGCGCACCTTCTCACTAATGTATCACTAGAATCCCTCACTCATGTGTGACTTAAGATCCCACACAAGTGTGTGTGCATTTTCTTGTTGTTTCTGGATGCCAATTTCCCTGTTTCTTGTTGGAAATTTCAACTCTCCCTCTCAACAAGAATGGAATCAATCTGTCTCGATCCGGTACTTTTGGAATGTTGTTTCATGCAACACTTCATTATGTTGTTCACACATGCAACTCTCCTGAAACTAAATAGCCTTGAAAACACTAAATCAGTATAATGCATCTGTCATCAGATTCTTCTGACTGCTACTAGTTACTGCACATGTCTACTGGACTTCGTGCAATGTTGCTAACATATGTATATGTGCCCTCTACGCTGCTGCCAACTCTGATCTACGCTCCAGTATCTGAAATCCATCACTCTGATTTATGTCCTCCTGACATATGACTGCATGAATCTAACCAATCCTTCTTGTTACTGTTGTCCTGTGGGCACCTCGTACCCAAGTTCGATACATGAGACACACCATCTCAATGGACACTTCCCAAATTTCTTCTTGGTATTAATTCTCACATCACCCCACCTCACACCTGGAGGTATAGCTGCATGTACTCCCTCTTCCCATCTGGGTGGAAATTTCCCCCTCCTGGAGGTATCTTCTTGAGTGGAGTCTTCCACTCGGTCTCCTCTGCTTCTCCAATTGTAGCTGCTCCACAACCTTCTAAGACTGCTTCTAAGGCTACATATTAAGAGATAATTTCTCCCTCTCAACCACCAAGTCATTAACCACTTATTTTCTCTTCAAATCCTTACATGCATCCTCAACCTTGAGAGAATATGGGTTCTTGACTCTTGAACCGATATGTTTCGCCTGTCCCGTGGCTATGTGTTTAAGGAAAAATTTTCCTTTTATAAACAACACCTCGTAACCATGGTCTTCCAATACCGTACGGAGACAAGATTCTTCTGTAGGACTGGAACATACAAAACATCTGCTAGTTTGAGAGGGGAGCCAGACTCCTTCTGAAAGGTAATTGTACCTATTTTGGTCATGCTATTACCTCCCATCATCTCTAAACTCTATGTTCTACTGGAGGTCCTTCTCCTCCAAGTCACTGAAAATATCTCTATTCCCTGACATATGGAATGAGGCACCACTTTCTAGATACCACATGCATCCCATTATAGTGCTGGACATGCATGCAATGAGAGTAAAATCAAGCTCAAACTGTGAATCCAATGCTTCACCCGCTAAAATTGCAGGCTCTGTCTTTCTTTCCTTCTTCTTTGGACAATTCAAAGCATAGTGCCCATGCTCGTGACTGTGAAAACATTTGATCTTCGACAAGTCTCTCTTGTCCTCTTCACCTTGGGATTTCTTTCCCTTCGCCTTTTTTTTTCCCACTAATGTAGAATATTCTTATTTGTTGGTGCTGGAGGTCCCATCTCTAGTGCTCCGCCTTTTCTCTTATATTACCAAACCCAACCATAGTCTCTCCCAATCTGGTAAATTCTCCCTCCAATTCACAGAGTCCTGGTAATTATGCCAAATCTTAGGAAGGCCTAGAAGTGCTAGGCTCACCAATTCATCATAGACTACAGTCACACCAACACTTTGAAGCTCATATTGACATTAACTGAACTTCTCCAAGTATGTTGGTACTGTCTCGCCCTCCTCCTTCTTGATCTTTCTAATATTTTCCTTTAGCACCAACTTCCTTTGGTCGCTATTGTTCTGAAAGAGATTTTCCAAGGCCTTCCACATAGCATATGGAGTATCATTCCCATGGAGACTCGAGACAATATGATCTTGAACTCCCTATAACAAGATCCTCCTTGCCTTTTCTACCTTCTTCTGCCATGCATCAAGATGTTTGTCATCTACTGCTGCGGGCTTGGGAATATCATTATCTATGAATTCCTTCAACCCATTGTCCTCAAACACTGCCTCGATCCTGTCCTTCCATGCAATATAATTCGAACTACCCTCGAGTCCATAGTCGAGTCTCAAGCCATTGAAAGACATCTTGATCCTGTTCTAGCTCCAAAGAAAGTATCTTCAAACTTGAATATTGCTCAACACAAACTCAATTTCTTCTCCCCTATTGTGGTTCCTGGCACTCTAATACCATCTATAAAATATCTAACACAACTATAATATCATGTAGAAAATATCTAACACAACTATAATACCATGTAGAAAATATCTAACACAACTATAATACCATATAGAAATTACATCAATGGATTCAATATGATCATGCAATGTACTAAAGAAAGATATTGAATCCTTCTACAATATTTGTGGAATATAAAACATGATTTCTCAATCACGTGCAAGTAAAATAAAGGAAATTATAAATCACACAACAAAATATGTTCTTGGGTAAATCACCTGCTCAAAACCACTCTACTATATATTGTACATAGTCAAAGAATAATGAAAAGATACAATGTTTTCTCACACTGAGAAATTCCTACACTATCCTCACTATCTCACCCTAATCTTGCTCAAAATTGTCTAGCAATTCTTAGGAAAAATTGACCAACACTTAGCCAATTCTTAGCCCCTCCTTAGTGCAAGAATTATTAGTTAATACCTAGGCAATTAATCCTTATTAATTAGGATAATCAACCTTCCTTGACCTATCAATTCATCATGAGCCTTCCTCTAACTTTATAATAGCACCTAGGCAGTTCCCCAAAAATCAAACTGATAGTTTACTTTTCTTTAACCTTTATCTCAACTGGGACTCCATCATAATTGACATACATGCATATATTAGTAGTGAATCATCAGTTACTTGGTATATCACTACTTGTGAATTAAATATATTTTAATTCACTTGATCTTCCACTAGCTCATCATTCGATTAGAACTAGTTAAATTGATTTTAACTCAAGTAATGTGAGTTAACTGATCCCACTCACACCACACTAGTGCTACAACTGCAACTGGACCTTGTAAATAATATAATCACTCTACATGTCTATCCTTTGATGCTCAACATGAAATTCTTGAGCTAACTAATTATATCACACTTAGTTAACTAGTACATTTTGTTATGAGTTAAGATTACAATTTATTTTCCAATTTATTTAGAAATCGGTTATACACCTTTCTTGGCCCCCATTTTTATCTCTTTTTGTTAATGAAATACTTCCTATTTTCCATAATATCCATATATACACCATCATATCGACTTTATTTTGACCAATAAATGCATATATAGGTATTTAAATTAAGTTTTTCAATTCTTAGAAGCTTTTGTAACAATTGAATTTTAAGTGCATTTTTAGATAGCATCAGAAATTTTCATAATCGTCTCGTGGTTTGCATACTTTTAGGACACTTGAGCTCAATATGGATATATTTCTAGAAGGCTTGGGAACTAATATTAAGTTTACACCTTTTGGTACAGTCAAACCGAGCTTTAATAGGCCCAATCAAAGGCAGTCAAACAAGACCTGTTTCTATGGAGGATCCCTAGGAATTAGGACAAAATTATTATTTTGTGGGATTTTCAAGATTTTGATGGATCTTATGGATTTGGATGGATTGACAACTAGGAGCTCTTAAGTGAAGATCCTCTTCAATTATTGTTTTATGTATCTTAATATATTGCTCAATTAGTAGTTTTTTATTTCTAATTCATGAATTAATCTTGTTAGAGAAGGAGAAACAAATATCTTAAGTTAGGAGATTCTTTTGCTTCTGATTGCACACTTGAATTTAGAAATTATTTAAGTTAGATTTATATTTGTAATATGCATTTCCTTAATCATTGATAAATCTTCTTCTAAATTGATCATAACTAAAAACCCATATAATTTGGGGATGCTTCTAAGTCCTAATAGCCTGGATTGATAATAAATACTTGTGTTATTTTACACAGTAAATTGACAGAAAATTTTGGCATCGTTACCGGGGAAGCATATTTCAAAACGGTCAAATAGGAAGATAAAAAGATAAAAAAATATATAAAATCATCAAAAACAACAAAAAAATAGTTTTTCTTTCAAGTAATGTTTTCTTATGCCTAGAGATAGAGATCAGAAAGGCATATTTGTGAAACAAAACCCCCCAACGGCTCATTCATCCATAGGACTAACAACACTAGTTGCTGGAAAACCTACTATAGAAGAATTAGAGGAAAAATAGAGATCAGGACAAAGATTAACTTTAGTTGAAAGACAAATCTTGTTAGCCTTCAAGGTAAAAAGAAAACAATCACCTAGAGAACCTCCTTCCTTAGCGAAACAAAAAGATACAAGAAAACCAATTTTTGAACAACTAGAGCAACCTGTAATTGAACAAATCAAAGTAGTGGAAGAAATACATAATCAACCTCATATTGAAAGGCTACATTTCTCTGAACAAGAAATGGCTAAAGAAGGAGAAGGATCAACTACGATAAACATGACTCCTGAACAAAGGATTGAATATGAAATATAACAAAGGGAATGGAGAAGACAACAAGAGGAATAAATAATAATTGGGGAAGAAATAAAGGAAGAGGAAGACAGAAGATCAGAAGCACTTAGAAGGATAGAGGAAGAAGCAAGAAGATAAAATCAAAATAGAAGAACACAAGAAAATGAGCAAGAAAATAACAATGATCAGGAAACTAGTTTTGGCTTTCTAATCTTAGATGCAAGAGCAATATTAGGAGAAGAAATAAAAATGAAAAACATCCCACCTTCTGTATTGCCTTATTTCTATGGAATTTCAATAGAAGATCATGATGCATGTATGTTAGAGTTTGATATCTTGTGTAGAACTTATGGATATACGAATGACACACACAAGCTTCAACTTTTTCCTGCTACTCTGAAAGTAGCAGCCTTGAAATGGTTTATGGGATTAGGAGAACATAGAATAGCTTCCTTGGATGATATTATGAAGAATTTTTTTCTTAAAATGTATCATGTTTAATGCATGGCTAGAGAATCAAAAGAAGACATTTTTATAATGACACAACAAGAAGATGAAAGTTTGGAAGAATATTTGGAAATATTTCTTTACAATTTAAAGAAATCTAAACATCATTCTCTAAGTCCCAATACCATCCGTACCATATTTCTTAAGGGTATCAGAGATGAATATTTATACATCTTTAATGTGATGGGAAAAGGAGATATCTCCAACTTACCATTTGAAGAAATTGTTAAACTTTGTCAAAAATACACTAGGGAAGAGAAAAGAGCAGAAAGAGAGATATTTCATCCAAAGCTTCCAAATTTGCAGCAAGTGTAGTAACAAGAGTAGAAATAGGAATTTTATTAGAAATTTTCAAAACAGATCTCTTGAGCACTCTGGGGACACAAGTAGATGTCTTGAAAGCTAAGAAAAATAAAGAAGAACAAGATGAAATCTTAGCAATTCCCTGTCCTAAGTATAGGCAAAAACATCCACTCTAGGAATGTCCTTTTCAAGGTATACAAGTGTGTGGACTATGCACAGAAAATCATGCAACAAAAAAATGTCTCAAATTAAAAGAATTGCAAGGAGAGGAAGTGCAAGTAGATTCTCTCTACTCTATGGCACCAACGAGACCTTGGCAACCAAGGATGGCTCAACAATTCCCTCAACAAAACCAAAATTTTCGATATCCTCAAAATTCATGGAATACACCAATGCCATGGCAGGCTTGGCCACTACAACAATATCAAAACCAACCTGCACAAGGTTTGATGGGATATGGTTATGGAAACTATCCACCTCAGCATATGTATCCTCAACAATATTAATATCAACAACCATACCCTCCACAACCATTTCCTCAATGCCAACAATTCCAGCAACATCAACCAATGCCATTTCTTCCTCAAAATCAAACAATGCTAACTCAACCTCAGCAGCTTCAACTACACACTAACCAACCACCTCCTAGACCAACACAATTGCCATCTCAGCCAGTAGCTAATCCAGGTAACAAGGTGGATGTATCAGCATATCATGTGTAAGAGGAAACATATTATCCTACTTATTCAATTCTTCCCATACAAGATGTCCACGTAAGGTTTGGGAAGGTGTTACAGAAATATTCTCTTCGAATAATTGAAGAACAAACTGAAAAAGGAGAAAAAAGTCAATAATCTCAACCAGAACATTAAATTCAGAAAGGTAAATGTATTATTACACAGACTCCACCATATCCAGAGAGATTGATACAACATAATATCCCAATATCTCTGCCTGAATTTAATATTCTGGATGAATTGAAGAACACATATGTCAAAATTCCTTTGTTGTAGGCAATGAAAGATATTCTGATATATGAAAAAACAATAAAGGAATTATGCATTAAGAAATATGGCAGAATAAAGAAGGATCTACCTACAATCTAGGTAATTGGAAGTTTATCTAGTCTCATGTCTACAAACACAACCATTGAAAAATATTTTGATCCAGGAATTTCTATGGTTACCATTTCGATTAACAAATTTTCACTGCCAAATACTTTAATAGACTTGGGAGGAGCTATCAATTTTATGACTACAGAGACTATGAAACATTTGAATATGAACAACATTAGACCTAATACTACAGTCTTAGAACTTGTAGATAGATCTAAAGTTTACCAGAAGGTATATTGGAAGATATCACTGTCTCACTGGATTCATGGGAGTATCCTATAGAATTCTTGATTTTTCAGCGAAAAACAAATTTAGGAGGGCATCCCTTAATTTTAAATAGACCATGGTTAGACATTGTAGATGTTTACATTGGATCCAGGTCAGGAAGTATGATTATTGCACATGGAGATGAAAGAAAACATGTTACATTCTATCATCCCGCTCAATTTCCTTCTTTATTATCATGGCTTGATGGAGAGGAACAACAAGAACTTCAATCTGTTCTTAGTATTAATCAAGTTTATAATTTTAGATAGGAGGAAGAAAATGAGGACTTATTAGATGTTTTCATCTCAGAACCAAATATTTCAGAGCAGCTTAGAATAAGTCAATATGAAGTTTCTAGTTATCTTTTAAAAGAATGTTTTCAGGAAAATTTCACTATAAAGACATTGAAAAATACATTCGAAAATATTTTTCATGTTAATTCAATTACCAATTCAAATAAAAATATCATTGAGATCAATCTCAGGAGAAATTTGAATATTGGTAATAACTTCCAATCATCCAAAGAGGAAAAGCTAATAACATTGTTACAAAAATATTCAAAATATTTTGCCTGGGATTACAAAAATATGCAAGAGATTCTTCCAAAAACATGTATCCATCACATTTACATTGATGATCAAATTAAACCTGTAAGGCAACCACAAAGAAGGATGAACCCCATGATGAAGGAAATAGTGAAAGAAGAATTACATAAACTATTACAAGTCGGATTTATCTATCCTATTTCAAATAGTCAATGGGTTTCACCCTTATTTGTAGTACCTAAGAAAAATGGGAAATTGAGAATTTTTGTGGATTACAGAGAACTCAATAATGCTACATTAAAATATCATTTTCCTTTACCATTTATTGATCAAGTGTTAGATTCATTATCTAGAAAGAAATTATTTTCATTTCTTGATGGATTTAGCAGATACAATGAGATAAAGATAGCATTGGAAGATCAAGATAAGATATCATTCACACGCCCATGGGGAACATATGCATGCAATGTACTACCCTTTGGTTTATGTAATGCACCTGCTACCTTTTAGAGCGCATTCCTTGCAATATTTGTTGATTTGATCCATGAGTGTGTAGAAGTTTACATGGATGATTTCACTGTGTATGGCAGAACATATGATGATTATTTACAAAATCCTGAAAAAGTGTTAAAAATATGCATAGAGACAAATCTATCACTAAGTAATGAAAAAAAAATTATTATGTCAACTGAGGGAATAATGTTGGGACACCATATTTCTTCTTCACGAATCAAGGTGGACTGAGCAAAAATTCAAGTAATTGTGAATTTAATACCACCCACAACACAAAAATAAGTTAGAAGTTTCTTGGGTTATGCAGGATACTATAGGAGATTTATTGAAAATTTTAGTAAAATAGCTTTTCCATTATTCAAGTTACTTGCGAAAGATGTGGAATTTCAATGGACGAATAATTATCAAAATGCATTTGAAAAATTAAAAGAAAAATTGTCAATTGCACGCATTCCTCGAGGACCTAATTGGTCTTTTCCATTTCACATTTCAACTGATGCATCTGGCATTGCTATTAGAGCATCACTTGGAAAAAAAGAGAATCGGTTTAATTATGCGATATATTTTATAACGGAAAGCTTAACACTGACAGAATTGAACTACACTCTTAAATAAAAAGAAATGTTAGTTGTAGTACATGCAGTTAATAAATTTCGACATCATATAACAGGTTATCAAGTTTACATCCACGCGGATAATTCAACCATAAAATATTTAATGAACAAAACTATCACAAATGGCAAAATAACTAGATGGTTGTTATTAATGCAAGAATTTAACACTATTATGCAATATCAACCAGGAAAATATAATGAAGTTGTAGAATTTATATCAAGACTACATTCACTTGGTGATACAAATCCAGTATTAGATAATTTTCCAGATGAACATCTATTTGCTATAAATGTCAAAACTACATAGTTTTTAGATATAACTAAATATTTATCATCTGTCATCCTACCATCTCATTACGCAAATAAACAGAAAAGAAGAATAATTATAGAAAGTGGTAGATATAGGTGGGTCAATGAAGATCTACTCAATACTGGTGTTGATCTAATGATTAGAAAATGTGTTCGAGAAGATGAGATTATTGATATTTTGAAAGCATGTCATGAGGAACCATCTCGTGGTCATTTTGCAGATAAATGGACAACATACAAAGTATTGAAACTTGGCTACTACTGGTCGGCCATCTTCAACGACTCCAAGGCCTATGTGAAAATATGTGACAACTTCCAAAGAATTGGTAGACTAGTGGCATCGGATGAAATGCCATTAAAGCCATAAGTATTGATTGAACCATTTGAACAATGGTATTTAGATTTCGTGGGACCAATCAACCCTCCATCCAATGGAAATAAGTACATCCTGGTATGTACAGATTATGTAACTAAGTGGGTGGAGGCAAAGGAAGTAGTAGGGGAAATAGAAGATATTGTTGTTTATTTTTTGTTTGAAGATATATTTGTAAGGTATGGAGTTCCGAGACAGATGGTAATTGACCAAGGCGCAGAATTCACATCAAAAGTTGTTCGATATCTTATGGAGAAATACAAGATCAAACACATAAAATCAACTTTGTATCATCCTCAAGAAAACAGACAAGTGGAATCTACAAACAAAGTCCTAGAGAACATTATGACAAAGACTATACAAATGAATAGAAAGGACTGGTCAGAAAAATTGAGAGATGCACTATGGGCATATAGGATAACATGTAAAAACACAACTAGGTTCAGTCCATATTAGTTAGTGTATGGAAAAGAAGTCCTATTACCCAAATAATTTCAAATACATACATTTATGCTAGCACCAAAATTGGAGATGGAATTATCTGAGGCACAACAACAAAGAATTATGGAATTAAATCAATTGGATGAGATATGACAGAAAGCAGTAGAGCACACATCTCTTGTGTAAGAACAAAGAATCAAATGGCATGATCGATTCATAAAGAATAAAGTGTTTCAAAAAGGAGTTTGGGCACTCTTGTTCGACTCCATGTTCAAAGATTTCAAAGAAAAATTTATGACTCATTGGCTTGGGCCATATGAGATTGAATAAATATTTGAAAATGGAGTTGTGAAGATAAAAACAATTGATGAAGCATATTTTTCGTTTATCGTTAATGGAAATAGGCTTAAATTCTACAGAAAGCATATAAATAAAGAGGATTTTATGAGAAAAAATTCCATAGATTCAGATATGGAACTAATGGGGCAAGATAGCAATATGCCTCCCATAATTCCAAGATAAGAAGAAGAATTAAAAAAACAATAAAAAAATAAAAAATAATTGAGTTTGGTTGTCAAAATCCAGGAAACTGGCACAATAAAAACTCGAATTCATATCGGAAAACCAACTTGGTTGGCCAATATGAATTCTCTTTTTTTTTTTCATTTTAATTGACCATGATTTTTGCAGATATACCCTCCGAGACATGTCAGACTTGAGGACAAGTCTTAACATGAACTTGGGGGAAGGTGTGTAATAAAACTATGAAAATAGTTTTTAGTAGCTGAATTGAAGATGAAATATGAATTACAATTACAAAGGGACTTGGTACATCACTCAACATATATAAAAGGGACCTGAATTATTATTGAGAAAATTATCCAGAAGGGACCTCTATCATAACGACAGAAGAAATTTTCAAACATTATTGCAAATTATGCCAGAAGGGACCTGAAAATACAAAATGTCAGAAGGGACTTGAGCTACATCAATATTGAAGATCATGACAGAAGGGACCTGAAATGTCAAAATTTAACCTGCAGAAGGGACCTAAACAACATAATTCCAAATCAAATAAAATGAAAAGAAGAAATAAGTCTCTACATAGTTTGGAAGACAAACAAACACAATTTCGACCATCATGAACATAAAATGGTTTGAGGGAATAAAAGTACAGTAAGTAAAAAAATTCTCTTAAAATTTCATTTTTTTGTGAAAATATTCTAGAATTGTAAGGTTAATTTAGTACTGGTTATGCATTTTTATCACCTACAATTTTCATGAATTACATCACCTACATTTCATCACCTATTTTCTTAACCCTATTTTATCCATATCCACACCACTATCCTAATCACTCAATAAACATTTAATAATCTATCCATACCATATCCTACCCTATTTTTCTAAACAAAAGAATCATAAACAAAAGGCTTAACATTAAACCTTTGTTGGACCTACAATAAACAAAAAAAGAGGTTGTTTTCATTGTAAATATTTGATTTTAAAACATGACAATTTCATTGGTCATTTTTAAAGTTAAATAAAAAAAGAAAAAAAAAAAACCTAAAGTCTAAATCATATGATAGCGTAACTATTTGAATTTCAAAAAAAGAAAGTGCAATCATAAAATATGGTTATGATCTAAGGTAATGGAGTGGAACAACAATCATAATGCAAACAATGGAATGCATATGCAACAAACTAACCTAATGTATGAAAATGATACTATGGCAAGCAATGGATGGAAATGATGCATATATGGATGGACGGGAATATGATGAGACAGTGATACATACACAGTGGAGGAACGTAAATATGATGGCACATATTTGATTACACAATTATGTATATACAAGTGATGAAACGAAAATATGATGGCGCATATTCGATGAGGTATGATGTGCTACAATGGAGAATGGAAGCAAACACAGTGATCAAAACAAAGCATGAGAAAAAAACGTGAAAAAGGACTGCGTAATAAGTAAAGCCAAGGATGAGATGTACACTGTGGAGTCTGAATGCCAAATTAGTCAAGAAAGGTAAGCCATGGATGAACAAGTCAAGTGGTAGATGAACGGTCAAAACAAATTCAAAATTCAATATTACAAAACGGTGTAAACTGTTGAGAGAACCTCCCCCATTTCTAAGACCCCAGGAAACTAAAACACACTGTGTTTTTCACCATCATCACTTTTCGAAGGCTCAGTGAGAGAAGGAAGGTGTTTAATCAAAACACGCATCCGTTTTGAAACTCTGTGAGAAACAAGAGAAGACAAGGGAGAGTTATGAAAATAATAGAAGAAATAAAATGCAGCAAAGAGGGCATGAGATATAGCAGTGAGAAGAATGGATGGATAAGGAGAATTGGATGAAGTTTCAAGCCAGCATATTCGGTAGATGTGTCAAGTGAGCATGTTGTCAGGAGGCAAAAATCCCGTGAAGAACGACGTAAGAAGAAAACTCAAATTTTTTTGTTTAAAACAATGATGATTTGCATGAGTAAATCCCAGTGTTTTTAAACAAACTATGAGTTATAAATGGAGTTCTTCTACCATGGTTTTTAAAACTTTTCATTGCTTTACGTTTTTTCATTTCCACCACTCATAAACACTCTGCCATCAGTCAACACTAAATCCTCTATTGATTGAATGAGTCAATGATGAAGATATTGAGTGAGATTTTGATAAGATTGGCACTTCTTGAAACACGGAGACTCCAGTTCAACTAAAAGGAAACCCACGAGGATCATAGAAGAAATCACGAGGATCATTGCAAAGATAGGTAAACTTGAAAATGTCTTCATGCATAGTCTTCTATTTCAATTTGAATGCAAACAAAGAATGGAGAGTTTGGTTTAAAATGCACAGTCAATTCGTTTTAATTGGGTTGTGTATTAAATTAATTTCATTTCCACACTCAGTAAGAGAATTCGAATCAGGTTTTGTGGTGAATGTTTGGTTTAAAAGGCACAGTCAACATGTTTTTTCTTTTTTTCATAATAGAGAGCAGAGTCTCGTGAATTTTGAAGAAAACAGTGAACTCATTTTATGAGATTTTTGATGAAATAAGTGAGCTATTTTTACAAATTCTCTTGCATAAACAATGAGATTATATTAGATATATAATTATTTGCCTTAGAAAATGAATTGTGTATGTAATCGAAGGGTTAGAAGACACTGTTGTATAAAAAAATTCATTTCTTTTACACAGTGAAACAAGAAGAATTTTTTTTTACAAAAGAAAGGCATAGGATTTTTACTTTTAAGAAACAGAGGATCAAATAGAGAGTAGGATAATAGAAACACGATTTTTTTTTTTAATGTTTTTATAAACTTCTCTATATCAAGCCTTGTGTCTATTTGAAGTAGTAAGCTCACTTCTTCCAAATAAAACAAAGGATTGATTTCAATTACTTGGAAAAGGCAACAAACAAAGGTAAGCCTCACTACTATAATAACATCTAGTACTTGAATTTTTGTTTTAATAAATAAAGTTAATCATATTAGGGGGGTGCATAAAATGGTTTTCAGACAATATGACATTAGGAACGTAGCCCAAATATTTTCAGATTGAACATTGGAGTAGGGACATAGTTGAGAAAATTTATCAATCAGGCTTAATAGGATTCCTTAAAAAATTCAAAGGGCACAATGAAGATATCACAAGGGATTTTATAAACAATTGAAAACAATATGAAACTACGGCGGGTAGTTTACACATTCATTTAACTCCAGAATCTATTTCTGAGGCCCTAGAGTTTCCATTCTCAGGTTAACTTTACCACAAAGGATTTCATTTCAAGGACAAGGGTTGGACCTTCTTCCTAGATAAGAACAAAAAGGGTTCCTTTGATAGGTAAAAGGGGATTCCCGAGGAATGGTTTACTGAACCTTGGGCTGAATTAGTTTTGATAATCCAAATTTTTTTCACTTGTGATAGCAAACATAGTGTATTACACCTATATCACATTAGGTTGCTACAACATGTTAAAGGAGATATCAGGACCAATTTTCCATGCTTATTTTATACACACTTGATGAGGATGATTGAAAGTGAAAAATATGATACCAAACCCAAAGAAGCCCAAATTGATTACCAGGGACTCATAAAAATAATTGTTGATTACGAGCTGAAAACTAAGGGAATTGTTTGGAAAGGTTTCCTGATTCAAAATAAGTTTGTAGAGAAAGCAACAGAAGACAAACTTAAACCAATATAGGAAACAAGAAATATAGTGAATTCACCTCTCTACCCAAGGACCATATCAAAGAAACAACAGGGAATAGTCATGGTAGAGAGGGAAAAATCATTCTTGACCATTTCTAGGAGACAAAAAAAGAGGAATTCAGCAGATAGAAGCAGCAAAGAAAAAGAACCAGATTTGCAATTCATAGAAACATCTCCTTTAACCAAACAAGCCAATGAAATCCTTAAGAGGTTGCAACAAGAAGTTTATGAAAATCCTATAGAGAGAGATTCTTATTTTTAAAATGATGAGGTTGAAGTTACTCCAGTTTCCAAAAATACCAAGGAGGAAGACCAAAACCCTTGTAGGATCATAAAGTTAACTGATAATCTAGAGGTAAGAAAAATAATGGAAAGGTACTTGAAAAGAGAGAATGAAACATATAAGACAAATAGTGAAAATTTGATTAAATAAAATGAGAAGATAATTGAAGAAATGGGAAAATTGAAAGCCAAAAACAATCTTCTTTACATACAAGCATTCAGGTGGCTTAAAGAGAAGAATTATTGGAAGGCCAAATATGAGAAACAAAAGGTTAAAAGATCAATCTGCAAGCAAGAAAAATGCAAAGCTATGGATTCTCTTCTACATGCAGTGCAGTAGGAAGTTTCAGGGTCAGGAATGGGATCAACATTAGAGCTCAAGATTTCCAAAAGGAAAAAGCAAGCATGAGCACATGCTTGAACATCAGCTTGGGTGAGATGTTGGCCCTCATTTTTTATCTCCTTTTGTTTATGAAATTGATGACGCAGGCAGGGCCTGCAATGTCCAGAATCTTCTTTGTAACCAATTATGAGTTAGAATGCCTCTCGGTTTTTGCCCAAATCAAAATCTTAATTACTGACAAATTCACACTTTGCGAAAGCTCTTCAACATATGTTTTCAAAGACCATACTCTCATAGGCGGAAGCTAATAACATGTCTTCACAATTTCTGATTAGCTTTGAAAACCATACAAGGTTCTTTTATGAAACTCAAATTTTATGTCTTAAAACAAAACTTTATGCAAAAGTGCAACTCCAATCCTTGTTTACTCGCTTTCATACCCATCATTCAATTACAAAGCCAAATCATGCACCTTTTAAGATCAAATTTCAACTCACAATCAAAGGTCAAATGTACCATGTTTTAATTCACTTGACATTGTTTATTACACAATCATTTCCACACGCAAGCTCTTCAGCAAACCATACTTTCATAACCCAAAGACTTGGATTGCATGCACATTTAAAAAAAACTTCATTTGAAAGTTTGCCCCAATCAATATTATGAAACAATCTACTTTTTTTTTTCCTCATTTGTGTGAATCACCCCAACTCCCATCTTTCATTTTTATAACGCTGGAGTTCAAAATCAAAACTCAATAAAAATATGCGCCCCTGCTTTCACTGTCCGCCGGTCTCTGTTTTGAAATGGAGTGATGTATTTTACAACAGCCTATTCAATAACACCGAACCACATAAATTTACATGGTTTCAAACTTACCTCCACAAACGTCCTCCAATTTCTGTTGCGCCTTCACAATGCTTCAATCCACGAACAGATAGTGGTGTATAACTGATTCCAAAAGTTTCGAACTTCTGAAATGTCCGGATGCCCAGTAACTACAGTGCTATAGCTTTATGCTTAGTGATCCATTGATTTTTTATTCAATACAGTCCATTACTTGATTGCAGTTGCCGTAGCTTTTGGTCCTGATTCCGCTTTTGGCTCCATACAGAATCTGAAGTCGATTTTTCTGGATCTAACGCTACATCCAGACTCAATGCTACCTCAACGCTATGATTTAAACTTATGTTCAGCGCACCTGCACACTTTCCAATCACTTAGATAACATCATTATTTAACTGTCATTCAGTGTTGCATTAACAACCAACCTGTGTGTCCTGTGACAACGTAAATTAACTGGATTTTAACTCAACCATAGCTTAGATAGTGATCGATCTTCAAAGCGTTCCATTAGCCATGAATCACCACTGTTCCATCAGTTGTATGGTGAATTTAAAAACATCGATTATACAGTTCGATCTTCAATTGACTTAAATCGATTTTTACTAGAATCGATTTCTTTCCCTTATCTCTAACACAATTACTGTTGGAGTCTGTTCATAAAATCATGACCGAACACAATCACACATTCTGTACATTTGTCATTAAAACTAAATAGATCCTCTACTTCATGATGAAGCAGCTGGGTGCTCGATTTTTTTCATTGCTGGCAATTAACCCCACAAATAGATATTTGCTGGCGCTCCACACAATTTTCCTCCGCATTGATATCAATCAAAAACATAGATTGATATACCATATACAACATAATCTCTCTCAAACTGATCTTCTTGGCCAAATATTCAACGTTCTTGGCCCTTACAAATTGCCAGAGGCTTACAGCCTTGGCTGTTCAAAACCAGCTCTCTACCACACTCTCACTCTTTCCAACTATCTCAATGTGTTTTTCTCTCAAAACCCTTTCCTATTTATACAATTTTTAAAAATGAACTAATTAAATGCTCAATCCCCTTAATATCTCAACACCACTAGAATATCTCAACAAACCCTATTATCTAGAATCCTATCCCTTCATATCCTTAACCAAATTCTCTCATATCCTTTTATTAATAAAAGGATATTTACAAAATCCTCACCTTCTCCTATTTTATAAAATATTAAAAATTATCACACCCCCTTTTAACATATTAAAAAAAAACGCCCTTGATGCTCCTGCATGAGACTCCCCATGTAAGAAAATTCATGACCACCTGGTCATAAGTCTGGATAATTATTTCCTCCTGGATCCCATATTTTATTTTGCAATATTTCCTTGCTTTTCAATTGCTTTACTGTTGTTCTTACCTGCTGTTGTCCTCCAGGTTTCCATATTTTGTGCTGTAGTGCTCCACTTGCTCTGCCTTCCAAGTCTGCTACTGTCTTCCTCTTGTTGTCTTTCCTTTTCTTTCTTTCAGCTGTCTTTCTCTGAGATATTTTCATCATTAACCTCCTTATCAACTCAATTTCTTTGTCCAGTACATCCTTTGTCTGCTGATTGTTTCCATCTCTTGATTGCTGAACTCTCATTCTTGCTTGTTCTTCACTTGTTTTGATCGCTTCCTTTTCATCCTTACTGTTGTTTTGCACCTTTTCTGCTGCTGCTACATTGTCTTTTAGAACAATTTCTTGCCTCGGTTTTCTGCATCTGCCAATTTCTTCTTGATTATTATTTATGACAACTGCTTTGTCATCCTTCTTCAGCAATCTATCCTTAACATCCTTCAGTAGATGTTCTTTCTCTTCTTCTTCCATTTGGCTATCCACCTCTACCAAATATGTTCCAGTGTCTGCAACAACATCTTCAATTATAAGACAATCATTATAATAAAAAATATAAGGCCTTTGTACCTCTTTTCCTCTTAGCAACACTTCAGTATGTTGCGTTGAATTCTCTTCTTCTGTCAGCATGTCAGTATGCTGATCCAAACTCAAAGAAGTATTGAGACTGTCAGCTAGTCTCCCCTTCTCATCAACTATTTCAATGATGTCTTCCAGCATTTGTCCACTGTAGTAAACTGATTCTTTCCCAGCCTCTTTATCATATTTTGCTTCAAAAATTTCATCTTCTGGAAGGTACTCTTTCACATCTTTGACAGCTTTAAAAGACTGCCTATCTTCTTCCAAACCTGCAATCACACAAAAATCATTAGTTTTAAAATCACAAGACCTTACGGTCTTCTTTGATGCTTCAGTCATCAAGTCTTCGGGCTGCCTCGAATCATTCATATGATTCAACTCCTCTAGCTCTTCATCACTTTCAAAAAGTAATGGTCCACTCTATGGGTAACATATCGAAACTTCAACATCTTCTTCAGCATCTTCATTTTGCTGTAGCTCAACTCTTTTGAGCTTCTCTATCCTCTGTCTGGCATCTATAACCTGTTCAAGTTCCCTTAGTTCCTTTATCAACTGCATATTCACCTGATGATTCCTCTTCTCTTGTAGCCTCTGCCACTTCAGCTTCTTTCTCATGACATAACCATGCTTCTGGCTTTCCTCACTTCTTTGCAACATCTCCATTAACACCTCAAGCTGAAATGCTATCTCAGCCTTCTCCCTCTCATATTCCTCTTTGCTTAACTGTCTCTGTATGCCAATTGCCTTGGCATCCTTCTCCTTTTGTCCTCTGTTGTGGTTTATTTCAGAACCTCTGTTACGACTGTCACTAGTCATCATCCTTTCCATCTCTATGAGTCCCTTACTCACTTTACTATGAGTTGCACTAAAGCCTCTTCAGCAGCAAGTCCTGTCCTGCCACCACTTACCTCACCAAGCTCTCCTCACTCAGTCTTTTGGCAAGCAATTGGTTCTCTATCTCCGGAACCTCCTTTGAGCACTTCTCTTTGCTCTTCCTGGGCTTCAACTCATCTGCATGTTCTAAGAACACAACTGTCCTCCTTTTCCAATCTCTATTGGAATTACTCAAGGTTTTGCCACATCTATGTTTTCACTAAGAAACTTTCACCAGTTTTCTTTATCTGTTAGCAATTCTAAACACATTGCCTTTTGGGAGTTGCAATAATACTTCAATGCAAAGAATACAATATTCTATTCAAATAAAACCATATCATCTTACCTCCAAGATCTCGTCTGATCTTGTCCTTCCATTCACCTGCACTTCAATTACCTTCAGAATCTCATCATTCCTGCAAATCTGTTTCAGCAAATCTTTATGCTTCCTCTGCACAATTTCTCGATATTCAACTACTGTCAATCAGATTTTAAAATCTGATCCTCTCTTCCAATCTTCTGGCTTGATCTGGCAAACTTTAGCTTTCAACAACAATTCCTTCTTTGCTGAGTTTCTTCCACTCAGAAATCATTAACAGCTTCTTTCATTACTATCCCTTGTTCTCCTTTGCTGAGATACTTCATTGCTGCAACCATCAATCCTCAATCCATTTCTTGTCAGTGAAACACAAATCAAAATTAAAAAAACACAATACCTGCACGATTCTTCATTCCTTCAGCTGTACTCTGGTTTGCTTTGACTGTCAGATTAGAATCTGACATCCCTTGTCTGCATGCACATCTGCTGTCATAATTTATCTCTACACTTATCGCCTGCAATTTGACAATTACTCATACAACCCATATCAAATTTTATCAATCAAAACAAAATTCTATTCTGTTCGAATGCATAACCGAGAATTACTTCTCAAGAACTTTCATACAGAGCCAAGCTCTGATACCAAATGATGACGCAGGCAGGGCCTGAAATGCCCAGAATCTTCTTTGTAACCAATTATGAGTTAGAATGCCTCTCGGTTTTTGCCCAAATCAAAATCTTAATTACTGACAAATTCACACTTTGCGAAAGCTCTTCAACATATGTTTTCAAAGACCATACTCTCATAGGCGGAAGCTAATAACATGTCTTCACAATTTCTGATTAGCTTTGAAAACCATACAAGGTTCTTTTATGAAACTCAAATTTTATGTCTTAAAACAAAACTTTGTGCAAAAGTGCAACTCCAATCCTTGTTTACTCGCTTTCATACCCATCATTCAATTACAAAGCCAAATCATGCACCTTTTAAGATCAAATTTCAACTCACAATCAAAGGTCAAATGTACCATGTTTTAATTCACTTGACATTTTTTATTACACAATCATTTCCACACGCAAGCTCTTCAGCAAACCATACTTTCATAACCCAAAGACTTGGATTGCATGCACATTTTAAAAAAAACTTCATTCAAAAGTTCGCCCCAATCAATATTATGAAACAATATACTTTTTTTTTTCCTCGTTTCTGTGAATCACCCCAACTCCCATCTTTCATTTTTATAACGCTGGAGTTCAAAATAAAAACTCAATAAAAAGATGTGCCCCTTCTTTCACTGTCCGCCAGTCTCTTTTTTGAAATGGAGTGATGTATTTTACAACAGACTATTCAATAACATCGAACCACATAAATTTACACGGTTTCAAACTTACCTCCACAAACGTCCTCCAATTTCTGTTGCGCCTTCACAATGCTTCAATCCACGAAAAGATAGTGGTGTATAACTGATTCCAAAAGTTTTGAACTTCTGAAATTTCCGGATGCCCAGTAACTACAGTGCTATAGCTTTATGCTTAATGATCCATTGATTTTTTATTCAATACAGTCCATTACTTGATTGCAGTTCCCGTAGCTTTCGGTCCTGCTTCCGCTTTTGGCTCCATACAGAATATGAAGTCGATTTTTTCTGGATCTAACGCTACATCCAGACTCAATGCTACCTCAACGCTATGATTTAAACTTCTGTTTAGCGCACCTGCACACTTTCCAATCACTTAGATAACATCATTATTTAATTGTCATTCAGTGCTGCATTAACAACCAACGTGTGCGTCCTGTGACAACATAAATTAACTGGATTTTAACTCAACCACAGCTTAGATAGTGATCGATCTTCATAGCGTTCCATTAGCCATGAATCACCAGCGTTCCATCAGTTGTATTGTGAATTTAAAAACATCGATTATACAGTTCGATCTTCAATTGACTTAAATCGATTTTTACTAGAATCGATTTCTTTCCCTTATCTCTAACACAATTACTGTTGGAGTCTGTTCATAAAATCATGACCGAACACAATCACACATTCTATACATTTGTCATTAAAATTGAATAGATCCTCTACTTCATGATGAAGCAG
The DNA here is from genome assembly GCA_034641835.2 of Pinus albicaulis. NCBI lineage: Eukaryota > Viridiplantae > Streptophyta > Pinopsida > Pinales > Pinaceae > Pinus > Pinus albicaulis. Next base: position 439,354 of record JAXQQM020083415.1, read on the forward strand.
CTGGGTGCTCGATTTTTTTCATTGCTGGCAATTAACCCCACAGATAGATATTTTTTGGCGCTCCACACAATTTTCCTCCGCATTGATATCAATCAAAAACACAGATTGATACCATATACAACATAATCTCTCTCAAACTGATCTTCTTGGCCAAATATTCAACGTTCTTGGCCCTTACAAATTGCCAGAGGCTTACAGCCTTGGCTGTTCAAAACCAGCTCTCTACCACACTCTCACTCTTTCCAACTATCTCAATGTGTTTTTCTCTCAAAACCCTTTCCTATTTATACAATTTTTAAAAATGAACTAATTAAATGCTCAATCCCCTTAATATCTCAACACCACTAGAATATCTCAACAAACCCTATTATCTAGAATCCTATCCCTTCATATCCCTAACCAAATTCTCTCATATCATTTTATTAATAAAAGGATATTTACAAAATCCTCACCTTCTCCTATTTTATAAAATATTAAAAATTATCACACCCCCTTTTAACATATTTAAAAAAAACGCCCTTGATGCTCCTGCATCAGAAATACATCTTATTTGCCATACTATCCATCTATACACCATCATATCCACCTTCTTTTGACCAATAAATGCATATACGGTTATTTAAATTAATCAATTCTTAGAAGTTTTTCTAAAAATTGAATTTTAAGTGCATTTTTGGACAGCATCAGAAATTCCCGTAATGACCTCATGGTTTGCATATTTTCAGGACACTTGGGCTCGAGCTGGATATATTTATATAAGGCTTGGGAACTAATATTAAGTGTGCACCTTTTGGTACAGTTAAACCGAGCTTTAATAGGCCCAGTTAAAGGTGGTCAAACAAGACCTGTTTTTATGGAGGATCCCTAAGAACTAGGTCAAAATTCTTATTTTGTGGTATTTTCCAGATTTTTATGGATATGATGGATGAATTCGGCCTGATTGGATAATAGAAGGATATTCATGAATATAGGAGATATTTTAGATGAATTTTTTGGATACTTTGTCTATTTAAGCCTCAAAATTTGAAGGCATTGATATGTAGAATTTGTATGACTCAACATTATTATTTCTGAGACTTTGGAGACCTAATTGAAGATTTGTTCTATTCCATTTTCTGTTGTTATATGCTGATTGATTGACTGAAGTTTTAATTAGCTGAAAACGCCTTTAGTGTGTTAGGCAAGGGTGGAGGGCCCCCACACAGAGCTAAGTGCACTTCCTAGTTTATTTCTAGTTGCAATTTATAAATTAGTTTTCTTATGCTTAACTTGTTTATTTGATTTATCCTGATGATTTATGAGTATTGATGAATATAATTATCATTCTTATTCTTCATATGAAATGACAAACGCATGTTTAAGTTAAACATTCTTTCTATCTGATTGAGATCTTAAGCTAGAATTTATATTTTCATGCTTTTAATGCTTTTTTGATTTCTTGTTCTCTAACAATAGCATTATTGATAAATGAATCTATGATGAAGGACAACCATGGCCTCTTCAGTGAAGATCCTCTTCAATTATTGTTTCATGTATCTTAATCTATTTCTCAATTAGTATTTTTTTATTTCTAATTCATGAAGTAATCTTGTTAGAGAAGGACAAACAAATCTCTTAATTTAGGAGATTCTTGTGCTTCTGATTGCACACTTGAATTTATAAATTATTTAAGTTATATTTATATTTGTAATATGAATTTCCTTAATCATTGATAAATCTGTTAAATTGATCATAACTGAAAACCATTATACTTTGGGGATGCTTCTAAGTCCTACTAGCCCGGATGATAATAAATACTTACGTTAGTTTACACAGTAAATCAACCCAAAAACCTTGTAACTAATGTATCTCTAGAATCCCTCACTCATGTATGAACTGGGATCCCACACCAACGTTTGTATTTTTTTGTTGTTTCTGGATGCCAATTTCACTATTTCTTGTTGCAAATTTCAACAAATCCCTCCCTCATCCTTGGGCATAATATACACATCCCATGGAATCAAAGGAAAGTCCTTCTATGGAACTAGTGAGATAAATTTTGGACTTGTGAAGCTTAAAGAATGAACCCAACCATTTTCATTGTCCCAGCGAATGGGAGGTCCTTGTGAGGTATTTGTGTATTCATATTTTGCATAGAACTCGACACAAACAAGAGAATGACATTTCTCGTGCTATTAATTCTAGCTTTAAGACTCAATAGAAACAAAATCACATGTTCCTCCACCTTCCAAGATTGTAAAGTATTCTTCCAAAATAGAGAAGAATTCAAGTGTAACTTGCAATTTTTGTGGCATCCTTGGTCATGAGGAAATCCCAAAAGAAACTAGAGGCATTGATTGAAGCCATGTAGTGGGACAAAATTTTAGTGCCATGCCTCCTTCAACTACTAAAATGCATGCACTTTCTACAAAATGTCTATATGCATTTTAAAATACTTGAATAATTGATTCTAGAGCCTCACATAATATCACTCATTCTCATGAATCACCTCCTTCCCCATATGATAACAACATTTTGTAAATTGAATTTGGAGTTTCTTCTCAACTTGATGTTTTAGGTTTAGGCATTGTGTAGTTAGAATTTTCCTTACTCCTAAGATTTCTACCAATCTAATCTTTATTTATTACATTTGTTGCAGTCAGGTTACTCCTGGCAGAACTAAAAGGTTGTGGAAAATCCAAACAAATGATGGGAAAAATAATTTCATTTAAAGGACTATTAAGTTGCTTCTTCAAATAATGCACTAAATTTCAATGTGTACATAACTCATGAAATAGTGGTGCAAGTGAAGTCTCAAGGATAAAATTTCTTTGGGTCACAATTTTGGAGTAAGGTATAATTTAATAGCCCTAATATTGAAAACCCTGAAAGGGCCAGAAGTTGGGCATACTCTTAACGCGTTTCAGTCAAAGATGATATCATGCATAATAACTAACGTTCCTACCAAAGAGCATACGTGTGATGAGATAAATATTTAACAGAAGAAGGATATACCCCAAACCCTACATAGTAGTAAAAATCTTCGATATACGATCCAAAATTTCTTAAATTATCCAAATTATAGTAATCAAGTTTTCAAAACAAATGCAAAAATTCATTTAGCATGTATTAGTAAAATAATGCAAGTGTGAAGAGAACCTCTCAGTCAAAATTAACTATAAAGGAACAAGGGCATATAAAGAATGGATTTTCTGGGGTATATATAAATTAATGAACTTTATTCAATTCCATAACTAAGTTGTTGTACCATAGGGTAAGAGTAAACTGTATTCTTCTTATTCAAAACTAGAAATGAAACAGGTGTAGGCAATTCATTATCTGTTGAAACAAGTGTATGCAATTCTTTATTTTCTTGCAAAATCTATGATAACGATCATGTACTCTCTGCACTATAGAGAATGATCAATATGAGTAAAATAATTTTTTATTTATAAAGAAAAAGATACATAAGTTACTTCTACTCTATGACAAAAAACTATCCCTCAAGTTAGTGAGAAGTGACTTCATGAGATTTTCCCAAAAAATTAACATAGAAAGATATATGCACACGATAGAAAGGTAGTAGTCTTTATTACTTAGTATTGTAGTGAGAAATGGCTGAATAAATGAGTAACTTACATGTTTATTCAATTTAATTTTCTTAGATTTCTATATTCAATTATCCGTATCAAATCTCTAACACAACTTTGATACCATGTAGAAATTACACCAATCGATTCAATTCTATCATGCAATGTACTAAAGCAAGATACATAATCCTTCTACAATATTTGCAGAATATAAATCATGATCGCTCAATCACATGCAGGTAAGAGAAATAAGGAAACCAATCACACAACACAATATTTTCTTGGGGAAAGGAACTTCTCAAAACACCTCCATCTTTATTTTATAATCAGCCGAGGAATCATGAAACAATAAAATGCATGTGTGCTCACAATAACCTCCAAAACTCTACCAATTGTCTGACACTGATCTAGGAAAAAATGGACCAATACATAGCCAATTTCCTGCCCACCTTCAACCTGCCTTGCTCACGCAATCCCTAGGAAAATAATTCCTATTTAATAGGAATTCCAACCTTCCTTGACTACATAATCCATTATGGGATTCCTATGGCTTTATAACTTCCCCTAGGCAGTTTTCTAATAATACAACTGATATTTTACTTACCCTTAAACTTTCTCTGAATTGGGTCATCATCAGGATTGAAATGCATGTAGCTATTAATATTTAATCATCAATTACTTGGTACATCACTACTTATGAATTAAATCTATTTTAATTCACTTGATATTCCACTAGCTCATCAATCAGTTAGAACTAGTTAAACTGATTTTAACTCAATTAATTTGAGTTAACTGATTGCACTCACACCACACTAATGCTACAACTGTAACTGGACCCTGTAAATAATAGAATCACTCTACATACCTACTCTTTGATGCTCATCTTGAAATTCTTGATCTAAATAAGTCTATGAAACTTAGTTAACTATTACAATTTGTTATGAGATAAGATTACAATTTATTTTCCAATTTATTTAAAAATTGGACACCCACATTAGCACTAATGTGTCACTGAATTCCTGACTAATGTATGATTGGAATCCCACACTAGTATGTGGTGCATTTTCTTGTTGAATTTCAACATTATTGGCCAGACTATGTAATCTTATGAAGTGAAAATGCACTGTATATGATAGAAACCTCCTTTACTTTTTTTATTTGGCTAGTATGTTAAAAAAAAATTTGAAAATGCTTTTATTCCACATGTTCTTGAATTAATTTAGAAAATTGAATTATGAAAAATAAACTTAAATCAAAACTTAATTAAGTTCTAGAAATTCAAACTAAAAATCTTGTTAGTATCTAAGGATTGATTCTGAAAAGAACTAAAATTCTAAAACCAAAAAGAAATTCTATTTTTTATGGTTTTTTGAATATTTAATGTGAATGAAACTTATCCTAAAGAAGTACTAAAACTATTTTATGATCATAAAATAAATATTTGTTTATGAAATAAAACTTAATTGAGCTCATAAGACAAAATTGATCTAAAACTGAAAAGAGGAATATTCTAAAACATATTTCACAATATCTGATCTATGATAAACTTCTACTGCATGAAGAGGAAATAAATTGATCTATGATAAAATTCTATTACATGAAGGGGAAATAAAATGATCTATGATAAAGTTCTATTGCATGAAGAGAAAATAAATTAATCTATGATAAACTACCTTTGTGTTTTAACCATATAGGAATTAAATCTATGAAAGAAATATAACATCTACTCTAGTCTTGAAAATATTCTCGAAATAACGATAACACTAAATGAAATGACAATTATAAATCTAAAAATAATTGTAATGGAAATAAGACTGAAAATAGAGCACACATATATACTACAACACATTGCAAACGCATAAAATTTTAAGCTATGTAATGGAAATTAAATAACGAAAATGAAATGAAAACCTTTTCTGTTGTAGGGGCCCTCTATAACAGATGGTTCGAATCTACTCTTGAATAACTTCTCATTATAATTCTGGAATGCTTCTTCATTCGATTAAAGGATAAAAACAAAGTTTCTAAAATATGTCACTATCTCACAATCATTCACGTTCTTTACAAAATTACTTAGTCTGCTATTTATAAAAGCCTGGCATTAAATGTCCTAAGACCCTTATGCCTTCAAAGACTAAGAAAATTTTATCTATAACTCTGAACTAAAATGAGAATTTTGTTGCTTCACAAATTTCTACGTGGCATAGCAAATCGTGAAGCTCAGACTTTCTCACTCGCTTGCTCCAGCTCCTGGTTGACCGCTCCTCTAACCATGCTCTTTGGTGATTTCTTGCTTGATTCTGGAAATATTAATAGGATAGGATCCATGAACGGATCATTTATCAACTACCCATATATTATGCTACTCCATTAATACCTTAGAACCTGTCAAACCATGGTAGTGGCTACAAAAACCGAGTTTGGCTGCAAAATTGCATTAATTTCGCAGCCAAATACAAATTTCATTATAATGATAAGGAACAATTGAAAATATGAAAAATGGATCATTATGATACCTTACCAAGTCAAAATGTGCATTTCAACACTTTTTTGAGCTTATGGTGTTGTAAAAAAGAAGGAAAGATAGTGAAAATGAGTGTCAAAATGGAGGCAGTCTCGAGGCTCCACATTCTGCCATGAGGAGACCACTACATGTCCTCATGCAAAAAAAAAAATATTGTGAGTCTTATCATGTTACTCCATCTTTCGTGAGACCTCTTCTAAAACATCTAATTTCATCTTCCTTGCCTTCCTTGCAATTACAACTACCCTTGGCTTTCTCATTAGGAGTTTATATTTCAATTTTATGACCTGCCTGCTTAGTTGTTTTCTTCTTCTTATTTAAATTTTTGTTCTTCTTAAACCATAAACCTAGATAAAAAGAGTATTTTCATTTATGGTTTTCTCAATCTGGCTTTCTAATTTCAAGTCTTCATTTTCCTGTTGAATATGCTTGTTTAGTGTCTCTAGTTCAAATATTTCTTGTTTTAGAGAATTCACAAGTAGAGGTTATTGTGGACTATGAGGCTGATCTTCAAAAAATAATGTCTTACTTGCATCTCTTTTGTCCAAAGACTCAATATAATTTATAAATTTCTTGTTGTACTGGATCAATATCTGGAGCTCTTCGATGTGGACTTTGAGTGGGTGAAATGGAAATGGGGGATGGAACCCGAAGATCTTCCTCTAAATCAACAAACTATGTTTCTTTTGAAGGTGGTTCCTTTACTGTCTTTCTGAGTCTATAGCTTCTTCTTACTGGTTGAGGAGGATTTTCAACTTTGGCCCTGCTTTTATGTATCTTATGTTGTTATGTGTTTATATATTTATCCTTCCCTTTTATGTTATCCTTGATCTAAAGCTCAAGTTTTAGCTAAAAATTTAAAGTGCTATAAATTTCTTCAAACCTAAATGACTGGATAGAGTTCGTCGCCAAGATTCTAGTGCAACTCATTTCATCAAAATCCGAGTTTGTATGGCTGAGTTATTTCCTGTTGTTCATTTTCCAAAAAAAGCAAAAAACAAGTAGAACAGGTACAGTTCTGATGTGGTAGGTACAGTCAGCAGTTGCAGGTATATCCTCCAGAAACAACCAATGATACTATGCCAGTTAGCACCACTTGATTTGCTGATGATGACTAGGGAGTGAAATTTTTTATTCCTAACTCTATGTTTAATGTTATTTAAGTTGGCATTTCATTATATGGTGGCCAATGGGGAAGGGCCACATGGCATGCCACGTACCCCTCTCCATGGCAGGCAGGTTGGAAGGTCAAATTGGTGTCATAGAAATTTTTTGGACAATGGTATGGTGGTAATATATATATATATATATATATATATATATATATATAGTGTCAACCCACCTTCACGATAGATCTAACCAAACTTGGAGGTCGAAATAACTAAATTGGCGAGGATCCAAACTTGGTAGAGGAGATTTTAAATTCAGCGGAGCAAAATTATTGTGGTGGAGTAGGGGTCGAACCCTTGACCTCACACCTGCCATTCGCGTGCCTTACCAACTCTCCTCCAAGGTGTTTCTTAACCTTATTGATCTTCGATTTCATTTAAAGTTGATATGTCCGATGGTTGGGGATTGAAGGGGAACAACCCCCTCCCCATGTGGCCGCAAACAAAGAACTAGGCACCAAATACATTCCGATAGAATTTATTAAACGCAGTTAATTAACTTAAAATGTGGTTAACCCACGTTAATATGCCATCAATCACATTAAACCGTGCTTATCACTAAACATGCTTATCCGCCATAAACTCACTTAGCGTTAATTAATCCTGGAATTAAAGTTGGCAGTTTTTCTGGAGGTGCACCAAGTTTGGCGATATTTCTAAATTTAGAAATCTAACTGGAATTCTCTCCAGTTTTGGAGGAGAAATTGGGGCAAAAATAGTTTTGGTCATAACTCACTCAATTTTCGACCAAACTGAGATCACTAAAAGTCATTCCTGGCTAATTTTCATGCGAGGAACTCAATGGAGCAGGTTGTAGAGGTAGAAGCGGTGATCTACAGGTGTTTTAGTACATTTGAAGGTTTTCAAAGGTCAGGGCCAACAGGTGTTGGGGTCATTTCCATAGCATCTAGAGTCCAAATACAACAAATAAATAGTCATTTTTGGGATATTATGTTGGAAATATTGTCATTGATGGCAAAGGAGCACAAAGGAGTAGCACCAAGACAAGGGAGCAAATCAGATTCAGATGGAATTGTTACATAGATGTCACATAGGGTTTAATGTATCAGTGAGTTGCGGTTGCCCATTTGGGGTTTTTACTATAATGGAAAACGATGGATAAGAACCACATAAATTGAATATAGAGGTTAAACCATGCGTGGAATGAATGCCAGAGAGGGTTTGAAGACTAGTTGATATCGTGAAAGTAGAATGATGGAGTAAAGGAGAATTCATAGTGCAGTGAAATGGTTTGTTTAAAAAAGTATATGGAGGAGGTGTAACGAAAGAAATTGGATGTGGAATTAGGAGTCAACGGTGCAGCAGAACCGTGAGTAGCATCACAATGAACAATGAAGGCGGTTTCAGAAAACAACAGATGGTTTTTGCGTAGCCTTTGATGGTAAGTGGTTTTATTGAAATTGAACGCGATCAAATAATATTGTGACATGTCACGGGCGCAAAACTGCCAGTTTCACGTGAATTTTGAGTGATAGGCCGCCGGGGTTAATTGAACGTGATAGTCGTTCGATCATCAACAATTGAGATCTGACAGTGTTCACACCCGAAGTTGTGAAGGGGTTAACAAAGGTGTAGACCCAATGGTATTAAAAAGGCACGTTAACTTTTATGCATCTTGGAATGCGATATCCATTGGATATACGCATAAATCGGTTGTGGAGTGCGATGAATTATCAACCATTGGATTTGATGAAAAGCGGAAGGGTAAGTTGGATATGTTGTGGGACCAGCGAAGGCAGCAGAAAAGGATAAACCTCGTGCACATCTTATGAGTGAGGTGAACGTTGATCTGGGATCAACGGTACTGCGGGGGCACAAAAATTTCGATGATTAACCCAAGGGGGTGCCTCCGAAGTTGACCCACCCATCGGGCATTGACCGAAAATCAACAGTTTTCATTCACTGCGGTAGCAAAAGACCGATGATCTTTCTGTACCGAGGAGTGCCTCCGTAGTACCATGAATCTAATTTAATAATTCGAGTGCCTTTTGAGGTTTGGTGCTATACATATTGTGGGGCCAATACATTTTGTTGACATGTTTTTTTTTAAAGCAAACATTATACAAAGAGTGGAATGATTAAAGGTGTGGGACCAGAGTCACAAAGCAGGACAGCGTAAAAAAATGGATGAGATTAAAGGAGATGTGATGCGATGGATGCAATGTGATGCAATCGCATATCGCAATCGGGGTAGGAGAAAAATCGTACAAACACAGTGGTCATAGAAAATGCGAAGTGTGATGTAATGATGTGGGGATGACATGGCAAGTGACGTGGCAGCTGACATGGACCTAACCCCACAAATCGCAAATAAATCAAGATGACGTGGTAGTGACATGGTGGTGATGTGGCAAGGTGACGTGGCACAATGACATGGAGATGACGTGGACCTGGCCTGCATATCGCAAATCGCAATATTGGAGGGGTGAATATTGTAAGAGCGAAGTTGCAATGTAATGGATAGAAGTGATGCGATGTGCCGATGCGAAGGGACACGTGGCAACACAATGCAATATCGCACATCAGTGATGCTTATGTGATAAGAATTCGTAAGTTATAGAACTTGCGATGCGATCGATGGAGGCGATGTGAAGTTCATCACATATTGCAGATCGAAAAGCTCATGATAGATATCACACAATCTTAGAAGTCATGTGATTTTCGATGCGAAGTAGCGATAAAGTCAAGTGGGACTCGATCGCATATTGCTCATTGCAAGCTCAGGACAAAGTGCGATAAAGGAGCCGGATGCGATGCAGCTCAAAACCATTATTTAAGAGATTTCAAGTCTAGGTGTATGTGATTTTCTTTCGTAAATCGTTTCGAAGAGAACAAGGAGGATTATAACATAAAACAAAAAGGAAAGTATGAACGCGGGTAGAAAGGCTCGGGTAAAGACCCGACATAGAGAAAAAGGTAGAACCAGATATTTAGAAGAGCGGTGAAGGTTGAACGTTATGGGCACGAGAAAAAGAGCCATGGTCGGGCATAAGGAGATATGATGAAACTATTAGAAATGCAATAGAATGGGTCAAGTCGAACAAAATGAGCAATTATGCAGCAGAGCTAGACTATAATAGCAAAAACTAAAAAGACAGTGACAGCAGAAAAAAAGACAAATGTATGGCAAACCAAGAGATGAAAGGGCTGAATTGAAATATATTTGTTGTAACCTTAAATGTAAATGAATTAATTATTTTTATTGTATGTGATGCAAAGGCAAGTCTCCATAGGCAAAGAAAAACTCCACTGTAATACAAAAATATATACATTCTGTTATATCATTCTGAATGTGTTGGACAAGTAAATGAGAAGGGGGAAGGCAAAGAGACATACATGTTCAAATTCCCTGTGGAATGCAAACAGTTATGAGGTGATCTCTATAAATAATGTTACCAACATATGCATAAATATAGAGAGAGAGAATGGAGAAAGAGGTCAGAGAGTGTAAGAATAAGAAGGAGCAGAGAGAGGAGTTGTGAAGATCCAGAGATGATATAAAGAAAATTTGAAGGCTGGAAGGATAGCAGTAAAGGAGGAAAACAAAGCTGATATCCAGGTAAATAAACATATGATTTTATTGTAGAGTGAGGAAGTTGGTGCTTCCATATCAAGTTTTAGCTTCATAGATGTCCAGTTGTAGCTGGCTGAGGTAGGAGCCTCCTGCAGGTTGTAGCCTACAGAAAATAGATGGGATTTGGAGCTTCCTTGCAAGTTGTAGCTTGTAGAATTGAGGTAATAGCCTCTTGTAGGTTGGAGCCTACAGAAAATCAGTGGTGAGAGGGAGTTGGAGCTTGCCTTTGCATGAAAACAATAATAAGATGAGGTTTTCTCCCTTATGGGTTTCCACTTATATCTGTTTTCTATGTGCATGATGATTATATGTTGATATTCTGTATTTAATCTACTTAATACCTGCTGCTCACTTATTAAGAGTGTTGTTCCATTGTATATTAGGTTGATCATGAAATGAAGATGTAAATAAGTGTAAAAGAAAGTTTTACAAGACCATGATTGCTTTAAACCGATTCACCCCCCCTCTCAGTTTAACCAAGGGTTCAACAATTGGTATCAGAGCAGGTTCCTTCAGTATCATTTTAACAACTGGAAGGAGATTCTTGGTCCCAAAGATGACTAGTCTAGAAGGATGCTCAAAAAATAAAGCACCTCTGTTTACTGGCACAAACTATACCTTCTGGAAAACAAGAATGAGGACATACATAATGTCTCTAGGAATAGAAGTTTGCACTGTGATGGATTTGGGATATGCCCCAATGGAGTCTGACATAGAGAAAGAAGGAAAACAAGATTTTATAGCGAATGCCAAAGCCATGAATGCTCTTTTAAGTGGTCTATGTGAGGCAGAATTTATCAAATTAATGCACAACAAGAATGCCAAAGAAATACGGAATATATTAGAAAGTATCCATGAGGGAGATAGAAAGGTGAAGGCTGCCAAGATACAAGTCTATAGAGCCCAGTTTGAAAATATAAAAATGTATGAAGAAGAAGATGTTGCCAGCTTCTTCTTAAGGGTTGCAGAAATTGTAAACAACATGAAAGCTATAGAAGAAACCATTAGAGAATGTGTAATTGTACAAAATATATTGAGATCTTTACCATCCAAGTTTAACCCCAAGGTTTCTGCCATAGAAGAAACAACTGATTGGGAAACATTGACCGTGAACCAATTACTTGGAAACTTAACAGACTATGAGATGAGACTTCCACAGAGGAAGTGAAATGTAAGGGAGGTAGCCTTTAAGATAGAGAAGAGCAAAGAAGAAAAAGAAGATACATGCTCTTGCTCTAATGAAGAAGAGGCCAAATTTTTCAGAAGATTGGATAGAGGCTCAGGCAAGTAAAAGGTAAAATTCCATTTAAATGCTTTAACTGTGGAAGAGTTGGGCAATATGCATCTAAGTGTCCTCTTACGAAAACAAAGAATCAGACTCAGGAGATAGAGAAAACCAAAAAAAATAACTGGAAGAAAGGGAAGAGATTCAATAGAAGATCATTTTATGCTTAGCAAGATAGCAGTGCATCTAAAAACTCAGATGAATCCTCAAATGAAGAAGGAACCTCTAAATTTTTGTTGATGGCCAAGGAAGAGTCTGAAGGATTCCTTCTAGAAGATGAGGAAGAAGGTGAGGTAGATCTTGAGGGGGAGCTAAGAAGTGCCCTGGAGGAAATAGATAGACTTAAACTCAAATGAAAAAAACATAAAGACATTCTCCTCAAATGTGTAAAAGAGGTACCAAATTCAGAAGACCTCATTCAATTGAAAGTACAACTTGAAGAAGCTAAGAAGGTGGAAGACATTCTGCTAAAGCAAATTAAAGATAAACATCAAGAGCAAGAGAAATTGGAAGAAGAAGTGGTATAGCTGAGAAAGAAACTAGAAAACACCCAAAGAGAATTATCAATGAACACTCCTTGAATGACAAGCACTGAACAGTTGGACAATATTCTTAATGCTCAAAGGTCTCCTCTCATAAAGGTTGGGATAGGATAGGAAGGAGAAACTAGTAAGTCCAAGGTAGAAGATAACAAGAATATCATTTTTGTACAAGTTGTAAAGGATAATGAAGCAGCTCAAAAGGGAACTACAGAAGCAGAAGCCAGCAAGAACTTGATGTGTGATGAAACAAATAGAAACAAGCAACAACATCAAGAGACAAGGAACGAAATGAAGAAATAGTCAGCTGAAAAAGGCTCTTGCAATCCTGAATATGAATTGAATAAATTCGGAAGCTGTCAAAAGAGATTCTTTCCTCCTATGAGAAATATCACTTGTTTTTTTTTCCACAAGCTGGGACATATTTCTGCATACTGTCAGACAAATATAATCGACTTCAACTAGCAAAAGATGTAGAAATTGAAAAGACTACCTCAAGCAAACAAATGGAGAGGACAACCCTTCACCAGGTACACTAATCATTTCCATGGGTATTGTTTTTGTTGTAAGGGGTTTTTCCATAAAGCCATGGAGTGTAGAACATATAGACAAAGATTGATGTTCAAAACCTCAAGAGGATTTATGAACAATGGAGAGTTCACTAGTACACATAATCCATTTAAAAATATAATCAAATGCTTTATGTGCCATAAAATCAGACACATGTCTTCCAAATTTCCTCTCAAAGAATGTGGTCCATCTTCTCAGAAAATGTGCCAAACAAATAGCTGCCTTCAGTGGAAAAAGAAGTTGAATAAGTGTGACCTAGCTCTAATAGCTCAAGATCAGAAAAGCCAATGGTATATGGACAGTGGATGCTCAAAGCATATTACTGGAGATCGAAGCAAGTTTGTAACCTTTGATGAAAAGAAATCTGGAAATGTAACATTCGACAATGATAAAGCAGGGAAAATCAAAGGAAAAGGCTCAGTCAGTCTGAATAATGGAAGAGGAAAGGCTAAAGATGTACTATTTGTGGATGGGCTGAAAGCCAATCTGCTAAGTGTTAGTCAAATGTGTGATAAAGGCTGTGAGGTCCTCTTCAGAGCCCAAGATTGTGAGGTAAGATCAAGCACCACAGGAAAGACCTTGATCAAAGGCATTAGAGCAAAAAGTAATGTCTATATAGTGGAAGAAGAGAATGAGGCATGCCACATAAGAAAACTTGATGAATCATGTTTATGGCATAGAAGACTGGGACACCTAAAGTTTGACCACATCATCAGTCTGAGCAAGAAGAATGCAGTCAGAGATATTCCAGCAATAAAGAAGCCTACAAATACGATAGTAAATCCTACCAATTGGGCAAACAGACCCACACATCTTTCAAGACCAAAGATGAACTATCTACAAGTAGGCCACTTCAACTTGTTCACATGGACCTGTGTGGACTTTCAAGAACTAATGCACCTGGTGGAGAATCTTATTTCATGCTAATAATAGATTATTTTACCAGATTGACGTGGGTGGAATTTCTCAATATAAATCTAAAGCAATTGATAAATTCAAGATATTCAAGGCATTGGCAGAAAATCAAACAGGATGCAAGATAAAATGCATCATATTAGACAGAGGAGGTGAATTCACAGACTATGATTTTGCAGACCTATGCAATGAACATGGGATAAAACAACAGTTTACAATTGCAAGTACACCTCAATGGAATGGAGTGGCAGAAAGACAAAACAGGACAGTACAACAAATTGCAAGAGCCATGATGCATGAAAGTAACATTCCCCAAACCTATTCGGCATAAACAGTACACACAGTTGTTCATATTCTCAACAAAGCCCATCTAAGAGAAAATTATGATAAGACTCCTTACGAATTATGGCATGGTAAAACAACATTAATCAAGCACTTTAGATTATTTGGAAGCAAGTGTTTCATAAAAAATAATGATGAAAAACTGGGGAAGTTTGATGCAAGAGCTGATGAAGGAATATTTTTAGGATATGCATCCAAGAGTAAGGGTTACAAGTGCTACAAAAAAATACTTCACAAAATTGTGGAAATCATTCATGTAATATTTGACGAGGATCTACCAAACAAAAAAAGAGGCACAAGATGTACCAATCCTCCAAATGATCATGAAGATGAGAACCAAGATAATGATGAACTGAGCAAGACAATAGAAGATACTGAATTAAACTCAAAAGATCCCTCAAGACACTCTCAAAAGAACCATCCAGAAGATCAAATCATTGGGGACAAGAGTGTGGGAGTCTAGACAAGAAGATAGCTTGTTGAACAGACAGAAGAAGTATACCTAGCCATGCTATCTCAAATAGAGCCAAAGAAGTTCGAAGAAGCCAGCAAAGACAAAAACTGGGTAAATGCTATGAATGAAGAACTGGACCAAATTGAGAAGAATAATATGTAGAAATTTGCTGAATAATGATTAATTATCCACCGAGACTATCCTGATCACATACAATTCGAATTTATATGCAACACATAATCTCTTCCACTCAGATCAACTCAGATCATCACACATGCGGAAAATAAAATCAAGCGATAACACATCAAATCATCATACACATTAACACAGTATGTATGGGGAAAGCTTATAGCTGAAAACCCCGCAGCTATTGTGTATATTATAATGGAGAAATCATGTAACAAACTCAGTACAATACTCCTCACAGGTACTCATTACTATCTCATGAAGTTACACACAAACTAGCTCATTTTTTAACAGGTTACTGGCTCAAAACTCACTGCCAATTGCCTTGCCTCTATTGTGAAATCCAGGCCTGTCTATATAGAGATCCAAGGTTCGAATATCCTTGGCTTGAAAGTGCAATCATCATGGGAAATTCCTCCAAGTGTGGTGCAAATCTCATGCACAACTGATGTCGCCACTGATAGCTAACTCCACCCTTTCATCTACCTCTTTCACTGGTCTCCACCGAACTGATCATGCACTGTAGTGAACTGATGTGTTCTTGAGTTGAATAATGAGTTACTAATTAATGAATTAAATAATATTTAATTCACTCCACTCATAACTAGTTGATTAGCTAGTTAAACTAATCTCAACCATTTCAACTAAATTAAACCGAACACAACTCCACTAGCTGTCTCATTAACTCCACCAAACTTCTGCCACTGAAGTCCTAACTGAATTCAACCATGCATGTGCCATCAAACCCTTGGGAATAGCGTAATTCCTCTGTCAGATGCATGAGCCACTTCCAAGGCTCAAACTGAAGTTCTCCAAGAGAGTAAACTGAAGTTTATAGTCCAAATATTATTAAGGGTAAATAATATTTGACTTCCCTATTTTAAGGAGAGGCAGTCTAAAAATAGACTTCGACCTATAGGTTCAAAAAATAGAGTCCCATCTATTTTTACCAACATGACCAATACTCCAAGAATAACATACCGCAATCCCCGGACCATGCTCCATATGTCTAAAAATAGACATAGTCTAAAAATAGATTTTGCGCCAGAATTTGCCTGCAGGCCCACTTAGTGAAGGCGACTTCATTTCACTAAGCTCCATCATCTTGCTGCATTTTCAACACAATACCTGGGAATTAATTACAAGACCCACTGGGAAAAATGTCATTGGCACAAAATGGATATTCAACAATAAAATGAATGAACAAGGGCAAGTAAACAAAAATAAAGGCAGACTTGTATGCAAAGGATATTCACAAATTGAAGGTCTTGATTAGGATGAAACCTTTTCCCCTGTAGCCAGAATGGAAGCAATCAGAATGTTTTTGGCCTTTGCATGCTATCATGATTTCAAGGTATATCAAATGGATGTGAAGTCTGCCTTCCTGAATGGAGATCTAGAGGAATAAGTCTACATGGAACAACCTAAAGGATTCTCATTAATAGATAAACATGACTATGTGTGCAGATTAAATAAATCCTTATATGGTCTGAAACAAGCTCCTCATGCATGGTATTCAAGGCTAGACAAATAATTACAAAAACAAGGATTCAAGAAAGGAGGAGTAGTGTATGTAGATGACATCATGTTTGGAAGCAACAAAGATGAGCTAGCAAAAGGATTTGCTGAAGAAATGAAATCACAGTTTGAGATGTCAATGATTGGAGAGCTCACCTTCTATTTAGGAGTTCAAATTCAACAAAAGAACATAGGAATATTCATTTTGCAAGAAAAATACTTAAGAGAAAGGTTGAAAAGGTTTCAAATGGAAGACTGCAAACCTGTGTCAACTCCCATGATCACTGGATGAAAACTATGTGCTAATGATGGATCAACAGATGTAGATCAAAAACTTTACAGATCCATGATAGGAATTCTGCTATACCTAATAGCTTCTAGACCAGACATTATGTTGGCAGTAAGACTTGTGGCAAGATATCAAGCAGCACCAAAACAAAATCATTTACTTGCAATCAAGAGAATATTTAGATATCTACAAGGTACTTCACATTATCGCCTGTAGTATCCAAAAGGAAAAAGCTTCACATTGACAGCATACACAGATGCAGATTTGGCCAGTATAAGTGGAGGTGCATTTTATTTGGGAAAAATTCTGGTGGCATGGCTAAGCAAGAAGCAAACTTATACCTCTCTATCTACAGCAGAAGTAGAATACATAGCAGCAGCAGCATGTTGCACACAAGTAATGTGGATGAAACAAACTCTCCAATACATGAAGGTAAGCATTGATGAACCTATTTCTATCAAATGTGACAATAAAAGTGCAATAAGTATATCAAAAAATCCTGTACTTCATTCAAAAACAAAGCACATCCCAATAAAGTGCCACTTCCTTAGAGAACAAGTAGCACATAAATTATTAAAGTTGGAATATGTACCAAACAAGGACCAAACAATAAACATATTCACAAAACCTCTTGCTATAGAACCATTTGAATATCTAAGACACAAACTAGGGGTAGTTTCTGCAGATGTTACTCTCTAACATGATCAGAAATAATAATAAAAAAGGCTACATACAAGTAACAGGATCAGAATGGAAGTCAATTGATAATCAATATCATATAAGAAAGCATCATTCCAGGGGGAGAGCAGTAAAAAAAAATTGTCACAAAAGAGCTAGAGCAGTGCATGGAACAGGTCCTCAAGATCAGAATATTATGAAAAGACAGAACCCACACTGCGAAAAGTTCAACCCTTTGCCATTGATGTCAAAGGGGGAGGAAAAGAAAGCAAAATAAGAAAGGGTCTTCTGAAAAGCAAGTAGAGGAAGTCTTGGAGGAAGCATTGGAGAATTTTCATCAATACCAAAGGGGGAGACTGTTGGAAATATTGTCATTGATGGCAAAGGAGCACAAAGGAGCAGCACCAAGACAAGGGAGCAGATCAGATTCAGATGGAATTTTTAGAGAGATTTCACACAGGGTTTAATGTATCAGTGAGTTGCGGCTGCCCATTTGGGGTTTTTACTGTAATGGAAAACGATGGATAAGAACCACAGAAATTGAAGATAGAGGTTAAACCATGCGTGGAATGAATTCCAGAGAGGGTTTGAAGACTGGTTGATATCGTGAAAGTAGAAAGATGGAGTAAAGGAGAAGTCATAGTGCAATGAAATGGTTTGTTTGAACAAGTATACAGAGGAGGTGTAACAAAAGAAATCAGATGTGGAATTAGGAGTCAACAGTGCAACGGAACCTTAAGTAGCATCATAGTGAACAGTGAAGGTGGTTTTGGAAAACAACAGATGGTTTTCACATAACCTTCGAATGGTAAGTGGTTTTATTGAAATTGAACGCGATCAAATAAGACTGTGACACATCACGGGTGTGAAACCACCAGTTTCGTCTGACTTTTGAGTGATAAGCCAATGTGGTTAATTGAACACGATAGCCATTCGATCATCAACAATTGAGATCTGACAGTGTTCGCACCCGAAGTTACGCAGGGGTTAACAAAGGTGTGGAACTGATGGTGTTAAAAAGGCACGTTAAATGTTATGCATCTTGGAATGCGATATCTGTTGGATATACGCATAAATCGGTTGTGGAGTGCAATGAATTATCAACCGTTGGATTTGATGAAAAACGGAAGGATAAGTTGGATATGTTGTGGGACTAGCAAAGGTAGCATCAAAGGCTAAACCTCGTGCAAATCATATGAGCATGGTTAACGTTGATCTGGGATCAACAGTACCGCGGGGGCACAAACAGTCCGATGATTAACCCAAGGGGGTGCCTCCGTAGTTGACTCGCCCATCGGGCGTTGACCGCAAATCGATGGTTGTCATTCACTGCGGTAGCACAAGCCCGATGAACTTTCCATACCGAGGAGTGCCTCCGTAGTATCGTGAATCTAATTTAATAATTCGAGTGCCTTTTGAGGTCCAGTGCCATAAATATTGTGGGGCCAATACATTTTTTAACATGATTTTTTTTAAATAAAACAGTATATAAAGAGCGGAATGATAAAAGGTGTGGGATCAAAGTCACAAAGCAGGATAGCGTAAACAAACGGATGAGATTACATATCACAATTAGGGCAGGAGAAAAATCACACAAACACAGTGGTCACAGAAAATGCTAAGTGTGATGTAATGACGTGGGGATGATGTGGCAATATGATGTGGCAGCTGACGTGGACGTGACCCCACAAATCACAAATAAATCAAGATGACGTGGCAAGATGACCTGGCAGTGACGTGGCAATGACGTGGCAAGGTGACATGGAGATGACGTGGACCTAGCCTGCATATCGCAAATCGCAAGATCGGAGGGGTGACGATCGTAAGAGCAAAGTTGCGATGCGATGGATAGAAGCAATGCGATGTGCCAATACAAAGGGACACATGGCAGCACAACGCAATATCACACATTGACGATGCTTATGTGATAAGAATTCATAAGTTATAGAACTTGCGATGCGATCGATGAATGCGATGCGATGGAGGCGATGTGAAGTTCATCGCATATCGCAGATCGAAAATCTCAGGAGAGATATCGCACAATATTAGAAGTCATGTGAGTTTTGATGCGAAGTAGCGATAAAGTCAAGTGGGACCCGATTGCATATCGCTCATCGCAAGCTCAGGACAAAGTGCGATAAAAGAGCCGGATGTGACGCAGCTCAGAACCATTATTTAAGATATTTCAAGTCTGGGTGTATGTGATTTTCCTTTATAAATCGTTTCGGAGAGCAAAAGGAGGATTATAACATAAAACAAAAAGGAAACTATGAACATGGGTAGAAAGGCTCGGGTAAGGACCCGACACAGAGAAAAAGGCAGAACCAGATGTTTAGAAGAGCGATGAAGGTTGAACGTTGTGGGCACAAGAACAAGAGGTATGGTCGGGCAAAAGGAGATATGATGACACTGTTAGAAATGCAATAGAATGGGTCAAGTCGGACAAAATGAGCAATTATGTAGCAGAGCAAGACTATAATAGCAAAAACTGAAAATATAGTGACAGCAATAGAAAAGACAAATGTATGGCGAACCAAGAGCTAAAATGGTTGAATTGAAATATATTTGTTGTAACCTTAAATTTAAATGAATTAATTATTTTTATTGTATGTGATGCAAAGGCAAGTCTCCGTAGGCAAAGAAAAACTCCACTGTAATACACAAATATATACATTATGTTATATCATTCTGAATGTGTTGGACAAGAAAATGAGAAGGAGGAAGGCAAAGAGTCATATCTGTTCATTTCAAATTCCCTGTGGAATGCAAGCAGTTATGAGGTGATCTTTATAAATAATGTTACCAACATATGCATAAAGAGAGAGAGAAAGAGATAGAATGGAGAAATAGGTCAGAGAGTGTAAGAAGAAGAAGGAGCAGAGAGAGGAGTTGTGAAGATCTAGAGGTTATATAAAGCAAATTTGAAGGCTAGAAGGACAGCAGTTAAGGATGAAAATAGAGCTGATATCCAGGTAAATCAGCATATGATTTTATTCTACAGTGAGGAAGTTGGTGCTTCCATATCAAGTTATAGCTTGATAGATGTCCAGTTGTAGCTGGCTAAGGTAGGAGCCTCCTGTAGGTTGTATCCTATAGAAAATAGATTGGAGTTAGAGCTTCCTTGGAAGTTGTAGCTTGAAAAATTGAGGTAGTAGCCTCCTGTAGGTTGGAGCCTACAAAAAATCAGTGGTGAGAGGGAGTTGGAGCTTGCCTTTGCATCACAATAATAGTAAGATGCGATTTTCTCCCTTATGGGTTTCCACTTATATCTGTTTTCTATGTGCATGATGATTATATGTTTATATTTTGTATTTAATCTGCTCAATACCTGCTGCTCACTTATTAAGATTATTGCTCCATTGTATATTAAGTTGATCAGAAAATGAAGATGTAAATAAGTGTAAAAGAAAGTTTTACAAGACCATGACTGCTTTAAACTGATTCACCCCCCCTCTAGGTTTAAGCAAGGGTTCAACAGATTATAATGTTATAAATTTACTGGAACAGGTTCCAAGATGTTTTGAAGTTTTTAACAGCAATTTGAGCACACTTTAAGCTAATAAAAAGGTCACACTATGAAGCTGGACCAAGGAGATGTAGCCCCGGAGGGGTAAAATCGTTTATGAAAATTCTCTATGTTAAGCTTTGTTATATGTGCTTGTTGTGTTTACTATTTCTTATGTTCTTTCATTCAAAAATATTCTTTTTAAGCTTGTGACAAACTCATAATTTAACTAAGTACATTGTTTTCCAATCAATAACCAAAATGTCAAGCCATGAAGGAGCTCATGGAAATTCTGAGGAAGAGGATGTCAAGAAGGAGTTCAAAGAAATGAAAAGGATTCTAAAACTTATGTATGAAGCTTTTATGGAAAAGGAAGCTAGAGAAGGCTCAAAACACCATCATAAATAAGAACCTTCAAACAGTAAAAAGGAGGAAGAAAGGAGCTCAAAATCTAGTGGTGGAAACCAACCTCCTCCTCCACCACCATCATCATCATCATCATCATCATCATCACCATCCTCATCTATATATTCATCTTCCAAATCCACTACAAAAACTCATACCCATACTGATTCCAATATCCAAAAAGGTAAGACTACATTACTCAAGTTGGACATCAAATTTGAACTTCGTACATATAATGGAGAAGTTACTGCTGAAAAATTAGATAATTGGATTCTTCAATTAGAATTTTACTATAGAATTCAAACTTTGCAAGAAGATGATATTAAAATCCAATTGGCTTCATTAAGGCTAGAAGGAGCAACATTAGTTATGTGGGAGGCAAATACAAAAGAGAAAATGTGCATCCATGGTAAGATTTTTATTACTTGGGTCGAATTCATTTCTTCCATTAAGAGGAAATTCTATCCATTAGCCTATATGCAGAAAGCAATAATGAGTTGGAAAAACTTTAGACAACTAAAAGTTCAAAGTGTCCATGAGTATACACAAGATTTTAGGAAAAGGGATTTATTACTTGGAGTAGACTTAAATTCACAAGACACACTCTTGAAGTATATAGGAGGTCTACATTCCTACTTAAAACATATTATTCTCATACTTAACCCAAATAACTTAGGTGAAGTATGTGTGCAAGCCATGCATCTTGAAGCAAGGGGTAAATACATTTCTGAAGAGGGTAGTAAGAAGAAGCCATTCAAGGGTAAGGGAAAGGAGGAAAATGGAAGGGAAAGAAGAAAGCCAATGTGAATCAAGAATGGGAGAAAATAACATGCAAACGTTGTTCCAAAGAGGGGCATGATGAAGCTCACTATTGGAAATTACATCCTGAACTAATACCAAAGAAACCAAATAAAAAAGGGAAACAAAAGATGACTGACACCACACAAAAATATCTTGGATCTGATTCAGGAGATGAAACCAAGATAGTTTCCATGGTTAGCAAAGGAAAGGAAGAAATTGCAAGTTCTAGTACTTCAAACAGTCACAATAACACTTCAAATGAGGATACAATGATAGAATTATTCCATGTTAGAGTAATTTCTAATCATACAAAGATTGATGCATTATTTGATACAGGGTCACAAGCAAACTTGACTTCAGAAGACTTAGTTAAAAAACAGAACCTTGAAACTACACCTCATCATAAGCCATACACTTTGGGTTGGATAGTTAACAATGCAAATTTATAGGTGACAAGGAAATGTATTTTCAGATTTTCTATTACTGCAAACATTTTCAATGAAGTTGCGTTAGATGTTGTACCACTTGATATTTCAGGGATTATCTTGGGTAGTCCATATTTGTATGACAGGAAAACAGAATTCTACCGTCATGAGAACAAATTGTAAGACACACAACACGCAAACTAGAAAAAAACTTCAACAATATATTAATGAATGTCTCAAGGAATGATGTACAATGTGTACACATATAAATACATCAAGAAACTATTGAATCATTTCCTCAAGTTTCTTCGACTCTAATAACCAATTACCTAACACAAACTATTCCAAGGATTAGTTGCCTAACATTCCCCCCTTAATCCGAATGAATATACCAAAGTCCAAGAATGAGAGCTCAGAATGAAGAAATGCATCTCAGCCAAGAGCTGAATGTCTCTCGGAAATGGTTTTCAAGGATGACCATAAACCTAAAATGGGAGAACTCAATGTCTCCACCAACACTAATTCTGGAACCTACATCTTAGTTCTCAGAACCAAAAATGTGGTTTTAATATGACCACAAACTCTAGAACTGTCACAACAGTTCCTCTTACAATTCAAAATATAGAAGTGCTCGCTTAGAAATAACTCAATCAACTGACGTTGTGGCTCAGGATGTGGATCACTGACTCAGGCTCTCTTGACATATCGAACTTGAACCTGTAGCAGACCACCCACCAGCAAATCCCCCCTTGTTGGATACAAGATGAGAAATATTCATCATCACTGCAAGACTCGTCACTCTCGAACAAATTCTTCGATATGATCTGTAGATCTTCTTGGTTGCTTTCGTCCATTCCCAAGAAGCAATCCATCCAAAACTTAGCTTCTCTCTTGCAGTGCTCTTCCTTTTGGAACATCTATTTGACTCATGATTTCACTTTCCATAATGCTCGCACGGGTGAAGATCAAAACACTGATATTTCATATGTCCAACTCTGTTACACTGCTGGAATCTATCAACCTATTCTGGAACAACACCATCCAGAATACCTACACTTCGAAATTTTATAGGTTTAGAAAAGTCTATAATGTGAAAAGATACATCACTATTTTAACCAAGACGGATTCTATGTTTATTATGTGTCATATATTCCCATGGTCTTATAATAGGTTTCACATCAACACTTCTAACTGCGTCCAAATTTTCACACGAAATCACTTCATTTCTCTGATCCTTCTTTGAATAATGATCAAGCTCAAACAAATTGTTGTTCTGAACAAACACTAGTTCAGAATCAAAAGTTTTCTTTTGATGTTTGTCTCACTATAACTGCAATTCTAAATCCAAGAATTCAATTTTGCTTTTAGAATTTTTCAAACATGATTGGATATCACAGAGCATGTGCTTGCTGACTTGGACATTGTTATTGACAGAAGATAACATTAAATTGGTTAATAATTGTACTAAATAATTATTTTTTCCATTTTCTCCAACAATCAACTTTGAAAAAAAAGGGGTGTCGGCTACCACTGAAAATGAACCCAATACAAACAAATTTTCAATGATTTAACCAGATGTGAAGTTCAACCGATCATGTGCCCATTTTACAGGCAACTTCAAAACACAAATTATGGCCAAATGTGCAGGAAAGGAGTCAATCAAAGTTGGGAGGTTCAATAAGTGACCTTTAAAATAAAGCCCCATACATGTTCTTCCTCCTAAAAATTTTGTAATAAGGCTTTCTCTGCATTATCTAATGAATTTGTGAACCATTAAAAATAATGCTACAAATGTGACTCCACCATTATATTATCTTTGAATTTTCAATCTTCAACAAATCGATCCATGACAAGTTTGTGCACTAGCAATGGTATTCACTTCAAAAAAAAACTTTCAAAGCCTTCAAAGTTAAAACAAACTTTCCCTGCGATAAACCCATTGTCATATCATACCAATCCTTCCTACCAATCATGTAATTAAATAAATCACCTTTCATTTAAAATATTTTAACCTCATATCAATCCTTTCTGCCAATAAAATATTTTTAACTTCCAATCTCGATATTTTCCATAAAAAATAAAAGTACTTTCCACTTTTGGTGTGAAGATCATGCACGAAGAATAAAAAATTAAAGACAACACTTCATAATTCCATAAAATTATAAAACCCTTGTTATATAGTTCTCAAAAAATATTGCCATCTTATTTTGGCATCTCTGACAAAATTGTTTCAAAACATATTGGCATCTCTGATCGTGGATGAAACTATTTCAAAACATATTTCTACAGGAAAATGCACATGGAGGATGCCTATGGGGAAGCTGCAACAAATCATGTCTTACTTCGATGTTAGCAAAATAAACAACAATGCTTCCCATGCTTGAACACCAGTTCATAAAAACACTACAACGAAGGCTATGTTTCAGCCACAGTTTTAAATCTAATGCATAGCTATGTGAGTTCCCATGGACATTTTGTCAAACATTTACACTACTTTCGAGTATTCATCAAAAACTTGAGATTCAAAAGCTTCGGCAAGTACTCTGGGAAACACATACCTTAAGTGCATAAAATTCACCCAACACTTCTTGCAAACATATCAACAAACACATACTAGGTACCAGTAGCACTTTGGCACAAATTTTGTGGATATAAAAAAAGTGCCAAGAGTTCTGAATAATTATGCTACTGCTCGAAATCAAAGGCAGCACTGTGACAAAATCACAGTCCCACACAGCAGTTGTATAACCACCAAATTCATTAGGAACAATCTTCAGACCACAATTAAAATCTTTCAATACAGTTGCAATTGGTAGAATTGATTTTTTTTTTTATGACACTGTTAAAGAAACCAAACTCATTCCAAACCCCTCATTTTCATAAATGATTCAATCATTTCAGATTTTCTTTTTTTTTTCAAATCAAGTACAATTCGAGTTTCAACACATGTTTGAAAATGACTGTCAGTGCAGGCTCAGGCACAAATTTCAAATCAATTGTTTGTTCAAGCTTGGAGAATAGTTGGCAGATTTGGCACAACAGAATGGAAAAATCTCATCTTTACAAAACATCAAATCTTGGGATGTATACGAAGGCCATGGCATGTTGAGCCATAAAACCAATCTATGAATTCAGAATATGCCATCAATACTAAATTCAAATGTGGTTTCCAATATGCTGAGAGCAGATTGAGAAAGAAAAAAATGAGGAGAAAAAATATCACTTATGGTCCTGATGACAAAACAAATCTCAAGTGCCCTAGAATTTTCGTTCCTCTTCAGTGGGGCCCTTCACTCCAGTTCTTTAACTTAATATTTGTTCCTCTTTCACAATTTCTGGGAGTTACAATTTCGATCAATCACTTTCATCGCACCAAACACCATTTCTTGTGATCATAAATGTAGTTACACATGTTATAAAGGCCCCATTAACTTGACATCATGGCCACAAAATTAGTGGCAAGATTCAATAAACTATCAAAAGGCTGATAAACTACTCACTCACGCTTTCAATCAACAGAGCATCTTACTCCCTCTGATACCATTGTAAGAAAAACAACACACAAACTGGAAACAAAGTTCAACAATATATTAATGAATGTTTCAAGGAATGATGTACAATGTGTACACATATAAATACATCAAGAAATTGTTGAATAAGTTCCATAGGTTTCTTGGACTCTAATAACTGATTACCTAACACAAACTAACCCAAGGATTAGTTTCCTAACACAATTATCATTTGATCAAATATGGAGTGGAGTATATTGTGAGAGCTCATCGCAAGAAATCTAATATCTCTTTAGTTAATGCAGGGAAAATGAAGAGGCTAGTAAATGCAAGTAAAAATTTTGTGCTTCTTATGATAAAGAAAAGGGAAGATGTTAACTATGAATCTTTCGAAGGATGTGATGAAAAATTGAAATCTTATTTTTTTGATTTGATAAGTCAGCATAGCGAGATGTTTCAAGAACCAAAGGGGTTTCCACCCAAGAGAGGAATTCAACAAGAGATTCAACTACAGCAGGATGTTCCACTTCCGAATATTGGTATGTATCGCATGTCAATCATGGAAAGTTTGGAAATCAAGAAGAAAATCCAAGATTTTCTGAATAAAGGTATCATACACCCATCTAATTCTCCATGTGGTTCTCTAATATTTTTGGTTCCAAAGAAGGACGGGACTTGGCACATGTCTATCGATTTCTGTGCACTGAAAAAAAATCATGGTAAAGAATTGCTACCCACTTCCACATACCGATGATTTGCTTGATCAGTTAAAGAATGAAAATTATTTCACTAAGTTAGATTTGAGAAGTGGTTATCATCAAGTTAGGATAGTTGAATAAGACATTTGGAAAACTACTTTCAAGACTAGAAAAGGAGTGCATGAGTGGTTAGTTATGCCACTTGGCTTAAAAAATGCACCAACTACTTTTATGAGAGTGATGAATGATGTATTTATACCATTTCTATATTACTTTTTCATTGTTTACTTAGATTACATACTCATATTCAACAAATCAAGAGAAGAACATGTCATGCATGTGAACAAGGTACTTGATGTTTTCAGAAAAGAGAAATTATTTCTTAAGATGTCAAAGTGAAAGTTTAGTAAGACTTCATGGGTATATTTGGGACACAAAGTTGGAGGAGGTGAATTGAAGAGTGATCCTTCCATATTTGAGGTAATTTTGAATTGGCCCAAGCCCAATACAGTTACTGAGGTAAGAATATTTTTGGGGGCAACACAATATTGGAGGAAATTTATTGCTAATTTTTCTTCAGTTACAGCACCCTTACATGCATTGACAAGCATAAAGAAAGTCTTCCATTGGGGAGATTTGTAGTAGAAATCATTTTATGCTTTAAAACAAAATATAAGTTCAGCACCGGTACTAGCAATTCCAGATATAAGACAACTATTTGAGATCCAAACGTATCCAAGTGATTATGCTATGGCATCAGTGCTCATGCAACATGGTAAGCCTATCTCATTTCATTATGAAACTTTTAATGGAGATGTGACTAAATATCCTACATATGATAAAGAGTTATATGCATTTTTGCAAAGTGTAAAGAAATGGAAGCATTACTTGATGGGAAAATATACCATTATCCATACCGACCATTAGCCATTGCAGTACTTACAATCACAATCAAAGTTGCAGCAATCAAGACATTTCAGGTGGAAGGGTTTTCTACAACAATTTAACTTGGTTATCAGGTACAAGAAAATAATCTACAATAAGGTAATTGATATCCTCTCTAGGCCTATTTTAACTTCAACTATTATTCTCAAGCACAATTCTATTATGCATGAAACTTACATTGAACAGTATGTGAATGATAGTGATTTTCAAGATGTGTACAAGAACGTGAATAAGGGAAACAAAAGTGAAGAGTTATATTATCATGTGCATAATAGTTTTTTGTATCACTTGGGCAAGTTATGTATACCACAAGGAGAAAGAAACAGTATCATAAGGGAGGCACAAACATCATTTATTGCAGGACATTTCGGAGTAGGCAAGATAGTAGCGCATCTGCAAAGGTATTGTTATTGGCCACGCATGAATGAAATTTTTTCTCATTTTATTGGAGGATGTTCTTTATGTGAAACAAGTAAGCCTAGCAATAGGAATCTTGGTTTGTACACACCACTTTGATTTCCTTCTCATCCTTGGGAGAGCATGTTAATGGATTTTGTAGGAGGCATTCCTATGTCAATGAAAGGTCATGATTATTTGTATGTTGTGGTAGATAGATTTAGAAAAATGTGAATTTTGATGGCATGCAAAAAAACTATTACAGCTAAAAAAACTGCTAATCTTTTCTTTCAAAATTTATGGATCCATTTTAGTCTTCCTACTTATATTGTAAGTGATCGAGATTCTCAATTTATTGGGAATTTTTTGTCAAAATTATGGGACATGATGGATATAAAGTTGAAGAGTACAACATTTCATCCGCAAATAGATGGTCAAACAGAGGTGGTAAATAGTACTGTTATTAATCTTCTAAGAGGCTATTGCAGCAAGCATCACAAGCTGTGGGATGAACAGTTACACTACATAAAACATGAATACGACCAGGAAAAACATTCTTCCACAAATACATCGCCATTTGAGGCATGTTTTGGTTACTTGCCAAGATCGCCATTGGACTTTATTTTTAAGAAAGATGTTGCTATAAATGGACATAGTGACATAGATAAAGCAAGAAATTTCATTGAGAAAATTTAGTTGGTACATCACACAGTGCAAGAGCAATTTGAGAAGAGTCAAAGTAGCTACAAGGAAAGGCATGACAAACATCGGGTTGATCAAAAATTCCAAGTTGGAGATGAATTTTCCTTGTGCATAAGCAAATAAATATTGCAAGGGGAAGGTAAAAAGCTCAAACCAATCCGTTATGGTCCATTTAAAATTCTAGAAAAGATTGGTACAAATGCATTCAAGCTAGATTTCCTCCTTATATGCAAATTTATTCTGTCGCTAATGTTGAGAATTTGAGATTGTTTGAGCCTAATTTGATTGATGATCAAGGATAGAATGTTCGGATGCCATCAATAGATGATTTCTCACTAGAATATCTTGATGAACTTCAACAAGATATCATAATTGACAGAAGAATCAGAACTTCAAGAAGAGGGGATGTTCAATACCTTAGAGTTGGACTCAAAGGTCAAAATCCTTCAAAGGAAAAATGGTTGGAGATTGAAAAAGTGAGGGAGCTGTACCCTCAATTTCTAAAAAATTGATAATATCTCTTGGGGTCCAAAAGGCTTCTAGAGGGAAGGAATGATCTAAAGCTCAATTTTTAGCTAAAAATTGAAAGTGCTCAAAATTGCTTCAAACATGAACGACTGGATAGAGTTCGTCACTAGGATTCTGGTGCAACGCGTTTCATCCAAATTTGATTTCGTATGGATGAGTTATTGTCTATTGTTCGTTTTCCAAAACAGGCAAAAAATATGCTAATGTGACAACTACAGTTAGGAGTTGCAGGTATATCCTCCATAAACAACCAATGATATTGTGCCAAGTGGCACCACCTGATTTATCGATGATGACTAAGAAGTGAAATTTTTTATTCTTAAGTCTAAGTTGAATGTTATTTAAGTTGGCATTTCATTATATGGTGGCCAATGGGGAAGGGCCACGTGACATGCCAGGTACCCCCCCCTCCCACCCCCCCATGGCAGGCAGGTTGGAAGGACAAATTGGTGTCATAGAAATGTTTTTGGAAAATGGTATGGTGGTATTATATATATATATATATATATATATATATATATATATATATATATATATATATATATATATATATATATATATATATATATATATATATATAGTTTCAACCCACCTTCATGGTGGATCTAACCAAACTTGGAGGTCCAAATAACTAAAATAGCAAGGATCCAAACCTGGCAGCATTGATAAGAATGGCAGCAGAGTTTTTAAATTTGGCGGACAAAAATTATTGTGGCAGAGCAGGGGTCGAACCCCTGACCTCACGCTCGCCATCCACGTCCCTTACCAACTCTCCTCTAAGGTGTTTCTTAACCTTATTTATCGTTGCTTCCATTTAATGTTATTATGTCTGATGGTTGGGGGTTGGAGGGGGCCAACCCCCTCCACATGTGGCCGCAAACAAAGAACCGAGTGCCAAATTCATTCCGGCGGAATCTCTTAAACGTGGTTAATTAACTTAAAATGTGATTAACCATGTTAATATGACATTAATCACATTAAACTGCGCTTATCACTAAACATGCTTATCCACCCTAAAATATCTTAGCGTTAATTAATCCTGGAATTAAATATGGCGGGTTTTCTGGAGACGCGGCAAGTTTGGTGGTATTTATAAACTTAGAAATCTAACTGGAAGCCTCTCTAGTTTTGGAGGAGAAATTGGGGCAAAAACAGTTTTGGTGATAACTCACTCAATTTTTGACTAAACTGAGATCACTAAAAGTCATTCCTAGCCAATTTTCATGTTAGGAACTCAATGGAGGAGGTTTCAGAGGAAGAAAAGGTGATCTACAAGTGTTTTAGTACATTTGAAGTTATTTGAAGGCCAGGGACAACAGGTGTTGGGGTCATTGCCAGAGGATCCAGAGTCCAAATACAACAAAAAAATAGTCATTTTTGGGAGATTATGATGTTAGAAACTCATTGGAATAGGTTCCAAGAGGTTATGAAACTTGCAAAAGCAATTTGAGCACATTTGAAGCTAATACAAAGTTCACACTATCAAGCTGGACCAAGGACATGTATCCCAGGAGGGGTGAAATCCTTTATCAAAATTCTCTGTGTTAAGCTATGTTATATGTGCCTGTGGTGTTTACTATTGCTTCTATTCTATCATTTAAAATTATGCTTCTTAAGCTTATGAAAAACTCATAATTTCACTAATTACATTGTTTTCCGATCACATGCTCTTAAACAAAATCATGAAGGATAAGTAAAACAATGCAAAGAAATGTTTATATCTTAAATGAAACTAGCATAGCATTAACTAGCAAGTAATTTCTGATCAATCCTCCTTCCTTTTATCTGTTTGCTTCTTGATTTTTCCCAAAATTTTTGCAATGGGGATTTCATCTTCTGACTATTCTTGGAGTGGTTGTTCATTTTCAAATTTTCTTTTTCTTCCTCTTTTTGCCTTGCTACCACTAGCTTTTTCTTGATCTTCTTCTTGGAAATGGTTCCGAATTAAGAAAAATTCCCAATTATTTCTTAAGCTTTCAAGGTGAAATTTAATGAGAATTTTTACTAACCCATGATAATACATTGTATTATATATAAAATGAATTCTCTTTTGAATAGTTCCTGCCATTTTCTTCAAAACATGCAATAAAACGTGTTGAAGTTTTATTTCATTATATTCAAGAAAATTCATTAACAGCCTAGCATGGTGAAAGAACATGCATCCAAACCTTCCCTCGTAGGTAATGAAGTTTTGAATTATCAATATGAAATTTATCCATTTTCCTTTAAGAGTTGTACTAGGAATCCCCCTTTTAAAAGTTCTAGTATCCATACCTAGGTTAAGCTTTTCCATCCTTCTCCTTCAATTCCTCTACTTTTAAACCATCTTTCTCCTATATTTGGTAGTGTAGTGGCTTCAGTTATGAAATACTATGTGATTTCAAACTTGATGTCTCCAATTTCAACCTCCACTCCATCAAATGCTCTGGAAAAATATTTGGTAACATCCTTATGAAACCCAAAATTTTCCACAAAACTGAGGCACTGTGCTCTCTGCAACATTCCCTTTACCTGTGGATATCCATCCATAAATTTTCTCCCTTTGGGTTCTGTCTTCACAATTACACCTATGGTTGCTGAGAAGCTTTACCTTAAGACTACCTCTTTGACATAGTAGATTTCCGGTTTCAATATGAGCTAGGAGCATAAGTGAAATATGTTGTGAAATGGATGATATGTAAGGGTGAATGAATGAGTGAGGTTTCAGAATTTTCGAGAGCATGAGTGAGGTTTAATGAAAATTGATCATTTAAAGTATGAGTTGGATTATTTTACCGACAAGGTCGGGATTTGATGTTGGAGCAGTCGTGTAAATGATGAGGGTTTAGTGGCGGAGTATGAGATGGGATTTGGATTTGACATGATCAGCTCTTTTAATATTTTTTTTGAGTTGGTGGTATAAAATGATCATTTAATTCATATGTTAGTGTTTTCATCCTTATTAGTGAAAAAAAATGCATTTTCATACCTTAAAATTTAATGTTGCTAACCTTTAATTGCTTCTCTTTGTCTTGTCCTTAGGTATTCTTCAACTGCTTCGGTCAAAAAGGTCCTGTCATGTTTGAGCTATAGAAATCCATCATAGTTGTAGAATTTCATCAATTTTGTAACTATATTTTTATTTTCTGAAAAAATAAAAAGGGATGCAAAGAATTGGGATTTTAGAACAGGAATAAAGAAAAATGTAAGGTGCCAAAAATAGATGTTTTGGTTTTCGCCCTATATTTAATGTATAAATATGCCAATCAAAGATTGGTTTCATACTTATATATATATATATATATATATATATATATATATATATATATATATATATATTCATTTTTTTTTTTTTTTGAAAAAGAAATGAAAGAAGACTTCTAAGTTGGGAAAGAAGAAGAATTCTTCTTAACCAACTTTATATCAACATTATCTTGAAAAATCTTGACAAATTCCTATTTTATCTATGATTTGTGATAGATCCTTAGTTGATGTCCATTTACAAGAAGGGGAACTTTTTATTCATAAATAGTTCTAATCTTGACTGCTCCATTTCAAAGACTCTCTCAATCTCATAATACCCAAGCCAATGAGTTTGAAATTTCCCTTGAAAATATTTGAACTTTGAATCAAAGAGAAGTGCCTAATCTCCAGCTTGAAATTTTATTTCCTTGATATATTTATCATTCCATCTAGATATTTGTTGCTGAACTAGGCTGGTATTTTGAATTTCATCTTGTCTTATTTCATCAAGCTCATTGAGTTGTTCCATTCTATGCCTTTGTGCTTCTGACAAGTCAAGTCCCAGTTTAACTTCTATCTTGAAAGTTTTTATTTGGAACTCTATTGGAAACAATTCTTGCTTCCCATAAACAAGTTCATAGGGAATATGTCCTGTTGTACTTCTCCATGTGGCGCAGTAGGCCCATAAAGCTTCTGGAAACTTTTCTGCCCAATCCCTTCTATGCAGATGTACAATCTTTGTGAGGATTGCCTTAATCACCTTATTAGTGGACTCTACTTGTCCATTTTCCTGTGGATGATATAAAGTGGACTTTATATGCTTGATTTTGTATTCTTCCATGATCTTTTGCACCATTCTAGATGTAACCTGAGTTCCTTGATCTGTCACAATTTCCCTTGGGACACCAAAACAAGTAAAAATATCCTAAAAAATAAATGAAACTACAACATTTTCATTGGCAAAGGAAAGTGATTTAGCTTCTATCCATTTAATGACATAATCAGTGCATAAGAATATATCTCTTTTGTCTTGATGGAGGATTGATTGGTCCAACAAAATCCAGAGTCCATTTTTCAAAGTGTTTAATGAGTACATGTGGTTGTAAAGGCATTTCATCTGAAGGAACATGTTTCCCCATTCACTACCAACTGTCACATCTCTTAACATATTCCTTGGCATCATGACATTCTTTTAGTATCTCAGGTATTTCATCTTATTGTACACATCTTCGAATGATGAGATCTGGACCTGTCTTGTACAATTATTCATTTACCCATGAATAAGATGCACTCATATGAAGGATTTTCCTCTTTTCTCTAGGAAAAAAATATGATGGTAGCTTTCCTGTAGCTAAGTAATTAGCAATGTCTAAAATCCATAGAGATTTAGTAGATATTGAAAAAATATGTTCATAAGGAAAACTATCTTCTACTGGTGTATCATTGTTATCATTTTGAATTCTACACAAAAAGGCAACAACCGTATTTTGTTTTATAGGTCGATCTAAAATGGAGATATTAAATTCTTGTAGTTAAAGGAACCATCTTGTGATTATGCCATTAGTAATTGATTTATTCATTATATATCTAATTGCAGAATGATCTGTGTGAATGAAGGTTTCATAGCCAACCATGTAATTTCTAAATTTGTTAATGTCATGAACAACAACTAGAAACTCTTTTTCGGTAACATTATAATTCAACTCTGCTGGAGTTAAATTTTTACTTGTGTAATAAATGGAATAAGGAGTCAAGTCTTATTTTCCTAATACAACTCCTAGAGTTGTTTCTAAGGCATCAGTTGAAACATTAAAATGCAATTTCCAATTTGGTCCTCCTAGGATGGGTGCTTCAGAGATATTTTTCTTCAAAGTTTCAAAAGCCTTTTGGCAATCAGGATTCCAACTATATTCACAATCCTTTGTAATAAACTTACAGAGTGGAGATGCAATATTTGTGAAGTTTTCTATGAATCTTCTATAGTATCTTGTAAAACCAAGAAAACTCCTAACATCTTTTTGACAACTTGGAATTGCTAATTTGGAAATAACTTCAACTTTAGATGAGTCCACCTTAATTCCATTTCCTAAAATATGGTGTCCTAACACAATTCCTTCAGTAATCATCATGAATTTTTTTTCATGAATTAATGAGAGATTTTCTTCCTTATATCTTATGAGAAAATTTTCCAAATTTTCTAAGGCTTCTTTAAAAGAATTCCCATAGACTGTAAAATCATCCATATACACTTCCACCTAACCATGAATTAAATCAGAGAAAAAACCTAATACTGCTCTTTTTAATGTTGCAGGTGCATTGCATAATTCAAAAGGAAACACTCGATAAGCATAAGTTCCCTATGGATAGGTGAAAGTGTTTTTGTCTTGATCTTCTGGTGCTACCTGAATTTGATTATACCCACTAAAACCATCCAAAAATGAAAAATATTTATTCCTTGCTAATGTATCCAAAACTTGATCTATGAAAGGCAATGTAAAATGAATTTTTAAAATAGCCTTATTCGATTCCCTATAATCAATGCATAGTCTCCACCTTCCGTTCTTTTAGGGATAATTACTAAAGGTGAAACCCATTGACTATTTGATATTGGGTAGATAAAATTTACATTCAACAATTTTTGTAGTTCCTCTTTTACAATTTCCCTTAAGTTTGGATTCATTCTTCTATGAGGTTGTTGGATTGGTTTGGAATTCTCCTCCATATATATGTGATTTATGCAAGTTTCAGTATTGATTCCTTTCATGTCAGTGTATTCCCATGCATATGCGAAACACTGTTTTTGTAATGTTTCCATTAAGTTCTTCCTTTGAAATTCTTCCAGATTTTTTTTTATATTTAAAGTTTTACCTGGAAATATTTCAATTGAAAAGTTGCCAAATTCTTCCATAGAATATAAAGACATTTTTCTGGATGATAAATATTCAATATTGCATTGTTCTAGAAGATTTTGACTAATATCGCATTGCTAGATCTGAGAGTTTTGTGATCCATAAATTAGATAAATGTCTTTCCGGATTAATCACATCATTAGGATTTGGTCCTAATGATGTGATTAATACGGAAAGACATTTATCTACTCTCACATTGTGAAGATAACTCATTATTTTCTATTGAATGATCTGATTGTCTTCACTAATTTGGGAGATATAAAAAATAGGTTGTATGTCATTGTCATCATCCATCCATTCCTAATTTTCCATTTCTATAATTGTTTTTGCTGGAGGGTATAATGTGAATTTATTTGTTGAAATTCCATCAGAGATAAACATGTCACGAGATCTACAACTGATGAAGGAATCAACTGTAGCTAACCAAGGTTTTCCTACTATCAATGGATGTCCTCCTAAGTTATTCTTGGGAGTATCCGGATTTATGCGGTGAACGCAAATGTATCAAAACACATGCAACTTCATAAATACAGAGATGTGCAATGGAAATAACACTTCATTTCATTAATATCAAAGAACTGAAATTTGCTTTCGCGTACAATGAAATAAAACTAGCTAGGTACCGGTAGCTATCCTCCGAGAAGAGATGTGGTGGCTATGTACCTCGAATCGCTTTTTACAATGAGGCGCGAGGGCCTATTTATTATTGAGAAACAATGGAGAACCCTAAACATCCCAAAAACCTAACCCTAGGAGATGAAGCGCCAAAACTATGGGCCCCGTTTGGGTAAATTGGTGTTTCAACTTCCAGGACGTAACTTTGGCATACTATCTCCGCTGACGACATGATACATCATTAGAAAGCTCTGTATCCGAGGACTACACCGCCGGGACGAATTTTATCAGAAAATTTGCCGGCGCTTTCGTGCCCAAAAAACGTCGCTAGGGCCTCAAAACGGCTCCGAAGTTCAGACCCGAAAATCGCTAAAATAGTAAGTTATGCCAAAACGGGAAAACCGAAAAAGACAATGGTGTGGGGCCCAAGTGGACCAGGGCGGGTGGCCACCAATATCCACCGATCATTCCTCCTTAGGAAGCAATGGTCCCCATTGCGTTAAGTTCCTCCATGAGATGAGGAACATGAACTTGGTCCTCAGAACCACTTTCCTTGGTGCAAGGAGTTGCCGCCTGACAACCCGATGTTTGGATCCGTCGCCGACGAGTGTTCTTGATTTGCATGTCCATGATACAACCGTGGTGGCCTGCTCCATGCACTGGTTTAACTCGTTGGTGTGAGTTGTTCCGCAATGTCCGAGGTGTCCAAAAGAGAGGTGGAAACTAAGGACGAAGGCGATCCACATTGAAGACCGGGTGCGTACCAAGGAATGGTGGAATACCAAGCTCGAAGTGGGCTTGTTACTCACAGCCTTGGTGATGGTGTACGGCCCGTATCGGAGCGGGCAAAGCTTGCGGTGAGGTCCAAACAGAGGCGCCTTCGCAAATGTAGCCATACTTTATCGCCCACCGGAAGTGGTGTGGCACCCCGTGTTGATCATGGCGCCGCTTGTACTTCGCATTGGCTCTGTCCAATATATCGTGAACCCTGCCATGATGTGTTGAATGCGTCGATGAAGCCACTGTTTGTCAATGTGCTGCATCGGACATGAGCCGAATCGGCCTGCAGTGCAGCCAACTGTGCATGGCGATGTCAATGGGACATAGTGGTTGGAATCCCAAGCCCACCCGAAAGGGGCTATGGCCAATTGAACTCGTGGAGGATTCGAATATAACCGTGTTGTACATAGGGGAGGCTCTCGTCCCATGTGCGTGGATGCTTTGAGTTGTGCGATGCGCACGTGCACAATCATCTCCGTTGACTCACCTCTCGTCCGGCCATCTCGTTTGGGGATGGAGCCGGACTCGTGAGCTTTGTGTCCGCCATTTAACGCCGAGGTCGACCAAATGTGGCCGAGGAACCCGCTATCTCGATCCGATATGATAGACTGTGGGATCCCAAAGTGCACCCACACTGTCAAAGAAGAGTTTAGCAGTGGCTTCGCCGTGATATTCTTCTTACAGCCGCCAGCGATGGCCATCTTCGAGAATCTCGTCAACGACCACGAAAACACAATTATTTCCATTCTTAGTAGAAGGCAGGCTCCGACATGTAATCCATGGAGATGATTCTACCGTCGACTAGGGGTAGGTAGTGGAGTATATAGGCCTTGCTTCTTGATGGCCTATTACAATGGCACAAGCAAGCAAGGTGATCCGATGTGTTTCTCAACATCCTTTCGAAGGTTCGGCCAATAGAAATACTTCGTAGATGCTAATGCCGACCCCGAAATGCCCGCCGACTCGATCGTAGTGTGCTTCCCATATCATCTTGGCACGCTCGCTTGAAGGAACACAAAGGTGTCCCGTGACATAAAATTGTATTCGGAGGTGAAAATTTGGAACTTGCGTGCCCCCCAAAGAGGCAGCCTTGTAAGTGTGGCCGAATTCTGGGTCACTCTCACAAGGAAGTGGCCAATCGAAGTCTCGTGCCCACAAGAGTTGAGCACGGTCGTGAGCGCCACGACCTATGGCCTGCCGAGGTTACCGCAACATTATTGGTGCTACCCTTCTTGTACTTGATGTTCAAATGAAATCGTTGCGTATATGTGGACCACTTTCCGATGGCGATCATTCGCAACTTCCCTTCTCATTCTGCATGAACCGCAAAGGGCTCTGCGGGTCTCAGGATGATTGCCTCTTCCCCAAAATGTAATGCTTCCATTGTCGATAGGCTTGCACAATGGAATACATTTCTTGTCATAGGTGGGATACTTGCGAACTGTCTCTCTCGTACAATGTCTCACCGTGATATGCCACCGGATGTCCCCGCGGGAGGCGGAATCGCCCAATACAGTCGCAGGCATCCGTCCCATCTCAAATGGCCGTCGCAAGTCCGGTAAGGTGAGCATCAAAGGTACCGTAGGCAATTTTTCAATTCTTTGAATGTGCCTTCAAGGAGGTTCAATTAAAAAAGAATTTTGCTCTCGCTCCTCCTTTGGTGACTTGACTCAAGGGCCAAGTGATATGAGAGAATCCCCAAGACGAATTCACGGTAGAAATTAGCAAGACCTTAAAGCCGCGAAGCTCGTTATAGTAGTCGGGCCGGCCAATCCCGAATGACTTGGATCTTGGCCGGATCCACATGCACCCCCTTTTCATCAATGTATCCGCATATTGAACCTGGGTCATGCCAAATGTGCACTTCTCCAAATTGGCACACAACTTGTGTTGCCGTGTTGTTTGGAGGACTTGTTCGGATGTGATGAAGGTGCTCTTCCCAAGTCTTGTCAAGATCGAATGTCATCCAAGTACACCACTACGAATGAGTTGGTGAATGGCCGCAAGATGTCGTCCATCATCCTCATGAAGGTTGCGGGAGCATTCGTCAACCCGAAAGGCATGACCGCCCATTCAAAAAGGCCTTCTTAGCTTTGAAGGCAAGTACTTTCCACACATCGAGGGTTCAATTTATACCTGCAGGATGTTCTGCAGATTTCCTTGCGTCGATCTTACCGAAATATTTTTCACCTGGAGTTGGTCCGTACAGTCATCAACTGTGGGATTGGGTACCTATCTGGGACAAAGGATTCGTCTCGCCGCCCGATAGCCGAATAAGGTAGCCCCCACGTCCCATCCTTCTTCGTACCAACACGACCTGCTCCTTCCCACAGGCGATGAACTTGTCCGATGTGACCTTCGCACGCCCCCGAATCGCCTTGATTTCATCATTTTCTAGAACAGAGCGTCGATAGATCGTCCATTGGGTGTTGGCGCACTCCGGGGTCGATCGACCGGTGCTTGACTCCGGCAGGCGAAGAGGAACCCCCGTGGGTGAGGTGAAGATGTCCCTCGTACTCCTCCACGACCTTATCCATTTGTTGTTGTCGTGCGCAGGGGCCCCGTTCGGAGGTCGTGGGCCACAGCCTTCTTCTTGCCCCGTCGGGGGCGCATCATCGAAACAAATTTCCCCGGTTTGGGAAATGAGCTTACTACATTGTTTTGCGCAACCAAAGAGATAGTCGTAGGAGGTGGTACCTTCCGGTATCCCGTACAACTTATTTCCCAAAGTAATAATAACAAAGACGAGGTCGAGACTCATACACAAAGACACGCTTCCACAAGTATGGTTTTCCTAATAATACATCAAACATCATTAGAGCAACATCACATAATACCTCATCCGTGAAGGGCTTGATGCTATAGGGAAGGTGACACCGCCGGGCCGACGCGGAGATCTCGTCCTGGTGAAGCCACCCGATGGTGTATGGATGTGGGTGAGTCAGTGGTCGGCAAGCCCAACCGCCTACTCTGCC
Organism: Pinus albicaulis; assembly: GCA_034641835.2. Taxonomy (NCBI): domain Eukaryota; kingdom Viridiplantae; phylum Streptophyta; class Pinopsida; order Pinales; family Pinaceae; genus Pinus; species Pinus albicaulis. Next base: position 479,402 of record JAXQQM020083415.1, read on the forward strand.
CGCTGAAATGAGGTTCTTTGGCTCCCATTGTCGACAATGAACTGCAGACAGGAGCCTTTACCCACATCCGGGAGTGGAAGAGACGTTCCTCCTCCTCCGACCTTCCGGTTCCTCCTTCCGGACCTTTGTAGTGGCAACAAGTGGCGTTGGGCTCGCATCAATAACTGCTTCCTTTTCATTACCCTTTTCGTAGTTCCTCGATCTCGAGCTCCGAGCATGCATCCGACTCGTAAGCCCTCATCTCGCCACTAGCGACCGCTTGGCCCGACACTCACTTGTGTTGGAGTGGAGCTCTCCAGTGGAACTCACACCACTTTCCCGTGTCCTTCTTTGGCTTTACGGTGCTGTTCTTTCTGTGGCTTTGACGGGTTGTCTTTAGCCGCCATGCTCCGTCCTTTTTCGTTCGCGGTTTGGAAGCACCTTTTCCTTGCTTTGATTCACGATCCAAAGTCTCGCTTCTTCAAAGCTTGAATTTCGTCAATCTTGCCGCATACCGGTATGCCGACTAAGCGAGGAGATGTCGAGGAACTCCATTTCCTCCCCGAATGTATCCGTGCATAAAATGCGATACTTTAGCACCAAATGTTTCTCTCGAATTCGATACCCAACTTTGTGCGTTAGGGGAGGCGGAACGATTCGCCGCCGTGCACATCTTGATCCCTCTGTTGTCGCAAGAACAGGGTCCATTGTATGTACTTGTCCTCATAGCTCCCTACGGGATAGTACTCTGCTCCTTGACGGCGCTCGGAAAGAATTTGCCAGGCTGTACCGAGAACAGAGAGGGTTCTCGTCTCGGTCCTTGTTCTCATTAAAAGAGGTTTCCCACTCGGGCCCCAACATGGGGGTAGCTTTGAGGAGTGCAAAAATAATCTTCCCGTCCGAAAAATCATGAAAAGAGAAATATCCTTCTAATAGATTCAACCATCTATCTATGACCGCGTCTATTTGACCCTCAAATATGGGAATGTCAAAATTTACTTGTACTCTTAAAGGGAGCTCTAACCCGCAGTGGCTACCGGATGTGATGCGCCACCTATGGGCGGTACCGCGGAAGGATCCGAGCAAAGTTGTCCATCATCGCGTTCCTTTGTTTTTCGAGGGCCTCCTCGAGCAATATTTTGATAGATCTCCCGCTCCTCAATCTTTTCGTCCCCCATGGGCGTCCGTCGAGGTTTGCGAGGCCGATCTTTGCAAAGGTTCCACCGTATCAAGCCCTAGCTCCTTAGTACCCCGACCTCGTTGGGGACATGCAAAGAAGGATCGAGAAAAAGGCATCGTTTTCCGATACCACCGATCCCATTTATGAACGCAAAATGTAACAAACACATAACCATAAATACGTAGATGCAGCCGGAAATAACACTTCATTTCATTAATATCAAAGAACCGAAATTCGCTTACGTACAATGGAAATAAAACTAGCTAGGTAGACCGGTAGCTATCTCTCGAGAAGAGATGTGGTGGCTACACTGAATCGCTTTACAATGAGGCGTGAGGGCCTATTTATTATTGAGAAACAATGGAGAACCCTAAACATCCCAAAACCTAACCCTAGGAGATGAAGCGCCAAAACTATGGGCCATGTTTGGGTAAATTTGGTGTTTCAACTTCCCGTGACGTAACTTTGGCATACTATTCCGTTTGACGGATATGATACATCATTAGAAAGCTCTATCCGAGGACTACACTGCCGGGACAAATTTTATCAAAAAATTCACCGGCGCTTTCGTACCCAAAAAACGTCGTTAGGGCCTCAAAACGGCTCCTAAGTTCGAGACCCGAAAAATCACAAAAATAGTAAGTTATGCCAAAACGGAAAATCAAAAAAGACAATGGTGGGGGCCCAAGTGGAATAGGCAAGTGTGTGGCCACCAATATCCACTCCTCGGATCGTGTGGAGTTAGGATCATAAAGTCATCTGGATATTCCCAAGAATCTAAGGATACATAAATGTCTTCTAATGCACCATCAGGTTTAATTACAGATCTGGCTGCCCATTGTAACAATGTAGGTGTATATTGACGATTTGAAAGTTTTAGTTGTTCCATAGTTTGTTTACTCATGATGTTTGTGGCTGCTCCTAGGTCGATCAATGTGTTTGGGATTTCGATACCATTGATCTGTGTCTTCAAAATGGGACTTCTTGGATCCAAATATTTTTGTATTGTTGTTTTTCCCATCATGATGTCTCAATTTTTTCCAACTAGTCTGTATTATTTTTTACTTCTTTTCTCTTTCTCCCGTATTTATTTATACTCTACTCTCTTATTGTCTTTGCAAGGATTGGAATTTATTTGATGGCTTGTAGCAAAGGGACTTTTATACATAAATTTTTCGACTTTCATCTAACATATCATAATCAGGCAAGACAATTTGTTTTTCTACTCCTTTATCAATTTGTAATCTTTCAGGGAAAGGAGGTTTTGTTATAGACACTGAAATTTGTTCTATGATAGGAGTTGAGTTTATTGGAGTACCATGTGTTAGGTTTTGAATATTTAAATTTTGATGAAGATATGCCTCTCCTTCAAAATGAATATTTTTATTTTGAAGATTTTCATTTTGATTAAGAGATGTCTATTCATCATAATGATCATATTTTTCTCTTTCCTCAATAACAAAAAAATGTAATTCCTTTTTTAATATTCTACCAAATCTAGTGGAGTTATCATATAATTTTAAAAAATGTCTCCCTCCATGTTGTAAACAAGTTGTGCATTTTTAATATTTGGGTTTAGAAGTGGTTGAGCAGGTAGTTGGTTTGGCCTTTGTGGAAAGGGTAATGAAAGTTGTGGATTTTTATTTTGAAATTGAGGTTGAGGTTTGTTGATTGGTCTGAGGAAAATGTTGTGGAAATTTTGGATAAGGTTGTGGCTATTGGTGATATTGAGATTATCTACCATAAGGATTTTTCCATCCTTGTGTCCAAGGTTTGGGTTGATACCAAGGTTTTTTCCATGACATTGATGTGTTCCAGTTATTTTGTGGGGGTTGGGTATACATTTGTGCATTGAAACATTGAGCTTGGGATCCTTGCCATGGTCTTCTAGAAACACAAAAAATAGGATCTACCTGGTTTGTAACTATTTCCTCTTGGTTGACAGCTTTAAGACCTGGAATGGAAGGACACTTCATTGTTTCATAATTTTCTATACATATGACATAGGTTTCTATTATTTTTAAATCAAGAGGGAGTTCTCTTAAGGCATGTTTCTTTCTACACTTAGGGACAAAATATAGATAAGGCATCAGTTTCAACTCTTTCCTTGTTTTGTAATTTCAAGTTGTCTATTTGTTCACTAAGACTCCCTAAAATATCTATTTTAAATTCATCAAGAAAATTTCCTATTTCATCCCTACTTACTATTCCAGTTGTAGATTTATTGATTCTAGAGAGAATAGGATCTCTTGAATTCTTCCCAATTCTTTACTTACCTCTTGAAACATGTATGCCTAATTTAGAAATTTCAAGTAGTGATAGTTGAGAAATGTCTCCTTTTCCCATCATGTTAAGGATATCTATCCATTAATCTCTAATGGATTTCAACAGGAGAAATTTTAAACTGTCTTCATCCATATTTTCCATCTTATCCCTCTTTAGATTATAATTGAATCTTTCAATTAAATTCTCCAAGTTTCCATCCTCTCTTTGCATCATCTTAAAACTCCATGTTTCTGACTATGAGATGTGAAATATTCCTTATATCTCTCTAATAATGCTCTCTTCATGTCTTCACATGTCCTAATAGAATGTGTTATTAAGCCCATAAACCATTTTAATGTTGCATCCTTAAGAATTGCTGGAAACAATTTCAATTTTTGAAAATCAAGTAAGTATTCATATGATCTACATAAAACTTCAAATTCAAAAATAAATGTTTCAGGATCTTCACTTCTTAATCCACGGAAATTAGGAAGGATAGAGGGTGAGATATTTTTCATTGTGGCAGTAGTATCTTCATCTAGTATGGTAAATCCAATAGGTTCTAGATCTATTCTATATTTGTCTTCTTCGTACCCCCTCTACCTTCACCTCTTCCTCTTCCTCCATCTCCTCCTCTACCACTACCTCCACCTCCAATCCTAGGAGGTGAAGGAGGTGTACATTGCACCTAGACTTGTTGGTTGATTTGGTCAAACAACGCGAGTCCACTTGGAGGATCTTGTCCACATGTGACTGTGCAGTTGAGATTAGGGGCCAAGGCTTGGGGAGGCTCAAACATTATAAAGGAGATGAAGGCAAAAGGTGAAAGGCATCTTGGATTATTTGATGTATGATATTTTAGATCCGGAATTGTCAAGTGACATTCCACCGCATTCTTGGGCCGTTTAGCAGAGATTGTAGGTGTTGTTTAGCACAGGGGTGTTCCGAGTGAGAATCCCACCTCTTTCTTAGAGTAGCTCTAGAAAGAGGATTGTACTTCATTATACATCACGCTTTAAGTGCCATTTCATTTTCCTACTTTTTCGCAGAACATTCATATTCATAAAATCTAGCGATTTCTGGAAAGATCGCTTTGGAAGGTGGAAGTTGTCTTCGATGACTTTCAGCCCGGAGAACAAGGTGAGGGATTATTCCCATCACTTGGGCTTATAGATCAAACGACTTGCAGCCACATTGCGTATCTGGCATCGTGCCAAAATTTGATTGACCTCCTAGCAGCAGTATTCTCCTCGGAATAACGATGTGCATATTGCATATCTCAAAGGGAGGAGGAAGTTTCAGTATTTTAGCTAGAAATCCCGTGAGGGATCATCCCCTCACATTTCCATCGCCTTACCATCAACCTGGAGTTTATTACAAAGCATTTTTTCAAAGTAGGCAGAAGGCCTCTCTTTCCCTCACAAGCATAGTTTCTAGAGGCACTTTGGGTTGACAGCTCGCAATCATCATTGGAGGATTGAGAAGCTAGATCTAGAGCTTCTAGCTCATAGATTCGAAGAAGGGATCACCCTTCAAGCATAGATCTGATCTCGATATCATATTTCAGCCATCTATTTGTCGTATCTAGCTTCGTATCCGTATTTCCCACAGATCAAGGATCAAATCCTAGGGAGGTGATTTTCCAAAGTTGCAGATCCGGAAAATCCTTTCCGGGTTATCTTGGGAATCCATCACATCGCCGGATCTTGAATCTTGGCATCATCTCGAGCTCTAGTTTTTAGTAGATTCTGCATTTCTCTTTTCAGCCTCGCAACCATATGTTCATATTCTCGCGAAGAGACAGGACAAAGTATTTGTTTACTAGAGCCTCTCCAGCTTACATCGTATCTGTTGTATACATGTTTTCGTGGGATGATCCTAGCTCATCTTTATGGCTAGATCTACCTATATTTTGTACTTTGTGTAACCGATTCATCTCTAATATAATAAAATGGCTCACTCTTTCTCGCATATTCTGATGTGTACTTAAGATTTATTGTTTATCTTGCTGTAAGTCCTTATATTGTGTGAAGTATTACCGCATTCTCCCTTTTGGGATATTACAATGGTATCGCAGCATGATCTTTGGCTCGACCTTGTGGACACTTCATCTTTTGCATCTAAGAAGAAGCAGATAGATGAGATCTATCATGGAGGAAGAAAATTCTCGCCACTCACTTCTATAGATCTATGCAAGATCTCTCCAAGGAGGTCTATCAAATGAAAGAGGGAAGGCAGAAAAGAAGATCTAAGAAGAAGATGTGATGAGGAAGGCCCTCAACACTTCCTATCAACAAAGAAGGAAACCGGAGAATCCTAGATATCCTCATAGATCCACTATGCCCACTCTCTTTGAAGAAGGTGAAAGGTGTAGAAAATGAAGGAAAGGAATGAACCCGAGACTCATGAGACTCTCAGCCTATATCTTGAAGAGTACAAAGCACAGCCTAGAGCTTTCAAGGAGAAGCTAACTCTCCAAAAATTCTTCCAGTATTAAAGAAGAAAGAGGATCCTACAAAGAAGAATAGAAGGAAGAGGCATAATAGATTCTATTTGCCTACATTTGATGGATCTTCCTCAAGCAATGTCAAGGCTTGGAGGAGGGGAGTTAGATTCATTTTTTCAAGCTACATCTTGTGGCTGAAGAAAAAGTCTGTTCAAATTGCAGCACTTCATCTCTTAGATGAAGCAAGTAAGATTGGTGGTTTGGGCACCTAGAGCATGCAAAGGTGACCAAGTATTCAGATTTCTTGCACAAGTTGAGGAAGAAGTTTGATGTAGAGAAGAAAGAGAATGTCAATATTGTCACTCTGGACAAGAGGTCACTACTTTCACCACATGCTGCAAAAGTACTTGTATCCGGAGAAGGGACACTTGCATCTTTGCAAGGTAGTCTTGAGCTCTTGACATATGGAGTCCCCATGCATGGATCAGGAGATGCATGAGGAAGAGAAGGAAGATACCAGCGCTTTGCACACTTGAAGAAAAGAGGCCATCACTCTTACCATACGTAGTTGGAGACACTATTGTCCCGCTTGGAGGAACTCTTGTGTTCTCGCCAAGAGGTTCCCACATATCACTTGATCCAAGGTATGCATAAAATTTTCAGCACCTATTGTTTCAAGATCTATGCATAACCAAGGGTTAGAACAAAATGTTGATTTGAAGCAGAGGCATATCACAACGACAGAGGACCCTTGATCTAATCAAGGAGGAGACCGAGAACTATCCCTCGTTCATCATTGTTTGAGCTACATTCAACCCTTTGAGTTGAAATGTAGAGTTTCGTAAATGGGATTAGCATTATCCTATGTACAATGGTTGATTATGAGATCAGTATTGTGCCTTACTTTGAGACAAAGATATGTGTTACCCCGTACGTATCTACAAAGGCTGTCACTTAGTAGTTGTGACAAAGAAAGGGCTTTCATCATTCTTGGAGCATTCCGGGAGGCAACTTCACTCATGAACCAATGGAAGCAAAGATGACAAATGGTAGACATCTTGAAATGAGAAACATTTTCTCCTTCTAGATGACCCTTTCTCAATGAGCATCTCACTGCTCAAAGAGAAACTTCTACTTACAGCAAACCCAAAAATTATTTGGTTTTGGAGGGTCATTGATGGAGAGAGAATCTCATTAAGAAATATCATTAGAGATGCATTTCAACATTTCAGGAAGTGCAAAATGTTCTTCAATGAGCTTTGAGGGGGAATGGTATTCTACAAAGGGAGGATGCCATGATTCTCGAAAGCACATCACTCATCTTCCATATTGGGGTGAGTGGATGAGGATGATGAGCAAGGGGTCACATGACCACTTGAATATTTACATGGGCCCAACAAGCTTGTTACGTTGGTTGCCATTGGGAGATTTCGTCACTCTTCAAAGGCTCCTATTTTTTCTCGATCCATGCCTTGAAAAACACATATGAAATGAAGAAGGAGGCATGGCATGCATTGGCTCGCTCTTGGGTGAGTATGGATACCACCCAATAGTTCATATTTTTTCTGATTCATGCCTTGTGTGTCAATGATAAATTGTAGCAAAGGAAGGCATGTTCATTTTTGTTTCACTTAAGAGAGTTTGGCCACCACATGACATCTCCTATGTCTATGTGTTTTGTATTGTGTGAAATTTGGCATAATAATCTCATGATGTGCATTGATGATGACTCTTTGTATTGGAATGATGTGACATTTCATATGTCCATTAGTATGGTTCTACTTCATAATGCACATGAGGAAGAGAGATAAGCAACAAGATCTCTTGCTGCTTTGGTTGCTTTTGGGGGAGTTTGGCTTTGTCCATCTTACATGGAGAACATCGAGGGATGGTAGCAAAGGGCCCTACTCCAATGGTTTTTGTTACATAGCAATTTGTCACCGTCCTGCCATTCCCCATCCCGCACATTGGAGTGGCTCATTCCGTGACTTGTGAGCAAGAGAAAAGACTTGAAAATACTTTCGCTGGCATCCCTCTCAAGATGAGCTTTCATTGCCCTTCCGAAGACATATCCCCGCAAAAAAACCCCAAAATAGCTCTTTTCCATCGCGGTTCCACGCTCTCGCCCCTCGCGCCAAGGGGGCAAATCCTCCAAAGAGGGCGCGCCAATTGGCACTCCCCCCCCTAGAGCCGTACCCGCGCCAACCATATTAAGAGGTGTTGTTTAAAAATAAATGGCGGAAGTTTCATCCCACAAATTCTCGGACCGATATCTATCTTGAGTTGGGAGGTTTGGCTATGGATTTCCATAGAGAGGAAGTGGTTTTCCACCTCCTTCATGGAAGCTTCCTTGATTATAGGGCCAATCCCATAATTATAGGGATCCCAATTCCCCTTCCTCCATCTATAAAAAGCTGCTCATCTCCTTTGCAAGCGTCAAAGAGCTTTCACATCCTTAAGGCCGCAAGGAGCCTTCTGATTCCCTTAAGGCCAAATCCAAGCAAGGAGACTATTGCCAAGTATCTGAGAGAGAGGCTTTGTCCCATCTGACAGTTTTATCAAGACATTTTGTGCCGACGACCCGCCAAAGGAGAGTGCCGCGTTGAAGCTATGGTTGTATTCTTCTTTTGACTCATTAATGATGTTTGCATTATTGGTTATGGTTCCACTTTTGTTCTTAATTATGTTCATGAGTTATGTACTCTTCAACCGACATATAGTTGTATATACCGGATTTTATGCTTGCGTTTGTGTTGTTTTCTGTATGCAGTGTTCGATCACTGAGATAATGAGGATTGGGATCTACCAGGGCAAAAGAACGGGAGCACCACCTTCTATAGATGATGTGGTTGGATTCCAGGTGTTTCCCTCATCGCAAGTCGGTTTATTCGCAATTAGGAACTCCGTACTATAGCGTGTCGATTGCCGCTAGACCCTGACCGGGGCTAGTAGGGACGCTCATCCGCAGGGAGCTGAATCCTCTTTATCAATGCTTGTTATTAGGAGAATATGGTTTGACATCTATGTCTACCCATGTTGCTCCTCCCTTCTTCTTTTTGCATAATGCGGAATGGTGAAGTTTGGATCCAATAAGGCCAAAAGGACTAATAATGAGAGCATGATAATGGTCAATCAAATTCATGAAACATGGGATGGAGGAATGTATTGTATGATGGAGCTTTTTCTTGATGGAAGAAGCTACCTTATTTTATGTATCTCATGTATTTATGATGTTTTTGGACATCATGTGATTGTCATTTTGTGCTTCTTGATGGGAGGAGGACATCTAGCCATGCAGAGTTGAAGTCTTCCCATATATTTCTAAAAGACAAACTATGGAGACCAAACATGCATAACATATTGCAGCAAATGGAAGAAGCCTTCCTTATGTGGATGCCATTTGGAGGGGAATAGATGGCTGGTGCATCTACCTTTTGAGTTGCTCGAGGACACAGTATTGTGTAGACGCAGTAATATTTCCCAAAATTTGAACATCATACTCGGATATTAGAGTCCTTAATTTTCTTCATGAATTAAGTAAATAAAAGGGTGGAGGGGACCCACAAACCCCAAAGATGAATAAGCCCCACTTTTTTGTGTGACGACAGTGGACATAATTAAGCCTAGATCTACAAAATGAGGTAGTTGAGCAACTACTAATGTGAAAGAGATTGGAGATCATGTCTCATTTAATGAGAGAGATCATGGAGGGTTGATTCGATCCAACTAAGATCTTGAAGATGTCAAACGAAGGATCATTGAGCATTCATGATCAGGCGATGGAAGATCATGTGCCAAATGAAGCACAAATGATGGAGGAGGTGTACATTGACCTAGACTTGTTGGTTGATTTGGTCGAAACAACGCGGTCCACTTGGAGGATCTTGTCCACATGCGATTGTGCAGTTGAGATTAGGGCCAAGGCTTGGGGAGGCTCGAAACATTATAAAGGAGATGAAGGCAAAGGTGAAAGGCATCTTGGATTATTTGATGTATGATATTTTAGATGCTGGAATTGTCAAGTGACATTCCACTTTGCATTCTTGGGTATGTTTAGCGAGAGATTGCAAGTGTTGTTTAGCACAGGGGTGTTCCGAGTGGGAATCCCACCTCTTTCTTAGAGTAGCTCTAGAGAGAGGATTGTACTTCATTATACATCAGGGATTTAAGTGCCATTTCCTTTTCTACTTTACGCGAGAACATTCATATTCGATAAATCGCAGATTTACGAAGATCGGTTTGGAAGGTGGAAGTTGTCTTCAGTGCTGAAATGAGAACAAGGTGAGGATTATTCCCATCACTTGCTTATAGATCGACACTCCCCGAGCCACTTTTCGCATCGGCATCAGTCGAAAAATGTGATTGATCTCTGGCAAGTATTCTTACCGAATGACGTTGTCCATATTGCAAATCTCAAAGGAGAAGGAAAGTTGCTGGTATTTCAGCCAGTGGTCCCGCAGGGATCATCCCCTCACATTGCCATCGGTCTTACCATCAACTCTGAGTTTATTGCAGCATTTTTAATAGGCAGAAGGCCTCTCTTTCCCTCGTAACCATAGTTTCTAAAGGCAATTGTGCGGCGGCGGTACAATCATCATTGGAGGATTGAGAAGCTAGATCTAGAGCTTCTAGCTCATAGATACGAAGAAAGGGATCGACCCTTTTCGAGCATAGATACGATATGATATCATATTTCAGACCATCTATTTGTCAGATCTAGCTTTAGATCATATTTCCCTAGCAGATCGAGGATCCGAATCCTAGGGAGGTGATTTTCCAAAGTTGCGGATACGGAAAATCCTTTCCGGGTTATCTTGGGAATCCATCACATTGGCCGGATCTTGAATCGTGGCATCATACGAGCCCTGATTTTGAGTAGATTTGCATTTCTCTTTTCAGCCTGCAACCATATGTTCACTTATTCTGCTAAAGAGACGTTACGATGCATTCTGCTACGAGAGCCTCTCCGATTACGTTGTACCTGTTGCATACATGTTTTCGGGGTGATCCTAGCTCATCTTTATGGCTAGATCTACCTATCATTATGTATACTTGTGTAAAGCTGATTCATCTCTAATATAATAAAATGGCTCGAACTCTTTACGCTATTTCGATGTGTACTTAAGATTTATTGTTTATCTTGTTGTAAAGTCCTTATATTGTGTGAAGTATTACTGCATTCTCCCTTTTGGGATATTACGGTGGTATCAGAGCATGATCTTTGGCTCGACTTGTGGACACTTCATCTTTTGCATCTAAGAAAAAGCAGATAGATGAGATCTATCATGGAGGAAGAAAATATGCCCCACTCACTTCTGTAGATCTATGCAAAGATCTCTCCAAGGAGGTCTATCAAATGAAAGAGGGAAGCGAAGAAAAGAAGATCCAAAGAAGAAGATGTGATGAGGAAGGCTCGACACTTCCTATCGGCAAGAAAGGAAAGCTAGAGAGAATCCTAGATATCTCTCATAGATCCACTATGCCCACTCTCTTTGAAAGAAGGTGAAAGGTGTAGAAATGAAGGAAAGGAATGAACACGAGACTCATGAGACTCTCGATCTATATCTTGAAGAGTACAAAGCATAGTCTAGAGCTTTCAAGGAGAAGCTAACTCTCCAAACAAAAGTCTTCGTAGATTAAAGAAGAAAGAGGATCCTACGGCGACGATAGAAGGAAGAGGCATAATAGATTCTATTTGCCTACATTTGATGGATCTTCCTCAAGCAATGTCAAGGCTTGGAGGAGGGAGTTAGATTCATTTTTCAAGCTACATCTTGTGGCGGAAGAAAAAGGTTGTTCAAATTGCGGCACTTCATCTCTTAGATGAAGCGAGAAGATTGGTGGTTTGGGCACCTAGAGCATGCAAAAGGTGACCAAGTATTCGGATTTCTTGCACAAGTTGAGGAAGAAGTTTGATGTAGAGAAGAAAAGAGAATGTCAATCTTGTCACTCTGGACAAGAGGTCACTACTTTCACCACATGCTGCGAAGTACTTGATCCTGGAGAAGGGACACTTGCATCTTTTGCAAGGTAGTCTTGAGCTCTTGACATATGGAGTCCCCATGCGTGGATCGAGAGATGCATGAGGAAGAGAAGGAAGATACCGGCGTTGGTACACTTGAAGAAAAAGAGGCCATCACTCTCACCAACGGGTTGGAGACACTATTGTCCTGGTTGGAGGAACTCTTGTGTTCTGCGAGGGGTTCCCACTGTCAGTTGATCCAAGGAGTATGCATAAAATTTCGGCACCTATTGTTTCAAGATCTACGTCAACGCACCGCGCTCTATTTTCAACATGCTGAACTCTCACCCAAACGCAAATTTCACCTTCCATGCATTCGAAATCGACTTTCTCATTCAAGCATGGATGCACAAGAACATTTTAAAACAAATGAAAATATCTTTAAAACCATCCTCCTTTCGAAAGTACAACATTTAATTAGAAATTAATTTATGCCATGGCTGAATATTTTTGATAAAAGATTTTATAATGTACGCTATTGTACATCTTTCTAATCGCTTCGAGATATCGTGCGGATAATGCCATGGCGTTTGAAGAATTCCCGAAATCCATAGGGACTTTGATCGTACTGAACGGAAGAATTTTAATAGAATATCTTGTGACCGGAGCATCAAATACCTTGCCTTGTCGTTCAGCCTCGTATTGGCTATGAAATATATCAATAAAGGATAGTCCTCTTGACGAGCGCTATACAAAACCTCGGATGTTTGAGTACGACACGCATAAATCTTATGTGTAGATAGAATTCAAATACATATGACTCCATAATTTATCAAGGTGACGTGTGTAAGGACATCTTAATGTGAAGGGTACTACAACAGGATAACCTTCATGAAGAAGGTACCAAACCGACGTTTAGACTAGAATTCAATAACTTGAGAGGATCCGCATCCCTTGGATAACCCGGTAGTATCCGGCATCGGCACTTTGACATTGAAAACTTCCGTTTACAATTTTGATTTTTGGACCGATGATGAAATTACTTTGTCCGTTTGCGGTGGATGGTGTTGGACTTCAAAGAAAGGATCAAAGAGAGGCCGCATGTGAACATTTTAGCCGAGAAAATTTAGAATAATTACATATTTAAAAACACATTTTGATGATTTCTTCTTCAAAAATGGTTTTTAAGAAGAATCAATCTCGCATTATCGACGATAACAATCTTGAAATAAAAACTCAATGATACATCCTCATGGCCTGCGGGGATTATTCAACGTTCAAGAACAAACCCTAGACCTAGAAAGTGAAATGGATTTTTCAGACCACAAGAATATCAAAGGATCGCAAATGATGAGAAATGAACTTTAGTGAACTTGGTCTCCGGCGGAGGACCGACAAGACCGAGTCTAACATTGGCTCCAATGGGGATGTCGAACCGCCACTTCTTGGAGGTGCCAATAACCGCATATATGGGAGAGCAGATAAGGCTCTCCATCCATTGGGCTATGGAGTCATTATTTCTATTGTACAACACGAGACTTTCGAATTACTTACTAGATTGAACTTTGACTTAAATGATTAAAAAACCGACCGGCAAACTTCAAACCAAAACTAGAATGAAATGGCCGCCTTTGGTCGCTTATTTATTTACAAAATCTACCCTACTTTGTTGCAAAAACCAATAGATCAAGTAATACCGTAATGCCGCATCAACCATTCAAGTAAATGTGAGAAGGATGCTGCTTGAGAGTGCTTCCACTCGTGGACACAGATGTAATTGAAGGGCAACCATACATGCACGTAATGAGTCCGGGTTACGTAAAAAACAAGTTGATATATCATTCGTACCGAAAACATTTCCATGTATGTTGCAATAGGATCGCAAAAAGCGTACTGCTTAACGCCCCCAACTTCCAGAATAATGCCACACACTATCAATGAAAATATCAACTAAGTGTACCTATTGTTTCTTGTTTTGAAGGAGGGAGAGTTTCCAAGAACTTTTGGGATCTCGTAACTACAAGTGATTTGATCCGATCATTTAATTACTAAATCTCCTTCTCAAATCTTTCAACCACTAACTCGTAGAAACGCTTTTAGCTTCAAGAGGAAACTTCGAGATTTCAAACATTGAAGCATGAACGAAAATTATTCATTCAATATCCACTAAACCATCTCTAACTTCTTTTATAGCTTCGTACACAAAGTGCAGTGGTCCGACACATACCCTACCATTGCATGAATGGATCAAGGAGCACCGGAATCTCCGGATCGAGTTGGAGTCGCTGTGAATGTTTCGCTCATATGTGTCTCACTAATGTCCACCATCGCAATCGTATCCAGAACTTGGATTATGTATCAGCAAGACAATCTACAAGCTTCAGTGTCACAACTGCTGCCAGATCCGGAGATGGACTTGAAGCAACGTTTATCTACTATGCACTCGCAGAGCAATGTGTAGTTCGAAGGCTGGTCCCGGCGTGACTGTGCTCCGTCCGTAGCTCATGAAACAAATGACATCAACAAGCAAGCCAATTCTTCCCCGCATGGCCTACCATGTTAGCGTCGAATCTACCTTTAGGGCCGAAATAAGGTAAAACTCAAGGCAACATCAAACCAAGCTTTCCTACCCTCGTAGCTAACCCTACGAGGACAAAGAGGGCTCTCTTCAAGTCTATCTCGGCAAAAGGTCTTCAAAGGGTTGAGAGACCATAATAGATACCGATTTTAGGCTAGTAAATAGATAGGAAGGCTTGATCTTGATTTTTTGGGTTTTTTCAAGCCGTATGGGACCAAGGAACAATGTATGCGTAGTAGTTAAATCAAATATTACGTATTATCTCATGAGGCAAGATAGGCAATAGGTTTAGCATTCAAATTTGAAATTATATGGAGTGTGAAAGACCGCCGAGAGGTTGACAAGGGCATAATAGATGAATCCTTATCAAACGAAGAAATTAAATAGAAACATGAAAAGCTTTCCCATGCGAGCAAGAAATTAGATTTCGTACTTCTCACTTAAAAGAATTCAATTGGAAATGATTATGAAGGAATCAGAGATATAATAAGATATATGAAAACAAAGAAGAAACACCGTTTAAAGTCATTACCACAGGAATCTCGTGAAATGTAGGCTGTATCATTTTATTATCTTCCGCTAAAGTTGTACAGTTAGCTCGTGTTTTTCTTGTCACATGTTTCCTGAAAACTCCCTTTTACAAAAGATTTTCTTAATACAATAAATACCTTCAAAGGTATAACAACAAACCGATAAAAATAGGGCGTTGTTTAACAAATAAAAACGAAGAGCCAATCATCTGTTCTTAAGCAAATACATTGTTCCAACCGAACATTTCTAATGTATCTTTAATGATAAGGCGCAAATTGTAGCGTGAATCTCCTTGAATCGTGACTAAAGCCAAAGATAGCCATCGAATCCGATTTATCCGCATCTTATTTCTCTAATAGTACAACCTTTCCAAATTTGTCCTTGGTGGTTTGAACAAAGGTTTAAGTATACGAAAAATATGCTCATCACATACCAATCCCTGGTGATCTCCGTGCACACCCATCCTTTCCTCTTTCTACCTTTCAAGCCTATCCACGACAGCTGATTCAAGGGAGTAGTTCCATCACCTTCTACACAAGTCGAATGCTATACTCTCCATGTCGATATATAGGTATTTCCTTGTTTCCATAGTGCAGCATGCACTATATATGGTGTCTCATTGGAAGTCCCATAGATATTATAAAATTTCTGCGAAGGAGAAAATCTTCCTACAAGGACATGATTTTTCTAGGTTTCATTGGCCCATTTCAAATGGTACCCGTATTGTCACATCATCATAGATAACTCCGTATAAACTACCGCATTATGAACAAGAGCATCCTTCATGACATCAACATAGTTGTGTGGACCGTAGCACTCAAGCCCAACCGATGAATGGCCAAAGTCATTATTCTTCTCCCTATATTTCTAGAAGAGGAAGTGAAGACCACTGAAATAATTCGAAAAATTGTTTCGATTTGAAAAACGCAGTATTAATGAATTTCAAATTGGATGGCTCTATGTGCCGTGCGCACTCCCGTGCGCGCCCCCGGTGAAAGCGCCGTGCTAGGCAAAATTGCACCGTGAAAACGCCTACGCGTCGCCGCAATGGGTGTGCCGCGCTCTATGCCAAAACGCCGCGCCTGTTTTCAAATACGCTAACTCTCACCCAAAATGCAAATTTCCGCCTACACAATTCGAAATCGAATTTACTGTTCAAGCTTGGATGCACAAGAACGTTTTTAAACAAATGGAACGATCTTTAAACCATCCCCTCCTTTGAAAGTACAAATGTATTGAATTAGAAATTATTTTATGGCATGGCTGAATATTTTTAATAAAAAAGCTTTTATAATGTATGTTATTGTACATCTTCTTGCTTCCGGCTTCAGATATCCTTGATAATGCCATGTGAAAAGCGAAGACCTCCTCGAATCCATAGGGACTTTGATCGTAACGAACGGAAGAATTCTGTTCGAATATCTTGTGACCGTATACCAAATACCTTTGCCTTGTCGTTCTCACCCCCGCATTAGGCTTCAAAATATCTCAATAAAATGATAGTCCTTTGACGAGCTATACAAAAACCTCGGATACTTGGAGCATTTGACACGATGAATCTCATGTAGATAGAATTCAAATTTCATAGACAGACTCCATACAATTTATCAAGGTGACGTGTGTAAGGACATCTTAATGGAAGGTACCAACAGAGTAACCTTCATGAAGAAGTTGCACAACCGACGTTCCCACGAAATTCAATAACTCGAGAGGATCCAAGATTCCTTGATAACCCGTGTAGTATCCGAAATTTTGGCACTTTGACATTGAAACTCGTTTTTAAAATTTTGATTCTTGGACTAATGATGAAATTACTTTGTCCGTCACAGGATGGTATGACCCCCGCAAAGGACTGTGAGAGGCCGTATGTGAACATTTTCACCGAGAATCTTTGAATAATTACATATTTAAAAACACATTTGACGATTTCTTCTTCAAAAAAATGTATTTTGAAGAAGAATCAATTCGCATATTGACGATAACAATCTTGAAATAAAAACTCACCGAAGACATCCTCATGGCTCGCGGGCATTATTCAACGTTCCCCGAAGACAAACCCTAGACCTAGAAAGTGAAATGACTCTTTTTTTCGACCACAGTAACATCAGTGACCGTAAAATGACGAGAAATGAACTTTGGTGAATGGACTGCAGAGGGACCGACAAGACCGAGTCTAACATTGGCTCCAATGGGGATGGAAATCGCCGCTTCTTGGAGGTGCCAAGAACTCAAGATATTGCAGACACAAAGGCTCTCCATCCATTGGGCTATGGAGTCATTATTTCGACAAACAACACGAGACTTTTGACTCATTTACAGATCGAAACTTGACCTAAATGATTGAAAAATCGACTGGAAAAAATTCAAACCAAAACTAGAACGAAATGCTACCTTTGTCAGCTATTTATTGACAAAATCTACCCTACTTTACTAAAAACCAATAGATCAAGTAATACTATAATGCCGCATCAACCATTCAAGTAAATGTGAGAAGGATGCCGTTTGAGAGTGTTTCCCCACCAGACATTGCATGTGTAATTGTCGGGTACCATACATGCACGTAATGAGTCCGGTTACGTAAAAATCAAGTTGATCTATCATTCAGACCGAAAAAAATTTCCATGTACGTTGCAATAGGATCGCAAAAGCTAGACTTTGTTTGCTGCCCCAATCCCCGCAATACATACTTCCGCCGCACACTATCAATGCAAATATCAACGAAGTGTGCCTCTATTGTTTCTTGTTTTGAAGGAGTGAGAGCCTCAAGAACCTTGGGATCCTTGGACCATATGACGGATCCGATCATTTAAATACTAATCCTTCTCAAATCTTACAACCACTAACTCGTTAAACCAGCTTTAGCTTCAAGAGGAAACTTTGGAGATTTCAAACATTGAAGCATGACACCGAAAATTCCTCATTAAGTTCAATATCCACTAACGAATCTCTAACTTCTTTATAGCTTCACAAAGTGCAAGCAAGGTCCGGCACATACCCTACCATTGCATGAATGGATCAAAGGATACCGGAATCTCCGGATCGAGTTGGAGTCGCCAGTGAATGTTTCAAATTTCTTCATATGTGTCCATCATCGTCCACCATCAAGAATCGTATCCGTAACTTGATTTCATGTACTAGGGAAAGACACCCATTTGTGTCGAGTGTCACAATCATGGCTAGATCGAGATGGACCTAGCGCGTTTATCTACTATGTGTCCGTAGAGAAATGTGCGCTCAAAGGCTACATTGCGTGACTTCGGCTCCGTCGTAGCTCATGAAACAAATGACATCAACAAGCAAACCAATTCTTCCCCGGAAGATGGTTGCCACCATGTTAGCGCTGAATCTACCTTAGGTCAAATAAGGTAAAACTCTAAGGCAACATCAAACCAAGCTCACCTTCGTAGCCTAGCCCTATGAGGACAATGTGAGAGGGCTCTCTCTGTGTCTATCTCGCAAAAGGTCTTCAAAGGGGTTGAGATGACCTATACGTATACCGATTTTAGGCTAGTAAATAGATAGGAAGGTTTGATCTTGATTTTTTGGGTTTTTCTCGGGGTCAGACAGACCAAGGAACAAAGAAGGTAGGGGTTAAATCAAAAGACACAGACATCTCATGAGGCAAGATAGGCAATAGGTTTACATTCAAATTTGAAATTATATGGAGTGGAAAGACTACCGAGAAGTCGACAAGTGCATACAGACAACTCTTATCAAATGTAAGAAATCAAATTTAAACATGAAAAGCTTTCCTGAGCAAGTAGCAAAGTAAAACTAGATTCTTCCCTTCTCACTTAAAAGCATTCAATTTAAAATGATTATGGATGAATTGTAGACATAATAAGATACATATGAAAAAAAAAAAAAAGACTGCTAAATTCATTACCAGACAGAATTGTGAAACGTAGCCGTATCATTTATTATTTCTTCCGCCAAAGCCGTATAGTGAAGCTCTGTTTTTCTTGTCACATGTTTCCCGTAACTCCCCTTTTACAAAATATTTTCAATACAATAAATACCTTCAAAGGTATAACAACAACCGATAAAAATAGGGCGTTGTTTAACAAATAAAAACGAAGAGCCAATCATCCTCTGTTTCTAGCGCGTTACATTATTCCAACCGAACATTTCCGATGACCAATGATAAGGCGCAAAATGTAGCGTGAATCTCCTTGAATCGTGACTAAAGCCAAAAATAGGCCATCGAATCCGATTTCTCGCATCTTATTTCTCTTCAACAGTAAAACCTTTCCAAATTTGTCCTTGGTGGTTTCGACCACGGTTTAAGTATACGAAAAATATGCTCATCAAGGCACTAATCCCCGCATCTCCAGCACACCTATCCTTTCTCCCTCGCTCAAGCCCACCGCCATAGCCGATTCCAAGGGCGCAACGCATCACCTTCTACACAAGTTTCCAATGCGACACTTCCTCCATGTCGATATATGTATTTCTCGTTTCCATAGCATGCACTATATGGTGTCTCATTGGAAGTCCCATAGATATTATAAAATTTCACACAGAAGGAGGAATCTTTGCCAAGGACATGATTTTTCGAGTTTCATTGGCCCATTTCAAGATTTCACAATTAAATGGTAAATTCGTATTGTCACATCATCAAGAGACAACTCGAGAAACCACCGCATTATGAAACAAGAGCATCCTTCATGACATCAACATAGTTGTGTGGACCATAGCACTCAAGTCCAACCGATGAATGGCCAAAGTCAAGTCATTCTTTTCCGCCATATTTCCCGTAAGAGGAAGTGAAGACCACCGGAAATCACGGAAAAATTGTTTGATTTTGAAAAAAATGTGCAGTAGTATTAATGAATTTCGAATTGGATGGCTCTATGCGCCGCACGCACTCCCGGCGCCGTGCCTGGTGAGTGCGCCACGCGCGTGCAAAAATTGCACCGTGAAAAAATGCCCTACGCGCTCGCCACGCAATGGGTGTGCCGCGCTCTATGCCAACGTTTAATTAAGCGAATACGTTGAACTCTCACCCAAATGCAAATTTCGTCTTCCATGATTCGAAATCAACTCTTCATTCAAGCTTGATGCACAAGAACGTTTTAAAATGAAACAAAAGATCTTTAAAACCATCCCCATTTGAAAGTACAAAATAAGATTGAATTAGAAATTAGTTTATGGCATGGCTGAATATTTTGATAAAAGCTTTTATAATGTACGCTATTGTACATCTTCTCGCACTGCTTCGAGATATCGTTGATAATGCCATGGCGTTTGAAGAATTCCCGAAATCCAGGGGACTTGACTGAATACATCTTTACCGTAATATCTTGTGACCGGAGCATCATATCTTGCCTTGTCAAAACAGCCTCTCCGCATTGGCCGTGAAATATCTCAATAAAAGGATAGTCCTTCCTTTCGACGAGCTATACAAAAACATGGATACTGAGCATTTGACACGCATAAATATTATGTAGATAGAATTCAGTCATAGATGATCTTGCAGACTACTGGTGTGACGCAAGGACATCTTAATGTGAAGGGTACTACAACAGGATAACCTTCATGAAGAAGTTGCACAACCGACGTTCGACCGGAATTCAATAACTGAGGATTCAGTATCCTTGATAACCCGTGTAGTATCCGAAATTTTGGCACTTTGACATTGAAACTTCCGTTTTATAATTTTGATTTTTGACCGATGATGAAATTACTTTGTCTCGTCACAGGATGGTGGTACGGGGACTTTCGCAAAAGGATCGTGAGGGAGGCCGTATGTGAACATTTTCACTGTAAAACTTTGAATAATTATGTATATTTAAAATTATATTTAGATTATCTATTCTTCAAAAACAGGGTGCCTTAAAAGTGTTAACCAATCTCGCATTATTATAGTAACAATCTCGGAAATAAAACTCACCGAAGACATCCTCATGGCCTGCGGCATTATTCAACGTTCAAGACAAACCCTAGACCTAAAGTGAAATGACTCTTTTTCCTCGGGACCACAGTAACATCAGTGACCGCAAATGACAAGAAATGAACTTTAGCGAATTTGACTGCGGAGGACCGACAAGACCGAGTCTAACACACATGAGGAAGAGAGAAAGAAGCAAGGATCTCTTGTTGCTTCGTTGCTTTTCTGGGAGAGTTTTCTTCAGTTTCATCTAATTACATGGAGGAGATGGAGGATGGTAGCAAAGGGCCTTACTCCAATGGTTTTTATTAGGAGAATATGGTTTGACATATATGTCTACCCATGTCAGGCACCCTCCTTCTTCTTTTGCATAACGTTGGAATGGTTGAGTCTTGAAGGTCCAATAAGGCCAAAAGGACTAATAATGAGAGCATGATAATGCTGAATCAAATCGTGAAATACTGATGGAGAAAGTATTGAAGGATGAAGCTTTTCCTACGGAAGAAGCTACCTTATTTAATGTATCTCGTGTATTGCGACGTTGTCGGGACATCATGTGATTGTCATTTTGAAGCTTTGGTAGATGAGAAGATCTACGATGCAACAAAGTCTTCCCATATATTTCTAAAATACAACTATGGAACCAAACACAGAACATATTTTGAAAAATGAAGAAGCATTCCTTATGTGGATTCCATTTGGAGGGGAATAGATGGCTGGTGCATCTACTCTTTTCGACGCAGCTTGAAGACAAGCAACATTTTGCCAGTGGGGGACCTGGGGACACATTCCCAAATTTGAACATCACATTGTGATATTAGAGTCCTTAATTTTCTTCATGAATTAAGTAAATAAAAGGGTGGAGGGACCCACAAACCCCAAAGATGAATAAGATCCACTTTTTGTGTGTGAATGTGGACTAATTAAGCCTAGATATGCAAAATGAGGTACTTGAGAAACTACTAATGTGAAAGAGATTGGAGATCATGTCTCATTTAATGAGAGAGATCATGGAGGGTTGATTCAGTCAACTAAGACCTTGAAGATGTAAAACAAAGGATCATTGAGCATTCATGATCGTTATCGGAAGATCATGTGCAAATGAAGCACAAATGATGGAGGAGGTGTACATTGCACCTAGACTTGTTGGTTGATTTGGTCAAACAAATACGCTCCCACTTCGAGGATCTTGTCCACATGTGACCGTGTAGCTGAGATTAGGGCCAAGGCTTGGCTTTCGAGGCTCAAACATTATAAAGGAGATGAAGGCAAAGGTGAAAGGCATTCCTGGATTATTTGATGTATGATCTTTTAGATCCGAAATTGTCAAGTGACATTCCACCGCATTCTCAATAATAGTAGAGATTTCCAGTGCTATTTAAAGCACAGGTGTTCCCCGATCGTAATCCCACCTCTTTCTTAGAGTAGCTCTAGAAAGAGGATTGTGCTTCATTATAAATTAGGCGTTAAGTTCCATTTCCTTTTCCTACTTCTAACATCCATTCGTAAATCTACAAATTTCTCGAAGATCGGGCTGAAGGTAGTTGTCTTCGGGATCAGTTTTTGGAGAACAAGGTGAGGGATTATTCCCATCACTTGGGCTTATAGATCATCACTCCCGCAGCCACATTGCAGATCCGGCATCGTGAAAATTTATTGACCTCCTAGCAAAATAAAGATTCTCCTAAAGAATAACGTTGTCCATATTACAGATCTCAAAGGAGGAAGGAAGTTGCTAGTATTTCAGCTAGCAATCCTGTGAGGGATCATCCCCTCACATTGCCATCAGTCTTACCATCAGCCTAGATTTTATTGCAGAATTTTTTCAAGAGGCGTGCGTCCTCTTTCCTACACAACATATTTTCTAGAGGGGCAAGCAGGCCACAGTTGTTCTCGCAATCATCATTGAAGGATTGAGAAGCTAGATCTAGAGCTTCTAGCTCATAGATCTTAAGAAGGGATAAACCCTTCAAGCATAGATCTAATATGATATCATATTTCAGCCATATATTTGTCAAATCTAGCTTCAGAACTGTATTTCCCAGCAGATCAAGGATCAAATCCTAGGGAGGTGATTTTCCAAAAGCGTATCCGGAAAATCCCCTTTCGGGTTATCTTTGGAATCCATCACATTACGATCTTGAATCTTGGCATCATCTGAGCTCCAGGTTTGAGTATATCTGCATTTATATTTTCATCCTGCAACCATATGTTCATATTCTATTGAAGAGATGATGCATTATTTGCTGTAGAGCCTCTCCAGTTACGTTGTACCTATTACATACATGTTTTCAGGGTGATCCTAGCTCATATTTATGGCTAGATCTAAGTATATTATGTACTTGTGTAACTGATTCATCTCCAATATAATAAAATGGCTCAGCTCTTTCTGCAATATAACAAAATGGCTCAGCTCTTTCTGGCTCAGCTCAATTATTGTATCATCCTCTAGCTATTAGACATGCTTTAGTTGCTTCATCCAGAACATATATGTCGTTCGGAGCTCGACTTGCTATAGCCATAATTTCACCAAACACGCCTTTCCTGATTTCACATTTTGTGGAGTCAACAGTATCAGGTGTCCTCGATCACACATTTGTCCAACACCGAGTAGATTTTGATTCATGTTTTCAACCAATAGAACATTCCCTGCTAGAGCATCTTTTGCTACCGAGGAGTGACAAGACCTAACTCTATAACATTTTAAAGATCCATCATTTCCAAAGGACACTTCGTTCCATCCTTCTTCTTTCGCAGATACAAATTTATTTCATCTCCAACATATATGCGTTGAGGAAAGCGTCAACATACCACACATCTTTGTTCTTTTGAGCCTTTAAAGCGAGAGCACAATTATCATTCTTCGTCTTCTTCCATGTTCGTTCGTTTTTGTGGCTTCGAAGATTCTTTGCATCTTGGCATGCGTCTTGGCCGTGTCCAGTTTCGACATTTTGTAACATTCAATATTATTTCTTAAATGTTCAAATGTATTGATGTTTCGTCGAGCCCTCGTGAGGTTCATATTTTATAGATCTCCGAATTGTATTTGTTCCTAGGGTACATACGATATTCTGATACCTTTATGACCAAATTTTCCACTTGAATAATAGTAGCCATAAAAATATGTTGGCAATTGGATGGAAATTCTTAGTCGAGGAATTTTCTTCCAAGGCCGTTCTTGTGAATCTTGTCCAAAGGAAGTATACATGCATGTCGATCTCTCATAGGTTCATTGTATTTTGTTGTAGAAGGTCCCGTTCTTCTTCTTGTAACCGATGCGAGTTCCTTGGCTGCGTTGTAAGATTGTTGATTGTCGATGAGTTCTTCCAATGCCCTTGAGCTCTTGGTATAGTTTTGGAGGTTTTTCCTTTCTTCACTTCCCTGCAATGACTACTTTGGCTTCTAATTCTTCCCTTTCTTAGTTGCTTTCTTTTAACTTCTTTTGAAGTGACTCTTCAATGCATTTGTGTTCTTCAATTTAAATTTTGAGACGTTGAACTTGTTCTTCAGGAGTATTGGAACGGATCTTCTCCTCCTTGAGATATTTTATAAGCTTGATTGCTTCCTCATAAAATTCATCTATGGTCCATCCTTCTTCTTCGTTGTTTGATACCTCTTGTTTATTGTGCTTGGGTTTATTGTGCTTGGCCATAAACAATACTCTCTCATTGGCTTCTTCTTTGATGTCACTTTCTTCATCGGATGATGAGCTATCTTCTTTAGAGAGAAAGTTCCTTTTGGATCCTTGCTTGTTGAATTTCTTAAATCCTTTCTTTCCTTTTGAGTTTCCATCACTTATATTTGGACATGTTGCGGAAAAATGCCCAACCACATTATAGCTAAAACATATCAATGGAAGTTTACCTTTGAATTTTCCCTTACCAATTTTTAGTTTTCTCTTGAAGTAAGCGTATTCTTCATCCCCTCACTAAAGATTCCTCCATCAGTCCCCTTTTCTTCACACTTCGTGTGTGCATGTCATTTCAATTGAAGGTTGTTTGTCCTTATTGGTTTTCTTAGATGCAACGAACGTAGTTTCTAGATTTGAAGTACCCTTTTCTTCATCAAGTCTCATTTCATATGCTATGAGAACTCATGTAATTCTTCCTTGTTGAGTTTTAATTAGATTTGCACCGTATTCCTAAGACCGATACCTTTGGGTTGAATTTCCCTGGTAATGTTCTAAGAATATTCTGTATAATAGTCTTCTCATCAACTGGCTCTCCAAATCCTTCCAGAGTATTGGTTATTTCATCAACGTATTGGAAGTATGCAACAATGTTGCAATATTCTTTCATTATAACTTGCTCAAATTTTTCTCTATAGATTTGAAGCTTTGCTTCTTTGACATTTGAGTCACCTGCATATATATTCTCAAGCTTGTCCCATAAATTTTTTGGTAGTTTTACAACCCAACACCTTATGATAAGCAGATTCAATAAGTCCACTGATAATAATATTCTTTGCTTTTGCATCATTTACCAAATTCTTCTTACCTTGTTCATTCGTAGTTGATGTAAATCCATTTTGAATAGTGTCCCATACTTCATAACCTTGTGCCAAGAGATAGACCTCCATTGTTCCTTTCTAGAGTGCATAATTATTTTCATTAAATAGAGGTACACCATTCTTGGTATGCTCTATGACCTCCTTCCAGCTATTAAACTGCTATTGAAGGAACCAAGCTCTGATACCAATTGTTTGAAATACTAAGAGGGGGGGGGGGGGTGTGAATCAGTATTCATTTCAATTATAGCATTAGTTAATCTTCAATTATTACTCGCTTGTACAATGATAAAGCAAAGAAACAAGAGGAACACAAATTCACATAGTTTTTAAGGTAGAAACCCACTCCCAGACAAAGACCACGTAATTCTTTTCTAATAATTCTCTAATATTCAACTCCAATCGAAAATAAAGCTCCAACTTCCTAGAATCTAGAAAAGCATTCTTCTCTAGCTCCCACTAGATGGATGCCGCAACGCCCAAGATTCTTTTGATAGTCAACTGAACAGATGCCCCAACACCCAATGAGCTACAACTCACCCTAGCACCACCCTACCACCCTATAGATATGCTAAAGAAGAATGGAATCCTATACAAAGGAAAAATGGTCCACTTTACAATGATATAGAATGATGTAGAAGAAGAATATATACTAGACCATAACTCCAACTTTGGCAATAACCACCTAATGATGATCCTAGACCTCCAAATACCGCTTCTTCAACCCTTGCGTATAGACACACTAGTACATTTTTACAATAATGTATTTACAAATGACTTAAAGTACACATACTTTACAATGATTGTATGCAGTGGTCGCCCACTTAAGACTTCATATGATGAACTTCTTCCGCTCGTTATGCACCTTGGTTACCGTTTCTCTTGTCATGCTACCCCTCTAGTGCACTGTTTTCTTTCTCTCGTAGAAATTCTAGTCTTTTGCAACCCTTGACAACACATGATCTAGCTTTTTCGTTCCTCTAGGAGCTCGATATTGGAATTTGGTATATCTTTGTTATTTCAGATCCTCAATATCTGATTTTTGGTCTTGTAGTATTCCTCTCGAGTCATCTTTGCAATGCCACTAGTTTGACCCACTTGGATTCTTCAAGAGAGATTTATACCCAATCTCTCACAATGCCCTCTACTCATGGATTGCTTTCGCAGCACTTGTACGACGTGCCACGTGTCATCGTTTCTTCATTTGTCTCTCGCAATTGATAGAGAAAACCATAGACTATGAACTATCCGCTAATTTTTACATAATTCCAATCCGATACACAGAGAGAGAGTTATGACGATTCTTACCAAGGTCACTTTTTGAGATGAATTTCAGAGCCCGCAAAAACCTTGACTTGGCTGCATCATATCTCCCATAATATTGCACTCCTTGATCTTAAAATTTCACGGCATCCTCTTCAGATTTTTTCTTCGCTCATAAAAATTTCAGCTTCCGAGCCTTTGTATAAACAAATTTAGAGCCAAAATACCACGATGACCTATTTCGTATGGCGAAATCCCTCGCTCAAGGAGGAAATGAAGATCACAATTTATATAAATGAGATTAAGTTGAGAGGGGCTTAACAAGTGAACGGGAGAGATTTTAGAGCTTAAAACATATTAATTATGACTTTTCAATGATTCATGCCCCAACCCCATGGGGTTTCAGCCCCCACCAACCGGGGGAAATCTCTGAAGATGATACACTTCTCAAATCCATGAAGAATTACATGGTCTCGCCATATATCAATGGAAACATCTCACAAGTAGAAACCATCACAAAAATTATTGACCCGGAATATATTAATTTGGTATGTCAAAATTCCCATGCAATATTGGCTTAGCCCTCGTGTCGCTTGGGTTGACATCAATGAGACATCCACTAATCAACAAAGAAAATTCCGCCACCTACTTCTATAGATCTAATATGCAAGATCTCTCCAAGGAGGTCTATCAAATTGAAAGAGGGAAGGCAAAAAGAAGATCCAAGAAGAATACAGACATAGCGCCTAGGAATTCCTATCGAAAAAGAAAGAAACTCAGATGAATCCTAGATATCCTCATAGATCCACTATGCCCACTCTCTTTGAAGAAGGTGAAAGGTGTAGAAATGAAGGAAGGAATGAACCCGAGACTCATGAGACTCTCAATCTATATCTTGAAGAGTACAAAGCACAGTCTAGAGCTTTCAAGGAGAAGCTAACTCTCCAAAAATTCTTCTAGATTAAAGAAGAAAGAGGATCCTACAACAGACGAATAGAAGGAAGAGGCATAATAGATTCTATTTGCCTACATTTGATGGATCTTCCTCAAGCAATGTCAAGGCTTGGAGGAGGGAGTTAGATTCATTTTTCAAGCTACATCTTGTGGCTGAAGAAAAAGGTCGTTCAAATTGCAGCACTTCATCTCTTAGATGAAGCAGAAGATTGGTGGTTTGGGCACCTAGAGCATGCAAAGGTGACCAAGTATTCGGATTTCTTGCACAAGTTGAGGAAGAAGTTTGATGTAGAGAAGAAAGAGAATGTCAATCTTGTCACTCTGGACAAGAGGTCACTACTTTCACCACATGCTGCGTAAGTACTTGTATCCGGAGAAGGGACACTTGCATCTTTGCAAGGTAGTCTTGAGCTCTTGACATATGGAGTCCCCATGCATGGATCGAGAGATGCATGAGGAAGAGAAGGAAGATACCAGCGTCTGGTACACTTGAAGAAAAAGAGGCCATCACTCTTACCAACAGTTGGAGACACTATTGTCCCAGCTTGGAGGAACTCTTGTGTTCTCGCCAAGAGGTTCCCACATATCACTTTGATCCAAGGTATGCATAAAATTTCAGCACCTATTGTTTCAAGATCTATGCATAACCAAGGGTTAGAACAAAATGTTGATTTGAAGCAGAGGCATATCACAACACAGAGGACCCTTGATCTAATCAAGGAGGAGACCGAGAACTATCCCTCGTTCATCATTGTTGAGCTACATTCAACCCTTTGAGTTGAAATGTAGAGTTTCAGTAAAATGGGATTAGCATTATCCTATGTACAATGGCTGATTATGAGATCAGTATTGTGCCTTACTTTGAGACAAAGATATGTGTTACCCCTACGGATCTACAACGCTTGTCACTTAGTAGCTGTGACAAAGAAATGGCTTTCATCATTCTTGGAGCATTCCGGAGGCAGCTTCACTCATGAACCAATGGAAGCAAAGATGACAAATGGTAGACATCTTGAAATGAGAAACATTTTCTCCCTTCTAGATGACCCTTTCTCAATGAGCATCTCACTGCTCAAAGAGAAACTTCTACTTGTGCAAAACCCAAAAACTTCTTTGGTTTTTGGAGGGCCTTTGATGGAGAGAGAATCTCATTAAGAGATCTCATTAGAGATGCACTTCAACATTTCAGGAAGTGCAAATGTTCTTCAACGAGTTTGAGGGGGAATGGTATTCTACAAAGGGAGGATGCCATGATTCTGCAGCACATCACTCATCTTCCATATTGGGGTGAGTGGATGAGGATGATGAGCAAGGGGTCACATGACCACTTGAATATTTACATGGGCCCGACAAGCTTGGTTACGTTGGTTTCCATTGGGAGATTTCTGTCACTCTCCAAAGGCTCCTATTTTTTCCGATCCATGCCTTGAAAAACACATATGAAATGAAGAAGGAGGCATGGCTGCACTGGCTGCTCTTGGGTGAGTATGGATACCACCCAATAGTTCATATTTTTTCTGATTCATGCCTTGTGTGTCAATGATAAATTGCAGCAAAGGGAAGGCATGTTCATTTTTGTTTCACTTAAGAGAGTTTGGCCACCACATGACATCTCCTATGTCTATGTGTTTTGTATTGTGTGAAATTTGGCATAATAATCTCATGATGTGCATTAATGATGAATTTTTGTATTGGAATGATGTGAGATTTCATATGTCCATTAGTATGGTTCTACTTCATAATGCACATGAGGAAGAGAGAAAGCAACAAGATCTCTTGTTTCTTTGGTTGCTTTTGGGGGAGTTTGGCTTGTCCATCTTACATGGAGGAGATGGAGGATGGCAGCAAAGGGCCTTAGTCCAATGGTTGTTATTAGGAGAATATGGTTTGACATATATGTCTACCCATGTTGCTCCCTCCCTTATTATTTTTCATAACTTCAGAATGGTGAAGTTTGGGTCCAATAAGGCCAAAAGGAATAATAATGAGAGCATGATAATGCTCAATCAAATTCATGAAACATGGGATGGAGGAATGTATTGTATGATGAAGCTTTTCCTTTATGGAAGAAGCTACCTTATTTTATGTATCTCATGTATTTATGATGTTTTTGGACATCATGTGATTGTCATTTTGTGCTTCTTGATGGGAGGAGGACATCTAGCCATGCAGTTGGAAGTCTTCCCATATATTTCTAAAAGACAACTATGGAACCAAACATGCATAACATATTGCAGCAAATGGAAGAAGCCTTCCTTATGTGGATGCCATTTGGAGGGGAATAGATGGCTAGTGCATCTACCTTTTGAGTTGCTTGAGGACAAGCAACATTTTTGCTGAGGGGGACTGTAATATTCCAAAATTTGAACATCATACTTGTGATATTAGAGTCCTTAATTTTCTTCATGAATTAACTAAATAAAAGGGTGGAGGGACCCACAAACCCCAAAGATGAATAAGATCCACTTTTTGTGTGTGAATGTGGACTAATTAAGCCTAGATCTGTAAAATGAGGTAGTTGAGCAACTACTAATGTGAAAGAGATTGGAGATCATGTCTCATTTAATGAGAGAGATCATGGAGGGTTGATTCAGTCAACTAAGACCTTGAAGATGTAAAACAAAGGATCATTGAGCATTCATGATCAAGTAATGGAAGATCATGTGCAAATGAAGCACAAATGATGGAGGAGGTGTACATTGCACCTAGACTTGTTGGTTGATTTGGTCAAACAACACAGTCCCACTTGGAGGATCTTGTCCACATGTGACTGTGTAGTTGAGATTAGGGCCAAGGCTTACGGAGGCTCAAACATTATAAAGGAGATGAAGGCAAAGGTGAAAGGCATCTTGGATTATTTGATGTATGATCTTTTAGATCTGAAATTGTCAAGTGACATTCCACTGCATTCTTGGGTCGTTTAGCTGAGAGATTGCAGGTGTTGTTTAGCACAGGGGTGTTCCCGAGTGGGAATCCCACATCTTTCTTAGATTAGCTCTAGAAAGAGGATTGTACTTCATTATACATTAGGCTTTAAGTGCCATTTCCTTTTCCTACTTTCTCGCAGAACATTCATATTCAGAAATCTGCGATTTACTGAAGATCGCTTTGGAAGGTGGAAGTTGTCTTCAATACTTTAGCTCGAGAACAAGGTGAGGGATTATTCCCATCACTTGGGCTTATAGATCAACACTCCCAGAGCCACATTGCGGATCTAGCATCGTCCCAAAAGTTATTGACCTCCTAGCATAGTATTCTCCTCAGGAATAACGTTGTCCATATTGCAGATCTCAAAGGAGGAAGGAAGTTGCTAGTATTTCAGCTAGCAATCCCGTGAGGGATCATCCCCTCACATTGCCATCGCTCTTACCATCAACCTGGAGTTTATTAGTAGCATTTTTTCAGTAGGCAGAAGGCCTCTCTTTCCCTCACAAGCCGTAGTTTCTAGAGGCATTTGTAGTTTGCGAAAGCAGCTCGCAATCATCATTGGAGGATTGAGAAGCTAGATCTAGAGCTTCTAGCTCATAGATCTGAAGAAGGGATCAGCCCTTCAAGCATAGATCTGATATGATATCATATTTCAGCCATCTATTTGTCGAAATCTAGCTTCGGATCCGTATTTCCCAGTGACATCAAGGATCAAATCCTAGGGAGGTGATTTTCCAAAGTTGCGGATCCGGAAAATCCTTTCCGGGTTATCTTGGGAATCCATCACATTGGCCGGATCTTGAATCTTGGCATCATCTCGAGCTCCAGTTTTTGAGTAGATTTGCATTTCTCTTTTCATCCTCGCAACCATATGTTCATATTCTCGCGAAGAGACAATGCAGTATTTGTCGTGAGAGCCTCTCCAGCTTACGTTGTACTCTATTGCATACATGTTTTCGTGGTGATCCTAGCTCATCTTTATGGCTAGATCTACCTATATTTCTGTACTTGTGTAATCGATTCATCTCTAATATAATAAAATGGCTCAACTCTTTTTCGCATATTCTGATGTGTACTTAAGATTTATTTGTTTATCTTGTTGTAAGTCCTTATATTGTGTGAAGTATTACCGCATTCTCCCTTTTGGGATATTACATTCTTTACACAATTACCTAGCACGCTATTTATAAAATTCTCGCATTAAATGTTCGTATGGTATTTAGGGCGCTTCAAAGACTAAGAAAATTTCTATCTATTACTCTAAACGTAAATGAGCACTTTAGCGACTTCGTCGATTTTCCACACGCAGAGAAAATCGTGAAGCTCAAACTTTCTCGCTCGCTTGCTCCAGCCTCCCGTGACTCGCCTGCGATCACGTATTATTTCGAAAAATCTCGCTTTAGTTATGGACAGATGAATAGATAGGATCCATGACCGTATCATTTTTCAACTACCCATATATTCTTCTTCTCCATTAATACCTTAGAACCTATCGAACCATGGCATATGGCACATGTAACAGAGTTTGGTCGCAGTAATGGCATTAATTCTATAGCTAACACACAATGTCATTCTAATAATAAAGGAACAGTTGAAAATATGAAAAATAGATCATTAGAATACCTTTACTTTCAAGTCAAAATGTGCATTTCAACACTTGTTTCGAGCTTATGGTGTTGTCAAAAAGAAGTGAAAGATAGTGAAAAGGAGTGTCAAAATTAAAGGGGCCTTGAGGCTCAAGCATAGATACCTACACGAAAAATTGACATGGGCTTTTAAATGTACATTCAATACCACATAATCTTAACTTCCAAGTAATTTTCTTTGTATAATTGATAATCCATATAAAATTCAGGAAAAATTCGTGGGTCTCACACTATGAGAGAAACTCACTAGCTTGGACAAGAATGAGATCAAATTCAAATAAATATTACAAATGTTAGCTTAACCATAAATATTAGCCGAAAACACAAGAAGGAACATGATACATTATACCAGTCCAATCATAGATTAAGGATCCAACTTAATGACCCACCTTTTAGACATACAATGATAAAATAGACTCCGTAATGGAGGATGAAGGCATACTAGGCTTTGGTGATTGGAATTTTTTTCACCGAAAGTTTATTCAAAAATCCCCTTGAAAATTTGGAAACATGAGCAACATGAGCTCGGACTCATGTCTTATTCACGTTTCTTTTCACTATTTTGGGAAGCAAATGTAGCAAAGACGACATAGTAGAGGGGAAACATAACAATTTGGGACTAGGGATACATAGAGAGAGGTAAGCCAATGTGCTAGAAATAATGAGCCAAAAGTGGTAGAAAAAGTATGGTTCATTTTAGCCCACTCGCATTAGCCTACATTTGCTTAGCAATATTTTTCAAAAATACATAATTTTTGAAAAATAAAGTAAAATAATGAAATACTTATTCCCAATTCCCCAATTAATCATTCTAAATAGCATTGGAGAATGGGTGACTCTGTGAGGTTAATTTCATTTAATCCTCAATGTGCCAGGCTAAGACGTGCATATTTTCCACATGTCTAAACATGCAATTGTTCTTTGAAGGTGCGCTAGGAAACAACCATTAAGCAAAAATTTACTTTCGGTCCGCATTTTGAGACGTTGCGAGCATAAACAACGGAACTAGGATGTGCTCAAGCTAGCATTTTTGGATACTCGCTCGTGGATGAAAAGAAAAAGTGAGTTAGAAGGTATTTCTATTTCGCCTTCTTTAAACAAAGGGTCTTGGATTAGGATAATCTTTCCCTCTCTATATGATCATACACTGGTTCAGCAAATTTCATGATGCAGCAACGATATAAGTTTGAGGTAAACATGGTTATGTTTTCACCCTCTACCAACCGAAGTTTATTTATGATTATCTGAATGCAGGAAATATGAAAAAGTATCTTGAGGTCGAGGTTTGAGTAAAGTATACCGTTCTAGTAAACTAAAATCCACCTCAATTTTCGTCTAGTAAAATACCTAATTGGTAAAGCTTCAATTGATTTATGAAGTGGCGAACAAAATAGGTGGGCCTTCCTAAATAATCGCAAATGTCAAACGAAAAAACACTTAATGATGAGAAAGACCCATGATTCCTTTGGTCCCTTATTTGCTTAAGAAAGTGGAAAAATTTTAGAAAGAGAGACGCCATTTGATGTGTCTATCATCATTTTATCCACTAGTAGCAAAGCAAGCATAATCATATCTATGAGCTTATAGTTAGTTATATTCCAAGGCTTTAATCCTCGGGTGGGGGTATGGTCTAGGGAAAGAGTCGTGCTTTCTTTATGACCGATTACGACTTCGTGCACCTCGATCAATAGCTACGCTGCAATACTTGTCAAGGTGGCCGTACGCAGGCCAACATCTTAGCAACAATACTGATCGGTACCGACTTCCATGCTACGCTTCGAAAGGCCCCGTCACCGAAAAGACATTGCAAGTCTCATTATACCCGCATGTTATTTGAAAGAATAGACGTGCTCTACCACATGAAATATTGGCCTCACGGTACGTACGAACCTGTCCATCATAGTATACGTATGCATGGAGAGCACTTTATGAGCTCTGGAGCTCCCATAGTAAACGTTTGGTAATTAACGCATGTATAAACGGTTGAAGTGCATTGTAAACAACATATATGTAAATAACGCAAAACTATCATGAAATCCTACATCTAGTGGAATGCATTGAGAATCTAAGATCAAAGCCGAGAAAGACATTGGGCTCAACCTTTTTCCTAATTAATGTAGGCGCGACAAGGGAGAAGGACAAAGCTAATCGGTCAAAAGTCAAAGACTTTCCACATATTTAGTACCACGCTAAAAAAACATAGTAAATACAATATATCTAACAAAGCGTAAGTTGAAAGTCTTGAAAGTTTATAAATGAGTTTGAAAGCCAAGGCATTTCGATTACAATAGTCACTATCCCCGTGGGACTAATAACTTAAAAAGTACAGGACTCTAATGTTTACGAGACACGTATAATAGACAACACCATTTTATTAGTGTGGCCTTCAATTGATTTCAGCACGGACAAGCGTTTCTCTATCTCAACAACACGCGTTTGGAAAACCAAGGCATTAACCCAACAGCACGTAAGAGCTCTCGCGATATGTTTTGTTTGATTTGGTTTCTCGTATTTTTAATCATTTACTGACTTCCCCTACTTTTTCTTTACAACACGATTTGAAAACAACAGCATCGACCGAACGCCACTTGAGAGCTCTCTGTCTCAACATAAACACGCGTTTGGAAAGAAAAACGTATTGACTTAAGTTCTGTCTTCTTCGAACAACATGAAGTCGTCTCTCTATTAGAAAATGAATTGTTTGGCACCTTTCTATCTCCCAAACATTTCCATATTGACTGAACATTTCGTGTCTAATATAACAACACTGTGTCTATTACAACAGGTATAGCTTTTATAAATGTTACGTCCCAAATGAAAATGAACCCGTTCTCCATCTCTCCACTAGAAAATGAACCCTGTCTCTCCATGTCTCTTTTAATAAATATTGATTTTGATTTGGCTGAATGTGGAGGACTTATTTGGTTGTTGAGTATCATTATTAATTGATTTTGATTTTTTTTATTTATTTCCATCTATATTATTAGGTATATATGTTAGATAGTCATAAGTATAAAAATGTGGATTTTGATTTGATTTGAAATTCATATGATATTGTTTTGTTTTTTAATGGTAAATTCAAAAAACATTGATTTTCATTTCAATAATGTAATTTTCCATTTTCTGCTTTTTAAATAATATATAAAAAAGATATGATCATATATATATATTTTGTTTCTTAATAGTAAATATGAAACATGTGCTTTCTTTTTAATGTGATTTGAATGTATGATCTTGTTTATTTTTAATGGTAAATCCATAAAGCTATTGATTTTTATTTAATCTGATTTTTATTAATGTAATTCTTTATTTCTTTTAAATATATAAAAAATATTAATTTTGTTGTGAAATTTCTAGTTATATTGGTATGGATAGTATATTTTAAAGGAATTGGTATTTTGTCAAAATTAGGTAAAAATAAAATAAATCAAAAAACTAGGTAATTGGAGTGTTTGAAACGTTTTTTTTTATGGTGCAAATGGATTCAACACCATCAAAAACTCCTCGCCACCCAAAATGGTGAAGAAGTTTGATAACTTTGTAACTCAGTATTTTTCAAAAATTTCCATCGAAATTTTTCTCTGCTCCACGACCCTTCTAAGACGAGCGCACGAAGTCCGCATGTTGAGAGATAATGTTCTCACCTCTCAAACCACCAGAGTCATTAACCACTACTTTTTGCTTCCTCAAAGCCTTGCATGCATCCTCAACCTTCGCAGAAATATAGGTTCTTGGACTCTTAACAGAACCAATCTCGCTTGCTACCTGTCCGCGTGGGTATGTGTTTAAGGAAAAACACCTCATAACCACGGTCTTCCAATACCACTACGGAGACAAGATTCTTCCTTAGGCACCGGAACATGCAAAACATCTACTAGTACTGAGAGCGGGAGCCGGACTCGCGAAAGGTAACTGTACCTGTGTCGATCGTGCTGTACCTCTTGTCATCTCCAGACAACTATGTTATGTTGGAGGTTCTCCTCCTCCACTTTGAAGGGATCTCTATTCCCCATCATAAAGGAACGGGAGCCTTAGCATCTAGATACCACATGCATCCCATTGCACGATTGTCCATGCATGCAATGTGAGTAAAATAAAGCTTGAGCTGTGAAAGAGCCAATGCTTCACGCCTGCAACTGGCAGCTCCTTCTTTCTTTGCCTTCTTCTACGTGGAAAATTCAAAGCATAGTGCCCATGCTCGTGACGATGAAAACATACGTAATCTGGACAAGTCTCTCTTGCCCTCTTCGCCTTGGGATTTCTTTCCCATGGCGCTTCTCTTTGTTTTCCCACACTAATGCACAATCTTTTTCTTTGTTCGTGTCAGGTAGGCTCCCATCTCTAGTGCTCCACCTTCATCTCTTCTACTACCAAGTACTGACCATAGTCGCTCCTAATCTCGCAACTTCTCCCTCCCATTCACAAGAGACATCGCTAACTATGCACAGCCTCTTGGGAAGGCCTAGAAGTGCTAGGCTCAGCACTCATCATCGGCTACGGTCACACCAACACCTCCAAGCTCATCTCGACATTGAGTGAACTTCGCTAAGTATCAGTCACCGTCTCGCCGCTCCTCCTTCTTGACCGATCATGCGAGCTTCTCCTTTCGGTGCCAACTTTCCTTTGGTCGCTATTGTTTCGGAAACGAGATTTTCCAAGGCCTTCCACGCAGCATATGGAGTCTCCTTCCCCATGGGAGACATGAGACAAATATGATCTCGGACTCCCTCTAACAAGATCCTCCCTCGCCTTTGCTACCTTCTTTGCCATGCATCAAGAAGTTCGGCATCTGCGTACGTGGGCTTGGGAATATCATTAACCAATTTCTTCGGCCCAGTGTCCTCTAACACTGCCTCCCATCTTGTCCTTCCATGCAATAAAATTTTGATCTTCCCCTTGAATGCATGTTCAAGTCTCAAGCCATTGAAAGACATCATGATCCACTTCTGGCTCGAAAGAAAGTATGCTGCAAATTTTAAAATTTCTTTCAACAAAATCTCAATTTTCTTCCCAACTATTGTGATTCCCGGCGCTCGGATACCATGTGAGAAAATCTCTAGCGCATGCTATAATACAATGTGGAAAATCTCTAACACGGCTATAATAATACGATGTAAAAATTATATCAATGGATTCAATCCGATCATGAAATGTACTAAAGAAGGATATGGAATCCTTGTACAATATTTGTGGACATAAAACACGATAGCTCAATCACATGCAAGTAAAATAAAGGAATTTATCCATCACAAAACACAATATGTTCTTAGGAAAAAAACCTCGCTCAAAACCCACTCTATCATATATTGTACATAATCAAAGAATAATGAAACAATATAATACTTTTCACACCGAGAAAATCCTGCACTATCCTCATTGTCTCACCCCGATCCTCCTAAAAAATGTCTAGCATTTCTTAGGCAAAAATTGACCAACACTTAGCCAATTCTCGCTCCTGCCCAGCCGTTGCTTACGCAATCCCTAGGAAATTAATCCCTATTAAATAGGATAATCAACCTTCGACCGTGCAATCCATCATGAGCCTTCCTCCAACTTTATAATTGCACTTGGGCAGTTCGCCGAAAAGGCAACTCGATAATTTACTTGTCTTTAAAGCTTTGTCTCAACCCGGGTCACCATCGGAAATTAACATGCATGCAACTATTAATATTGAATCATCGGTTACTTGGTAGATCACTACTTGTGAATTAAATCTATCTTAATTCACTTGATCTTTCGATAGCTCATCATTCGAGTTAGAACTAGTTAAACTGATTTTAACTCAATTAATGTGAGTTAATTGATCCCACTCACACCACACTAGTGCTACAATTGCAACTAGACCCCGTAAATAATAAAATCACTCTACATGCCTATCCTTTGACCCTCAACCCCAAATTCTTGAGCTAACCAATTCTATCATACTTAGTTAACTATTACAAGTTGTTATGAGATAATATTACAATTTATTTTTTCAGTTTATTTAGAAATTGGTTGCGCACCTTCTCACTAATGTGTCACTAGAATCCCTCACTCATGTGTGACTTGAGATCCCACACCAAAGGTGTGTGCATTTTCTTGTTGTTTATGGATGTCAATTTCCCCTGATTTTCTTGTTGGAAATTTCAACTCTCCTCTCAACAAGAACGGAATCAATCCCGTCTCGATCCAAAGATTACTTTTGGAATGTTGTTTCATGTAACACTTCCTTGTGTTTTTCACACATGCAACTCTCCCGAAACTAAATAGCCTTGAAAAAACTAAATCAATATAATGCATCCGTCATCGATTCTTCTCGAAACTGCTACTATTTCATCGCACATGTCTACTAGACTCTCGCAATGTTGCTAACATATGCATATGCGCCCTCCCTAGCACCTGCCAAATCTGATCTACGCTCTTGTATCCGACATATGTCACTTCGTATTTATGTCCTCCCGACATATGACTCGCATCAATCTAACCAATCCTTCCTACTACTCGTTGTCCTGTGGGCACCTCGTACCCAAGTTCGATCCATGAGACACACAATCTCAATGGACACTTCCCAAATTTCTTCTTTGTATTAATTCTCACATCACCCCACCTCACACCTCGAGGTATAGCTTCATGTACTCCCTCTTCCCATCCGGTGGAAATTTCCCCTCCTAGAGGTATCTCGCTTCAATGGACTCTTCCACTCGGTCTCATCTCTCGCTTCTCCAATTGTAGCTGCTCCACAACCTTCTAAGACTT
The DNA here is from genome assembly GCA_034641835.2 of Pinus albicaulis. Lineage (NCBI taxonomy): Eukaryota > Viridiplantae > Streptophyta > Pinopsida > Pinales > Pinaceae > Pinus > Pinus albicaulis. Next base: position 518,265 of record JAXQQM020083415.1, read on the forward strand.
CTTCTAAGGCTACATCAATCAACCACCAAGTCATTAACCACTACTTTTTCTCCTCAAATCCTTACATGCATCCTCAGCTCGAGAGAATATGGGTTCTCGACTCTTCAGCCGATGTGCTTCGCACCGTCCCGTGGCTGTCCGTTTAAGGAAAAACTTTTCCTTTTATAAATACACCTCGTAACCATGGTCTTCCAATACCGTACGGAGACAATTGTTGGAAAAGGGTAGTGTCGTCCTCGATGGCAACCCACTGAATGAAGATGAAGACGTGCGATCGTTGACATGTATTGTCCTTGATGGCACTCCACACAGATGAAGTTATGCTTGACTTGATGGACTTGTTAAATGATGTAAATGCGAAGTGATATGATGATTGTTGATGATATGATGTTGAGTGTTGTGCTTGAAAGGAAACCCACTTGATGAAGATGTTGACAACTTACTTGATGAAGTTGTGTTTGATAGAATATGTCCTTGATGAAGGAAGTACGATGTGTCTACGGTGTTCACTGAAGGCAATGAAGAAAGGATTTCGAGAATGTACTCGAGAGAATGATGAAAAAGAGCATGTCTCTTGGTATACGCGGATTGGCCTAGGGAAGTCGCGTATGCACGCGGAAAGGAACGTTACAAGTCGCGTATGGGCTAAAGCGCTCAAAAAGTGCAAATCCAAGGGTATGCACCATGGTATTGAGCCCATAGTATTGGGTAATGATCCGCCTAATTGACCCCGTCCGGTAGTTTTGGGCTTATGGTATTGTTTTGGTCCATGGTATTGAAAAAGGGGCTCATGGTATTGAAAAAGGATAATCATATAAAAGGAGAAGAAATTCATTGTGCACATGACATGAGTGTGAGTGCAAGATGTACGACTTGAATGAAGTACTTCTCTGCAGAAGTATATATCGAATGGAAAGGGTTACACTTGAATGATAAATGCTGATTGTATGATGCACCAATGATGAAGAAGGGGATCTAGATACGAATTGCTCTTGTATTTGTTAGATGCGATTAGGGAAGGCTTAGATGCGCGGTGGGCGGAAGCATCGAGGCGAACATACTGTTTCGAAGAAAAAGGGTAGATACGAGCCCGAATATACGATCTCGATGAAGTATGCTTTCACTCTGTGATGATTGAAGATCTATACGATACTTCGCCTCGGAGGGAAGCGCGTATATACGCGGCTTCGAGCGAGAAAGCGCGTATGCGCAATAAAATATACATCGCGGGGTATACGCGGGTTTGTGTGGACGGAAGCGCGTATATACGCGACATCGATGAAGTAAAAGCGCGTATGCATACTAGGGTTTGCTTTGAAGCAAGGGGTATGAAATATACGATACGTTACTGTTGTGTTTACGCCTATACGATGCTCGTGTTGATATGTATCCGTTGATGATGTATGTTTGAGCTTAAAAGTATGGAAAGGGTTCGGTATGGAAATATGATGAATTGTGGCTCGCAAGTTGTGTTCTATTGAAGTGGTTGGATCCGGTGGTCGAGGTGGTCAAAGGTGGTGCGGGGTTGTAGCCTTCGGTCGAGGTTGTAGCTCCCTTCCGAACGTCGTAGCTCCCTCCGAGAGCGGTAAACGAGATCGGGGGGGGTCGTAGCTCCCTTCCGGGAGAGGGCCCGAGTAAAGCGAGTCGGGGGGGTTGGAGCTCCCTTCCGGAGAGAGAGGTGGTAAACGAGCGCGGTGGGTGCACACGCGTCTTGGTCGAAGTCCGCGCTAGCACATATGTTGTAAGATGTTTTCTCTATAATAAAATATTGAAGGGCGAGCAAGCTGACGGCGGTGGTTTTCTCCCGACTTGGGTTTCCACCTAAAAATCCCGGTGTTCATGTGTGATGCATTTGTGATGGTTTATTCGCTTACGCACATGTTTACTGCTTAATGAATATGCGATGAATAAATGAAGGAATGATTTAAGTGAAGAATTAATGACATAAATAAATATACTCGTGTATACGCGAGTTTCATAAAGGGTATCCGCGTGTATACGCAAGTATGGCTTCAGGGAAAGTAGCGTATGCGTTTTAGAAAGCAAGAAAAAAGTAGAAAGTTACGAATTTGCGGTAAATATTGATTCACCCCCCTCTCGGTATTTTTTCCCAACAATTGGTATCGGAGGAGGTCCTTGTGGAGAAGCTTGATCGCTTAAAGGAGATCCGTCGCAATGGGAAGTCAAGAAGGAGTAATGTCTATAAAGCCACCTATATTCAATGGAAGCAATCGATATTACGGAAGGTACGTGCAAAAGCATTTGCGCAGGAAAGTCTTGGTGCGGATGTATGGGCAATCGTGGAAGAAGGTTATCAATACCGAAGCAAGTATTCCTACGATGCGGCAGAAGAAAGAAGTATGAAACCAATGCCAAAGCGTGAATGTCTTTCTTGGGAAGCATGTACTGAATCGAGAATTTGCTAAAGTGATGCGGCTACATTCGGCAAAAAGATATATGGGACAAAATCATTACTGAGCTATGAAGGAGATACAAAGGTAAAAAATGCAAAACTCCAAACTCTTAGAATTGAATATGAAAAGTTTGAAGATGCATAGTGATGAAAGTGTTGCCGAGTTTCTTCCTTCGTCTAGATGATGTTGTCAATCGAATGAGAAATTTGGGTGAAACTATAAAAGCTGATACTACTCTGGTTGAAAAAGTCTTAAGATCCTTGACTCCAAAATTTGACTCTAAAGTCTCCGCTTATTGAAGAAAGGCAAGATCGCAGCAAACTCTTACTATTGTTCAATTACATGGGACTCCGACTTGCTTTTGAAATGAGACAAGGAGGTCCTTCTCAAATAAGAGAAGTCTGCATTTTAAGGCTTCTACAAAAGGAAAAGGAAAAGGAAGTTGTCAAAGAATCCCGGCTATATATCCGATGAAGAAGAAGCAAATTTCGTAAGAAAACTCCAACTAGGAACCCCGGAAGATTCAAAGGTAAGCTTCCCTTCAAATGCTTTTGAGTGTGGAAAAGTAGGTCACTATGTCGCCTAAATGTCCTTTATAGAGAAAACATGGTAAAGGGAAACAATTTGAAAAGAGGAAAGAGTTATTATGCAAATAGACGATGATGATGAAGTGTCCAAAGTGAAGATGAAGAAGACTCGACCAAGGATCCTGAAAGTGCTCATGGCAAAGAAGCAAAAGAAGAAGGCTACTCAGAGCAAAGGAGATGCCTCGTAAAACAAGTGATAGCAAAGGCAACTGAAGCAAGATGAAATGAGGTATGTGATCGAAGCTCTCATAAGTGTCTCACTGGCAGAAGAAAGCAGAAGGCCAATCGAAAGTGAGAGTATCTCGAAACATGATGCGCTATAAATGAAGAAGCTGACCGAGTATTGATAGTTGTTCTTGTGACTCGACAGACGGTGCATCTAATGATGAAGATAGTGTAAGAAAAGTCTAGGAGCTAGAGGAAGCTGATAAGTAATGATTGGAGATCAATCGAAAGAAACGGAATCTATCTACATCAAGCGTGATCTCAAAGGATGAAAGAACAGATGGAAACACCGAAATGGACAAGATAGCGTACAAAGTACCAAAGGATTTCATGACTACTATGCAACGCTCGAGGTGAAAAGATCTAGAAGCAGAAGTCAACGCTCATGCAGATCCTCGATAGAATCAAACAAGAAGAATGCAAGACTCGCTTGAAGCGTCGCTCTCAAAGAAGCATCCTGAAGACTCCGAATAAGAAGAATGAGGAACCTCAGGCTGAAATCATTTCGCTCAAAAGGGATCCCGTGACATCAAAATAAGAAGCATATAGGACTCAGTAAATCATCTCTCTGGAAGCAGATCTCGAAAGCATCAAAGAAGAAGAACGAAGAGCTGCAAACAAACATGTGAAGAAAACGTAAAATTGCTGAAAGGAAGAGATTCTAAATCTAAAGGACCAAGTAGAAGATGGAAGAAGGAAAGAAGAAAGCATGACAAAGCAATGCCAAGCCTTGGAGGTTGAGGTAAACATTCTCAAAGGTAAATTAGAAGAAAAAGGTTAAACTTTTGAGATTTCAAGATAGTACTAATATCTCGACAATATTCCGAGTAATCAAAGCGTCTCCGCGATTTCTTCAAACTTGGTCTCTGGTTTCCATGAAACTCGTGAAAGGAGAATCTAGCCTCACAAGGAAGTGCCAAAAACTCAGAGGATGACAGCCGCAAACCTCGGAGTCTTGAAAGAGACAAAAGATCAACCAACAATCATGAATTTCTCAAAGGAATTCGTTCAAGAACGTCGAATGTTTTAAATGTCATAATTATGGGCATGTTGGCAAAGAAATTGCAGTGAGTGCAGACAGTTTCGTGCCCACAAACAAACAGATCCTACATCGAAAGGTACTGTTTCTTCGGGGATATTGTTTTTCATGTAACAAGTATGGATATAAAGCAAATGATTGTAAAAGGAGGAAGATTAGAAATACTCATTATGATTCTTATGCTTATTTCTCCGGACACATGAGATGTTATTCGTAACAAGTATGGACATGTAGAAAAGGAATGCAAAGTTGAACAGATATGAGAAATTGGATAACTTCCAAGACACAAATAAAAGGTTCAAACAAACTGGAAAAGATGGAGGACCAATCGTAAACGTAGGGAATTTGACCCCATCACAGTCATCTCTGGCTTCTCAAGCTTACCGCTCGATTGATCGTTAGGAATGATGGGATACATTGTGAGATTTAGTAATGTATCGTCATTGTGGGGAGCAATGTATGATGTCTCTCATGATTGATTTGGATTATCTCCCGTTATATGTATTTCCGACAAAGCATCTAATATGAAGAAGACAAAGACAGGAAGTACAAGTTCAGTGAGATGTTGAAGGTGAAAAAGCACTGTGGCCCACTTTCCATACGCGGGTTCTATTAACAAAAGTCGCGTGGACACACAGTTCCGCAAATGCGCCGCGTATGCATTGATGATAAGAGAATTTTTATGATAGTTGAAGATCCGCGCAGGTCCGGGGAGCACTGGCCTCGACTGTTAATATCCTATTATTGATTCCGTATCAGCTTAGTTTCTCACTAAATAATGATGATATGATACATGGTTTCTTTTTCGTGTTGAATATTGTGGATGAGTCCGTTTGCTTGTTGATGAAGAGTATTCATTGCTGAGATGAAAGTCCTATAATTCGGAGATAAGGGCAAACTTCGCTTAGATTGTTGTCAAGGACTTGTCGATGAGCGTTTTCTGCTGCACGCTAAGAAGGAGCACCGGTCCAGGGGGAGAAGATAGTGTCAGATGATTAAGAATGAGTAAAAATATGATCGTTTATCTTTGGTTTTTGTGATACTCATGCTCAAATGATGATGACTTGGTACATGGATTACTATGATGAGATTTTGAGCCCTGATTGCTGATAAGTATTTTTTGTACTCACACATGGATGAGTTGGATGTCAAATAAATCATGCGGAGTTTGTTGCTATGGTTGAGAGCTTTTGCCTAACTATGTTACTTCATGTTAAAACTTGAAGATCATAGTGATGTTGGACCACATGGATAACTGCTTGACACTTATTTGGATATGTTGTTCTGGTATGATAATCTCTCTTGGAAAGATTGTATTACGCAAAGAATCTCTGGCTGGCTTGGTTACTAATGCGCTTATGCTACCACCATTGGATGACGCTTGAAGACATAACTACACTCGGTTTCCATCTATCCGTAGTCCGTGTAGCTACCAACATCTTTAGAAATGTTTCCGAACAATCGTCTTTTCTTCACAAAGGATCAAATCCGGTCAAAAAATATAGAAGATGATAGTGGATACGCGGCTCTCAAACACAAATAAGCAGACATACGCGGGTTCCCGCACATAAAAACCGCGTATGTCCGATTGCCGACAAATTTTTGGTTGAGCTCTCTTGACACATAGCCTCATTTGTCTTTGTTTGGTATCTCCGTCGTTTTGTTTGGTATCTCTGGTGGTGTTCTAGTTCTCATAATTCTATTTCTAATGTTTTGATGAAGATGCCTTGATGATTTGTTGGTGGAAGTTTTCGGGATGCACAAACTAAGGGGGAGCCTTAGTCATTTGGAAAGATTGCTTGGTTGCACTGAGTTCGGGGGGAGCATTAGCTTTTTGCGACTACAATGCAGGTGTTGGCATTATTATGGTTCAGAAATATGTTCTCTTTCTTGAGGACTTTACGGTGTTGGTCATAAATGGTCATATTTATATTTTGGTGAAAAGGTCTTGTTGAGACCCATGATGTAAAAAAATTGTAATATTCGGTCATGTAAGGACTTGTCATTTTTGTAAACCCACTTGGTTGGGTAGGCGAGTCAAATTTTGTAAACCCACTTGGTTGGGTACTTGAGTCTTATATGTAAATCCACTTGGTTGGATATTTGATGTAAGTATGAGTCTTTGGTGATAGGAAGTTCATAGAGTCATGTGCTTCATTGACAAATATGTTTGAAGATTCGACATGGACTCGGGGAGCTTGGCCACTTGGCCACATATCGGATACGATGTATTTCTTCCACATGAGGAGAAAAAGGGGGAGAATGTTGGTTTTTGATCCGCCCTTTGCCCTTGATGTCAAAGGGGGAGAGTGACATGGTGTTTGAATAAAAGGGAGAAGGTAATGATGTGACATATTTGGGAGAGTGACATGGTATCTATACTAGCTGTTGTGGTAACCAAACACCATCGTGGTTGCCATCAAGTCCAAAGGGGGAGATTGTTGGAAATATGATGCGAGTGTTGTCCTTGATGGCAACCCACTGAAATGAAGATGAAGACGTGCGACTATTGACATGTATTGTCCTTGATGGCACTCCACCCGATGAAGTTATGCTTGACTTGATGGACTTGTTAAATGATGTAAATCTGAAGTGATATGATGATTGTTGATGATATGATGTTGAGTGTTGTGCTTGAAAGGACAACCCACTTCGATGAAGATGTTGACAACTTACTTCGATGAAGTTGTGTTTGATAGAATATGTCCTTGATGAAGGAAATATGATGTATCTACAGTGTGTACAGAAGGCAATGAAGAAAGGATTTCGGAATGTACTCGAGATGAATGATGAAAAAAGAGCATGTCTCTTGGTATACGCGGATTGGCCTAGGGGAAGTCGCGTATGCACGCGAGAAAGGAACGTTACAAGTCGCGTATGGGCTAAAGCGCTCAAAAAGTGCAAATCCAAGGGTAACCACCATGGTATTGACCCATAGTATTGGGTAATGATCCGCCTAATTGACCCCGTCCGGTAGTTTTGGGCTTATGGTATTGTTTTGGTCCATGGTATTGAAAAAGGGGCTCATGGTATTGAAAAAGGATAATCATATAAAAGGAGAAGAAATTCATTGTGCACAAATCATGAGTGTGAGTGCAAGATGTACGAGCTTGAATGAAGTACTTCTCTACAGAAGTATATCACGAATGGAAAGGGTTACACTTGAATGATAAATCGATTGTATGATGCACCAATGATGAAGAAGGGGATCTAGATACTGAATTGCTCTTGTATTTGTTAGATGCGATTAGGGAAGGCTTAGATGCTGACGATGGGCGGACGCATCGAGGCGAACATACGTTTCGAAGAAAAAGGGTAGATACGGGCGAATATCTGATCCGATGAAGTATGCTGCTCTGTGATGATTGAAGATCTATACGATACTTCGCCGCGGAGGGAAAGCGCGTATATACGCGGCTTCGGCGAAGAGAAAGCGCGTATGCGCAATAAAATATTCATCGCGGGGTATACGCTGGTTTTGTGTGGACGGAAGCGCGTATATACGCGACATCGATGAAGTAAAAGCGCGCGTATGCATACTAGGGTTTGCTTTGAAGCAAGGGGTATGAAATATCGATGCGTTACTGTTGTGTTTCACGCCTATACGATGCTGTGTTGATATGTATCCGTTGATGATGTATGTTTGAGCTTAAAAGTATGGAAAAGGGTTCGGTATGGAAATATGATGAATTGTGGCACTGCAAGTTGTGTTCTATGTGAAGTGGTTGGATCCGGTGGTCCAAGGTGGTCGTCGAGGTTGTAGCCTTCGGTCGGGGGGTTGTAGCTCCCTTCCGGGGAGAGGTCGGTAAACGAGATCGGGGGGTCGTAGCTCCCTTCCGGGAGAGGACCCGGTAAACGAGTCGGGGGGTTGGAGCTCCCTTCCAGGAGAGAGTGTGCAAACGAGCGCGGTGGGTGCATAGCGTGCTTTAGTCGAAGTCTGCGCTAGCACATATGTTGTAAGATGTTTTCTCTATAATAAAATATTGAAGGCTGAGCAAGCTGCGGCGGTGGTTTCTCCCGACTTGGGTTTCCACCAAAATCCTGGTGTTCATGTGTGATGATTTTTATTTGTTCTTACGCACATGTTTCACGCTTAATGAATATGCGATGAATAAATGAAGGAATGATTTAAGTGAAGAATTAATGACATAAATAAATATCACATGTATACGCGAGTTTCATAAAGGGTATCCGCGTGTATACGCAAGTACGCTCGGGAAAGTAGCGTATGGGTTTTAAAGGAATGAAAAAGTAAAAAGTTTGAATATGCAAACGTAAATACTCATTCACCCCCCCCTCTCGCGTATTTTTCCCAACAACAATATTCTTTCGTAGGATCGGAACATACAAAATATATGCTAGTCGCGAGAGGGGAGCGACTCCTTTCGAAAGGTAATTGTACCTATGTCGGTCGTGCTATTACCTCCCATCATCTCCAAACTCTATGTTCTACTAGAGGTCCTTTCTCCTCCATGTCCCGAGATCTATATTCCCCGTCATATGGAATGAGGCACCCATCGGTTTCAGATACCACATGCATCCCATTATAAGTGCCGCCATGCATGTAATGAGAGTAAAATCAAGCTCCAACTGTGAATCCAATGCTTCACCCGCTACAATTGCGAGTTCTCTGTCTTTCTTTCCTTCTTCTTTGGACAATTCAAAGCATAGTGCTCATGCTCGTGATGAGTGAAAACATTTGATCTTCTACAAGCCTCTCTTACCTCTTCTCCTTGGGATTTCTTTCCCTTCCACCTTTTTTTCTTCCCACTAATGCACAATATTCTTATTTGTTGGTATCTGGAGGTCCCGTCTCTAGTGCTCGCCTTTCTCTTCTATTACCAAATCCGACCCTAGTCTCTCCCAACTGCAACTTCTCCCTCCCATTCACAGGAGTCCCGGTAACTATCCTGACCTCTTAGGAAGGCCTAGAAATGCTAGGCTCACCAATTCATCATCGACTATAGTCACACCAACACTTTGAAGCTCATATCGACGTTAAGTGAACTTCTCCAAGTATGTTGGTACCGTCTCACCCTCCTCCTTCTTGATCTTTCTAATCTTTTTCCTTTAGCACAACTTCCCTTTCGTCGTTGTTGTTCTGAAAGAGATTTTCTAAGGCCTTCCACATAGCATATGGAGTATCCTTCTCATGGAGACTCGAGACAATATGATCTTGAGCTCCCTATAACAAGATCCTCCTCACCATTTCTACCTTCTTCTGCCATGCATCAAGAAGTCTGTCATTTCGCCGCGCGGGCTTGGGAATATCATTATCTATGAATTCCTTCAACCCATTATCCTCGAACACTCGCCTTTCATCCCGTCCTTCCATGGAAATATAATTCTAACTTCCCTCGAGTCCATATTCGAGTCTCAATCCATTGAAAGACATCTTGATCCTCTTCTAGCTCCAAAGAAAGTATCTTAAAACTTGAATATTGTTCAACACAAACTCGATTTCTTCTCCCCTATTGTGGTTCTGGCGCTCTAATACCATGTAGAAAATATCTAACACAACTATAATACCATGTAGAAAATATCTAACACAACTATAATACCATGTAGAAAATATCTAACACGGCTATAATACCATATGAAATTACATAGTAGTTCAATCCAAATCATGCAATGTACTAAAGAAAGATATTGAATCCTTTTACAATATTTGCAGAATATAAAACATGATTTCTCAATCATGTGCAAGTAAAATAAAGGAAATTATCAATCACACAACAAAATATGTTCTCTGGGTAAATCACCCGCTCGAAAACCCCTCTATCATATATTGTACATAGTCAAAGAATCATGAAACAATACAATGTTTCCTCCGTTGATGAGAAATTCTACACTATCCTCACCGCCTCACCCTAATCTTGCTCAAAATTGTCTAGATAATTCTTAGGCAAAAATTGACCAACACTTAGCCAATTCTCAGCCCCTCCTTAGTGCAAGATTTCTTAGTTAATACCTAGGCAAATTAATCCCTATTAATTAGGATAACCAAACCTTCTATCGACCTCTCAATTCATCATGAGCCTTCCTCTAACTTTATAGCCTGCACACAGGCGTTCTCCAAAAAATCAAACTGATAGTTTACTTGTCTTTAACCTTTATCTCAATCGGGTCTCATCATAATTGACATACATGCATATATTAATAGTGAATCATTAGTTACTTGGTATATACCTGGATATCATACTTGTGAATTAAATATTTTTTAATTCACTTGATCTTCCACTAGCTCATCATTCGGTTAGAACTAGTTAAACTCGATTTTAACTCAAGTAATGTGAGTTAACTGATCCCACTCACACCACACTAGATGCTACAACCGCATGACTCGGACCTTGTAAATAATATAACCACTCTACATGCCTATCCTTTGACCCTCAACATGAAATTCTTGAGCTAACTAAGTATATCACACTTAGTTAACTAGTACATGTTGTTATGAGATAAGATTACAATTTATTTTCCAATTTATTTAGAAATTGGTTATACACCTTTGTTGGCCCCCATTTTTTATCTCTTTTTTGTTAATGAAATACTTCTTATTTTCCATAATATCCATATATGCACCATCATATCCACCTTATTTTGACCAATAAATGCATATACATGTATTTAAATTCAAGTTTTTCAAATTCTTAGAAGTTTTTGTAACAATTGAATTTTAAGTGCATTTTTAGATAGCATCGAAATTCTCGTAATCGCCTCAATGCGTTTGCATACTTTCAGTGACACTTTGAGCTCAAGATGGATATATTTCTAGAAGGCTTGGGAACTAATATTAAGTTTTACACCCTGTTGGTACAGTCAAAACCGAACTTTAATAGGCCCAATCAAAAGGCGGTCCAAACGAGACTGTTTATGGAGGATCCCTAGGAATTAGGTTAAAATTCTTATTTTGTGGGATTTTCTAGATTTTGATGGGATGCGATGGATCTGATGGATCCGGATGGATGGACAACTAGGACCTCTTCGATTGAAGATCCTCTTTCGATTATTGTTTCATGTATCTTAATCTATTTGCTCAATTAGTAGTTTTTTATTTCTAATTCATGAAGTAATCTTGTTAGAGAAGGAGTAAAACAAATCTCTTAAGTTAGGAGACTTTTACGCTTCGATTGCACACTTGAATTTAGAAATTATTTAAGTTAGATTTATATTTGTAATATGCATTTCCTTAATCGTTGATAAATCGTCTTCTAAATTGATCATAACTGAAAAACCATATAATTTGGGGATGCTTCTAAGTCTTAATAGACCGGGATTGATAATAAATACTTGTGTTAGTTTACACGATGAGACTTTACATGGTACATTTTGCTGTCGTTGCCGGAAGCATATTTCAAAAACGGTCAAATAGGAAGATATAATATATATATATATATATGTATATATATATATATATATATGTAATCATCAAAAAAACAACAAAAAAATAGTCTTTCTTTCAAGTAATGTTTTCTTTTGCCTAGAGATAGAGATCATAAGGGCATATTTGTGAAACAAAACACAACGGCTCATTCATCCATAGGACTAACAACACTAGTTGCTGAGAAAACCTACTATAGAAGAATTAGAGGAAAAACAAAGATCAGGACAAAGATTAACTTTAGTTGAAAGACAAATCTTGTTAGCCTTCAAGAGGTAAAAAGAAAACAATCACCTAGAAGAACCTCCTTCCTATAGCAAAACAAAAGATACAAGAAAACCAATTGTTGAACAACTAGAGCAACATCGTCATTGAACAAATCAAAGTAGTAGGAAGAAATACAAAATCAACCTCATATTGAAACACTACATTTCTCTCGAACAAGAAATGGTTAAAGAAGGAGAAGGATCAACTACCGATAAACATGACTCCTGAAAAAAGGATTGAATATGAAAGACAACAAAGGAAATGGAGAAGACAACAAGAGGAATAAAGAAGAATTGGGGAAGAAAGAAAGGAAGAGGAAGACAGAAAAGTAGAATCACATAGAAGGATTGAGGAAGAAGAAAAAAGAGAAAATCAAAATAGAGGAACACATGAAAATGAGCAAGAAAATAACAATGATCAGGAAACTACTTTTGGCTTTCCAATCTTAGATGCAAGAGAAATATTAAGAGAAGAAATAAAAATGAAAAACATCCCACCTTCTGTATTGCCTAATTTATATAGAATGTCAACAGAAGATCATGATGCATTCATGTTTGAGTTTGATATCTTGTGTAGACCTTATGGATAAACGGATGAGACACAGAAGCTTCAACTTTTACCTTCTACTCTGAAAGTAGAAGCCTTGAAATGGTTTATGGGATTAGGAGAACATAGAATAGCTTCTTGGGATGATATGAATTTTTTTTTCTTAAAATGTATCATGTTTAATGCATGGCTAGAGAATCAAAAGAAGACATTTTTAGAATGACACAACAAGAAGACGAAAGTTTGGAAGAATATTTGGAAATATTTCTTTACAATTTAAAGAAATCTAAACATCATTCTCTAAGTCCCAATACCATCCATACCATATTTCTTAAGGGTATCAGAGATTAATATTTATACATCCTTAATGTGATGGGAAAAGGAGATGTCTCCAATTTACCATTTGAAGAAATTGTTGAACTTTGTAAAAAATACTCTAGGGAAGAGAAAAGAGCAGAAAGAGAGATATTTCATCCAAAGCTTCCAAATTTGCAGCAAGTGCAGTAACAAGAGCAAAAATAGGAATTTTATTAGAAAATTTCAAAACAGATCTCTTGAGCACTCTGGGGACACAAGTAGATGTCTTGAAAGCTAAGAAAAAGAAAGAAGAAAAAGATGAAATCTTAGCAATTCCCTGTCCTAAGTGTAGGCAAAAACATCCACTCTAGGAATGTCCTTTGCAAGTTATACAAGTGTGTGGACTATGCATAGGAAATCATGCAACAGAAAAATGTCCCAAATTAAAAGAATTGCAAAAAGAAGAAGTGCAAGGAGTAGATTCTCTCTACTCCATGGCACCAACGAGACCTTGGCAACCAAGGATGCCTAAAAAATTCCCTCAACAAAACCAAAATTTTCAATATCCTCAAAATTCACAGAATACACCAATGCCATGGCAGGCTTGGCCACCACAACAATATCAAAACCAACCTACACAGGGTTGGAGGGGATATGGTTATGGAAACTAGCCACCTCAGCATATGTATCCTCAACGGCATCAATATCAACAACCATACCCTCCACAACCATTTCCTCAATACCAACAATTCCAGAAACATCAACCAATGAAATTTCTTCCTCAAAATCAACCAATGCTAACTCAACCTCAGCAACTTCAACTACCCACTAACCAACCACCTCCTAGACCAACACAATTGCTAGCTCAGCCAGTAGCTAATCCAGGTAACAAGGTGGATATATCAGCATATCATGTGTAAGAGGAAACATATTATCCTACTTATTCAATTCTTCCCATACAAGATGTCCACCTAAGGTTTGGGAAGGTGTTACAGAAAGATTCTCCTCCAATAATTGAAGAACAAACTGAACAAGGAGAACAAAGTCAATAATCTCAACCAAAACATCAAATTTAGAAAGGTAAATCTATTATTACACAGACTCCACCATATCCAGAGAGATTGATACAATAGAATATCCCAATATCTCTGCCTGAATTTAATATTCTGATGAATTGAAGAACACATATGTCAAAATTCCTTTGTTGTAGGCATATTCCGATATATGAAAAAGAAATAAAGGAATTATGCATTAATAAATATGGTAGAAGAAAGAAGGATCCACCTAAAATCCAGGTAATTGGAAGTTTAACTATTCTCATGTCTACAAACACAACCATTGAAAAATATGTTGATCCAGGAATTCCTATGGTTACCATTTCAATTAACAAATTTTCAATTCCAAATACTTTAATAGAATTGGGAGCAGCTATCAATGTTATGACTATAGAGACTATAAAACATTTGAATATGAACAACATTAGACCTACTACTACAATCTTAGAGCTTGCAGATAGATCTAAAGTTGTACCATAAGGTATATTGGAAGATATCACTGTCTCACTGGATTCATGGGAGTATCCTATAGACTTCTTGATTTTTCAGCTAAAAAAAAATTTAGGAGGGCATCCCTTAATTTTAGATAGACCATGGTTAGCCACTGTAGATGTTTACATTAGATGCAGGTCACGAAGTATGATTATTGTACATGGAGATGAAAGAAAACATGTTACATTATATCATCCCGCGCAATCTCCTTCTTTATTATCATGGCTTGATGGATAGGAACAACAAGAACTTCAATCTGTTCTTAGTCTTAATCAAGTTTATAATTTTAGAGAGGAGGAAGAAAATGAGGACTTATTAGATGTTTTCATCTCAGAACCAAATATTTTAGAGCAGCTTAGAATAACTCAATATGAAGCTGCTAGTTATCTTTTAAAAGAATGTTTTCAGGAAAATTGCACTATACAAACATTGAAAAATACATTCGAAAATATTTTTCCTATTAATTAAATTACCAATTCAAATAAAAAAATCATTGAGATCAGTCTCGTGAGAAATTTGAATATTGGTAATAATTTCCAATCATCCGAAGAGGAAAAGCTAATAACATTGTTACAGAAATATTCAAAATATTTTGCCTGGGATTACACAGATATGCAAGGGATTCATCCAAAAACATTTATCCATCACATTTACAATGATGATCAAATTAAACCTGTAAGGCAACCAAAAAGAAGCATGAACCCCATGATGAAGGAAATAGTGAAAGAAGAATTACATTAACTATTACAAGTCAGATTTATCTATCCTATTTCAGATAGTCAATGGGTTTCACCCTTAGTTATAGTACCTAAGAAAAATGGAAAATGGAGAATTTTTGTGGATTACAGAGAACTCAATAAAGCTACATTAAAAGATCATTTTCCTTTACCATTTATTGATCAAGTGTTAGATTCATTATCTAGAAAGAAATTCTTTTCATTTCTTGATGGATTTAGCGGATACAATCAGATAAAGGTAGCATTGGAAGATCAAGATAAGACATCATTCACATGCCCATGGGGAACATATGCATACAATGTATTACCCTTCGATTTATGTAATGCACCTACTACCTTTCAGAGATAATTCCTCGAAATATTTGTTGATTTGATCCATGAGTGTGTACAAGTTTACATGGATGATCTCACTATGTATGGAAGAACATATGATGATTATTTACAAAATCTTGAAAAAGTGTTAAAAGTATGCATAGAGACAAATCTATCACTAAGTAATGAAAAATAAATCATTATGTTAACTGAGGGAATAATGTTGGGACACCATATTTCTTCTTCACGAATCAAGGTGGACCGAGCAAAAATTCAAGTCATTGTGAATTTAATACCACCCACAACACAAAAAGAAGTTGGAAGTTTCTTGGGTTATGCAGGATACTATAGGAGATTTATTGAAAATTTCAGTAAAATATCTTTTCCATTATTCAAGTTACTTGCAAAAGAAGTGGAATTCCAATGGACAAATAATTGTCAAAATGAATTTGAAAAATTAAAAGAAAAATTGTCAATTGCACCCATTCTTTGAGGACCTAATTGGTCTTTTCCATTTCACATTTCAACTGATGCATATGACACTGCTATTAGAGCATCACTTGGACAAAAAGAGAATCAGTTTAATTATGCCATATATTTCATAAGAGAAAGCTTAACACTGACAGAATTGAACTACACTCTTAAAGAAAAACAAATGTTAGCTGTAGTACATGCAGTTAATAAATTTAGACACCATATA
Organism: Pinus albicaulis; assembly: GCA_034641835.2. Classification (NCBI taxonomy): domain Eukaryota; kingdom Viridiplantae; phylum Streptophyta; class Pinopsida; order Pinales; family Pinaceae; genus Pinus; species Pinus albicaulis. Next base: position 534,317 of record JAXQQM020083415.1, read on the forward strand.
ACAGGTTATCAAGTTTACATCCATGCGGATAATTCAATCATAAAATATTTAATGAACAAAACAATCACAAATGGTAGAATAACTAGATGGTTGTTATTAATGCAAGAATCTAACATTATTGTGCAATATCGACCAGGAAAAGATAATCAAGTTGTAGACTTTCTATCAAGACTACATTCACCTGGTGATATAAATCCGGTATCAGATAATTTTCCAGATGAACATCTATTTGCTATAAATGTCAAAACTCCATGGTTTTCAGATATAACTAACTATTTATCATCTGGCATCCTACCATCTCATTACATAAATAAACAGAAAGCAAGAGTAATTAGAGAAAGTGCTAGATATAGGTGGGTCAACGAAGATCTATTCAATACTGGTGTTGATCTAATGATTATAAAATGTGTTCGAGAAGATGATATTATTGATATTTTGAAAGCATGTCATGATGAACCATGTGGTGCTCATTTTGCAGATAAACGGACATCATACAAAGTGTTGAAACTTGGCTACTACTAGTCGGCCATCTTCAAAGACTCCAAGGCCTATGTGAAAAGATGGGACAGCTTCCAAAGAATTGGTAGACTAGTGGCATTAGATGAAATGCCATTAAAGCCACAAGTGTTTATTGAACCATTTGAACAACGGTATTTAGATTTCGTGGCACCAATCAACCCTCCATCCAATGGAAAGACGTACATCCTGGTATGTACAGATTGTGTAACTAAGTGGGTGGAGGAAAAGGAAGTAGCAGGGGAAACAGAAGATATTGTTGTGTCTTTTGTGTTTGAAGATATATTTGTAAGGTATGGAGTTCCGAGACAGATGGTAACTGACCAAGGCACACAATTCACATCAAAACTTGTTCGAGATCTTATGGAGAAATACAAGATCAAACACATAAAATCAACTTTGTATCATCCTCAAGCAAACAGACAAGTGGAATCTACAAACAAAGTCATAGAGAACATTATGACAAAGACTGTGCAAATGAATAGAAAGGACTAGTTAGAAAAATTGAGAGATGCACTATGGGCATATAGGATAACATGTAAAAACACAACTGGGTTCAGTCCATATCAGTTAGTGTATGAAAAAGAAGTCCTATTACCCATAGAATTTCAAATACATACATTTACGCTAGCACCAAAATTGGGGATGGAATTATCTGCGGCACAACAACAAAGATTATGGAATTAAATCAACTGGATGAGATATGACAGCAAGCAGTAGAGCACACATCTCTTGTGCAAGAACAAAGAATCAAATGGCATGATCGATTCATAAAGAATAAATTGTTTCAGAAAGGAGATTGGGCACTCTTGTTCGACTCCAAGTTAAAATATTTCAAAGAAAATTTTATGACTCATTGGCTTGGGCCATATGAGATTGAATAAATATTTGAAAATGGAGTTGTGAAGATAAAAACAATTGATGAAGCATATTTTTCGTTTAGCGTTAATGGAAATAGGCTTAAAGTCTACAATAAGCATATAAATAAAGAGGATTTTATGAGAAAAAGTTCCATAGATTCAGATATGGAACTAATGGGGCAGCATAGCAATGTGCCTCCAATAATTCCAAGATAAGAAGAAGAACAAAAAAAACTATAAAAAAATAAAAAATAATTGAGTTTGGTTGTGAAAATCTAGAAAACTGGCACAATACAAACTCGAATTCATATCGGAAAACCAACTTGGTTGGCCAATATGAATTCTCTTTTTTGTTTTCATTTTACTTCACTGTGATTTTTGCAGATATACCCTCTGAGACATGTTAGACTTGAGGACAAGTTTTAACATGAACTTGGGGGAAGGTGTGTAATAAAACTATGAAAATAGTTTTCAGTAGCTGAATTGAAGATGAAATATGAATTACAATTACAAAGGGACTTGGTACAACATTCAACATATATAGAAGGGACCTGAATTATTATTGAGAAAATTATCCAGAAGGGACCTCTATCATAACGACAGAAGAAATTTTCAAAAATTATTGCAAATTATGCCAGAAGGGACCTGAAAATAAAAAATGTTAGAAGGGACCTAAGCTACATCAATATTGAAGATCATGACAGAAGGGACCTGAAATGTCAAAATTTAACCTGTAAAAGGGACCTAAACAACATCATTCCAAATCAAATCAAATGCAAAGAAGAAATAAGTCTCTACATAGTCTGGAAGACAAACAAACACAATTTCGACCATCATGAACATCAAATGGTTTGAGGGAATAAAAGTACAGTAAGTAAGAAAATTCTCTTAAAATTTCAATTTTTTGTGAAAATATTCTAGAATTGTAAGGTTAATTTAGTACTGGTTATGCATTTTTATCACCTACATTTTTCATCAATTACATCACCTACATTTCATCACGTATTTTCTTAACCCTATTTTACCCATATCCACACCACTATCCTAATCACTCAAAAAACATTCAATAATCTATCCATAGCATACCCTACCCTACTTTTCTAAACAAAATAATCATAAACAAAATGCTTAACATTAAACCTTTGTTGGACCTACATTAAACAAAAAAAGAGGTTCGTTTCATTGTAAATATCTAATTTTAAAACATGACAATTTCATTGGTCATTTTTAAAGTTAAATTAAAAAAAAAACAAAACCTAAAGTCTAAATCATATGATAGCACAACTATTTGAATTTCAAAACAAAAGTGCAATCATAAAATATGGTTATCATCTAAGGTAATGGAGCAGAACAACAATCATAATGCAAACAATGGAATGCATATGCAACAAACTAACCTAATGTATGAAAATGATACTATGACAAACAATGGATGGAAATGATGCATATATGGATGGACGGGAATATGATGAGACAGTGATACATACACAGTGGAGGAACATAAATATGGTGGCACATATTTGATACACAGTGATGTATATACAAGTGATGAAACGAAAATATGATGGCGCATATTCAATGAGGTATGATGCGCTCCAATGGAGAATGGAAGCAGACACAGTGATCAAAACAAAGCATGAGAAAAAAACGTGAAAAAGGACTGCGTAATAAGTAAATCCAAGGACGAGATGTACACTGTGGAGTCTAAATGCCAAATCAGTCAGGAAAGGTAAGCCACGGATGCACGAGTCAAGTGGTAGATCAACAGTCAAAACAAATTCAAAATGCAATATTACAAAACGGTGTAAACTATTGAGAGAACCTCCCCCATTTCTATGATCTCAGGAAACTGAAACACAATGTGTTTTTCACCATCATCACTTTTCAAAGGCTCAATGAGAGAAGGAAGGTGTTTAATCAAAACATGCATCCATTTTGAAACTCTGTGAGAAACAAGAGAAGACAAGGGAGAGCTATGAGGATAATAGAAGAAATAAAATGCAGCAAAGAGGGCATGAGATATAGCAGTGAGAAGAATCGATCGATAAGGAGAATTGGTTGAAGTTTCAAGCCAACATATCCAGCAGATGTGTCAAGTGAGCACGTTGTTAAGAGGCAAAAATCCCGTGAAGAACGAGGTAAGAAGAAAACTCATATTTTCTTGTTTAAAACAATGATGATTCACACGAGTAAATCTCGGTGTTGTTAAACAAACTGTGAGTTATAAATGGATTTCTTGTACCATGGTTTTTAAAACTTGTCATTGCTTTACGTTTTGTCATTTCCACCACTCATAAATGCTCTGCCATCAGTCAACACTAAATCCTCTGTTGATTGAATGAGTAAATGATGAAGATATTGAGTGAGATTTTGATAAGATTGGCACTACTTGAAACATAGAGACTCCAATTCAACTAAAAGGAAAACCACGAGGATCATAGCAGAAAATCACGAGGATCATTGCAAAGATAGGTAAACTTGAAAACGTCTTCATGCACAGTCTTCTATTTCAATTTGAATGCAAACAAAGAATGGAGAGTTTGGTTTGAAATGCACAGTCAATTCATTTTAATTGGGTTGTGTAGTAAATTAATTTCATTTCCCCACTCAGAAAGAGAATTTGAATCGGGTTTTGTGGTGAATGTTTGGTTTAAAAGGCACAGTCAACATGTTTTTGCATTTTTGCATAATAGAGGGCAGAGCCTCGTGAATTTTGAAGAAAACAGTGAACTCATTTTCTGAGATTTTTGATGAAATAAGTGAGCTATTTTTACAAATTTTCTTGCAGAAACAGTGAGATTATATTAGATATATAATTATTTGCCTTAGAAAAGGAATGTTGTATGTAATCGAAGGGTTAAAAGACACTGTTGTATAAAAAAAATTCATTTTTTTTACACAGTGAAACAAGAAGAATTTTTTTTTTACAAAAGAAAGGCATAGGATTTTTATTTTTTAAGAAACAGAGGATCAAATAGAGAGTAGGATAATAGAAACATAATTTTTTTTTAATGTTTTTATAAACTTCTCTATATCAAGTCTTGTGTCTATTTGAAGCAGTAAGCTCACTTCTTCCAAATAAAACAAAGGATTGATTTCAATTACTTGGCAAAGGCAACAAACAAAGGTAAGCCTCACTACTATAATAACATCTAGTACTTGAATTTTTGTTTTCAAAAATAAAGTTAATCACAGTAGGGGGGGGTACATCAAATGGTTTTTAGACAATATGACATCAAGAACAGAGCCCAAATATTTTCAGATTGAACATTGGAGTAGGGACACAGTTGAGAAACTTTATCAATCAAGCTTAATAGGATTCCTTAACAAATTCAAAGGGCACAATGAAGATATCACAAGGGAGTTTATAAACAATTGAAAACAAGATGAAAGTACTGTGGGTATTTTACACATTCATTTAACTCTAGAATGTATTTCTAAAGCCCTAGAGTTGCCATTCTCAGGTGAACTTTACCTCAAATGATTTCATTTCAAGGACAAGGGTTGGACCTTCTTCCTAAATAAGAACAGAAAGGGTTCCTTTGACACGTAAAAGGGGATTCCCAGGGAATGGTTTAATGAACCTTGGGCTGAATTAGTTTTGATCATCCAAAATTTTTTCACTTGTGATAGCAGACATAGTGTATTACACCTATATCACATTAGGTTGCTACAACATGTTAAAGGAGATATCAGGACCAATTTTCCATACTTATTTTATAGAAAATTGATGAGGATGATTGAAAGTGAAAAATCTGATACCAAACCCAAAGAAGCCCAAATTTATTACGAGGGACTCATAAAAATCATTGTTGATTACGAGCTGAAAACTAAGGGAATTGTTTGGAAAGGTTTCCTGATTCAAAATAATTTTGTAGAGAAAGCAACAGAAGACAAACTTAAACCAATTTAGGAAACAAGAAATATAGTGAATTCACCTCTCTACCCAAGGAACAGATCAAAGAAACAATAGGGAATAGTCATGGTATAGAGGGAAAAATCATTCTTGACCATTTCTAGGAGACAGAAAAAGAGGAATTCAACAGATAGAAGCAACAAAGAAAAAGAACCAAAAGTGCAATTCATAGAAACATCTCCTTTAACCAAACAAGCCAATGAAATCCTTGAGAGGTTGCAAGAATAAGTTTATGAAAATCCTGTAGAGAGAGATTCTTATTTTTAAAATGATGAGGTTGAAGTTACTTCAGTTTCCAAAAATACCAAGGAGGAAGATCAAAACCCTAGTAAGATCAAAGAGTTAACTGATAATCTGGAGGTAAGAAAAATAATGGAAAGGTAATTGAAAAGAGAGAATGAAACATATAAGACAAATTGTGAAAACTTGATTAAATAAAATGAGAAGATAAGTGAAGAAATGGGAAAATTGAAAGCCAAAAACAATCTTCTTTACATACAAGCATTCAGGTGGCTTAAAGAGAAGAATTATTGGAAGGCCGAATATGAGAAACAAAAGGTTAAAAACTCAATATACAAGGAAGAAAAATGCAAAGATATGGATTCTTTTCTACATGCAGCATAGAAGGAAGTTTCAGGTTCAGGAATGGGATCAACATCAGAGCTCAGGAGGTCCAAAAGGAAAAAGAAAGCATGAGCACATGCTTGAACATCAGCTTGGGTGAGATGTTGGCCCTCATTTTTTATCTCCTTTTGTTTATGAAATACATCTTATTTGCCATACTATCCATCTATACACCATCATATCCACCTTATTTTGACCAATAAATGCATATATGGGTATTTAAATTAAGTTTTTCAATTCTTAGAAGTTTTTGTAAAAATTGATTTTTAAGTGCATTTTTGGACAGCATCAGAAATTCCCGTAATAGCCTCATGGTTTGCATATTTATAGGACACTTGGGCTCAAGATGGATATATTTCTAGAAGGCTTGGGAACTAATGTTAAGTGTACACCTTTTGGTACAATTAAACCGAGCTTTAATAGGCCCAGTTAAAGGTAGTCAAACAAGACCTGTTTTTATGGAGGATCCCTAGGAACTAGGTCAAAATTCTTATTTTGTGGGTTTTTCCAGATTTTTATGGATAAGATGGATGAATTCGACCTGATTGGATAGTATAAGGATATTCATAAATATAGGAGATATTTTAGATGAATTTTTTGGATACTTTATCTATTTAAGCCTCAAACTTTGAAGGCATTGATATGTAGAATTTGTATGACTCAACATTATTATTTCTGAGACTTTGGAGACCTAATTGAAGATGTGTTCTATTCCATTTTATATTTTTATATGCTGATTGATTGAATGAAGTTTTAAGTAGCTGAAAACACCTTCAGTGTGTGAGGCAAGGGTGGAGGGCCCCCACACCGAGTTAAGTGCACTTCCTAGTTTATTTGTAGTTGCAGTTTATGAACTAGTTTTCTTATGCTTAACTTGTTTATTTGATTTATGCTGATGATTTATGAGTATTGATGAATATAATTATCATTTTTATTCTTCATATGAAAGGACAAACGCATGTTTAAGTTAAATATTCTTTCTATCTGATTGAGATCATAAGCTAGAATTCATATTTTCATGCTTTTAATGCTTTTCTGATTTCTTGTTCTCTAACAATAGCATTATTGATAAATGAATCTATGATGAAGGACAACCAAGACCTCTTCAGTGAATATTCTCTTCAATTATTGTTTCATGTATCTTAATCTATTGCTCAATTAGTAGTTTTTTACTTCTAATTCATGAAGTAACCTTGTTAGAGAAGGACAAGCAAATCTCTTAAGTTAGGAGATTCTTCTGCTTCTGATTGCACGCTTGAATTTAGAAATTATTTAAGTTAGATTTATATTTGTAATATGCATTTCCTTAATCACTGATAAATCATCTGTTAAATTGATCATAACTGAAAACCATTATACTTTGGGGATGCTTCTAAGTCCTACTAGCCCGGATGATAATAAATACTTACATTAGTTTACACTGTAAATCGACCCAAAAACCTTCTGACTAATGTGTCCCTAGAATCCCTCACTCATGTATGAACTGGGATCCCACACCAATGTGTGTGTATTTTGTTGTTGTTTCTGGATGCCAATTTCACTATTTCTTGTTGCAAATTTCAACAAATCCCTCCCTCATCCTTGGGCATAATATACACATCCCATGGAATCAAAGGAAATTCCTTCTAGGGAACCAGTGAGATAAATTTTAGACATGTGAAGCTTAAAGAATGAACCCAACCATTTTCATTGTCCCAGCAAATGGGAGGTCCTTGTGAGGTATTTGTGTATTCATAGTTTGCATAGAACTCGACACAAACAAGAGAATGATATTTCTCATGCTAGTAAGTGTAGCTTTAAGACTCAATAGAAAAAAAATCACATGCTCCTCCACCTTCCAAGATTGTAGAGTATTCTTCCAAAATAGAGAAGAATTCAAGTGTAACTTGCAATTTTTATGGCATCCTTGGTCATGAGGAAATCCCAAAAGAAACTAGAGGCATTGATTGAAGCCATGTAGTGGCACAAAATTTTAGTGCCAGGCTTCCTTCAACTACTAAAATGCATGCACTTTCTACAAAATTTTTATATGCATTTTAAAATAGTTGAATACTTGATTCTAGAGCCTCACATAATATCACTCATTCTCATGAATCACCTCTTTCCCCATATGATAACAACATTTTGTAAACTGCAGTTGCAGTTTCTTCTCAACTTGACGTTTTAGGTTTAGGCATTGTGTAGTTAGAATTTTCCTTACTCCTAAAATTTCTACCAATCTGATCTTTATTTATTACATTTGTTGCAGTCAGGTTACTCCTGGCAGAACTAAAAGGTTGTGGAAAATACAAACAAATGATGGGAAAAATAATTTCATTTAAAGGACTATTAAGTTGCTTCTTAGAATAATTCACTAAATTTCAATGTGTACATAACTCAGGAAATAGTGGTGCAAGTGAAGTCTCAAGGATAAAATTTCTTTGGGTCACAGTTTTGGAGCAAGGTATAATGCAATAGCCCTAATATTGAAAACCCTGAAAGGGCCAGAAGTTGGGCATACTCTTAACGCGTTTCAATCAAAAATGATATCATGCATAAGAACTAATGCTCCAGCCAAAGAGCATACATGTGATGAGATAAATATTTAATAGAAGAAGGATATACCCTAGCCCCTACATAGTAGTAAAACTCTTTCATATATGATCAAAAATTTCTTAAATGATCCAAATTATAGTAATCAAGTTTTCAAAACAAATGCAAAAATTCATTTAACATGTATTAGTAAAATAATGCAGGTGTGAAGAGAACCTCTCGGTGAAAATTAACTATAAAGGAACAAGGGCATATAAAGAATGGATTTTCTGGGGTATACATAAATTAATGAACTTTATTCAATTCCATAACTAAGTTTTTTTACAATAAGGTAAGAGTAAACTTTATTCTTCTTCTTCAAAACTAGAAATGAAACAGGTGTAGGAAATTCATTATCTGTTGAAACAATTGTATGCAATTCTTTATTTTCTTGCAAAATCTATGATAACGATCATGTACTCTCTGCACTATAGAGAATGATCAATATGAGTAAAATATTGTTTTATTTATAAAGAAAAAGATACATAAGTTACTTCTACTCTATGAAAAAAAGTTACCCCTCAAGTTAGTGAGAACTGACTTGATGAGATTATACCAAAAATATAACATAGAAAGATATATGCACATGATAGAAAGGTAGTAGTCTTTATTACTTAGTATTGTAGTGAGAAATTGCTGAATAAATGAGTAAATTACATGTTTAGTCAATTTAATTTTCTTAGATTTCTATCATCAATTATCCATATCAAATCTCTAACACAATTTTGATACCATGTAGAAATTACACCAATGGATTCAAGTAAGAGAAAGAAGTAAACCAATCACACAACACAAGATTTTCTTGGGGAAAGGAACTGCTCAAAACACCTCCATCTTTATTGTATAATCAACCAAGGAATCATGAAACAATAAAATGCATGTGGCTCACAATAACCTCGTAAAATCTACCAATCGTCTGACACTGGTCTAGGAAAAATTGGACCAATACATAGCCAATTTCATGCCCACCTTTAGCCTGCCTTGCTCACACAATCCCTAGGAAAAATAATTCCTATTTAATAGGAATTCCAACCTTCCTTGACTACATAATCCATCATGGGATTCCTATGGCTTTATAACTTCCCCTAGGCAATTCACTAATAATACAACTGATATTTTACTTACCTTTAACCTTTGTCTGAATTGGGTCGTCATCAGAATTGAAATGCATGTAGCTATTAATACTTAATCATCAATTACTTAGTAGATCACTACTTGTGAATTAAATCTATTTTAATTCACTTGATCTTCCACTAGCTCATCAATCAGTTAGAACTAGTTAAACTGATTTTAACTCAATTAATTTGAGTTAACTGATTGTACTCACAACACACTAATGCTACAACTGCAACTGGACCCTGTAAATAATAGAATCACTCTACATACCTACTCTTTGATGCTCGAATAGAAATTCTTGAACTAAATAAATCTATGAAACTTAGTTAACTATTACAATTTGTTATGAGATAAGATTACAATTTATTTTCCAATTTATTTAAAAATTGGACGCCCACATTAGCACCAATGTGTCACTGAATTCCTCACTCATGTATGACTGGAATCCCACACTAGTATGTGGTGCATTTTCTTGTTGAATTTCAACATTATTGACCAAACTAAGTAATCTTATGAAGTGAAAATGCATTGTATATGCTAGAAGCCTCCTTTACTTTTTTTCATTTGGCTGGTATGTGAAAATTGTTTTTGAAAATGCTTTTATTCCACATGTTCTTGATTTAATTTAGAAAATTTAATTATGAAAAATAAATTTAAATCAAAACTTAATTAAGTTCTATAAATTGAAACTAAAAATCTTGTTAGTATCTAAGGATTGATTCTGAAAAGAACTAAAATTATAAAACCAAAAATAAATTCTTATTTTTATGTCTTTTTGAATATTTAATGTGAATGAAAATTATCCTAAAGAAGTACTAAAAATATTTTATGCTCATAAAATAAATATTTGTTTATGAAATAAAACTTAATTGAGCTCATAAGACAAAATTGAGCTAAAACTGAAAAGAGGAATATTCTAAAACATATTTCACAATATCTGATCTATGATAAATTTCTACTACATGAAGAGGAAATAAACTAATCTATGATGAGCTTCTATTACATGAAGGGGAAATAAAATGATCTATGATAAAGTTATATTGCATGAAGGGAAAATAAATTAATCTATGATAAACTAACTTTGTGTTTTAACCATCTAAGAATTAAATCTATGAAAGAAACAGAGCATCTACTCTAGTCACAAAAATATTCTGGAAATAACGATAACACTAAATGAAATGACAATTATAAATCTAAAAATAATTGCAATGGAAATAAGACTGAAAATAGAGCACACATATATACTACAACACGTTTTAAACGCATAAAAATTTAAGCTATGTAATGGAAATTAAATAACAAAAATGAAATGAAAACCTTTTTTGTTGTAGGGCCCTCTATAACAGATGATTTGAATCTACTCTTGACTAACTTCGCATTATAATTCTGGAACACTTCTTCATTCGATTAAAGCATAAAAACAAAAATTTTAAAATATGTCACTATCTCACAATCATTCACATTCTTTACACAATTACTTAGTTTGCTATTTATAAAATCCTGGCATTAAATGTCCTAAGACCCTTACACCTTCAAAGACTAAGAAATTTTTATCTATAACTCTGAACTAAAATAAGAATTTTTTTGCTTCACAAATTTCTACATGGCATAGCAAATCGTGAAGCTCAGACTTTCTCGCTTGCTTGCTCCAGCTCCTAGTTGACCGCTCCTCTGACCGTGTTCTTCGGTGATTTATTGCTTGATTCTGGACATATGAATAGGATAGGATCCATGAACGGATCATTTTTCAACTACCCATATATTTCGCTACTCCATTAATACCTTAGAACCTATAAAACCATGGCAATGCCTATAAAAATCGAGTTTGGCTGCAAAATTGCATTAATTTCGTAGCCAAATACAAATTTCATTATAATAATAAGGAACAATTGAAAATATGAAAAATAGATCAGTATGATACCTTACCAAGTCAAAATGTGCATTTCAAAACTTTTTCGAGCTTATGGTGTTGTAAAAAAGAAGGAAAGATAGTGAAAATGAGTGTCAAAATTGAGGCAGTCTCGAGGCTCCACATTCTGCCACAAGGAGACCACTGCATGTCCTCATGCCAAAAAAAAAAAATTGCAAGTCTTATCATGTTACTCCATCTATTATGAGACATCTTCTAAAACATCTAATTTCATCTTCCTTGCCTTCCTTGCAATTACAACTACCCATGGCTTTCTCATTAGGAGTTTATATTTCAATTTTATGACCTGCCTGCTTAGTTGTTTTCTTCTTCTTCTTTAAATGTTTGTTCTTCTTAAACCATAAACCTAGATGTAAAAGAGTATTTTCATTTATGGTTTTCTCAATCTAGCTTTGTAATTTCAAGTCTTCATTTTCCTGTTTAATATGCTTGTTTAGTGTCTCTACTTCAAATATTTCTTGTTTTAGAGAATTCACAAGTAGAGGTTCTTGTGGACTATGAGGCTAACCTTCAAAAACTAATGTCTTACTTGCAACTATTTTCTCCAAAGACTCAATATAATTATAAATTTCCTGTTCTACTTGATCAATATCTGGAGCTCTTCGACGTGGAATTTGAGTGGGTGAAATGGAAATGGGGGATGGAACCCTAGGATCTTCCTCTAAATCAACAAACTATGTTTCTTTTGAAGGTGGTTCCTTTACTATCTTTCCGAGTCTATAGCTTCTTCTTATTGGATGAGGAGGATTTTCAACTTTTGCCCTGCTTTTATGTATCTTAAGTTGTTATGTGTTTATAGATTTATCCTTCTCTTTTATGTTATCCTTGATCTAAAGCTCAAGTTTTAGCTAAAAATTTAAAGTGTTATAAATTTCTTCAAACCTAAACGACCAGATAGAGTTCATTGCCAAGATTTTAGTGCAACTCATTTCATCAAAATCCGAGTTTGTATGGCTGAGTTATTTCCTATTGTTCGTTTTCAAAAACAAGCAAAAAATGAGCAGAACAAGTACAGTTTTGATGTGGCAGGTACAGTCAGCAGTTGCAGGTATATCCTCCAGAAACAACCAATGATACTATGCCAATTGGCACCACTTGATTTTCTGATGATGACTAGGGAGTGAAATTTTTTATTCCTAAGTCTAAGTTTAATGTTATTTAAGTTGGCATTTCACTATATGGTGGCCAATGGGGAAGGGCCACGTGGCATGCAACGTACCCCCCTCCAGGGCAGGCAGGTTGGAAGGTCGATTTAGTGTCATAGAAATTTTTTGGACTATGGTATGGTGGTAATATATATATATATATAGTGTCAACCCACCTTCACGGTATATCTAAACAAACTTGGAGGTCGAACTAACTAAATTGGCGAGGATCCAAACCTGGCAGCATTGATAAGAATGGCAGAGGAGTTTTTAAATTCAGGGGAGCAAAATTATTGTGGTGGAGCAGGGGTCAAACTCTTGACCTCACACCCGCCATTTGCGTGCCTTACCAACTCTCCTACAGGGTATTTCTTAACCTTATTGATCATCGATTTCACTTAAAGTTGATATGTCCGATGGTTGGGAGTTGGAGGGGACCAACCCCCTCCCCATGTGGCCACAAACAAAGAATCGAGCACCAAATACATTCTGACGGAATTTATTAAACGTGGTTAATTAAATTAAAATGTGGTTAACCTAAGTTAATCCGCCATCAATCACATTAAACCGTGCTTATCACTAAACATGCTTATCCGCCATAACGCACTTAGCGTTAATTAATCTCGGAATTAAAGTTGGCGGGTTTTCTGGAGGTGCGCCAAGTTTGGCGGTATTTCTAAATTTAGAAATCTAACTGGAAGTCTCTCCAGTTTTGGAGGAAAAATTGGGGCAAAAATAGTTTTGGTCATAACTCACTCAATTTTCGACCAAACTTAGATCACTAAAAGTCATTCCTGGCTAATTTGCATGCTAGGAACTCAATGGAGTAGGTTGCAGAGGTAGAAATGGTGATCTATAGGTGTTTTAGTACATTTTAAGGTTTTTGAAGGTCAGGGCCAATAGGAGTTGGGGTCATTTCCAGAGCATCCAGAGTCCAAATACAGCAAACAAATAGTCATTTTTGGGAGATTATAATGTTATATATTTATTGGAACAGGTTCCAAGATGTTTTGAAGTTTTTAACAATAGTTGGGCACACTTGAAGCTAATACAAAGGTCACACTATGAAGCTGGACCAAGGAGATGTAGCCCCAGAGGGGTGAAATCGTTTATGAAAATTCTTTGTGTTAAGCTCTGTTATATGTGCTTGTTGTGTTTACTATTTCTTATGTTCTTTCATTCAAAATTATTCTTTTTAAGCTTATGACAAACTCATAATTTAACTAAGTACATTGTTTTCCAATCAATAACCAAAATGTCAAGCCATGAAGGAGCTCATGAAAATTCTGAGGAAGAGGATGTCAAGAAGGAGTTCAAAGAACTAAAAAGGATGGTGAAACTTATGTATGAAGCCTTTATGGAAAAGGAAGCTAGAGAAGGTTCAAAACACCCTCAGAAATAAGAACCTTCAAACAGTAAAAATGAGGAAGAGAGGAGCTCAAAATCTAGTGGTGGAAACCCACATCCTTCTCCACCATCATCATCATACTCATTTGTATATTCATATTCCAAATCCACTACAAAAACTCATACCCATACTCATTCCAATATCCAAAAAGGTAAGACTCCATTACTCAAGTTGGACATCAAATTTGAACTTCCTACATATAATGGAGAAGTTAATGCTGAAAAACTAGATAATTGGATTCTTCAATTAGAAGTTTACTGTAGAATTCAAGATTTTCAAGAAGAATATATTAAAATCCAATTGGAGTCACTAAGGCTAGAAGGAGCAGAATTAGTTTTGTGGGAGGCAAAGACAAAAGAGAAAATGTGCATCCATGGTAAGATTTTTATTACTTGGGTCGAATTCATTTCTTCCATTAAAAGGAAATTCTATCCATTAGCCTATATGCAGAAAGAAATAATTAGTTGGAAAAACTTTAGACAGCTAAAGTTCAAAGTGTCCAAGAGTATACACAATATTTTAGGAAAAGGGATTTATTACTTGGAGTAGACTTAAATTCACAAGACATACTCTTGAAGTATATAGGAGGTCTACATTCCTACTTAAAACATACTATTTTCATGTTTAACCCAAATAACTTAAGTGAAGTATGTGTGCAAGCCACGCATCTCTAAGCAATGGGTAAATACATTTCTGAAGAGGGTAGTAAGAAGAAGCCATTCAAGGGTAAAGGAAAACAGAAAGGAGGAAAATGGAAGGGAAAGAAGAAAGAAAATGTGAAGCAAGAATGGGAGAAACTAACATGCAAACATTGTTCCAAAGAGGGGAATGATGAAGCTCACTGTTAGAAATTACATCCTGAACTAATACCAAAGAAACCAAATAAAAAAGGGAAACAAAAGATGACTGACACCACACAAAAATATATTGGATCTAATTCAGGAGATGAAATTAATATAATTGCCATGGCTAGCAAAGGATAGGAAGAAATTGCAAGTTCTAGTACTTCAAACAGTCACAATAACACTTCAAATGAGGATACAAGGATAGAATTATTCCATGTTAGAGTAATTTCTAATCATACAAAGATTGATGCATTATTTGATACAGGGTCACAAGAAAACTTGATTTCAGAATACTTAATTAAAAAACGGAACCTTGAAACTACACCTCGTTGGATAGTTAACAATACAAATTTACAGGTGACAAGGAAATGTATATTCAGAGTTTCTATTACTGCAAACTTTTTCGATGAAGTTGAGTTAGATGTTGTACCACTTGATATTTTAGGGATTATCTTGGGTAGTCCATATTTGTATGACAGGAAAGCGGTATTCTACCATCACGAGAACAAATTGTAAGACACACAACGCACAAACTCGAAACAAACTTCAACAATATATTAATGAATGTCTCAAGGAATGATGTACAATGTGTACACATATAAATACATCAAGAAACTGTTGAATTAGTTCCTCAGGTTTCTTGGACTCTAATAACCAATTACCTAACACAAACTAACCCAAGGATTAGTTGCCTAACATTCCCCCCTTAATCCGAAAGAATATACCAAAGTCCAAGAATGAGAGCTCAGAATGTAGAAATGCATCTCGGCCAAGAGCTGAATGTCTCTTGGAAATGGTTTTTCAAGGATGACCATAAACCTAAAATGGGAGAACTCAATGTCTCCACCAACACTAATTCCAAAACCTACATAATAGTTCTGAGGACCAAAAATGTGGTTTTAACATGACCACAAACTCTAGAACTGTCACAACAGTTCCTCTTACAATTCCAAATCTAGAAGTGATCGCTCATAAATAACTCAATAAACTTAGGTTGTGGCTCAGGATTTGGATCACTGACTCAGGCTCACTTGACATCTCGAACTCGAACCTGTAGTAGACCACCCACCAAAAAATCCCCCCTTGTCAGATACAAGATGAGAACTATTCATCATCACTGCAAGACTCATCACTCTCGAAAAAATTCTTCTATATGATCTGTAGATCTTCTTGGTTTCTTTCGTCCATTCCCAAGAAGCAATCCATCCAAAACTTAGCTTCTCTCTTGCAATGCTCTTCCTTTTGGAACATATATTTGAATCATGATTTCTCTTTCCACAATGCTTGCACGAGTGAAGCTCAAAACACTGATCTTTCATATGTCCAACTCTGTTACATTGTTGGCATCTATCAACCTATTCTGGAACAACACCATCCAGAATACCTAGACTTCGAAATTTTATAGGTTTAGAAAAGTCTAGAATGTGAAAAGATACATCACTTTTATAACCAAGACCAATTCTGTGTTTATTGTGTATCATATCTTCCCATGGTCTTATAATAGGTTTCACATCAACACTTCTAACTACGTCCAAATTTTCACACGAAATCACTTCATTTATTTGATCCTTATTTGACTGATGATCAAGCTCAAACAAATTGTTGTTCTGAAGAAACACCAATTCAGAATCACAAGTTTTCTTTTGAATTTCGTCTTACTGTAACTGCAATTCTAACTCCAAGAATTAAAATTTTCTTTTAGAATTTTTCAAACATGATTGGATGTCACAGAGCATGTGCTTGCTGACTTGGACATTATTATTGACAGAAGATAACATTAAATTTCTTAATAACTGTACTAAATCATTTATTTTTTCCATTTTCTCCAACAATCAACTTTGAAAAAAAAAGGGGTGTCGGCTACCACCGAAAATGCACCCAATACAAACAAATTTTCAATTATTTAACCCAATGTCACGTTCAACCGATCATGTGCCCATTTAAAAGACAACTTCAAAACACAAATTCTGGCCAAATGTGCAGGAAAGGAATCAATCAAAGTTGGGAGGTTCAATGACCGACCTTTAAAATAAAGCCCCATACATGTTCTTCCTCCTAAAAATTTTGTAATAAGGCTTTTTCTGCATCATCTAATGAATTTGTGAAGCATTAAAAATAATGGTACAAATGTGACTCTACCATTATCTTATCTTTGAATTTTCAATCTTCAATGAATCGATCCATGACAAGTTTTTCCACTAACAATGTTATTCACTTCATAAAAAAACTTTGAAAGCCTTCAAAGTTAAAATAAACTTTCCCTGCAGTCAACCCATTGTCATATCATACCAATCCTTCCTACCAATCATGTCATTACATAAATCACCTTTCATTTAAAATCCTTTTAACCTCATATCAATCCTTTCTGCTAATAAAATATTTTTAACTTCCAATCTCGATCTTTTCAATCCAAAATAAAATTACTTTCCACTTTTGGTGTGAACATCATGCATGAAGAATAAAAAATTAAAGACCACACTCCATAATTCCATAAAATTTTAAAACCCTTGTTATATAGTTCTCAAAAAATATTTCCAGCGTATTTTTGCATCTCTAACAGAATTGTTTCAAAACAGATTGGCATCTCTGATCATGGAAGAAACTGTTTCAAAACATATTTCTACAGGAAAATGCACATGGAGGATGCCTATGGGGAAGCTGCAACAAATCAGGTCTTACTTCGATGTTAACAAAAAAACAGCAATGCTTAACATGCTTCAACACTAGTTCATAAAAACACTACAATGGAGGCTATGTTTCAGCCGTTATTTTAAATCTAATGCATAGCTATGTGAATTCCCATGGAAATTTTGTCGAACATTTACACTACCTTCAAGTAGTCATCAAAAACTTGAGATTCAAAAGCTTCGGCAAGTACTCTGGGAAACACATACCTTAGGTGCATAAAATTCACGCAACACTTCTTGCAAACATATCAACAAACACATACCAAGTACTGGTAGCACTTTGGCACAAATTGTGTGGATATAAAAAAGATGCCAAGAGTTATAAATAATTATGCTACTGCTTGAAATCCAAGGCAACACTGTGTCAAAAATCATGGTCCCACACATTAGTTGTCCAACCACCAAATTCATTAGGAACAATCTTCAGACAACAATTAAAATCTTTCAATACAGTTGCAATTGGTAGAACTGATTTTTTTTTATGACACCATTAAAGAAACCAAACTCATTCCAAACCCCTCCTTTGCATAAATGATTCAGTCATTTCAGATTTTCTTTTGTTTTTCAAATCAAGTCCAATTTGAGTCTCAACACATTTTTGAAAATGACTGTCAGTGCAGGCTCAGGCACAAATTTCAAATCAATTTTCTGGTCAAGCTTGGAGAACAGTTGGCAGATTTGGCACAATAGAATGGAAACAACTCATCTTTACAAAACATCAAATCTTGGGAAGTATACGAAGGCCATGGCATGTTGACCCAGAAAACCAATCTATGAATTCAGAATATGCTGGCAATACTGAATTCAAATGAGGTTTCCAATATGCCGAGAGCAGATTGAGAAAGAAAAAACTGAGAAGAAAAAAATATCACTTATGGTCCCGATGAAAAAACAAATCTCAAGCGCCCTGGACTTGTCATTCCTCTTGAGTCGGGCCCTTCACTCCAGTTCTTTAACTAAATATTTGTTCCTCTTTCACAATTTCTGGGAGTTACAATTTCGATCAGTCACTTTCATCGCACCCAACACCATTTCTTGTGATCAAAAATGTAGTTACACATGTTAGAAAGGCCCCAATATCTTGACATCATGGCCACAAAACTAGTGGCAGGATTCAATCAACTATCAACAGGCTGTTAAACTACCCGCTCACACTTTCAATCAACAAAGCATCTTACTCCCTCTGATACCACTGTAAGACACACAACACACAAACTGGAAACAAACTTCAAGAATATATTAATGAATGTCTCAAGGAATGATGTACAATGTGTACACATATAAATACATCAAGAAACTATTGAATCAGTTCCCTAGGTTTCTTGGACTCTAATAACCGATTACCTAACGTAAACTAACCCAAGGATTAGTTGCCTAACACAATTATCATTTTATCAAATATGGATTGGAGTATATTGTGAGAGCTCATCGCAAGAAACTTAATATCTCTTTAGTTAATGCACGGAAAATGAAGAGGCTAGTAAATGCAAGTAAAAATTTTGTGCTTCTTATGATCAAGAAAAGGGAAGATGTTAACTATGAATATTTTGAAGGATGTGATGAAAAATTGAAATCTTATTTTTTTGATGTGGTAAGTCAGCATGGCGAGATGTTTCAATAACCAAAGGGGTTTCCACCCAAGAGGAGAATTCAACAAGAGATTCAACTACAACAAGATGTTACACTTCCGAATATTGGTATGTATCGCATGTCAATCATGGAAATTTTGGAAATCAAGAAGAAAATCCAAGAGTTTCTGAATAAAGTTATCATACGCCCATCTAATTCTCCATGTGGTTCTCCAATAATTTTGGTTCCAAAGAAGGATGGGACTTGGTGCATGTGTATCAATTTCCATGCACTGAAAAAAAATCACGGTAAAGAATTGCTACCCTCTTCCACGTACTAATGATTTGCTTGATCAGTTAAAGAATGAAAATTATTTCACTAAGTTAGATTTTAGAATGGTTATCATCAAGTTAGGATAGCTGAAGAAGACATTTGGAAAACTACTTTCAAGACTAGACAAGGAGTGTATAAGTGGTTAGTTATGCCATTTGGATTAACAAATGCACCAACTACTTTTATGAGAGTGATGAATGATGTATTTAGACCATTTCTATATTACTTTGTCATTGTATACATAGATGACATACTCATATTCAGCAAATCAAGAGAAGAACATGTCATGCATGTGAACAAGGTACTTGATGTTTTGAGAAAAGAGAAATTGTTTCTTAAGATGTCAAAGTGAAATTTTAGTAAGACTTCATGGGTATATTTGGGAGACACAGTTGGAGGAGGTGAATTGAAGACTAATCCTTCCAAATTTGAGGTCATTTTGAATTGGCTCAAGCCCAATACAGTTACCAATGTAAGAAGCTTTTTAGGGGCAGCACAGTATTGGAGGAAATTTATTGCTAATTTTTCTTTAGTTATAGCACCGTTACATGCATTGACAAGAATAAAGAAAGTCTTCCATTGGGGAGATTTGTAGCAGAAAGCATTTGATGCTTTAAAACAAAATATAAGTTTGGCACCGGTACTATCAATTCTAGATATAAGATATCTATTTGAGATCCAAACGAATCCAAGTGATTATTCTATGGCATCAGTGCTCATGTAGCATGGTAAGCCTATCTCATTTCATTATGAAACTTTTAATGGAGCTGTGACTAAATATCCTACATATGATAAAGAGCTATATGCATTGTTACTAAGTGTAAATAAATGGAAGCATTACTTGATGACCATTATCCGTACCAACCATCAGCGATTGCAGTACTTACAATCACAATCAAAGTTGCAGCAATCAAGACATTTCAGGTGGATGGGTTTTATATAACAAATTAACTTGGTTATCAGGTACAACAAAGGAATATACAATAAGGTAATTGATATCCTCTCTAGGCCTATTGTAAATTCAACTATTATTCTCAAGCACAATTATATTATGCATGAAACTTACATTGAACAGTATGTTAATGATAGTGATTTTCAAGATGTGTACGAGAACTTGAATAAGGGAAACCAAAGTGAAGAGTTAGATTATCATGTGCATAATAGTTTGTTGTATCACTTGGGCAAGTTATGTATACCACAAGGAGAAAGAAACAATATCATAAGGGAGGCACACACATCATTGATTGTAGGACATTTTGGGGTAGGCAAGATGGTAGCGCATTTGCAAAGCTATTGTTATTGGCCACGCATGAATGAAAGTGTTTCTCATTTTATTAGAGGATGTGCTTTATGTGCAACAAGTAAGCCTAGCAATAGGAATCTTGGTTTGTACACACCACTTCGATTTCCTTCTCATCCTTGGGAGAGCATCTTAATGGATTTTGTAGGAGGCATTCCTATGTCAATGAAAGGTCATGATTATTTGTATGTTGTGGTAGATAGATTTAGGAAAATGTGATTTTTGATGGCATGCAACAAAACTATTACAGCTGAAAAAATAGCTAATCTTTTCTTTCAAAATGTATGGATCCATTTTGGTCTTCCTACTTCTATTGTAAGTGATCGAGATTCTTAGTTTATTGGGAATTTTGTTTGTCAAAATTATGGGACATGATGGATACAAAGTTGAAGAAGAGTACAACATTTCATCCGCAAATAGATGGTCAAACAAAGGTGGTAAATAGTACTATTATTAATCTTCTAAGAGGATATTGCAGCAAGCATCCCAAGTTGTGGGATGAACAGTTACACTACATACAACATGAATACAACCAGTAAAAACATTCTTCCACAAATACATCTCCATTTGAGGCATGTTTTGGTTACTTTCCAAGATCGCCATTGGACTTTATCTTTAAGAAATATGTTGATATAGATGGACGTAGTGACATAGATAAAGCAAGAAAGTTCATTGAGAAAATTTAGCTGGTACATCACACAGTGCAAGAGCAACTTGAGAAGAGTCAAAGCAGCTACAAGGCAAGGCATGACAAGCATCGAGTTGATCACAAATTCCAAGTTGGAGATGAAGTTTCATTGTACATAAGCAAAGAAATATTGCAAGGGGAAGATAAAAAGCTCAAACCAATCCGTTATGGTCCATTTAAAATTCTGTAAAAGATTGGTACAAGTGCATTCAAGCTAGATTTCCCTCCTTGTATGAAAATTTATTCTGTCACTAATGTTGAGAATTTGAGATTGTTTGAGCATCATTTGATTGATGATCAAGGAGAGCATGTTTAGCTGCCATCAATAGATGATTTCTTGCCAGAATATCTTGATGAACACAACAAGATATCATACTTGGCAGAATAATCAAAACTGCAAGAAGAGGGGATGTTGAATACCTTATATTTGGACTCAAATGTCAAAATCCTTCAAAGGAAGAATGGTTGGAGATTGGAAAAGTGAGGGAGATATACCCTCACTTTCTGAAAAAAAGATAATATATTTTGGGGTCCAAAAAGCTTCTAGAGGGAAGGAATGATCTAAAGCTCAAGTTTTAGCTAAAAATTGAAAGTGCTCGAAATTGCTTCAAACATGAACGGTCGGATAGAGTTAATCGCTAGGATTCTGGTGCAACTCGTTTCATCAAAATCTGATTTCGTATGGTTGAGCTATCATCTATTGTTCATTTTCCAAAACAGGCAAAAAATGATGCTGATGTGACAAGTAAAGTCAAGAGTTTCAGGTATATCCTCCATAAACAACCAATGATATTGTGCCAAGTGGCACCACCTGATTTTTCGATGATGACTAGGAAGTGAAATGTTTTATTCCTAAGTCTAAGTTGGATGTTATTTAAGTTGGAATTTCATTATATGGTGGCCAATGGGGAAGGGCCACGTGGCATGCCAGGTACCCCCCCCCCCCCCAATGGCAGGCAGTTTGGAAGGTCGAATTGGTGTCATAGGAATTTTTTGGAAAATGGTATGGTGGTATATATATATATATATATATATAGTTTTAACCCACCTTCACGGAAAATTTAACCAAACTTGGAGGTCCAACTAACTAAACTAGCAAGGATCCAAACTTGGCAGTGTTGATAAGAATGGTGGCAGAGTTTTTAAATTTGGTGGAGACAAATTATTGTGGTGGAGCGGGGGTCGAACCCCTGACCTCACGCCCGCCATCCATGTCCCTTACCAACTCTCCTCTAAGGTGTTTCTTAACCTTATTGATCCCTGCTTCCATTTAATGTTATTATGTATGATGGTTGGGGGTTGGAGGGGGCCAACCCCCTCCACATGTGGCCACAAACAAAGAACCGAGTGCCAAATACATTCCGGCAGAATTTCTTAAACGTGGTTAAACGTGATTAACCCACGTTAATACTCCATCAATCACATTAAACCACGCTTATCACTAAACATGCTTATCCACCCTAAAATATCTTAGCGTTAATTAATCCTAGAATCAAATTTGGCAGGTTTTCTGGAGGCACGCCAAGTTTGGTGGTATTTCTAAATTTAGAAATATAACTAGCAGCCTCTCTAGTTTTGGAGGAGAAATTGGGGCAAAAACGGTTTTGGTCATAACTCACTCAATTTTTGACCAAACTGAGATCACTAAAAGCCATTCTTGGCAAATTTTCATGTTAGGAACTCAATGGAGGAGGTTGCAGAGGAAGAAAAGGTGATCTACAGGTGTTTTAGTACATTTGAAGATATTTGAAGGCCAGGGCCAATAGGTGTTGGGGTCATTCCCAGAGGATCCAGAGTCCAAATACAACAAAAAAATAGTCATTTTTGGGAGATTATGATGTTAGAAACTCGTTGGAACAGGTTCCAAGAGGTTCTGAAGCCTGTAAAAGCAATTTGAGCACATTTTAAGATAATACAAAGGTCACACTATGAAGCTGGACCAAGGAGATGTAGCCCAGGAGTGGTGAAATCCTTTATCAAAATTCTCTGTGTTAAGCTATGGTATATGTGCTTGTCGTGTTTACTATTGCTTCTATTTTGTCATTTAAAATTATGCTTCTTAAGCTTATGACAAAATCAAATTTCACTAAGTACATTGTTTGCCGATCACATGCTCTTACACAAACTCATGAAGGATAAGTAAAACAATGCAAAGAAATGTTTATATCTTAAATGAAACTAGCATAGCATTAAATAGCAAGTAATTTATGATCAATACTCCTTCCTTTTATCAGTTTGCTTCTTGATTTTTCCCAAAAGTTTTGCAATGGGGATTTCATCTTCTGACTGTTCTTGGAGTGGTTTTTCATTTTCAAATTTTCTTTTTCTTCCTCTTTTTGCCTTGCTACCACTAGATTTTTCTTGATCTTCTTCTTGGAAATGGTTCCGAATTAAGAAAATTTCCCAAGTATCCCTTAAGATTTCAGGGTGAAATTTAATGAGAATTTTTACTAACCCCTGATGATACATAGTAGTATATATAAACTGAATTCTCTTCTAAACAGTTCCTGCCATTTTCTTCAAACTATGCAATAAAACATGTGGAAGGTCTATTTCATTATATTCAAGAAAATTCATTAACAACCTAGCATGGTAAAAGAACATGCATCTAAACCTTCCCTCACAGGTAATGAAGCTTTGAATTATGAATATCAAATTTATCCATTTTCCTTTCAGAGTTGTACTAGGAATCCCCCTTTTAAAAGTTCTAGTATCCATACCTAGGTTAAGCTTTTCCATCCTTCTCCTTCAATTCCTCTATTTTTAAACCATCTTTCTCCTATATTTGGTAGTGTAGTGGCTTCAGTTATGAAAGACTATGTGATTGCAAACTTGATGTCTCCAATTTCAACCTCCACTCCATCAAATGCTCTGGTAAAAGATTTGTTAACATCCTTATTAAACCCAAAATTTTACACGAAACTGAGCCACTGTGCTCTCTGCAACATTCCCTTTACCTGTGGATATCCATCCATAAATTTTCTCCCTTTGGGGTCTGTCCTCACAATTACACCTATGGTTGCTAAGAAGCTTTACCTTAAGACTACCTCTTTGACAGAGTAGATTCATGGTTTCAATATGAGCTAGGAGCATAAGTGAAATATGTTGTGAAATGGATGATATGTAAGGGTAAATGAATGAGTGAGGTTTAATGAAAAGTGATTGTTTAAAGTATGAGTTGGATTATTTTACCAAAAAGGTCGGGATTTGATGTTAGAGTAGTCATGTAAATGATGAGGGTTTAGTGGCGGAGTATGAGATGGGATTTTGATTTGACATGATCAGCTCTTTCAATAAATGTTTTGAGTTGGTGCTATAAAATGACCATTTAATTCATATGTCAGTGTTTTCATCCTTATTAGTGAAAAAAATTACATTTGCATACCTTAAAATTTTATGTTGCTAACCTTTAATTTCTTCTCTTTGTCTTGTCTTTAGGTATTCTTTAGTGTATTCTCCAACTGCTTCGGTCAAAAAGGTCCTGTCATGTTTGAGCTATAGAAATCCATCAGAGCTGTAGAATTTCATCAATTCTATAACTATATTTTTATTTTCTGAAAAAAAATGAAAAAGGGATGCAAAGAATTGGGATTTTAGAACAGGAATAAAGAAAAATGTAAGGTGCCAAAAATAGATCTTTTGGTTTTCACCTTATATTTTCTATATAAGTACGCCAATCATTGATTGGTTTCATACTTATACAATTATATATATATATATATATATTAGATTGAAAATAAATGAAAGAAGACTTCTAAGTTGGGGAAGAAGAAGAGTTCTTCTTAACCAAGTTTATATCAACATTATCTTGAAAAATATTCATAAATTACTCTTTTGTCAATGGCTTGTGATAGATCCTTAGTTGATGTCCATTTACAAGAAGGGGAACTTTTTCTTCATCATTTTTTCTAATCCTGACTGCTCCATTATCAGAGACTTTCTCAGTCTCATAAGGGCGAAGCCAATGAGTTTGAAATTTCCCTTGAAAATCCTTGAACTTTGAATCAAAGAGAAGTTCCTAGTCTGCAGCTTAAAATTTTCTTTCCTTGATATATCTATCATTCCATCGGGATCTTTGTTGCTGAACTAGGCTGGTATTTTGAATTGCATATTGTCTTATTTCATCAAGTTCATTAAGTTGTTCCATTCTATGTAATTGTGCTTCTGACAAGTCAAGTCCCAATTTAACTGTTGTTTTGAACGTTTTTATTTGGAACTCTATTGGAAACAAGAATTTATTCCCATAAACAAGTTCATATGGAGTATGTATTGTTTTACTTCTACATGTGGTGCGGTAGGCCCATAAAGTTGAATCTTGAAGCTTTTCTGCCCAATCCCTTCTATGGAAATGTATAGTCTTTGTGAGGACTTCCTCAATCACCTTATTAGTGGATTCTACTGGTCCATTTTCCCTTGGATGATATGGAGTGGAATTTATATGCTTGATTTTGTATTCTTCCATGATATTATGCACCATTCTGGATGTAAACTAAGTTCCTTTATCTGTCACAATTTCCCTTGGCACACCAAAACAAGTAAAAATATCCTCAAAAAGAAATAAAACTACAACATTTTCATTAGCAAAGGGAAGTGATTTATCTTCTACCCATTTAGTGACATAATCAGTGCACACAAGAATATACCTCTTTTGTCTTGATGGAGGATTTATTGGTCTAAGAAAATCCAGAGCCCATTTTTCAAAGGGTTCAATGAATATCTGTGGTTGTGAAGGCATTTCATTTGAAGGAACAAGTTTCCCCATTCTCTGAAAACTGTCACATCTCTTAACATATTCCTTGGCATCCTTGAAAAGGGAAGGCCAATAATATCCTAAGAGAAGGATTTTGTAGGTAGTTCTCTTGTTGGTGAACTATCCTTCACATGGCTCATCATGACATGCTTTTAATATCTTAGGTATTTCATCTTCTTGTACACATCTTCGAATGATGAGATATGGACCTGTCTTGTACAATTCTTCATTTACCCATGAATAACATGTACTCATCTGAATGTTTTTTCCCTTTTCTCTAGGAAACAAATATGATGGTAACTTTCCTATAGCTAATTAATTGGAAATGTTTGCAAACCATGGAGATTTAGTAGATATTGCAAAAATATATTCATCGGGAAAACTATCTTCTACTGGTGTATCATTGTTATCATTTTGAATTCTAGACAAAAACTGAGCAATTGTGTTTTGTTTTCCAGGTCGATCTAAAATGGTGATATTGAATTATTACAATAAAATTAACCATATTTTGATTATGCCATTAGTAATTGATTTATTCATTATATATGTAATTGCAAAATGATCTATGTGAATGAAAGTTTCATATCCAATGATGTAATGTCTAAATTTGTTAATGGCATCGACAATGACTGGAAAATCTTTTTTGGTAATAGTATAATTCAACTCTGTTGGAGTCAAAATTTTACGTGCATTATAAACGGCATAAGGATTCAAGTCTTTTTTCCCAGTACAGCTCCCAGATTTGTTTCTGAAGCATTGATTGAAATATGAAAAGGCAATTTCCAATTTGGTCCTCTTATAATGGGTGGTTTAGAGATCTTTTCCTTCAAAGTTTCAAAATATTTTTGGCACTCATGATTCCAACTAAATTCACAATGCTTTGTAAGAAACTTAATGAGTGGAGATGCAATCTTTGTGAAGTTTTCTATGAATCTTCTGTAGTATCCTGTAAAAACAAGAAAAATCCTAACATCCTTTTGAAAACTTGGAATTTCTAATTTGGAAATAAATTCAACTTTAGATGAGTCCACCTTAATTCCAATTATGGAATTATGGTGTCCTAAAACAATTCCTTTAGTAAACATCATAAAGAATTTTTCATGAGTTAATGAGAGATTTTCTTCCTTATATCTTATGAGAACTCTTTCCAAATTTTCTAGGGCTTCTTCAAAATAATTTCCATAGACTGTAAAATCATCCATATACACTTCCACACAATCATGGATTGAACCAGAGAAAATAACTAATACCACAGGTGCATTGCATAATCCAAAAGGAAGCACTCGGTAAGCATAAGTTCCCCATGGATAGGTGAAAATGGTTTTGTCTTGATCTTTTGGTGCTACCTAAATTTGACTATACCCACTAAAACCATCCAAAAATGAAAAATATGTATTCCCTACTAATGTATCCAAAACTTGATTTAAGAAAGCCAGTGGAAAATGATCATTTAAAGTAGCCTTATTCAATTCCCTATAATCAATGCATGCTCTATGCTTTATGTTCTTTTTAGGTACAATTACTAAAGGTGAGACCCATTAACTGTCTAATATTGGGTAGATAAAATTTACATTCAACAGTTTTTGTAGTTCCTCTTTTACAATTTCCCTTCAATTTGGATTCATTGTTCTCTGAGGTTGTCAGATTGGTCTATAATTTTCCTCAATATATTTGTGATGTATTAAAGCTTCATGAACGATTCCTTTCATATCAGTGCATTCCCATGCATATGCAGAAAAGTGTTTTTGTAATGTTTCCATTAATTTCTTCTTTTGAAGTTCTTCCATATTTTTGTTTCCATTTAAATTCTTACTTGGAAATATTTCAATTGAAGAGTTGCCAAATTAATCCATAAAATATACCTACATTTGTCTGGATGATAAATATTCAATATTTGATTGTTCTAGGAGATTTTGACTAATCTCGCATTGCTAGATCTCGGAGTTTTGTGAAGATAACTCATTATTTTCTATCGAATTTAGAATCTTATTGTCTTCACTAATTTGGGAGATAGTCAAAATAGGTTGTATGTCTTTGTCATCATCCATCCATTCCTCATTTTCTATTTCTATCATTTTTTTGCTGGAGGGTATAATGTGAATTTATTTGTTGAACTTCTATCAAAGATAAATGTCACCATATCTACAGCTGATGAAGGAATCCTTTGTAACTAACCAAGGTCTTGCTAATATCAATGGATTTCCTCCTACATTATTCTTGGGAGTTAAGATCATAAAGTCAACTGGATATTCCCAAGAATATAAGGATACATAAGCGTCTTCTATTACACCATCAGGTTTAATTACAGATCTGGCTGCCCATTATAACAATGTAGGTGTATATTGACGATTTGAAAGTTTCAGTTGCTCCATAGTTTGTTTACTCATGATGTTTATGGATGCTCCTAAGTCGATCAATGTATTTGGGATTTCGATACCATTGATGTGTGTCTTCATAATGGGACTTCTTGGATCAAAATATTTTGGTATTGTTGTTTTTCCCATCATGATGTCTGCAATTTTTCCAACTAGCTGTATTATTTTTACTTCTTTTCTCTTTCTCCCATATTTATTTATACTTTACTCTCTTATTGTCTTTGCAAGGATTGGAATTTCTTTCATGGCTTGTATAAAATGGATTTTTATACAGAAATTCTTCAGTTCATCTAACATATCATAATCAGGCAACAAGATTTTCTTTTCTGCTCCTTTATCAATTTGTAATCTTTCAGGGAAAGGAGGCTTTTTTATAGACACTGAAAGTTTTTCTATGATGGGAGTTGAGTTTATTGGAGTACCATGTGTTTGGTTTTGAATATTTTAATTTTGATGAAGATATGCCTCCTCTTCAAAATGAATATTTTTCTTTTGAATATTTTCATTTTGATAAGAGATGTCTATTCATCAAAATGATCATATTTTTCTCTTTCCTCAATAACAACAAAAGGTAATTCCTTTTTTAATATTCTACCAGATCTAAGTTGAAAATTATTAAAATCTAGTGGAGTTATCATATAAGTTTAAAAAATGTCTCCCTCCATGCTGTAAACAAGTTGTGCATTTTTTCTGTTTGGGTTTAGAATTAGTTGAGCAAGTAGTTGGTTTGGCCTTTGTGAAAATGTTAATGAAATTTGTGGATTTTTATTTTGAAATTGAGGTTGAGGTTTGTTGACTCGTCTAAGGAAAATGTTGTGGTGGAAAGTTTGGATAAATTTGTGGCTATTGGTGATATTGAGATTATTTACCATAAGGATTTTTCCATCCTTGTGTCCAAGATTTGGGTTGATACCAAGGTTTTTTTCTTGACATTGATGTGTTCCAGTTATTTTGTGGGGGATGGGTATAAATTTGTGCATTGAAACATTGAGCTTGGGATCCTTGCCATGGTCTTCTAGAAACAATAAAAATAGGATCTACCTGGTTTGTAACTATTTCCTCTTGGTAGACAGCTTTAAGACTAGGAATGGAAGGACACTTCTTTGTTTCATAATTTTCTATACATATGACACAGGTTTATATGATTTTTAAATCAGGAGGGAATTCTCCTAAGGCATGTTTCTTTTTGCACTTAGGGACAAAATATAGATAAGGCATCAGTTTTAGCTCTTTCCTTGTTTCGTAATTTCAAGTTGTCTATTTGTTGACTAAGACTCCCTAAAATATCTATTTTAAATTCATTAAGAAAATTTCCTATTTCATCCCTACTTAATGTTCCAGCTGTAGATTTATTGATTCTAGAGAGAATAGGATCTCTTGAATTCTTCCCAATTCTTGACTTACCTCTTGAAACATGTATGCCTATTTAGAAATTTCAAGTAGTGATAGTTGAGAAATGTCTCCTTTTCCCATCATGTTAAGGATATATATCCATTAATATCTGATGGATTTCAACAGGAGAAATTTTAAACTGTCTTCATCCATATTTTCCATCTTATCCCTCTTTAGATTATAATTGAATCTTTCAATTAAATTCTCCAAGTTTCCATCCTCTCTTTGCATCATCTCGAAACTTCATATTTTTTATTATGAGATGTGAAATATTCCTTATATCTCTCTAATAATGCCCTCTTCATGTCTTCACATGTCCTAATAGAATGTGTTATTAAGCCCATAAACCATTTTAATGCTGCATCTTTAAGAGTTGCTAGAAAAAATTTCAACTTTTGAGAATCAAGTAAGTATTCATATGATCTACATAAAAGTTTGAATTCAAAAATAAATGTTTCAATATCTTCACTTCTCAATCTGCAGAAATTAGGAAGGATAGAGGGTGAGATATTTTTCATTATGGAAGTAGTATCTTCATCTAGTATGGTAAATCCAATAGGATCTAGATCTATTCTATCTTTGTATTCTCCGTACCTCCTCTACCTTCACCTCTTCCTCTTCATACATCTCTTCCTCTACCACTACCTCCACCTCCAATCCTAGGAGGTGAAGGAGGTGTACATAGGCTAGTAAAGAGATATGTATGTTTGGTTTTTGGTTTTTTGAATTTTCGCTGGAGTAATGGGAAAACAAATTTTGGGTCCGGGGATAAGGTCAGACCTTTGCAGAGTTCAAGCTGGGGCGAGGTAGGTGATGATCTTGATGCTTTAAATTGGTTTTATGGATAGATTAGACCGACGAGGAGCTGAAGAGGGCAAAGAAGAACTTGGATCCTCTCCAAACAGCTGAAAACATATAGAACTAACTGAATTCAAAGGCCAAGCACTCTAAACAATGGATTCAACCTTATTCACTCATTCAATTTAGTTCAGAAGCATAATGAAAGGATGGCATACATTAAACATGAAGAAACTTACAGTAAACAAAGAAGAAACACCATCAAGAACAGAACACCACAAAGATCCCAACAAGTGCCGCAAAACCCCTGATCTTTCCTTAGCCAAAATATGAAAAGTATGTACAATGATATCAAAGTATCCCAAGAGTCCAACCTCTCCAACCTCTGAAAATGATTGAGAAATTACAATATATAGATCACTCTAACACCTTTCCCCACCTCTAGGGGTCGAATTCCCTCTTCAGGGACCAGTTTCAACCAATTCTAATCATGGAACTACAATCTAGGCAGCTAACAACTTGCCTCTAAAAGAGTGGAAACTGATCCATTACATGATTTTTTACTCTTTTGAGAGTGAATCTTCTAGAAGAGATAAAAACAAGCCAAAGTTACCTATCAAACATGAATTTACATCATAAAAACCCAAGAATTCTATCCATAAGCAAAACTGGTCCATAATAGGCGAAATACTGAGCTGGCAGCTGAAAACTCAGAAAAATCTCTAGGTGGGTCGCTCCTGAACTGCGTGGGTCGCTCATGTTCCAGGCTGATTTTGAGGTAGCTCCCAACATCCAAATTGAGCTCATGATAGCTCGTTGGAAAGCCCCGGATGTCTACTTTCCAACCCAAGTGGAATGTCTGAATTTGGAGTTGATGTGACCCTCCAAAACCTCATTCTCCCAGAGGTACTTCCTGCTGGTGCAAAAGGTGGCAGCAAGGTGGTTTTCATGGTGTTTTTGAGCTGTTTGACCATCCAGATTTTGTTGAAATGCTAAGTTGACTTCAAGGGATGCATAATTAACCATGAAAAATCCAAAAATGTAAAAATCTCCTCCAGCAAGTGTCTCAAAAAAAATGCGAGCGCATGAGCGCGCGACCCACGTAGCTGCAAAACCTGTTTTTTAGACCAAAAATTTGAAAATGACAAAATTTTCTCCGAATTTGCCCAAATTCGGAGCGGAGGTTCTCCATCATGTGTCCTGCCCAGTCAATGAAGCCTCGGCCAAAATCCGAAGTGGATTAGGCCGTTTCCGCCGTCGAAGTGCCTTGCGCAACCTCCTCTTCATGATCTTCATCCTTGCTTTGCAAACATGCATGCGAGCCCAGTAATGGCCTTTCATGTGGCGAAGCATGTCTTTGTCCCGATTGGCCTTCGCCAACAACTTCTCCATATGGATGTTCACATGTGTGAGCTCAGTATCTCTGTCAGTCGGTGTCATGTCACCGGGCCTCTTTCGATTCCACTGTCTGTCTTCACGGATTCGACGCAACTCATAATATGTGAGCTCATCCTCAAGCTGTTTGTTGCGCTGCTCCAAATATTTAATCACCCACTGAGCCTTCTGCAATTGATCTTTCAGCTGGTCATTCTCAGCCCTCTGCTCCTGGACGACCTCCCTCAGCTTCGAGCTGGGAGAACCCGTATCAACATCAATGACTGTCATATCGGTGTCCCGGCCTCCTGATGGGCCCTCATCATGCATGGGCCTCTTGCCCCTGTCTTGTACCTGTACCTGCACTGAAGAAGAAAGTGAGACCCTTTCCACATCACGTGGAGATAATACTCGCCGTGTCGATGAAGAAAGCAAGACCCCTTCCACCTCACGTGGAGATAGTACCCGCCGTGTCGCTGCAAATAAGGCCCTGTGGCCTCGCTGATATGTCTGAACCAAAGGAGTGATGATATGCTCAACCTCAAGCATGTTCGGCTGGTGTGAGGGCTCTCCTGCATCATGAACTGCCTCAGGAGGCTGCTGTGGCACTCTGAAAAAGTCTCTAGAAATGAAATCCTCCCAAGTGATGCCCTGCTCTGCCAACTGATGTGACACCAAGATTTTGATCAAAGTGAAATGATATATACTCCTGTACTGCTGCACTGGGCTCGTCTTCTTCTGCACAAATGTCACCATCCTCTCTATGTTGCGGTGTATGAAATACGGAATATTCATCATACGTACCCTTGTGAAGTGCATCAAGAAACGAATATGGAACGCGAAAAGACGAGCATACCTGCCCTCACAACTAAAATACTGAATGATGAGCCTCATGAGCGGTGCATACTCATCTCTCAAGAATCTGAATGGAAAAACTCTGCTCAAGTAAGCCACATATCCAGTTTTAATGTATGGCTCATAGTGAAATTTCTCTAACTGCTGACCCTTGTTCCATTCCTCGCCCATGTTCGGTATACCAGTGGCTTGAGCAATAGTCAAAGGTGACACAATGAAATCAACCCCAGCAAGGCTTACCCGACCATCCCGTAAATGAAGAATAAACAGGCGGGCCAATTCACAATGAGGCCGGGTTTGTGCAACCATCTCACAAAATCTGAAACATGATAAGAATCGAAAACAATCCATAGCTAATGGACATGCCTGCAACCGAGCCAAAGAAGTAGGCTCCTCTCTGCGATGATCACCACTTCTATTTTCTCTGCGGGAACCCCGTGGCACATTACCTTCAGCCGCCGAATCACTGCCTGACCCTGGCTCATATTCTGACTCTGTCTCTGACATATCTCTGATCAAGTTTTTGGCAATGTGTACACTGATATGAATGCAGTGAAAGCAAGATTAGGATGTATGTTTACCACTCAACCAATATTCCCATCGTCAAAGCACTATCAAGGAATCAAATTATGGATAAAATCTCAGCTTTAAATGGACTGAAAAAGGCTCTATCTCTGTTTTGGATGCAAATGAAATTTTAACAAAATAGGAGTAGGCAACCTTCAAAAGTTTGAACACATCTGGTCAAAGGAGAGCATGGCATTAATAGTAATATGTTTGTCTATGAGTAATGATCATAAAGGTTTCAATGGGCCATTTGAAACAAAGACATGAGCCTATTTTTACATTGGGCAATGTGACTCACTACAACATGGGCAATGTGATTCATTACAACATGGGCAACAATAGCAGTGGTTGCAGTGGTATAATGGGTATGAGAGCAAATTGATTTTGATGTTATATGGAAGGCTGGCCATATCACTGCCTTAAGATAGCAAACACATTCTTTCCACCATTCATTTTTATTTCAAACCCTGAAAACAATAATACTATGACTGTGGAGTTTTAAATCCTCCATTTGAATATTGGAAACCACCAATGATGCCACAAATATGTCCAAAAACACCAAGCAATTTATAAAAACCTGTTTTGAAGGCAGTTTGAGTCGATTTCAAGCCGAACTGGGCGCTCAAACTAAATTTCGAAACCCTGTGTCTGCGTGGGTCGCGCAGGCTCTGCGTGGGTCGCGCAGCCCAGGTGGGTCGCGCACCTTGCAAACTCACACTGCTGAACTGACTCTGCGTGGGTCGCGCTGCCCAGGTGGGTCGCTCTGCCTCCACGTGGGTCGCGCAGCCCCAAAACTCTGTCCACGCACTTCAAAACTCTGAAATCGGCCCTCCACTTTGCAAACACGATTTGGGAGCTATGAATTGGTTCAAATGAAATTTTTTTGGCTTTTATACATGTCACAAATATCTTCACAATCAGATTTTATTTCAAATCTAATTTCAAACCCATATTACAAATGTTTTTGTAATTTTCACTTTTGGCTTTTTCAAATACAAACTTCCTTTGGCTTTTTTGAGGTCGATACTAATGATTTTACTGTCTTCTTGCAGGGATATGAGTATCTTGGCTAGAGAAAAGACCAGGGGTCTGCTTTTGACAATGTCTTCATGGCGGAACAATTACAATTTATTACAAAATGATAATGACAAATTTCTAGTTCCAAAACAGAGTTTTGGACTAGAAATATATATATTTTTTTTAAAATGCTGATGATAATAAAATAAGAATCACAAGTACTAGACTTTCCTCACCTTGCAGGCTTTATGACTAGTATATAAATGACTCAAAAACCCTAGACACCAAGACCTAGGACACTTATTGACATTTTTAATGACCATATATATAATGACAATAACTATGAATAATTTTTTGAGGAAATATTTTTAAAATAGCGCTGCAGGTATAAACATGAGGAAACATAGGACGACAGACCCCCTCGTCAGTTCATGGCATGATCCTAGTGAAATGCAACGAAGTGGAACAAGCGAGACACCTAATAATGAATATGCAAAAGACGAAATGATCACTGACGGAGGGCTGCAAGGACCGATTCTAACATTGGCTCCAATGGGGATGGTGGCTCCATGGAGATGCCAAGAACAGCAAATCTCTGGGGGAGTCAGACAGTGCCTCTCATCCATTGGGCGATGGAATCATTATTTCAACTGACAAGACAAACTTTGGACAATTTTATTGACTGCAGATTTGACTAACGATAGACTGCAATTTGACCAAAACTGACTAGACTCAAACTGACATGACTTTAAACAAGAAGACTGATAAAACTTAACTTTACAATCTCAAAACAACCAACCTCTATTTCCAGAATTATAGCCTTCGCTCCGGGCCCCAGACTGAAAATGAGAGATCAGTGCATACTTGCAATGAAACAAAAGTAAAATGATATATACAATGACAATGAGATCAGCAGCAAGTACTCAGAAATAATAGTGCTTCAACAACCGACCATTGATCGGTCCACCAGGACAATCGTCTCCATTCATTTCTTTGAGAAGAAATGCATTCTGCCCCCGATACGCTGCAATCTTAAACGGTCCCTTCCACAAATTCTCAAATTTGCCGTGCTTTCCCTTATCTTCATTCCGAGCATCCCATTTCAAAACTACTTCATCCAACTGAAACTTATCTGATTTTGCCTTTCTGTCGTAGATCTTCTTTATGCGCTCCTGCAACTTGAAAGTATTTTGAAATACCTCCTCTCGTGTCTGTTGTAAATGAATCATCTCATTAATCCTCCGCTGCATAGGATCCTCTTCACTTCCAGCCTCCTGAAGCAATTTGACCACCGGGACAGCTAGTGAAGTAGGAAAAACCGTATCCGTCCCATATACCAACTCGAAAGGAGACATGCCAATAGACTTTTTCTGACTTACCCTATCAGCCCATAATGCATTTACCAACTTTTTGTGCCAAGCCTTCTTGTTGATTTCCAGCAATTTCTTAATGATATTCACCAAGGATTTGTTTGAAGATTCCGCCAAGCCATTCCCTTGCGGATGGTAGGCGGTCGAATGTCCCAAGGTAATATTGTACTTAAAACAAAAATCAACCATCCTCTTAGACTTAAAAGCTGCTGCATTATCTGTAATTATTTTACTAGGACACCCAAAGCGTGACAGAATATTGTTTTCAAGGAAAGAGATAATTACCGCATCAGTAGCCTGTCGAGTGGGAATCGCCTCAATCCACTTTGTGAAGTAGTCTGTAGCTGTCAAGATCCATCTATGCTGTCCGGAAGACGCTGGGTGGATTTCCCCGATAAAATCCAATCCCCACTGCTGGAATGGTGCACTCACTTCGATTGGTTTTAGAGGCAAAGGCTGTAGTTTCTGCTTCCCTTCAAATATTTGACACTCATGACAATTTTTAACAGCCTTGAACACATCCGAAAACAAAGAAGGCCAATAATACCCCGCCCTTAGAATTTTATTCGCTGTGGTCTTCCAAAACAAATGACCTCCACAGTCACCTTTGTGAAAATCCTCCAAAACTCTTTGAGCTTCCTCTTCTACCAAACAATTCAACAACATACCTCCAGGGTCTTTCCAGTACAACGCAGAATTTAAAATGCAGAATTTAGCAGCTCTTAGCTTCAATGTTCTACTCTTATTTTTCGGCATCCCAGGCGGTGTAGACAAATTCTGAAGCACATATAAAATGTCAGCATACCAAGGGGAGGAAACAAAAATATCGGATACCTGAACGGACGCACTTTCCTCTTCTTCATCAGACATGGCAGCAATCAAATTTATGTCTAGAGCATGCAGATTTGTTTCAGCCATGAGCTTGGCGAGTCCTTGTCCTTTGATTAGCTTGGTCGGTTTAATCTCCACATCGTACTCTAACAACGCAGCGATCCACTTACCTCTTCTTCCTTCTGGATCTGCCTGTACCAAAACATCTTTAACTGCTGCGTTAGGAACATATGATGTAATATGGGAATGCAATATGTACACACGGAAATCCTTCAAAGCCTTTACAAGCGCAAGTGCTTGTTTCTCAATGATATTATACTTCAATGCTCCATCTCTTATGATCCGACTGAAAAAAGCGATGGGCTTCTCAACTCCATCCCTTTTTTGCATCAAAACGGCTGCCAATGTATGCTCAGAAGCGAAAGAAAATAAAATGAAATCTTGTGTGTAATCGGGGCTAATTAAAATAGGAGCTGAGGAAAGAGCTATCTTTACCAAATTAAATGAATTTACTGCCTCTTCTGTCCATCTTACCTGAATGTCCTTCTTCAGCATGTTTGTGATTTCTCTAAGGTGTTCTACAAGATTGGGAATGAAACGACGCAGAAAATTCATTTTACCGTTAAATGACTGTATCTCTTTCTTGTTCCGAGGTTGTTCAATCTGCTGAATGGCTTCAACACGTGCAGGATCAACTCGAATGCCATCTTTCGAGATGATGTGGCCAAGGAGCTTTCCTTCATCCATGGCGAAAAGGCTCTTCTTTGGATTTAGCGAAATGCCATATTTTCTGCACTTCTGGAAAACAATTTTCAGATGATATAAATGTTCCTCATCAGAATTAGAAAATACAGTTAGATCATCAAGGTAAACAACCAAAAACACATCTTTCTCATTGGCAAAAGCCATGTCCATAGCACGCTGAAAGGTAGCGCCCGCATTCTTTAAACCGAACGGCATCTTTGCGTAATGAAATGTTCCCCAAGGAGTGGTGAATGCAGTCTTGTCACGATCATCTTCCTGCACTAAAATCTGATTATAACCTGAGTATCCGTCGAGTAGTGACATCCTTGATGCTCCAACTACTCGCTGCAATATGTGATCCATCTTTGGCAACGGATAATTGTCCTTTAATGATACCTTATTCAGATTTCTGAAGTCAATACATAAACGGATCTCACCTGTCTTCTTTCTCACGGGCACCAAGTTTGATATCCAATCTGAAAATCGAATAGGCACAATGATTCCTGACTTATACAACCTATTTACCTCTTTTTCAATTGATGGTAGCAGCTTCGGATTGATCCTCCTCAACTTTTGACGAAAAGGCTTCTGATTTGGTTTGATGGGAATAGTATGCTGGATGATATTGGTATCATATGTTTTAAGATCTGAATAATCCCACGCAAACACATCAGAAAATGAAGATAAAAATTTCACATATTCTGCTCTTACCTTTGGTGACAATGACTTTGACAATTTCACCCTCTTGGGATTCTCAGCTGTCCCAATATTTACCTCTTCGACACCCTTTTCTGTTGGCCTCAATGTAGGCTTACGAGCTACATCGTCTTGATCAAACAACTCTTCCAAAGGAATCAATCCCTTAGGAATGATGTTATCTTTCAGTTGCAGTACATCCATTTGATTTATCTGTATGTCATCAATACCATCATCAAATTCTGT
This sequence comes from Pinus albicaulis, assembly GCA_034641835.2. Lineage (NCBI taxonomy): Eukaryota > Viridiplantae > Streptophyta > Pinopsida > Pinales > Pinaceae > Pinus > Pinus albicaulis. The sequence goes on from JAXQQM020083415.1 coordinate 572,840, forward strand.
ATCTATGGAGGTATCTTTAAACTTACCCTTATTCTGCAGAAATTCACTAATCTCCTCATCATCCTCAAAAACTTGCCAACATCGCTGATTGTCTGGAACGGTGGGCCGATGTTTCACATGTATCTCAAACTTGTTGCTGGAATTCATTGGAATCTTAAGATTGCTTGCTGCCTTAGCAAGTCCATCAGCAACATCATTTTGTATGCGGGGCACACATGTCAAAGTATAATCAGAAAATAACTTCAGAATATCCAAAACTGCATTTCGGTAAGCCCTCATGCGAGGATGCTTAGCCTGAAACTCACCTTTAACTTGCTTTATCACTAATTCTGAATCACCATATACCGCAATCCTTTTCGCATTCAGCTTCTTGAGAATCTTAAGACCAGCAATAAGAGCCTCGTATTCCGCTTCATTATTAGAACAATCGAATGCAAGCTTGTAAGAACACACTCTCACATTGCTCGGAACTTTATCAGGAGCGAAAAATGGACTTCGAATCCACACACCAATCCTAGCACCATCGCTGCCCACTGCACCATCAAAATCCATGGTCCAAAGACCATTTTCATCGTCCTCTAAATGCTGAAACTGTGTCGGCTCTGTTTTTCCTGTTTGCTGCCCATTGTCTTCAGCTGATTGCTCCAAAACAGCTTGTTTTTCTCTTCTTTCTCTTTGCAAAACTTCTCTAAAGTTCTCATTTATTTCTGGTATGTCTTCTGCCTGAACTAATTGACTTTCAACGTCATTAAAACTATCAGCAAGCAACACAAACGACTCTAAATCAGTATGTACATAATTCACAGGATGATTGACTGGCTTTTCTTTGCTAGTTATCATGTATTTCATCTTCTGCTCTCGATATAACTTTCTCATTTGACCGAAGACTGGAATTGTAGCATAAGAGAAATCTAACTGAAGTGTACCTTTCAACTTTGCCCCCCAAGATCTTGCAAGGAGCATCCCGAAACGTGGAGGAATGTCGGCAACCACCACATCCATCAAAACATTCTTCGCTGGAATTTGCTCTAAACTTACTACCAAATCTTTGATGAGTCCTATACATTTTACCCGGCTGGAATCGAATGAATACAAATCATGATACTCTCTTGTAATGTCTAATCCCAATTTTTCCATGATTGCCTTTGGCATCAAATTGTGCGAAGCACCCGAATCGAGCATAGCATTGTGCAATGTATATTCATGCAACCTCAAACTGATGTAAAAAGGAGGAACATTACTGTCAGGAGACTCACCCTTTAATGCAGGCCCAAAAATCAATTCCGGCTGATCATCCTCAACATTTACTGTGTCAATCATTGGATCAAAGTTCAGAATTTTGGTGACTTGACTACGGTAGCTGCTGTTCTTCATAATCTCTGTCAAAGGAATAGATATTTTCAGTTTGGAAATTTCATTTTCCAAGCTAAATGCCGAAACCTTCTCGACCTCTTTAACTGGAATTTCCTTCTTTTCAGCCTTGTCTTTCACTATGTTTGACTGATTTACCTTCTCAGCTGATGATACTTTACTTGCTGCGGGGTCAATTGTCTCTTTCCCTCTTTTCTGTGGTATTGGTGAATCTGTCTTCGGTGCTGAAGCTTCCTTTCTTTTCTGAATGGGATTTATAGGCACGTCTCGATTTCTCAATGAATATTGCTTCTGCTGGGCAGTCAATGCATTCAAATATCCTCTTTGGTATTCATCTGACTCTTCCTCTAAATCAGCATCATTTGTTAGGATAAAATTCTCATCTTTTTGCATAACTGAACTTTCACCATACTCCTCATCCTCAGTAATATAAATAGGCAAATCATCAGGAGTGAAGAAATGATTCTGCTCCCCTGACACATCATCATCATCATCGGAATCATGACTCACAAAATTCTGCAAAAGAGGAGTCTTGATCTGTTGTTGGGCTGCTGGCTCTTGAGCTTTCTGTTCACGCTGCTTAATTCTGAATTGTGGCTGCTGCTGGCCACGGAAATTTGGATTTCGAAATTGTGTTTCTGATTTGTCAAGATTCATTCTTCTCAAAGCCCTTTCCACCTCACGGGCCAGGTGCTGTTTTGATATAGATGTAGAAGGCTCTTCCTTTATTGTCACTCTTTTCTCTGCTTTCAACCGTGCTCTTTTATCATTCAAATTTGCCTCAACACTAACAGCGACTTTCTGCATATCTTCTAAAGTAGGTGGATCTCTATCACGAAGGGAATAAGCCATTTCCGGATCAAAACCATCCGGGAATTTAAGGAGAGCAGACTTTTTGGACGGTCTCAAGTCATCTGGAATAGCATTATACACTGTATTGAATCTAATGATATAATCCTAAACAGACTCACCAGGATTACGTTTGAGGTTTGTATATTCTGAAGTAATCTGCAGCGGATCCTTTTTCATCTCCCATCGGTCTAAAAACTGCCTCTGAAGTTCTGCCAATGTATCGATACTTCTTTGTGGCAAGGCTCTGAACCATTTCCGTACCTCTCCTCCAAAGGTTTGCACAAAAAGCCTCATAGTCACATTTTCTTCATCAATCTCGAAACGATCAAAGAAATCTGCCATATTGTCTACATGCTGTTGTGCAGGAAGACTCTGTGGTGTGCCATCAAATGTCGGGATCTTACTCTGATAGTCTGCGGGCATATCATTCAACTGCTGGGGTAACACAAGAGGTGCAAAACGAGCAGCCATAGCTCTTGGTGGATTGAAGACAATCTGTTGTCGAGGAGATACAGGAGGAGTAGGAATAGTAGGTCTATGAGATGTATTCAATGGAAATGGAGAAATTACTATTGATTGCTGATCAGAAAACTCAGGCTGAACCGGAATGGTAGGGACAAAAGGAGGTTCAGTTGGGATCCGTGAACTTGATGCAATTTCAGATGGGTCAAGAACTTGTGAAGCAGATTCAGTAAACTCAAAAGTGTTAGTATCCTCAATAGAACTTTGCAGCTGTCTATCCAAGTACTGTGAAACAAATCTATATTGCAAATCTTCAGTAAACAATGGATCTGGGACTAATCTTGACAATTCAGTTTCGGAAAAATTCACAAACAAAGATGTTTCAAACCGTGCATCAAAGGGGATTTCATCAATATATATGATTTTGACAGGACAGGATGCAGATCGGGTAAGCACTCTGGAACTCTCAAAACTCAATTGGCTTTCTCTTTCAGAACCCTCTTGGCTCCCTTGTTTTCTAAGGGTCCTTGGAATCAGATTCGGATTTTCGAAGATTGTTGGTGGATCAGGGTTAGGATTCGCCCTAGTATTTCTTCTTGAAGCCAGTGTATTGATTCTTCTCGGAAAACAAAAATTACAAGGAACACAATCAATTATTTTCAGCCTTTCGACTTCTAGACTCAATCATCCAAAAGGTCTAGAACGAATAAGTATACTGGGGTGATTTACAAATCAAGTACCGAACACACAAGCTTACCGGAGATCGACTGAAGCAGCGTTTATCTACTTCCGCTTATGCATAACAAAAGCGTTTCGAAAGCTACCTGGCGTGACTTCAGACTCCGTCTAAGACTCGTGGAACAAACACATCAACAAGCAAACCATTGAGATTTTTTCCCCAGTATGGTCGCCACTATGTTAGCACTCAAATCTACCTCAGGCTGAAATGAAGTAAAACTCAAGGCTACATCAAACCACGCTCAGCCTCGTAGCTAGCCCTACGAGGACAGGAGAGGGCTCTCTCCGTCAATCTCGAGAAAATAAGCGATAGGATACGAGATGACTTACAAAAGGAACTGATTTTAGGCTAGTAAAGAGATATGTATGTTTGGTTTTTGGTTTTTTGAATTTTCGCTGGAGTAATGGGAAAACAAATTTTGGGTCCGGGGATAAGGTCAGACCTTTGCAGAGTTCAAGCTGGGGCGAGGTAGGTGATGATCTTGATGCTTTAAATTGGTTTTATGGATAGATTAGACCGATGAGGAGCTGAAGAGGGCAAAGAAGAACTTGGATCCTCTCCAAACAGCTGAAAACATATAGAACTAACTGAATTCAAAGGCTAAGCACTGTAAACAATGGATTCAACCTTAATCACTCATTCAATTTAGTTCAGAAGCATAATGAAAGGATGGCATACATTAAACATGAAGAAACTTACAATAAACAAAGGAGAAACATCATCAAGAACAGAACACAACAAGGATCCCAACAAGTGCCGCAAAACCCCTGATCTTTCCTTAGCCAAATTATGAAAAGTATGTACAATAGTATCAAAAGTATCCCAAGAGTCCAACCTGTAGAATGCCTCAGAAATTACAATATATAGATCACTCTAACCCCTTTCCCCACCTCTAGGGGTCGAATTCCCTCTTCAGGGATCAGTTTCAACCAATTCTAATCAGGGAACTACAATCTAGGCAACTAACAACTTGCCTCTAAAAGAGTGGAAACTGATCCATTACATGATTTTTTACTCTTTTGAGAGTGAATCTTCTAGAATAGATAAAAACAAGAAAAAGCTACATATCAAACATGAATTTACATCATAAAAACCCAAGAATTCTATCCATAAGAAAAACTGGTCCATAATAGGCGAAATACTGAGCTGGCAGCTGAAAACTCAGAAAAATCTCTAGGTGGGTCGCTCCTGAACTGCGTGGGTCGCTCATGTTCCAGGCTGATTTTGAGGTAGCTCCCGACATCAAAATTGAGCTCATGATAGCTCGTTGGAAAGCCCTGGATGTCTAATTTCCAACCCAAGTGGAATTTCTGAATTTGGAGTTGATTTGACCCCTCAAAACTTCATTCTCCCAGAGGTACTTCCTGCTGGTGCAAAAGGTGGCAGCAAGGTGTTTTTTATGGTGTTTTTGAGCTGTTTGACCATCCAGATTTTGTTGAAATGATAAGTTGACTTCAGAGGATGCATAATTAACCATGAAAAATCCAAAAATGTAAAAATATCCTCCAGCAAGTGTCTCAAAAAAATGCGAGCGCATGAGCGCGCGACCCACGTAGCTGCAAAACCTGTCTTTTAGACCAAAAATTTGAAAATGACAAAATTTTCTCCAAATTTTCCCAAATTCGGAGCGGAGGTTCTCCATCATGTGTCCTGTCCAATAAATGAAGCCTCGGCCAAAATCCGAAGTGGATTAGGCCATTTCCGCCGTCGAAGTGCTTTGTGCAACCTCCTCTTCATGATCTTCATCCTCGCCTTGCAAACATGCATGCAAGCCCAATAATGGCATTTCATGTGGCGAAGCATGTATTTGTCCCGATTGGCCTTCGCCAACAAATTCTCCAGATGGATGTTCACATGTGTGAGCTCAGTATCTCTGTCAGTCGGTGTCATGTCACCGGGCCTCTTCCGATTCCACTGTCGGTCCTCACGGATTCGACGCAGCTCATAATATGTGAGCTCATCCTCAAGCTGTTTGTTGCGCTGCTCCAAATAATTAATCACCCACTGAGCCTTCTGCAATTGATCTTTCAGCTGGTCATTCTCGGCCCTCTGCTCCTGGACGACCTCCCTCAGCTTCGAGCTGGGAGAACCCGTATCAACATCAATGATTGTCATATCGGTGTCCCGGCCTCCTGATGGGCCCTCATCATGCATGGGCCTCTTGCCCCTGTCTTGTACCTGTACCTGCACTGAAGAAGAAAGCGAGACCCTTTCCACATCACGTGGAGATAATACTCGCCGTGTCGATGAAGAAAGCAAGACCCCTTCCACCTCACGTGGAGATAGTACCCGCCGTGTCGCTGCAAATAAGGCCCCGTGGCCTCGCTGATATGTCTGAACCAAAGGAGTGATGATATGCTCAACCTCAAGCATGTCCAGCTGGCGCGAGGGCTCTCCTACATCATGAATTGCCTCGGGAGGCTGTTGTGGCACTCTGAAAAAGTCTCTAGAAATGAAATCCTCCCAAGTGATGCCCTCCTCTGCCAACTGATGTGACACCAAGATTTTGATCAAAGCGAAATGATATATACTCCTGTACTGCTGCACTGGGCTCGTCTTCTTCTGCACAAATGTCACCATCCTCTCTATGTTGCGGTGTATGAAATACGGAATATTCAGCATACGCACCCTTGTGAAGTGCATCAGCAAACGAACATGATATGAGAAAAGACGAGCATACCTGCCCTCACAACTAAAATACTGAATGATGAGCCTCATGAGCGGTGCATACTCATCTCTCAAGAATCTGAATGGAAAAACTCTACTCAAGTAAGCCCTATATCCAGTTTTAATGTATGGCTCATAGTGAAATTTCTCTAACTGCTTACCCTTGTTCCATTCCTCGCCTATGTTCGGTATACCAGTGGCTTGAGCAATAGTCAAAGGTGATACAATGAAATCAACCCCAGCGAGGTTTACCCGATCACCCCGTAAATGAAGAACAAACAGACGTGCTAATTCACGATGAGGTCGGGTTTGTACAACCATCTCACAAAATCTGAAACATGACAAGAAACGAAAACAATCCATAGCTAATGGACATGCCTGCAACGGAGCCAAAGAAGTAGGCTCCTCTCTTCGATGATCACCACTTCTATTTTCTCTGCGGGAACCCCGTGGCACATTACCTTCAGCCACCGAATCACTGCCTGACCCTGGCTCATATTCTGACTCTGTCTCTGACATATCTCTGATCAAGTTTTTGGAAATGTGTACACTGATATGAATGCAGTGAAAGAAAAATTAGGATGTATGTTTAACTCTCAACCAATATTCCCATCGTCAAAGCACTATCAAGGAATCAAATTATGGATAAAATCTCAGCTTTAAATGGACTGAAAAAGGCACCATCTCTGTTTTGAATGCAAATGAAATTTTGACCAAATAGGAGCAGGCAACCTTCAAAAGTTTGAACCCATCTAGTCAAAGGAGAGCATGGCATTAATAGTAATATGTTTGTCTATGAGTAATGACCATAAAGGTTTCAATGGGCCATTTAAAACAAAGACATGAGCATATTTTTACATTGGGCAATGTGATTCATTACAAACATGGGCAATGTGACTCAAAGGGTTTAAACATGGTATAACAATAGCAATGGTTGCAGTGGTATAATGGGTATGAGAGCAAATTGATCTTGATGTTATATGGAAGGCTGGCCATATCACTGCCTTAAGATAGCAAACACATTCTTTCCACCATTCATTTTCATTTCAAACCCTGAAAACAATAATACTATGACTGTGGGGTTTTAAATCCTTCATTTGAATATTGGAAACCACCCATGATGCCACAAATGCGTTGAAAAACATCAAACAATGGATAGAAACATGTTTGAAGGTAGCTTGAGTCGATTCCAAGCCAAACTGGGCGCGCAAACTAAATTTCAAAACCCTGTGTCTGCGTGGGTCGCGCAGGCTCTGCGTGGGTCGCGCACCTGCAAACCTACACTGCTGAGCTGACTCTGCGTGGGTCACGCAGCCCAGGTGGGTCGCTCTCCCTCAACGTGGGTCGCGCAGCCCCAAAACTCTGTCCACGCACTTCAAAACTCTGAAATCGGCCCTCCACTTTGCAAACACGATTTGGGAGCTATGAAATTGGTTCAAATGAAACTTGTTTGGCTTTTATACATGTCACAAATATCTTCACAATCAGATTTTATTTCAAATCTAATTTCAAACCCATATTACAAATGTTTTTGTAATTTTCACTTTTGGCTTTTTCAAATACAAACTTCCTTTAGCTTTTTTGAGGTCGATACTAATGATTTTACTGTCTTCTTGCAGGGATATGACTATCTTGGCTAGAGAAAAGACCAGGGGTCTGCTTTTGACAATGTTTTCATGGCGGAACAATTACAATTTATTACAAAATGATAATGACAAATTTCTAGTTCCAAAACAGAGTTTTGGACTAGAAATATATTTTTTTTTTTTTTAAATGCTGATGATAATAAAAATAGAAATCACAAGTGCTGGACTTTCCTCACCTTGCAGGCTTTATGACTAGTATATAAATGACTCAAAAACCCTAGACACCAAGACCTAGGACACTTATTGACATTTTTAATGACCATATATATAATGACAATAACTATAAATAATTTTTTGAGGAAATATTTGTAAAATAGCGCTGCAGGTATAAACATGAGGAAACATAGGACGACAGACCCCCTCGTCAGTTCATGGCATGATCCTAGTGAAATGCAACGAAGTGGAACAAGCGAGACACCTAATAATGAATATGCAAAAGACGAAATGATCACTGATGGAGGGCTGCAAGGACCGATTCTAACACATTGCACCTAGACTTGTTGGTTGATTTTGTCAAACAGCGCAGTCCCACTTGGAGGATCTTGTCCACATGTGATTGCACAGTTGAGATTAGGGCCAAGGTTTGGGAAGGCTCAAACATTATAAATGAGATGAAGGCAAAGGTGAAAGGCATCTTGGATTATTTGATGTATGATATTTTAGATCTGGAACTGTCAAGTGACATTCCACTGCATTCTTGGGTTGTTTAGTAGAGATTGCAGGTGCTATTTAGCACAGGGTGTTCCCAGGCGAGAATCCCACCTCTTTCTTAGAGTAGCTCTAGAAAGAGGATTGTACTTCATTATACATCAGGCTTTAAGTTCCATTTCCTTTTCCTAATTTTTGCATAACATTCATATTCAGAAATCTGCAGATTTCTAAAGATTAGTTTTGAAGGTGGAAGTTGTCTTCAGTACTTCAGCTGGAGAACAAGGTGAGGGATTATTCCCATCACTTGGGCTTATACACCAACACTCCCAGAGCCACATTGCAGATCTGGTATCAGGCCAAAATTTATTGACCTCGTAGCAGCAATATTCTCCTCAGGAATAATGTTGTCCATATTGCATATCTCAAAGGAGGAAGGAAATTGCTAGCATTTCAGCTAGCAATCCTATGAGGGATCATCCCCTCACATTTCCATCAGTCTTACCGTCATCCTGGAGTTTATTGCAGCATTTTTCAGCAGGTAGAAGGCCTCTCTTTCCCTCACAGCATAGTTTCTAGAGGCAGTTGTGTTGCAGCAACTGCAATCATCATTGGAGGATTGAGAAGCTAGATCTAGAGCTTCTAGCTCATAGATCTGAAGAAGGGGTCAACCCTTCAAGCATAAATCTGATCTGATATCAAATTTCAACCATCTATTTTTTAGATCTAGCTTCAGATATGTATTTCCCAGTAGATCAAGGATCAAATCCTAAGGAGGTGATTTTCCAAAGTTGCAGATCTGGAAAATTCTTTCTGGGTTATCTTGGGAATCCACCACATTGGCCAGATCTTGAATCTTGGCATCATCTGAGCTCCATTTTTTAGTAGATCTGCATATCTCTTTTCAGATCTACAGCGCTGTCACTTAGTAGCTGTGACAAAGAAAAGGCTTCATCATTCTTGGAGCATTCTGGAGGCAGCTTACATCTTGAAATGAGAAAAATTTTCTCCCTTCTAGATGACCCTTTCTCAATGAGCATCTCAATGCTCAAAGAGAAACTTCTACTTGCAGAAAACCAAAAAATTCTTTGGTTTTGGAGGGCCTTTGATGGAGAGAGAATCTCATTAAGAGATCACAATAGAGATGCACTTCAACATTTCATGAAGTTCAAAGTTCTTCAACAGTTTGAGGGGAATGGTATTCTACAAAGAGAGGATGCCATGATTCTGCAGCACATCACTCATCTTCCATATTGGGGTGAGTGGATGAGGATGATGAGAAATGGGTCACATGACCACTTGAATATTTACATGGGCCAGCAAGCTTGGTTACGTTGGTTTCCATTGGGAGATTTCTATCACTCTCCAAAGGCTCCTATTTTTCTGATCCATGCCTTGAAAAACACATATGAAATGAAGAAGGAGGCATGGCTACGCTGGCTGCTCTTGGGTGAGTATGGATACCACCCAATAGTTCATATTTTTTTTATTCATGCCTTGTGTGTCAATGATAAATTGCAGCAAAGGAAGGCATGTTCATTTTTTCTTCACTTACGAGATTTTGGCCACCACATGACATCTCCTATGTCTGTGTTTTGTATTGTGTGAAATTTGGCATAATAATCTCATGATGTGCATTGATGATGACTCTTTGTATTTGACTTATGTGACATTTCATATGTCCATTAGTATGGTTCTACTTCATAATGCACATGAGGAAGAGAGAAAGCAGCAAGATCTCTTGCTGCTTTGGTTGCTTTTGGGGGAGTTTGGCTTGTCCATATTACATGGAGGAGATGGAGGATGGTAGCAAAGGGCCTTACTCCAATGGTTGTTATTAGGAGAATATGGTTTGACATCTATGTCTACCCATGTTGCTCCCTCCCTTCTTCTTTTGCATAATGCTGGAATGGTGAAGTTTGGATCCAATAAGGCCAAAAGGACTAATAATGAGAGCATGATAATGCTCAATCAAATTCATGAAACATGGGATGGAGGAATGTATTGTATGATGAAGCTTTGTCTTTATGTAAGAAGCTACCTTATTTTATGTATATCATGTATTTATGATGTTGTTGGACATCATGTGATTGTCATTTTGTGCTTCTTGATGGGAGGAGGATATCTAGCCATGCAGTTGGAAGTCTTCCCATATATCTCTAAAAGAAAACTATGGAAGCAAACATGCATAACATATTGCAGCAAATGGAAAAATCCTTCCTTATGTGGATTCCATTTGGAGGGGAATAGATGGCTGGTGCATCTACCTTTTGAGTTGCTTGAGGACAAGCAACATTTTTCATGGGGGGGGGGGGGGGAGACTGTAATATTCCCAAATTTGAACATCATACTTGGGATATTAGAGTCCTTAATTTTCTTCATGAATTAAGTAAATAAAAGGGTGGAGGGACCCACAAACCCCAAATATGAATAAGATCCACTTTTTGTGTGTGAATGTGAACTAATTAAGCCTAGATCTGCAAAATCAGGTAATTGAGCAACTACTAATGTGAAAGAGATTGGAGATCATGTCTCATTTAATGAGAGAGATCATGGAGGGTTGATTCAGTCAACTAAGATCTTGAAAATGTCAAACAAAGGATCATTGAGCATTCATGATCAAGTGATGCAAGATCATGTACAAATGAAGCACAAATAATGGAGGAGGTGTACATTGCACCTACACTTGTTGGTTGATTTGGTCAAACAACGCGGTCCCACTTGGAGGATCTTGTCCACATGTGACTGCATGGTTGAGATTAGGGCCAAGGCTTGGGGAGGCTCAAACATTATAAAGGAGATGAAGGCAAAGGTGAAAGGAATCTTGGAATATTTGATGTATGATCTTTTAGATCTGGAATTGTCAAGTGACATTCCACTGCATTCTTGGGCTGTTTAGCAGAGATTGCAAGTGTTGTTTAGCACATGGTGTTCCTGGGTGGGAATCCCACCTCTTTCTTAGAGTAGCTCTAGAAAGAGGATTTTACTTCATTATACATCAGGATTTAAGTGCCATTTATTTTTCCTACTTTCTGCAGAACATTCATATTTAGAAATCTGCAGATTTTGGAAGATCAGTTTGGAAGGTGGAAGTTTTCTTCAGTACTTTAGCTGAAGAACAAGGTGAGGATTATTCCCATCACTTGGGCTTATAGATCAGCACTCCCAGAGCCACATTTCAGATCTGGCACTAGGCCAAAATTTATTGACCTCCTAGCAGCAGTATTCTCCTCCAGAATAACGTTGTCCATATTGCAGATCTTAAAGGAGGAAGGAAGTTGCTAGTATTTCAGCTAGCAATCCTGTGAGGGATCATCCCCTCACATTTCCATCAGTCTTACCATCAACCTGGAGTTTATTGCAGCATTTTTCAGCAGGAAAAAGGCCTCTCTTTCCCTCACAGCGTAGTTACTAGAGGAAGTTGTGTTGCAACAGCTGCAATCATCATTGGAGGATTGAGAAGCTAGATCTAGAGCTTCTAGCTCATAGATATGAAGAAGGGATCAACCCTTCAAGAATAGATCTTATATGATATCATATTTCAGCCATCTATTTGTCAGATCTAGCTTCAGATCTGTATTTCCTAGTAGATCAAGGATCAAATCCTAGGGAGGTGATTTTCCAAAGTTGCAGATCTAGAAAATCCTTTCTGGGTTCTCTTGGGAATCCATCACATTGGCCAGATCTTGAATCTTGGCATCATTTGAGCTCCAATTTTGAGTAGATCTGCATTTCTCTTTTCATCTTGCAACCATATGTTCATATTCTGCTAAAGAGACAGCACAGTATTTGCTGCAAAGCCTCTCTAGTTATGATGTACATGTTGCATACATGTTTTCAGGGTGATCCAAGCTCATCTTTATGGCTAGATCTACCTATATTATGTATTTGTGTAACTGATTCATCTCCAATATAATATAATGGCTCAGCTCTTTCTGCATATTATGATGTGTACTTAAGATTTATTGTTTATCTTGTTGTAAGTTTTTATATTATGTGAAGTATTACTGCATTATCCCTTTTAGGATATTACAGTGGTATCAGAGCCTGATCTTTGGCTCAGCTTGTGGACACTTCATCTTTTGCATCTAAGAAGAAGTAGATAGATGATATCTATCATGGAGGAAGAAAATTCTACCACTCTCTTCTGTAGATCTATGCAAGATCTCTCCAAGGAGGTATATCAAATGAAAGAGGGAAGGCAGAAAGAAGATCCAAGAAGAAGATGTGATGAGGAAGGCCCCAGCACTTCCTATCAGCAAAGAAGGAAACTGGAGAATCCTAGATATCCTCATAGATCCAATATGCCCACTCTCTTTGAAGAAGGTGGAAGGTGTAGAAATGAAGGAAGGAATGAACCTAAGACTCATGAGACTCTCAGTCTCTATCTTGAAGAGTAAAAAGCATAGTCTAGAGCTTTCAAGGAGAAGCTAACTCTCCAAAAATTCTTCTAGATTAAAGAAGAAAGAGGATCCTACAGCAGCAATAGAAGGAAGAGGCATAATAGATTCTATTTGCCTACATTTGATGGATCTTCCTCAAGCAATGTCAAGGGTTAGAGGAGGGAGTTAGATTCATTTTTCAAGCTACATCTTATGGCTGAAGAAAAGGCTATTCAAATTGCAGCACTTCATCTCTTAGATGAAGCAGAAGATTGGTGGTTTGGGCACCTGGAGCATGCAAAGGTGACCAAGTATTCAGATTTCTTGCACAATTTGAGGAAGAAGTTTGATGTAGACAAGAAAGAGAATGTCAATCTTGTCACTTTGGACAAGAGGTCACTACTTTCACCACATGCTACAGAATTACTTGTATATGGAGAAGGGACACTTGCATATTTGCAAGGTAGTCTTGAGCTCCTAACATATGGAGTCCCATGCATGGATCAGGAGATGCATGAGGAAGAGAAGGAAAATACCAGCACTAGTACACTTGAAGAAAAGAGGCCATCACTCTTACCAGCAGTTGGAGACACTATTTTCCCAGTTGAAGGAACTCTTGTGTTCTACCAAGAGGTTCCCACATATCATTTGATCCAAGGTATGCATAAAATTTCAGCACCTATTGTTTCAAGATCTATGCATAACCAAGGGTTAGAACAAAATGTTGATTTGAAGCAGAGGCATATCACAGCGCAGAGGACCCTTGATCTAATCAAGGAGGAGACTGAGAACTATCCCTGTTCATCATTTTTGAGCTACATTCAACCCTTTGAGTTGAAATGTAGAGTTTCAGAAAATGGTATTAGCATTATCCTATGTACAATGGATGATTATGAGATCAGTATTGTGCCTTACTTTGAGACAGCATATGTGTTACCCTGCAGATCTACAACGCTGTCACTTAGTAGCTATGACAAAGAAAGGGCTTCATAATTCTTGGAGCATTCTGGAGGCAGCTTCACTCATGAACCAATGGAAGCAAAGATGACAAATGGTAGACATCTTGAAATGAGAAAAATTTTCTCCCTTCTAGATGACCCTTTCTCAATGAACATCTCACTGCTCAAAGAGAAACTTTTACTTGCAACAAACCCAAAAATTCTTTGGATTTTGAGGGCCTTTGATGGAGAGAGAATCTCATTAAGAGATCTCATTAGAGATGCACTTCAACATTTCAGGAAGTACAAAGTTCTTCAACAATTTTAGGGGAATGGTATTCTACAAAGGGAGGATGCCATGATTCTGCAGCACATCACTCATCTTCCATATTGGGGTGAGTGGATGAGGATGATGAGCAAGGGGTCACATGACCACTTGAATATTTACATGGGCCAGAAACCTTGGTTACATTGGTTTCCATTGGGAGATTTTTGTCACTCTTCAAAGGCTTCTATTTTTCTGATCCATGCCTTGAAAAACACATATGAAATGAAGAAGGAGGCATGGTTGCGCTAGCTGCTCTAGGGTGAGTATGGATACCACCTAATAGCTCATATTTGTTTGATTCATGCCTTGTGTGTCAATGATAAATTGCAACAAAGGAAGGCATGTTCATTTTTGTTTCACTTAAGAGAGTTTGGCCACCACATGACATCTCCTATGTCTATGTGTTTTGTATTGTGTGAAATTTGGCGTAATAATCTCATGATGTGCATTGATGATGACTCTTTGTATTGGATGATGTGACATTTAATATTTCCATTAGTATGGTTCTACTTCATAATGCACATGAGGAAGAGAGAAATTAGCAACATCTCTTGTTGCTTTGGTTGCTCTTGGGGGAGTTTGGCTTGTCCATCTTACATGGAGGAGATGGAGGATGGTAGAAAAGGACCTTACTCCAATGGTTTTTATTAGGAGAATATGGTTTGACATATATGTCTACCCATGTTTCTCCCTCCCTTATTATTTTTCATAACGCTGGAATGGTGAAGTTTGGGTCCAACAAGGCCAAAAGTACTAATAATGAGAGCATGATAATGTTCAATCAAATTCATGAAACATGGGATGGAGGAATGTATTGTATGATGAAACTTTTCCTTTATGGAAGAAGCTAACTTATTTTATGTATCTCGTGTATTTCTGATGTTGTTGGACATCATGTGATTGTCATTTTGTGCTTATTGATGGGAGGAGGAGATCTAGCCATGCAGTTGGAAGTCTTCCCATATATTTCTAAAAGACAATTATGGAACCAAACATGCATAACATATTGCAGCAAATGGAAGAAGCCTTCCTTATGTGGATGCCATTTGGAGGGGAATAGATGGATGGTGCATCTACCTTTTGAGTTGCTTGAGGACAAGCAACGTTTTTCCGTGGGGTGGGTGGGGGGGGGGGGGTGTTCTGTAATATTCCAAAATTTGAACATCATACTTGGGATATTAGAGTCCTTAATTTTCTTCATGAATTAAGTAAATAAAAGGGTGGAGGGACCCACAAGCCCCAAATATGAATAAGATCCACTTTTTGTGTGTGAATGTGGACTAATTAAGCCTAGATCTGCAAAATGAGGTAGTTGAGCAACTACTAATGCGACAGAGATTGGAGATCATGTCTCATTTAATGAGAGAGATCATGGAGGGTTGATTTAATCAACTAAGATCTTGAATATGTCAAGCAAAGGATCATTGAGCATTCATGATCAAGTGATGGAAGATCATGTGCAAATGAAGCACAAATGATGGAGGAGGTGTACATTGCACCTAGACTTGTTGGTTGATTTGGTCAAACAACGCAGTCCCACTTGGAGGATCTTGTCCACATGTGACTACGCAGTTGAGATTAGGGCCAAGGCTTGGGGAGGCTCAAACATTATAAAGGAGATGAAGGAAAAGGTGAAAGGCATCTTGGATTATTTGATGTATGATCTTTTAGATCTGGAATTTTCAAGTGACATTCCACTGAATTCTTGGGTTGTTTAGCAGAGATTGCAGGTGTTGTTTAGCACAGGGTGTTCCCGGGTGGGAATCCCACCTCTTTATTAGAGTAGCTCTAGAAATAGGATTGTACTTCATTATACATCTGGCTTTAAGTGCCATTTCATTTTCCTACTTTCTGCAGAACATTCATAGTCAGAAATCTGCAGATTTCTGAAGATCAGTTTGGAAGGTGGAAGTTGTCTTCAGTACTTCAGCTGGAGAACAAGGTGAGGGATTATTCCCATCACTTGGGCTTATAGATCAGCACTCTGAGAGCCACATTGCAGATCTAGCATTAGGCCAAAATTTATTGACCTCCTAGCAGCAGTATTCTCCTCAGGAATAACGTTTTCCATATTGCAGATCTGAAAGGAGGAAGGAAGTTGCTAGTATTTCAGCTAGCAATCCTGTGAGGGGTCATCCCCTCACATTTCCATCAGATTTACCATTAGCCTAGAGTTTATTGCAGCATTTTTAAGCAGGCAGAAGGTCTCTCTTTCCCTCACAGCGTAGTTTCTAGAGGTAGTTGTGTTGCAGCAGCTGCAATCATCATTGGAGGATTGAGAAGCTAGATCTAGAGCTTCTAGCTCATAGATCTGAAGAAGGGATCAGCCCTTCAAGCATAGATATGATATGATATCATATTTCAGCCATCTATTTGTCAGATCTAGCTTCAGATCTATATTTCCCAGTAGATCAACGATCAAATCCTAGGGAGGTTATTTTCCAAAGTTGCAGATCTGGAAAATCCTTTCTGGGTTATCTTGGGAATCCATCACATTGGCTAGATCTTGAATCTTGGCATCATTTGAGCTCCAATTTTGAGTATATCTACATTTCTGTTTTCATCCTACAACCATATGTTCATATTCTGTTGAAGAGACAGTGCATTATTTGCTACAGAGCCTCTCCAGTTACGTTGTACCTATTGCATACATGTTTTCAGGGTGATCCTAGCTCATCTTTATGGCTAGATCTACCAATATTTTGTACTTGTGTAACTGATTCATCTCCAATATCATAAAATATCTCATCTCTTTTTGCATATTCTGATGTGTACTTAAGATTTATTGTTTATCTTGTTGTAAGTCCTTATATTGTGTGAAGTATTACTACATTCTCCCTTTTGGGATACTACAGTGGTATCAGAGCATGATCTTTGGCTCACCTTGTGGACAGTTCATCTTTTGTATCTAAGAAGAAGCAGCTAGATGAGATATATCATGGAGGAAGAAAATTCTGCCACTCACTTCTGTAGATCTATGTAAGATCTATCCAAGGAGGTCTATCAAATGAAAGAGGGAAGGCAGAAAGAAGATCCAAGAAGAATATGTGATGAGGAAGGCCGCAACACTTCCTATCAACAAAGAAGGAAACCAGAGAATCCTAGATATCCTCATAGATCCACTATGCCCACTCTCTTTGAAGAAGCGAAAGGTGTATAAATGAAGGAAGGAATGAACCTGAGACTCATGAGACTCTCATTATATATCTTGAAGAGTACAAAGCACAGTCTATAGCTTTCAAGGAGAAGCTAACTCTCCAAAAATTCTTCCAGATTGAAGAAGAAAGAGGATCCTCCAGCAGCAATAGAAGGAAGAGGCATATTGATTCTATTTGCCTACATTTGATGGATCTTCCTCAAGCAATTTCAAGGCTTGGAGGAGGGAGTTAGATTCATTTTTCAAGCTACATCTTGTGGCTGAAGAAAATTCTATTCAAATTGCAGCACTTCATCTCTTAGATGAAGCAGAACAATGGTGATTTGGGAACCTAGAGCACGCAAAGGTGACCAAGTATTTATATTTCTTGCACAAGTTGAGGAAGAAGTTTGATGTAGAGAAGAAAAAGAATGTTAATATTATCACTCTGGACAAGAGGTCACTACTTTCAACACATGCTGCAGAAGTACTTGTATCTAGAGAAGGGACACTTGCATCTTTGCAAGGTAGTCTTGAGATCCTGACATATGGAGTCCCATGCATGGATCAGGAGATGCATGAGGAAGAGAAGGAAGATACCAGCACTGGTACACTTGAAGAAAAGAGGCCATCACTCTTACCAACAGTTGGAGACACTATTGTCTCGGTTGGAGGAACTCTTTTGTTCTACCAAGAGGTTCCCACATATCAGTTGATCCAAGGTATGCATAAAATTTCAGCACCTATTGTTTCAAGATCTATGCATAACCAAGGGTTAGAACAAAATGCTGATTTGAAGCAGAGGCATATCATAGCACAAAGGCCCCTTGATCTAATCAAGGAGGAGACTGAGAACTATCCTTGTTCATCATTGTTGAGCTACATTCAACCCTTTGAGTTGAAATTTAGAGTTTCAGAAAATGGGATTAGGATTATCCTATGTATAATGGCTGATTATGATATCAGTATTGTGCCTTACTTTGAGATAGCATATGTGTTACCTTGCAGATCTACAACGCTGTCACTTAGTAGCCCCGACAAAGAACAGGTTTCATCATTCTTGGAGCATTCTGGAGGCATCTTCACTCATGAACCAATGGAAGCAAAGACAACAAATGGTAGACATCTTGAAATGAGAAAAATTTTCTCCCTTCTAGATGACCCTTTCTCAATGAGCATCTCACTGCTCAAAGAGAAAATTCTACTTGCAGCAAACCCAAAAATTCTTTGGTTTTGGAGGGTGTTTGATGGAGAGAGAATCTCATTAAGAGATATCATTAGAGATGCACTTCAACATTTGAGGAAGTGAAAATATTTTCAATAGTTTGAGGGGAATGGTATTCTACAAAGGGAGGATGCCATGATTCTGCAACATATTGGGGTGAGGGGATGAGGATGATGAGCAAGGGGTCACATGACCACTTGAAGATTCACATGGGCCAGCAAGCTTGGTTACGTTGGTTGCGATTTGGAGATTTCTATCACTCTCCAAAGGCTCCTATTTTTCGGATCCATGCATTGAAAAACACATATGAAATGAAGAAGGAGGCATGGTTGCACTAACTACTCTTGGGTGAGTATGGATACCACCCAATAGTTCATATTTTTCTAATTCATGCCTTGTGTGTCAATGATAAATTGCAGCAAAGGAAGGCATGTTCATTTTTGTTTCACTTAAGAGAGTTTGGCCACCACATGACATCTCCTATGTCTATGTGTTTTGTATTGTGTGAAATTTGGCATAATAATCTCATGATGTGCATTGATGATGACTCTTTGTATTGGAATGATGTGACATTTCATATGTCCATTAGTATGGTTCTACTTCATAATGCACATGAGGAAGAGAGAACGCAACAATATCTCTTGTTGCTTTGGTTTCTTTTGGGGGAGTTTGGCTTGTCCATCTTACGTGGAGGATATGGAGGATGGCAGCAAAGGGCCTTACTCCAATGGTTGTTATTAGAAGAATATGGTTTGACATATATGTCAACCCATGTTGCTCCCTCCCTTCTTCTTTTTGCATAACGCTGGAATGGTGAAGTTTGGGTCCAATAAGGCCAAAAGGACTAATAATGAGAGCATGATAATGCTCAATCAAATTCATGAAACATGGGATGGAGGAATGTATTGTATGATGAAGATTTTCCTTTATGGAAGAAGCTACCTTATTTTATGTATCTCATGTATTTATAATGTTGAACCCTTCGTTAAATTGAGAGGGGGGGTGAATCAGTTTAACACATTCATGGACTTTTAAAACTTTCCTTTAAACTTACTTACGCCTTCATTTCATGATCATCTTATTATATAATGAAACATCAATCTTAATATGTGAGCAACAAGTATTAATTAGATTAAATATAGTACATCAACACATAATCATCATGCATATGGACAACAAGTATAAGTGGAAACCCATAAGGGAGAAAACCACATCTTATTATTTTTGTGATGCAAAGGCAAGCTCCAACTCCCTCTCACCACTGATTTTCTGTAGGCTCCAACCTACAAGAGGCTACTACCTCAAATTTTACATGCTACAACATGCAAGGAAGCTCCAACTCCCATCTGTTTTCTATAGGCTACAACCCACAGGAGGCTCCTACCTCAACCAACTACAACTGGACATCTACCAAGCTACAACTTGATATGGAAGCACCAACTTCCTCACACAACTATGAAAACACATGCTGATTTACCTGGATATCAACTTTGTTCTATTCCTTCTTCACTACTATCCTCCAGCCTTCATATCTGCTTTAAATCATCTCTGGATCTTCACAACTTCTCTTTCTACTTCTTCTCCTTCTTACATTGTCTCACTCATTTCTTCATTCACTCAACTAATTTATGCATATGCTGGTAACATTATTTATAGGGATGACCTCATAACTGTTTGCATTCCATAGGGAATTCGAAATGAACAGGTATGACTCTTTGCCTTCCCCCTTCTCATTTTCTTGTCTAGGACATTCAGAATGATATAACAGAATGTATAGTTTTGCTTTGCCTACGGAGACTTGCCTTTACATCACATACAATAAAAATAATTAATTCCTTTACATTTACAGTTACAACAAAATTATTTCACTCGGTCCTTTCATCTCTTTTATCGTTCTGCATTTGTCTTTTCTGCTGCTGTCAGAGTCGTTTCAGTTCCTGCTGTTATATTCAACACAGTTCTGTGTAACTGTCATTTTGGCCTAACTTGACCCAGCTGTTTGTTTCCAACAGGGCCACTATATTCTTCTGTTCCCAACGCTGCCTCTCTTTCTCGTGCCGACAACGTTCAACCTTCACCACTCTTCTAAACACTCGGTTCTGCCTTTTTCTTTGTGTCGGATCCTTACCCGAGCCTTTCTACCCGCGTTCACACTTTCCCTTTTGTTTTACATTATAATGTTCCTTTTTCTCTCCGAGAAAATTTCCAAAGGAAAATCCACATACTCTCAGACTTGACATGCTTTAGGCTTCGGCTTTGTTCTTTATCGCGTCCGCTCTCTTTATCGCTCTTCGGCAATTCAAATATCCCATGTGTCTTCGTCCATATTTTCTCCCAATATGCGATGTGTGAAGGGTCCCACCAGGCTGTATTATCGCTTTATCACACTTTGGCATTTCAAACATTCTTTGCTATATGGCTCCTTTTCTTTCCGATGTGAGTTGCAAAGGAAAATCACTTACACCCGGACTTGAAATCTCTTTAAATAATGGTTCTAAGCTTCATCGCATCTGGCTCCTTTATCGCATCGCCTCGCCATACCACATCACATCGCATCCATCGCTTGCATCGCATCACCACTGTCCATCACATCACAACTTTTCTCTTACGATCTTCACCCCTCCGATCTTGCGATTTACGATATGCGGGCCAGGTCCACGCCGTCTCCATGTCATCGTGCCATGTCATCGCCATGTCAGTGCCACATCATCTTGCCACGTCATCTTGATTTATTTGTGATTTGTGGGGTCAGGTCCATGTCAGCTGCCACGTCACTTGCCACGTCACTTGCCACGTCATCCCCACGTCATCATATCGCACTTTGCATTTTCTGTGACCACTATGTTTGTGCGATTTTTCTCCTACCCCGATTGCGATATGCGATTACATCGCATCGCATCGCATGTCCTTTAATCTCATGCGTTTGTTTACGCTGGTCCCACACCTTTGATAATTCCACCCTTTTCCCTTTCAAAACATTATAATCCACTTTTATAATATTCAGAAGCAAAATCCCCTTTTTAACCTTTGGAACAATATAACTCACTTCATCCCAATGTTTTAAACTCTTTTGGAATGAATATCAGAACCTTCGGAAATGTTTAATTTCCTTTTAAACAAAAGTTAAAATCCCCTCGGCAGTGTATTTCCAAACCTCAACCACTTTAATAAAACTCTATAGAAATATCATTAAACCTTCAGAAATATTAAAAAACCTTTGGAATCTTTAGACCTTCAGAAATAATATAATGCACATTATAATATGTAATGACCTTCGGAAATAACGTTAAAACCTTCAGAAATGAATATTTAAAAACCCTCGGCAATGTAATATTATACTGTGATTTAAACAATGTTTAAAGCCTTTCGGCCTCATATAACTGGATTCCAAACCTTAATAAAACTCTGCTGCATAGAATGACGGGTCCATACCTTGTTTTAAACCCCGTGCAATCACCGACGTGAACACCGTCAGATCTCCCACAGATCTGATCAGACGGAAATCGCGTTCAATCAACCCCAGAACTTTATCACCCAAAAGCAACGTGAAATGGGTAGTATTGTGCTTGTGACGTGTCGCAATATCATTCGATCGCGTTCGAAATGGGAAAAACCGCTCACAACTCAAGGGCTATGCGACAACAGTGTCTGGTTTTCTTGAAAACTGCTTAATTTGCAAACTTTGTTTTAAATCGGGTTCAAATGTAGATTTTCACCATTTCTTCATTTAACTTCAATTTCTCATGAAAACCTCCTTTTCATTGCATAACTCAATAAACAACGACTGATTATCGATGCGCTCTCAACCAAAGAACCAAAGTTCTAATTTTTCTTCTGAACCCTTATTACAGAGGTTAACAACTCTCGATGCTACACAAAAAACCATAAATCAATTAATTTTCAAAGGGATAAGACCCTCCTTTCTGCTACGTAACTCAATAACCATAAATAAATTAACACTGCCCGATCTCAAGAAAACAAACCAGAATTCTCTAAATTCCTTTGAATCTTTACACAAAAGTAAGTATACTCAAAATTATACACAGAATGTATAATCAAATGGATTTCAGAGAGGTGAAACCCTCCGGGAAATTGCCAAGCATACACAGATAAACAAAAATATGCCACTTTACTTTCTTTCTCTACAACAATTTCATCTGATTCTAAACCCTCCTCTTGTAGCCTCTGCTATATTTGCTGCCTCTCTACATTCAATGTTTCTCTGCCTTTGTTGCTTAGCTGCATTCATTGCCTCTCTTCTTTTGTTTCTTTTCTGTTACCTTTGCTGCCTCAGCTGCCTCTGCTCCTTGTTTTCCTTGCTTCTTAGCTGCATTTGCTTCTTTGCTGCCTCTGTTGATAGTCTAATTTTGCTCCTTGCCTTTCTACTGCTCCTCTACCTCTCTTTTATGCTTTCTTACTGCATTATTGCCTACTCTACTCCTTTGCCTTATTGTTGGTTCTTCTATGCTCCTTTGTCTTAGTGATAGTTCAGGTGTTGCTCCTTTGTGCTCCTTTTCCATCAATGAAAATATTTCCAATAGTCTCCACCTTTGGTATTGATGGCAATACTCCAATACTTCCTCCAGGACTTCCTCCCCCTTCTCATTTTGAGAAGTGTCTTGTCTTCCTCTGCTTGCTTTTCAGAAGAACCTTTCTTCTTCTACTTGTTTTTCCTCCCCCTTTGACATCAATGGCAAAGGGTTTCACCTTTCCCAATGTACTTTCTATCATTTCATTTCCTCTCTCTGAGTTGTGTTTAGTCCTTCTTCTTCTGACTTTGTACCATGCTTATATAATCAGAGATGCATCATTGGAATGATACTAAAGTACCGAGAATGGTCAATATGTCATATAAAGTCTGCTCCAAATATACTTCAGTCCATATTATCATTATTCATCTGAGACACATATATGTAGTACACATCTATTCAATTATGACGATGCCAATATATCTTTTATAGATGTGGGTCACCTTTACTTCCTGTTGGTGGTGATATGAGCTTGTCTGCTGATAGGGATATTACACTTAATAGCTAAAAGGTCCTTGTTACTGATGTTAACAATGAATCAAACCAGAGCTTACAACTTATTGTGAAATTAGACAATATCTTTCAATCTAAGAGACAAAATGGCTTTATTGCTTGTACAATGCACTTTCAAAACAAACCCTTGAGGCTAGATACATTCAATGTATTGGTCAGTCTCACTTATAAACTATGCAATTTTATTTATGACATAAGGGGGTATGTATGTCAATGATCAATCTCTCTTTAATGGTGAATTACCAGCAAATCCTTTATGCTGAAGTAGGATTTAGATGAATTAAAATTTTGAGCTTCAAATGGTAATCACAACTAGTCCTTCATACTTCAGATACTTTAACTATTATGTCATGATGATTTTCAACAAAAACATCTTCAAGTTGTTTAATTTATATCTTCAGCCAACAAACTTCACACATTTTTATGAATGATCTTAAGAAAGAGGCCTTGAAGATATATCTATGTTGACTTGAGGAAGGCATGCAGTTATATCTAGAAATGGATATTGCTTCAATGCTCAATATACTACTTCAAGTGTAAACAAGATAATGATCGTTTTGCCCTTTCATTGACCCTTTTATTCTTTAATAATGCAGATAACGCTGGGTATACTACCTTGATGTACTTTTTCCATAATCCTTTGATCCTGAGGACCTGTACCATACTGCTGCTCTACTGATAACGCATGATATTCTGTTGATAGGCATGCTACTTGTACCAAATACCAATTGATACTACTTTGATAAACCATCTAGAGATTTCACTTTAGCTCGCACAAGAACCCATAGTTAAGACAACCTTCATAGTTTCTACTATTGAGCTTTCAACTATTCACACCAACAATCATCAATATACTGAATTTGATCTTGGCATCATTAACCATTTTCTCTTATTCTGTCATTCTGTTCAAAGGAATGCCATTGCATGTTCCTTTCTAGGACTGCTCTAGAATCATTGCTGCTTTATATTCAATTCAACTGTTCTAACATAATGATCTTCGTGAAGACATCTTCAATTTCTATACTAAGAATCTTCATGGGAAAATCACTTAGAGATTTATCACTCACTTAACTGCATTCCTCCAAGGGGACCTTTTATAGATGAATGATGTAATGATATAATGATGATAGACACTTCTCTTACTCATCCTTCTTAATGTGATTCATTGTTAATTCTAGCAGTATGATGCACAATGTGATCATCCTTTATGGGTCTTTCCAGTTTTGTAGCTCGAGACATAACTTTTGTGATTTTAACCATTCATCACTTAATGTGTTGATGTCTTCTTAGCTTACATGTTCATCGCTGATGTTCCCTCTACCATCATGGCTGCTTGCTGCCTTCTCTCCTTCCATCAACTTGTTGGCTATTGTGTGCTTCAGATATTCTTCTTCCTCTATAGATATCTGTTAGAGAAATTGTCCTTTCCCTTCCTAATCATATAGCTGTTCTCATTCCAAGAAGCTCTTCTTAGACTACTTTCATGGGAACTATTTATGGACTACTCTCCCCCTGGGATATTTCTTCTTAGAGAAGCTCCCCTTGAGACTGTGATGGATTCATTATGTTATTGAGTTAACAGGCTCCCCCTTTCTCTTTTCCTTCCAAACTTTATTAGGGTTCTTCATAATGTCTGCACTTATTTTTTATTCACATTTTTGTCAGATTGGATTGGATTCCATCATCTGTCTAGAGTTGTTTAATGTATATGGTAGTTTACAGTATTTTTCTTTGTGACCAAGCTCGATGCATACATAACATCTTATTTTACCACAGTACGTTTGAGTTGAAGTATAATATTTTGTTCCCCTTTTTTAACACAATTTACATTCAACAGATTTATGTCCAAATTCATTGCATGAAAAACAATAGCCATGGAATCAATTAGTGTACCTGGTGAAAGGTTGTCCTCTCCATTTGTTTGCTTGAGGTATTCTTTTCATTTTCTACATCCTTTGCTAGTTGGAATGGATTTTCTTTGTCTTACAATATGCTACAGTATGTCCCAGTTTGTGACAGGGAAAACAAGTGAAATTTCTCATAGGAGGAAAGAATCTCCTTTGAGGTCTTCCGAACTTATTCAATTCTTCTTTAGGAACATTTGAACTTTTTGCAACTGCTTGCTTCTTCCTCTCATTCTTTGTCTCTTGATGTTGCTGCTTGTTTCTATTTGTTTCATCACACATCAAGTTCTTGCTCGCTTCTGCTTCTGTGGTTCCTTTTTGAGTTGCTTCATCATTCTTTTCAATGTTTGCCTTCTCCGAGGTCTCCATGGAAGAAATCTCATCTCTGAGCTGCTTACACCCCCTGCTCCTTTCTTCTATCAGTCTTCTAGTGGTTTCTCCTTCATATCTTATCCCAGCCTTTATGAGAGGAGACCTTTGAGCATTTAGAATCTTTTCCAATTGTTCAGAGCTTGTCATTTGAGGAGTATTCATTAATAATTCTCTTTGGGATTTTTCTAATTTATTTCTCAGGCACACTACTTCTTCTTCCAATTTCTTTTTCTTTTGAATTTTATCCTTTATTTTCTTTAGTAGAGTGTCTTCTACTTTCCTTGCTTCTTCAAGTTGTGTCTTTAGGCTAACAATTTCTTTCTTATCTTCATATTCTTTCTCATCACATATTTGCACCAATTTCTTCAGGTCTTTGTTTTCATTCTTCAATATTCCTATTTCAGTCGAGGCAATGTCAAGTTCAGTTTGTTCTTTCACTATAATTTCTTCATGGAACTTACTTCCATTCACACTAGCAAGTACCTCATTTGATTGAACATTTTCCTTTTGACATGAATTTTTCTTCTTCTTGATTCTCTTCTCCTTATTGACAATGCAGCCCCTAGTGTCTACTTCATGCATGAAATGTAATCTATCCCAGATTTCTTTTGCAGAGGTTAGATCCATTATTAAATCAAGATCCTTGTTATGAAGACTATTATATATCACACATTTCGCCTTGGCATTCCACTGCTGTTCTTGCAAAGAGGTAGAGTTTGTGCAATAACCATCACATACAAGCTTCCATACCTTAGGTTCATAAGCCATTAAATCTGTTTTAACCTTATCTCTCCATTCAGGAAAGTTTTTTGTATTTAGCACGGGTACATTTTGATAGTCCATGAATCAACCAAATCTCCTTCAAGCTATAAGGCTTACACCAAAGGAACTTGCTCTGATACCAATTGTTGAACCCTTAGTTAAACTGAGAAGGGGGGATGAATCAGTTTAACACATTCAAGGACTTTTAAAACTTTCCTTTAAAATTATTTACGCCTTCATTTCATGATCAACTTATTATATAATGAAACATCAATCTTAATATGTGAGCAGCAAGTATTAAGCAGATTAATAACAGAACATCAACACATAATCATCATGCATATGGACAACAAGTATACGTGGAAACCCATAAGGGAGAAAACCACATCTTATTATTGTTGTGATGCAAAGGCAAGCTCCAACTCCCTCTCACCACTGATTTTCTGTAGGCTTCAACCTACAGGAGGCTACTACCTCAAATTCTACATGCTACAACATGCAAGGAAGCTCCAACTCCCATCTGTTTTCTGCAAGCTACAATCCACAGGAGGCTCCTACCTCGACCAGCTACAACTGGACATCTATCAATCTACAACTTGATATGGAAGCACCAACTTCCTCACACTACTATGAAAACACATGTTGACTTACCTGGATATCAGCTTTGTTCTATTCCTTCTTCATTGCTGTCCTCCAGCCTTCATATCTGCTTTAAATCATCTCTGGATCTTCACAGCTTCTCTTTCTGCTCCTTCTCCTTCTTACACTGTCTCACTCATTTCTTCATTCTCTCAACTACTTTATGCATATGCTGGTAACATTATTTATAGGGATAACCTCATAACTGTTTTTATTCCATAGGGAATTCGAAATGAATAGGTATGACTCTTTGCCTTCCCCCTTCTCATTTTCTTGTCCAGGACATTCAGAATGATATAACAGAATGTATATATTTGTGTATTACAGTGGAGTTTTTCTTTGCCTACAGAGACTTTCCTTTACATCACATACAATAAAAATAATTAATTCATTTACAGTGACAACAAAGTTATTTCACTCAGTCCTTTCATCTCTTTGCTCGTTGTGCATTTGTCTTTTCTGCTACTGTCAGAGTTGTTTCAGTTCTTTCTGTTATATTCAACACAGTTCTGCATAACTGTCATTTTGGCCTAACTTGACCCAGCTATTTGTTTCCAACAGGGCCATTATATTCTTCTGTTCCCGACTCTGCCTCTCTTTCTCGTGCCCACAGCGTTTAGCCTTCACTACTCTTCTAAACACTCGGTTCTGCCTTTTTCTCTATGTCAAGTCCTTACCCAAGCCTTTCTACCTGCGTTCACACTTTCCCTTTTGTTTTATGTTATAATCTTCCTTTTTCTCTCCGAGACGATTTCCAAAGGAAAATCCACATACTACCAGACTTGAGATGCTTTAGGCTTCAACTTTGTTCTTTATCGTGTCCGCTCTCTTTATCGCTTTTCGGCGATTCAAATATCCCATGTGCCTTCGTCCATCTGTTCTCCTGATATGCGATGTGCAAAGGGTCCCACCAGGCTATATTATCGCTTTATCTCACATCGGCATTTCAGATGTTCTTTGCTATATGGCTCCTTTTCTTTCTGATGCGAGTTACAAAGGAAAGTCACTTACACCCAGACTTGAAATCTCTTTAAATAATGGTTCTGAGCTTCATCGCATCTAGCTCCTTTATCGCATCGCCTCGCCATACCACATCACATCGCATCCATTGCTCGCATCAGGTCACCACTGTCCATCGCATCACAACTTTTCTCTTACGATCTCCACCCCTCCGATCTTGCGACTTGCGATATGCAGGCCAGGTCCACGTCATATCCATGTGATCGCGCCATGTCACCTTTCCATGTCTTCACCACATCACTGCCACATCATCTTGCCACGTAATCTTGATTTATTTGCAATTTGTGGGGTCAGGTCCACGTCTGCTGCCATGTCACTTGCCAGGTCACTTGCCATGTCACTTGCCACGTCATCCCCACGTCATCATATCGCACTTCGCATTTTCTGTGACCACTATGTTTGTGCGATTTTTCTCCTGCCCCGATTGCGATATGCAATTACATCGCATCACATCTCCTTTAATCTCATCCATTTGTTTACGCTGGTCCCACACCTATGATCATTCCGCCCTTTTCCATTTCAAAACATTATAATCGACTTTTATAATATTCGGAAGCAAAATCCCCTTTTTAGCCTTTAGAACAATATAACTCACTTTAACCCAATGTTTTAAACTCTTTCGGAATGAATATCAGAACCTTCGGAAATGTTTAATTTCCTTTTAAGAAAAAGTTAAAATCCCCTCGGCAATGTATTTCCGAACTTCAACCCCTTTAATAAAACTCTATTGAAATATCATTAAACCTTCGGAAATATTAAAAAACCTTCGGAATCTTTAGACCTTTGGAAATAATATAATGTACATTATAATATTTAATAACCTTCGGAAATGAATATTTAAAAACCCTCGGTAATGTAATATTATACTGTGCTTTAAACAATGTTTAAAGTCTTTCACCCTCATATAACCGGATTCCAAACCTTAATAAAACTCTGTTGCATAGAATGACGGGTCCATACCTTGTTTTAAACCCCATGCAATTACCGACGCGAACACCATCGGATCTCCCACAGATCTAATCGAACGGCAATCGCGATCAATCGACCCCAGAACTTTATCACCCAAAAGAAACGCAAAATGGGTGGTATTGTGCTTGTGACGTGTCGTAATATCATTCGATCACGTTCGAAATGGGAAAAACCGCTCACAACTCAAAGGTTGTGCGACAGCAGTGTCTGGTTTTCTTGAAAATTGCTTAACTTTCAAACTTTGTTTTAAATCGTGTTCAAATGCAGATTTTCACCATTTCTTCGTTTAACTTCAATTTCTCATGAAAACCTCATTTTCATTGCATAACTCAATAAATAGAGACTGATTATCGCTGCGATCTCAACCAAAGAACCAGAGTTCTAATTTTTCTTCCAAACCCTTATTACAGAGGTTAACAACTCTCGATGCTACACAAAAAACCATAAATCAATGAATTTTCAAGGGGATAAGACCCTCCTTTCTGCTGCGTAACTCAATAACCATAAATAAATTAACACTGCCCGATCTTAAGCAAACGAACCAGAATTCTCTAAATTTCTCCGAATCTTTACACATAAGTAAGTATACTCAAAATTCTACATAGAATGTATAATCAAATGGATTTCGGAGAGGTGAAACCCTCTGGGAAATTTCCAAGCATACACAGATAAAAAGAAATCTGCCACTTTACTTTCTTTCTCTGCAACAATTTCATCTGAATCTAAACCCTCCTCTTGTAGCCTCTACTATATTTGTTGCCTCTCTACATTCGTTGTTTCTCTGCCTTTGTTGCTTAGCTACATTCGCTGCCTCTCTTCTTTTTTTGCTTCATTGTTACCTTTGCCGCCTCAGATGCCTCTGCTCCTTGTTTTCCTTGCTTCTTAGCTGCATTTTCTTCTTTGATGCCTCTGTTGATAGTCTAATGCTACTCCTTGCCTTTCTGCTGCTCCTCTGCCTCTCTTTTATGCTTTCTTACTGCATTATTTCCTGCTCTACTCCTTTGCCTTATTGTTGGTTCTTCTCTACTCCTTTGTCTTAGTGATAGTTCAGGTGATGTTCCTTTGTGCTCCTTTGCCATCAATGACAATATTTCCAACAGTTGGACATCATGTGATTGTCATTTTGTGTTAAGTCCCTATATTAATAGTGTAGCCCCTTATTATGTTAGTGTAGCCCCCCTTATTGTTATTATTGTACCCTTGTAACCCCCATTTGGTTATTATTGTGCCCTTAAATTATTATTGTTAGGTCGGCTAGGATTGCATTGTGGCCCACTAGGATTACATTATGGCCCCATGGACTCCTATATATAGAAAGGAGGTTTTGTGAATTGTATCATCCAAGAATTGTTCATTTATGTAATGTATTGGAGGTTGCCCCCTCGAAGTGGCTTATTTCTAAGGCATTGATATCTCTTTTCTTCTATTTTTGGAGCTGGTTACACAACATTTGGTATCAGAGCTTTGGATTCTAGGGTTTCGCTGCTCGAAACAGGTCATTGTGGCATTTTCGCTATAACTTTTTTTCTACGAAGTTTCAGAAGCTGAAATTTTTAGGGTGCGAAGTCGAAATCTTTAGGAAGCTTTTATAAAAATTTTAGAGCTTGGTTCGCAATATTTTCGGATATATGATCTGTGGAAGTCAGGTCTTTTTTTTAGGCTCCTAAACAGGTCATTGTGGAATTTGCGCTATACGAAGGTTCAGAATCTGAAATTCATATGGTGCGAAGCTGAAATTATGAGGAAATTCATAAAAATATTTCAGAGCTTGGTTCGCAATATTTTTGGAGATATGATCTGTGGAAGGTAGTGCGATTTCAGGCTTCGGAATTGCATCTCAAAGAGGTGATTGTGGGAAAAGTTCAATAACTCTCTCTCTGGGCATCAGATTGGAGTGCCGTAAAAAGTGGTCACAAGTACATAGACTTTAGTTTCGTTTCTATCAATTTCAGAGACAAAGGACGAAAAATTGGCACGTGGAAAGTCGTACAAGTTTGCTCTACTGAACCAGTCCATAATTAGGTCATTGTGGGAGATTGGACACAAATTTGTCTTGGAGAATCCAAATCAGGTCAGACCTATGGCATTAAAAAGATAATTCAGAGGGCTACTTTATTGCAAAATTTTAGATATTGAAGATTAGTAATTACAGAGATAATTCAATTTCAATATCGAGCTCCTCAAAGCAAGAAAAAGGTGTGTATTTTTCCGAATTGCATAAGTCTCGTTTGAAGAATCAATTTGAATTGATTCCAAGGGCATATTTTAGAATTTTTATCAGTATTGGGCTCTATAATGCCTCCAAAAAATAATTCCATACCAATTAATACCTCAAAAAACTATACTATGACGCATGAAGAGGAAGAATTGCAGTATGAGATATCAAAATTACGGTACCAAGTGCAACAATTTTCAATCTTACGAAGAGAAATTGAAGATGAAATGGATGGTTTAAAAGCAGAAATGGAGGCTAAGTTGGATGGTTTGAAGGATCAAATAATAGCAAATATGGATGATAAATTAATGGAAGATCACATCGAGCATCAACAACAAGTTCTCCAACTCTCAAAGGATAACCCAACTTTGGTGCAAAATCTAATGAAACAACAGGAAGATCAACATGACATCGAAAGAAGTTATGAAGCAGTCATAGAAACAAGAACTCGACAAGTACGATCAATTTCAGAGTATCTCAGCAAGTGGAAGAACTTTCTTGTAGAATATTTCACATGGGAGGATGATAATTTTATACAGAAGCATCGAGAAATAATCAAGCGTTGAGGACAACACTTGTTTGAAGGAGAGGGGCATGTTAAGTCCCTATATTAATAGTGTAGCCCCTTATTATGTTAGTGTAGCCCCCCTTATTGTTATTATTGTACCCTTGTAACCCCCATTTGGTTATTATTGTGCCCTTAAATTATTATTGTTAGGTCGGCTAGGATTACATTGTGGCCCACTATGATTACATTATGGCCCCATGGACTCCTATATATAGAAAGGAGGTTTTGTGAATTGTATCATCCAAGAATTGTTCATTTATGTAATGTATTGGAGGTTGCTTCTTGATGGGAGGAGGACATCTAGCCATGTAGTTGGAAGTCTTCCCATATATTTCTAAAAGACAACTATGGAACCAAAAATGCATAACATATTGCAGCAAATGGAAGAATCCTTCCTTATGTGGATTCCATTTAGAGGGGAATAGATGGCTGGTGCATCTACCTTTTGAGTTGCTTGAGGACAAGCAACATTTTTCTGGGGAGGACTGTAATATTCCCAAATTTGAACATCATACTTGGGATATTAGAGTCCTTAATTTTCTTCTTGAATTAAGTAAATAAAAGGGTGGAGGGACCTACAAACCCCAAAGATGAATAAGATCCACTTTTTGTGTGTGAATTTGGACTAATTAAGCCTATATCTACAAAATGATGTAGTTGAGAAACTACTAATGTTAAAGAGATTGGAGATCATGTCTCATTTAATGAGAGAGATCATGGAGGGTTGATTCAGTCAACTAAGATCTTGAATATGTCAAACAAAGTATCATTGAGCATTCATGATCAAGTGATGGAAGATCATGTGCAAATGAAGCACAAATGATGGAGCAGGTGTACATTGCACCTAGTTGGTTTATTTGGTCAAACAGCACAATCCCACTTGGAGGATCTTGTCCACATGTGACTGTGCAGTTGAGATTAGGGCCAAGGCTTGGGGAGGCTCAAACATTATAAAGGAGATGAAGGAAAAGGTGAAAGTCATCTTGGATTATTTGATGTTTGTTCTTTTAGATCTGGAATTGTCAAGTGACATTCCACTGCACTCTTGGGCTATTTAGCATAGATTGCTGGTGCTGTTTAGCACAGGGTGTTCCTGGGGGGGAATCCCACCTCTTTCTTAGAGTAGCTCTAGAAATAGGATTGTACTTCATTATACATCAGGCTTTAAGTGCCATTTCCTTTTCCTACTTTTTGCACAACATTCATATTCAAAAATCTACAGATTTCTGAAGATCAGTTTGGAAGGTGGAAGTTGTCTTCAGTACTTCAGCTGGAGAACAAGGTGAGGGATTATTCCCATCACTTGGGCTTATATATCAGCACTCCCAGAGCCACATTACAGATCTAGCATCAGGGAAAAATTTATTGACCCCCTAGCAGCAGTATTCTCCTCAGGAATAACACTTTCCATATTGCAGATCTCAAAGGAGGAAGGAAGTTGCTAGTATTTCAGCTACGAATCCTGTGAGGGATCATCCCTTCACATTGCCATCAGTATTACCATTAGCCTGGAGTTTATTGTAGCATTTTTCAGCAGGAAGAAGGCCTCTCTTTCCCTCACAACGTAGTTTCTAGAGGTAGTTGTGTTGCGGCAGTTGCAATCATCATTGGAGGATTGAGAAGCTAGATCTAGAGATTATAGCTCATAGATCTGAAGAAGGGATCAACCCTTCAAGCATAGATCTGATCTGATATCATATTTTAGCCATCTATTTGTCAGATCTAGCTTCAGATCTATATTTTCCAATAGATCAAGGATCAAATCCTAGGGAGGTGATTTTCCAAAGTTGCAGATCTGGAAAATCCTTTCTGGGTTATCTTGGGAATCCATCACATTGGCTAGATCTTGAATCTTGGCATCATCTGAGCTCCATTTTTTAGTAGACCTGCATTTCTGTTTTCAGCCTGCAACCATATGTTCATATTCTGCTGAAGAGACAGCACAGTATTTGCTACAGAGCCTCTCCACTTACACTGTACCTGTTGCATACATGTTTTCAGGGTGATCCTAGCTCATATTTATGGCTAGATCTACCTATATTTTGTACTTGTGTAACTGATTCATCTCCAATATAATAAAATGGCTTAGCTCTTTCTGCATATTCTGATGTGTACTTAAGATTTATTGTTCATCTTGGTATAAGTCCTTATATTTTGTGAAGCATTACTGCATTCTCCCTTTTGGGATATTACATTCTTTACACAATTACTTAGCATGCTATTTATAAAATTCTAGCATTAAATGTTGTGAGGTATTTAGGCCTTCAAAGAATAAGAAAATTTTATCTATTACTCTAAACAGAAATGAGAATTTAGCTGCTTCACGGTTTTCCACATGGCAGAGAAAATCGTGAAGCTCAAACTTTCTCGCTCGTTTGCTCCAGCTCCCAGTGGACTACTCCTTTGACCGTATTATTCGAAAATTTCTTGCTTAGTTATGGACAGATGAATAGGATAGGATCCATGACCAGATCATTTGTCAACTACCCATATATTCTTCTTCTCCATTAATACCTTAGAACCTATCGAACCATGGCGGTGGCTACAAAAACAGATTTTGGTTGCAGAATGGCATTAATTCTATAGCTAAATACAAATTTCATTATAATAATAAGGAACAATTGAAAATATGAAAAATAGATCATTAGGATACCTTACCAAGTCAAAATGTGCATTTCAACACTTGTTTGAGCTTATGGTGTTGTCAAAAAGAAGGAAAGATAGTGAAAAGGAGTGTCAAAATTGGGGTAGTCTTGAGGCTCCACAGTACCTACATGAAAATTGACACAGGCTTTAATGTAATTCATCTACATAATCTTAAATTCCAAGTAATTTCTTTGTATAATTGATAATCCATATAAAATTTAGGAAAATTCGTGGGTCTGCTCTATGAGAGAACTCACTAGCTTGGACAAGAATGAGATCAAATTCAAATAAATATTACAAATGTTAGCTTAACCATAAATATTAGTCAAAAACCAAGAAGGAACATGATACATTATACCAATTCAATCATAGAATAAGGATCTAACTCTAATGACCCAAAGACATAGAATGATAAAATAGACTCTATAATGGAGGATGAAGGCATACTAGGCTTTGGTGATTGGAATTTTTTTCACTGAAATTTATTCAAAATCCCTTGAAAATTTGGAAACATGAGCAACATGAGCTCCAGACTATGTCTTATTCACGTTTCTTTTACTATTTTAGGAAGAAAATGTAGCAAAGACGACATAGTAAGGGGGAAACATAACAATTTGGGACTAGGGATACATAGAGAGAGGTAAGCCAATGTGCTAGAAATAATGAGCCAAAGTGGTAGAAAAGTATGTTCATTTCAGCCCACTCACATTAGCCTACATTTGCTTAGCAATATTTTTCAAAATAAATAATTTTGAAAATAAAGTAAAATAATGAAATACTTATTCCCAAATCCCCAATTAATCATTCTAAATAGCATTGGAG
Source organism: Pinus albicaulis (assembly GCA_034641835.2). Taxonomy (NCBI): domain Eukaryota; kingdom Viridiplantae; phylum Streptophyta; class Pinopsida; order Pinales; family Pinaceae; genus Pinus; species Pinus albicaulis. The sequence goes on from JAXQQM020083415.1 coordinate 608,193, forward strand.
AATGGGCTGACTTGTGAGGTTAATTTCATTTAATCCTCAATGTGTCAGGGTAAGACATGCATATTTTCCACATGTCTAAACATGCAATTGTTCTTTGAAGGTGGCTAGGAAACAACCTTAGCAAAATTTACTTCGGTCTGCATTTTCAGACGATGACATAAACAACGGAACTAGGATGTGCTTAAGCTAGTATTTTGATACTGCTTGTGGATGAAAAGAAAAAGTGGTTAGGAGGTATTTCTATTTCACCTCTTTAAAAAGGGTCTTGGATTAGGATAATCTTTCCCTCCGTATATGATCATACACCAGTGGCTCAACAACTTTCGTGATGCAGCAACAATTTAAGGTAAACATGGTTAATGTTTTCACCCTACCAAACTGAAGTTTATTTATGATTATCTTCTTAATACTTGTATAGGAAATATGAAAAGTTACTGAGTTGGGAGGTTTGAGTAATTATACCCTTAGTAACCCACAATTCACCTTCTAATTCTTCTCTCAGAAAATACCTATCTAGTAAAGCTTCAATTGATTTATGAAGTGGCGAACAAAATAGGTGTGCCTTCCTAAATAATAACCAAGAATACAGTGGGAAAAACACTTAATGATGAGAAAGACCCATGATTCCTCTTGGTCCCTTATTGGGTTAAGAAAGTGGAAAATTTTAGAAAGAGAAATGCCATTTGATGTGCTTTCAGACATCATTTTATCCACTAGTAGCAAAGCAAGCATAATTGTACCTATGAGCTTACTAGTTAGTTATATTCCAAGGCTTTACTCCCTGGGTGGGGGTATGGTCTAGGGAAGAGTCAGGCTTTCTTTATGACCGATTACGACTTCGTTACGGATCAATAGCTAAGTTGCAATCTTTTCAAGGTGGGCCAAGGAAGGCTAAAGGTCTTAGCGACAATACGATCGGTACCGCACTTCATTCTACGCTTTGAAAGGCCCTGTCAGCTCGTTGGGACATTGGGTAAGTTCGTTATATGCAAATGTTATTTGAAGAAGAAAGGTCTCCTATAATGAAATATTGGCCTCATAGTATTAGGCGAACATGTCATGATAGCAGCGTAGTAGGAGAATTTTTGTTACTCAGCGGAGGTCCCGTAGTAAACGTTTGGAATTATGTCATGTATAAACGGTTGAAGTGCATTGTTAACAACATATATGTAAATAACACCAAACTATTATGAAATTCTACAAGCAGTGGAATGACCCATGAGAATCTGGTTCAAAGCCAGGAAATATTGAGCTTAAAACCCTTTCCCATTAATGTATACGTGGATAAGGGAGCAGGACAACACAACCAAAGTCGGGGTTTCCCAATTAATACCACCCTAAAAGAACATAGTAAATAGGATATATCTAACAAAGCGTAAGTTGAAAGTCTTAAAGTTTGTAAATGATTTTGAAAGCCAAGGCATTTCGATTACAATAGTCACTATCCCGGTAAGGACTAATAACTTAAAAATACAGGATTCTAATGTTTACGAGACACATATAATAGACAACACCATTTTATTAGTGTGGCCTTCAACTGATTTCAGCACGGACAAGCGTTTCTCTATCTCAACAACACGCGTTTGGAAAACCAAGGCATTAACCCAACACCACGTAAGAGCTCTCGCGATATGTTTTGTTTGATTTGGTTTCTCATATTTTTAATCATTTACTGACTTCCCCTACTTTTCTTTACAACATGCATTTGAAAAAACAACGCATCGACCGAACGGCACTTGAGAGCTCTCTGTCTCAACATAAACACGCGTTTGGAAAGAAAAAAACGTATTGATTCAACATCTGTCCTCTTCGAACAACATGAAGCCGTCTGCACCTTTCTCTATTCTTTTTTTCCCAAACATTTCCATATTGACTGAACATTTCGTGTTTAATATAACAACATTACAGGTCTCTGTTACAACAGTTCTAACCTTTTATAAATGTAATGTTTAACGAGATATAATAGACAACACCGTATAAATGGAATTGATTTCAGCACGGATAAGCGTTTCTCTATCTCAACAACACGCGTTTGAAAACCAAGGCGTTAAACCAACACCACGTAAGAGCTCTCGCGATATGTTTTGTTTGATCATTGGTTTCTCATATTTTTAATCATGTGACTTCTACTTTTCTTCACAACACGCATTTGAAAAAACAAAGCATCGACCGAACGCCACTTGAGAGCTCTCTGTCTCAACATAAACACGCGTTTGGAAAGAAAAAACATATTGACTTAAGTTCTGTCTTCTTCGAACAACATGAACCGTCTCTCTATTAGAAACTCAATTGTTTGGCACCTTTCTCTATTCATATTTTCCCAAACATTTCCATATTGACTGAACATTTCGTGTTTAATATAACAGCATTACAGGTCTCTGTTACAATAGTTATAACTTTTTATAAATGTTACATGTCTCTGTTACAATAGTTATAACTTTTTATAAATGTTACAGCTCAAATGAAAAATGAAGCCGTCTCTCCATGTCTCTTTTAATATATATTGATTTTGATTTGGCTGAATGTGGAGGACTTATTTGGTTGTGAGTATCATTATTAATTGATTTTGATTTTTTTTTTTTATTTCCATCTATATTATATTATATTATATATATATATATATATATATATAAAATGTGGATTTTGATTTGATTTGAAATTCATATGATATTGTTTGTTTTTAAGGGTAAATTCAAAAAACATTGATTTTTATTTCAATAATGTAATTTTCCATTTTCTGTTTTTAAATAATATATAAAAAAATATGATTTTTTTTCATATATATAATTGGTTTGTTAATAGTAAATATGAAACATGTGCTTTTTTTAAAATGTGATTTGAATGTATGATCTTGTTTATTTTTAATGGTAAATTTAAAAGTTATTGATTTTTATTTAATTTTATTTTATTAATGTAATTTTTATTTTTTTTAAATACATAAAAAATATTAATTTTGTTGTGAAATTTCTAGTTATATTGTTATGGATAGTATATTTTAAAGGAGTTGTTTACTGAAGCAACAAAATAGTTTGGACTGTGTAAAAAAAATCAAAAAATCAGGTAATTGGAGTGTTTGAATAGTTTTTTTTATGGTGGAAATGGATTAAGAACCATAAAAAAACCAGGGGCACCCAAAATCGTGAAGTTTGACAACTATAACTCAGATTTTCAAAATTTTCTGTCAAAATTTTTCACGATGTTACCAAAATTTCTAAGTTATTTTGTGAGCTTTTTTTAAACTATCACATATTTTAAATCACTTTGATGCCATTATACGATTTTGTTTTTGGCTTTTAATAATTAATATGACCTGTATTTTTTTTGGTTTGGTTTGCAATTTATCATCTATCTAGATGACATATGAAGTTGATTTTGATTTGGTTTGAAATTTATCAACTATCTAGATGACATATGAAGTTCTTTATCTCAACAACATGCATTTGAAAAAACAACGCATGCATTGACACTATGCCACTCCTATGTAGATGAGACATGAAGTTGATTTTGATGGGTTTGAAATTTATCAACTATCTAGATGAAATATGAAATTTGATATATAATATTCATTAACACGGTGGCTATCTCTCTATCTCAATAACACGCGTTTGAAAAACCAACGCATTGACACTACGCCACTCCTGTGGGTCTCATTCATTTCCTTCTGCTGCCTTGCGGGCCACCATTTATAAATAGCCAAAGAGGTTGTGCCCAGAACGACAATTCTCCTCTCAGCTTTCCCCAATTCAAGTTGGAACATAATGGTGTTGTCTCGCTCATTTTATTTTCGACTTTCTTTGCTGCTCTTCATCATTTCCTCCTTTTCTCACTCATTTCATGATGATCGAAAATCTCTACTGGCGTTCAAGTCGCTCATCACAAGTGATCCTCATCAATTTATGGTTGTTTGGAGTTCTGTCGTACTGTTGTGCAACTGGACTGCGGTTACATGCATCCACCACCATCCATTTGACAGAGTGATCGCACTAAACCTCAGTGCCATGGATCTACAAGGCACCATTTCTCCTTCCCTCACAAATTTTTCATTTCTCCACTCCCTCGACCTTTCTCACAATGCGCTCCACGGTCATATCCCGGCTCAATTGGGACATCTCTTTCGTTTCAGAACTCTTTCGATGTGTTTCAATCACCAGGAAGGAAGTATTCAACTGGAGTTGGGTTCCCTTAAACAATTGCAGTTCCTTTCCTTAGGTGCAAACAACCTCACAGGTATTATTTGTGATATTTTGAGACACAAAGATCCAGATTTGCAAAAAAATGAACAAACTTGCAAGAGAACAAAGGAGTGAGCAAGAATGGAGAAAAGAATGAAATTAATTCACCAATATTAGTTTTTAGAATCAATACATAAAATCAACTGAGTTAAGCTTAGTTGTACATGCAATAACTATGGATAATTAAAGCTAACTGAAGCTAAGTGTGCTTTATGTTATGCTAACGTGCACATGCACCACATGCAGGAACTAGAGTTAACTAACTAATCACATCACATGTAATCACTCCAGTTAACTAGCTAAAAAAAAGTTCACGTCACATGCAAATTATTAGAGTTGAACTAAAGCTAATCTAGGTGCATGTACACCAACACCCCTCATTAAGCATAACTTAAGTGAGCATGATAAAAAATGAATGAGTCCCAACAACATGACCATTTTAGGTACCAATATACAATGCATAAAAAGGAGGAAAGAGGGAAAACCCAGTGGAAAGAAAACCCCCCCTAAAAATATAATGCAAAAGTAGAGAAAAAACAACTGCTAGGCAATCGTGTCCTTCATCTCGATACAATCTCAAAGGAATCGAAACTTCTACTGAGTGAAAGTCTTGGTGAAGATATCAACAGTCTGCTTGGAACTAGGACAATACTTAAGATTGATGATCCAGTCATGAATGAGTTATCTAATGAAGTGCATGTGGATCTCGATGTGTTTGGTCTGCCACCACTGCACTAGATCTCTGCAAAACTTTAGCATACTTTGATTATCACACTAGATGACAATTGGACGATGTACACTGATCCCAAGCTCAGATAGGAAATGTTATAGCCAAATGGCCTGAATAGTGGCATTGATTGATCCTTTATACTTGGCCTCTGCTGATGATAAAGCAATGGAAACCTGCTTCTTGCTTGACCAACAAATTTGGCCGAATCCCAGACTAAGTACATAACCAAAGTTGGACTTGCGATCAATGTTGTCACTAGCCCAATATGAATCTGTGAACCCAATGAAATTCAAATAACAACTGGCTGCATAATGATTCCCATAGGTGATTGCCCCCTGGACATATCGAAGGATGCGTTTTACAGCTTTCCAGTGTAACTCATGTGGCTCCTTCATGTATCTGGAAACTTCTCCTACAGCATATGAGAGATGAGGACGGGAGTAAGTGAGATAAAGAAGACTTCCCACAGGCTTATGGTACAATGTGAAATCAACCAATGGTGTGTCTTTGACATTCTCAAGCTTTATCCCTGATAAGGAAGGTGTGGTTGTTGGCTTGCAGTCACTCATGTGAAATTGTGCCAAAAGATCTCTAGCATACTTTGGTTGAGAAATGGTAATCCCAGAACCACTCTGATTAATCTCCAGTCCAATGAATAAATTTAGCAAGACCATATCTGTCATAGAAAATCGCTTATGAAATGTAGTTTTAATCTCAGTGATGACAGAAGTTGAACTACCTGTTATCATAAGATCATCTATGTAGAGTACTATGATCAACAAGGAGTCAATTTTCTTCAAAAAATAAACATTGGAATCAGATTTGCAGCATGCAAAATTTTGAGACAAATAAGAATCCATATTTGCATACCATGATCTAAGTGCCTCCTTGAGGACATAGAGATACTTCATTAGTTTGCATACCAGAGATGAATTGTGCATGTATCCTTGTGGCTACTCCATGTAGATTTTCTCCTCAAGATCACCATGAAGAGATTCATTCTTCACATCCATATGATGCATCTCCCATTATCTTGTTGCTGCAATGGAGAGATCTAGCCAAATGGAATCAATTTTTTCCACTAGAGAAAAAGTCTCATCATATTCAACACCATGTACCTGATGAAAACCTTTTGCTACCAACCGTGCCTTATATCGACTAACTTGGCCATTTGCTGCTTTCTTGGTTTGGTAAACCCACTTGCACCTCACAAGTTTATGATTGGAAGGTAGCGGAACCAAATCCCAATTCTCGTTCTCAATGAGAGAATTATATTCCTCATCCATTGTGGCTTCCCATTCATGATGCCCAGTTTCTTCTGCATAAGTCTATGGATCAGATGCATGCATCATATAAGAATCCATGGGCATGCATGGCTCCATAGCTAAGAGTGCTTGCGGATATTCCTCAAACTGAGGTATAGAGGCAGGATCATGAAGGAGATCACTCATGCTACGTCATTTTTGTGTTGAAGGTGGTCGAGAATCTTTAAAAATATGTGCAGAAGTATGATCTAGATGTTCAACCACTGGTGATCCAACACGTGTCACAGGCAAAGGCTCATCTTCATCAGAATTCTGATCTAAAGTTTCATCTGCATACTCATCAATGAGTGGTGAAGGAAACTTGGTAACAAGTTCATCTACTGGTGCATGCAAAATATCTTTGTCAAACTTTATACTCCTTTCAATAAAGAGATCTTCAATGTTGATATCAAGCAATATGTACCCTTTGACTTCATCAGAATATCCAACAAACATGTTGCTTTACTTTGAGGCTCTAAAGCCTTTTTCTTCTCTGTAGGAATGTGGGCCCATGCTCAAGATCCGAAAATGCGGAAATGACTGACTTCAGGTTGCATGCCAGGCCAAGCCTCAAAAGGTGTTTTTCTAGTAACAAATTTATGAGGAGATCTATTCTAGATGTATGAGGCACAATTGATAGCTTCAACCCAAAATTTTGACAAAAGGGATCTTGCATGCAACATGCAGTTGCCCGTCTGTTTCAAAGATCGATTCTTCCTTTCAGCCACCCCATTTTGTTGTGGAGTGTAACGAACTGTATGCCTCCTTCATGAAAAAGATTCTTAATATATTTGTTGACATATTCCGTCCCATTATCTTTGTAGAGTATCTTGATGTGTTTTCCAGACTGATATTCCACATGCGCTTTTAAAATCTTTAGATGTTGAAAAACTTTAGACTTGAGTTTCAAGAAGTAAACCCAAGTGAATCTTGTGTAATCATCTATAAATGAAAACACATATATTGCTTTGCTCATTGAAAACACTAGAAATGGACCCATGAGATCACTGTGTACAAGTTCCAAAGGTGAAGAGGCTCTCCATGCACGCCCCTTCTCAAACTTGTCTTGTGGATGCTTTCCAAGAGCACATCCATTACAAACACCATTTTAAAATTCAATTGTTGGCAATCCTTTGACCATCCCTTGCTTGCTAAGCTGCTGCATATATCTGAAATTAAAGTGCCAAATATCTCGTGCCAAATCCTACTTTCTTCATTTGCATGCGTAAGTATAAAAATAGAATCTGATTGAGGAACAAAATCAGAAAATTTATATAGACGAGATTGATCATTGACATTGCCAGATGCAATCTTCCAGTTGGTTTGCATGTCATAAATGCTCACAGAATCCGGGGTAAATTCCACTTTCCTTCTGCTACCCGTGTGTGTCATTTGATACACTGAGAGAAGATTCACATAAAGCCTTGGAATATGCAAGACATTCTCAAAACTTCCATCTTCGAATTGCACTCTTCCTTGTAAAGTTGCTGCAACTACAGAATTGTCACCCATTAGAATAGGAAGTCTGAAGTATGCATGTAGAGAAGAAAAGGATTCCTTTGAATAAGCCATATGATTTGAAGCTACTGAATTGATGATCCATTCTTGCGGTGTAAAATGAAGAGAAATCAAAATCTTTCCCATTACCTCTTGGTTCTGGTGCTTTTTCTCCATACTTATTCTTGGAATTCTTGGGAATGTGGTCTCCAAGATTGTGTTGTTGGAGTGTCTACGCCATAAGATCTATAGTATTCTTCATGCATGCAGATTTAGGGTGAAAACCATGGTGGCAATAATTTCACATTGATTTCCCTTTCATTCCTTTCCTTTCCTTTGAGCTGGATGATCCATCATGGGGTTTGAGATTTCCTCCCTTTCTTGGATCAGGATCCTTCTTCCTTTTTCCTTCCTGACGGTCTTTGGAATTTTCCTTTCCTTTTGCATGCACAGTAAGTGCACGCGCTTTGGAATTTTTAAGTGTGCCCATTTTGATGAGCTTATCTTGCTCATGCATCAAAGACTTAATAAAAGAATCCAGTGAGGGCATCTTCCAAGTTGGACCATTTTCCGATCATACTATGTGGAATGTAGAGACGAATACCGAAAACTTTGGACCAAGTTTTGATAAAATGGAAAGAATCAACTGACTTTCTTGCTTGGATTTGTCGATCCCACATCCTTTCAGCTAAAGCAACAAGGCTTTATACCTTGTGAATAAATCTTGAATGTTTTCAAAATTTCTCGAATCTAATGAGTTTAACTCATTTTCGAGAATGTGACCCTACATTTCATCCTTTTTTCCAAACAATCCTTCCAAATTTTTCCATACTTCATTTGGAGTTGAACATGATTCAACATCAAATAGAAGTTCTGGAGAGATAGATAAACCTAGGATGTCGAAGGCCTCATCCATGCGATTGAAACATCTTTTTTTCTCCATTTTCGATGTTGGTTCAACTTCTGTTTCCATGGTTACTCAAAATAAGCCTCTAATTCTGAGATGAAGTAGAATCTTTGGCTTCCATTAGAAGTAATTATATAGAGTAAGAATTGATGATTGTGGAAACTCCAATTTATACTCCATTCTTTGTTGTTGCTTCAATATTCTAAACCTACAAATAAAAATTTCTTGTGCACTGATTACAAATCCCAATGCTCTGATACCATGTGAGATTTTGAGACACAAAGATCTAGATTTTCAAAACAATGAACAAACTTGCAAGAGAACAAAGGAGTGAGCAAGAATGGAGAAAATAATGAAATTAATTCATCAATATTAGTTTTTGGGATCAATACATAAAAGCAACTGAGTTAAGATTAGTTGTACATGCAATAACTATGGATAGTTAAAGCTAACTAAAGCTAAGTGTGCTTTATGTTCTGCTAATATGCACATGCACCACATGCAAGCACTAGAGTTAACGAACTAGGCCAAGTGCACATCGCATGTAAGCACTCGAGTTAACTAGCTAAAAACAAGTGCACATCGCATGCAATATCTAGAGTTGAACTAAATCTAATCTAGGTGCATGTACACCAACACTATTCCCTCTTTCAAAGAAAACCTTTCAGAGTTGATTTTTTTAGCAACAGCAAGAAATAGTCTCAGTGATGCCATTCCACCACAGTTGGGTTTTCTCCCTAATCTTCAAACTCTGTACATATCTAGAAATGAATTGTCTGGCTCCATTCCCACTTCTTTCTCAAATATGTCTTCTTTGACTTATTTGGATATTTCCACAAACTCACTCGTATCATTCCACAAGGATTGGGTTTTCTCACCAATCTGAAAATAATTTCCTTGTATCAAAATGAATTTGTCGGCAACATTCCCTCTTCTTTGTCAAATATTTTTAATTGAATGGGCTAAATTTATGGAAAAATCAACTATCTGAAACATACCAGATTCCATTGGAAATTGTACCAAGCTCAAGATATTAGCTATTGGCGAGAACAAGTTGAGTGGAAGTGTGCCAATTGAGTTGGGTAACTTATCACTCCTTGAATGCCTAGACTTACAATCTAATGAACTTGATAGTGGAAGCACTATGGATATACCCTTTCTTGCATCTCTTACCAATTTTTCCCACCTATAATAATTAGACTTGAGTAACAATAAATTTAGTGGTGTTTTTCCCCTACTATAAGTTTATTTTCTACCAATTTGTCTTACTTGAGATTATCAAACAACACAATAGAAGGAAGCATCCCTCCACTTTGTAATATTCCCAATTAGTCAAGCTAATGAGAATATACAATTTTGTTTTAATTTTTCTATCTCATGAATAGAATTGTGAAGGAGGATCAATAAAACTCCTAAACAACAAAATAAAGCAATGCTCAATATGAACAAAGCTAAATCTGAGCTATTTTCATAAACACACTTAAGTGGGAAAGAAGTTGGATCAATTGACTGGGTCAACAAGACCAAATCAACAGCATTGTCTAGATGCAATGTATCTCCTAGAGGCACAACGCAGTTCATGTTGGAGGCCACTCATGTGAATGAAGCTAAATCATCAAGATGGTTTAGGGTTTGACAATATTTCCACATTATAAAAGGAAGAGGAGGACACCAAGAAGGGGGTTGATGATTTTATATTTCTGAAGGTATTATTTGTTTAGACATCCCTCATTCTCTGGTTGTTTAGCTGAGAATAGTGTTGTTTAGCACTAGGGTGTTCCCAGTCGGAAATACCACCTCTTCCATCAAGAAGCTCTTGGAGGAGTCTTGTTACATCTTGTCCACTATCAAGCATTTGGCCAAGATTCATCTTCCAAATAAAACACAAATCATGTTGAGGATTTGGTTGTATTTTTAAGCTACAGCAAGTGGAGGCTAGATCTACTCAGATCTAGGCCAATCTAGAGGCCCTTTTCAGTGAGAGAGTCTTCTATCCCATTAGCAAGAGGATTATGGATCCTTGGAGTTGAAATTTCAGATCTTGGTATCAGGCCACACTAGTACTGGAGCCTACAACGTAGTTTCCCTTCCATAACTACGTTATTTGCAAGACTATCATTGCAGGGTGTTTTGGCAACATTTTGGAAGAGAGATCTCTGGTGTTGAGGAGTCTTCCTTACACTGTGGTGATCCATGGATTGGCCATCCAATCCATGTTTGTTTCAGATCTGATCTATTACCTTTGTAGTTACTGCAGAAATATCTGAATAATTTTGCAGATCTGTAACTTAGATCTTAGATCTACTCTCTGTGTTGCATGATTTGCTCAAGACCCCAAGGGGTATGTATTAAGGAGCTCTTCTTGTATACAAATCTGAATTAGATCCATGTTTTTGTATATAGATATGCTCTAGATCTGAAGTGTAATATACATTAGTTGCAGTCCAATAAAATAACATTGTCAAGCTTTGCAGTCTCAATATGTTGTTGCAACACCTCAATCTTGAGGGTTTCTTCATGTAAATCTTCTATTTTTCTCTTGAACACTGCACGGGCCACATTATAGATATGTTTTACTAATGTACATGTAATTATAAAGCCTCCATATTGATCTTCTACTTTAACTCAGTGGAACTTCATTATTTCTGAAGCAGTATTGTTGTGCATGACTGCAGCCCCATTCTTTGGGTGTTTTTCAGCCATACTAGGTGGTGGGAGGTATGTTTACCTCACCTAGTTTGATTTTTTTTTCTCTCCTTTTGGATTTAGATACTAGATCCATTGATATAAGGGATCTAGGAGTTGCAAACTCATTTTAGTGTAGAAATTTGTGAAGATTGCGTTATTCCAGTAGCCATTTTTGTGCATTCCCATTTGGGAATATTACAGTGGTATCGGAGCATCCTTCTTGGCACAACCTGTGATTTTTTTGAAGAGCCAAAATGTCTTCAGAAGAAGAAGAACCTCACACTGATAGAGAGAAGAGGTACCAAATAAGAAGACAAAAGAAATATTACATAGAAGACAAAGAGAAGAAGGGTGAAACCCCATTATCTGGAAGGATTAAAAGAGAAGAGTTCTCTAACACTCTTTCTCAAGCTATGCATGAGCTGAAGGAAGAAATCCGGGGAATGAGGAGGGAAAGACATGTAGTTCCCTCAAGAATATTTTCACATCAAGGAAGCCCCAGTACTTCTTATTATGTGTGTGATCATTCAGCCACACAACCTGATCTACAACATTGTAACATGCCTACTTTCTTGTCTAATGAAGAAGGAGAAGAAGGAAAACCAAAGGAGGAAACTCTTGGTGAATATCTCTAAGAGTATGAATCTTAGTCAAAGAGATTCAAAGAGCATCTCAGTTTCCCAAATTTCTATCAGCTTAAAGAAGAAAGGAGATCCTATAGCTATAGTAGAAGAAGAGGGTGCATGCAGCCCACTTTGGGTAGATTTTCTCTACCTACTTTCGATGGATCACCCAAGAGCTCAGCCCAATATTGGGTAGGGAAGCTTGACACATATTTCCAGCTGCATCAAGTCTCAGAATAAGAATCCATGAAGGTAGCAGCATTGCATCTTCAAGGTAAGGCTTATGCCTGGTGGCTATTTGAGTCATTCTCCTTGAAAAATGTCAACATTTCTTCTTATGCAAGGTTTACTAGGAGGCTAGTGAAAATATTTGATGTACACTTTGAAACTTCTTTGAGGGAGCAAATCAAACCAAAGAAGTCTGAATCTTTGCATGATTTGGAGAAATCCATAAAGCCATTTCCATTTTGGAATATTGTTGAAAGGATTAAAGAAGGGTTAAAGATCTGCAATATGATTTTCCAAGGGAAAAAGCCTCACTTCAACTAGAACATTATCCTCAAGAGGAAGACATGAGCGGTCCTTTTTCAAGAAGGGATCAAGAGAAAGGATCACATATTTACGGGGCATACTCCATTGATGAGAAGGAGGAAGGAGATGAAGCAATGGCTTCCGTTAGAGGGGATCTTGCATCTTTGCAAGGAGTTCCAAAGGATCTTACATATGGAGGACATGAGCAGCAGGTTTTTATGCTAGTAGACAATAAGACAAGACAAAGGAGGGGTCACAACGCTGTTATAGAAAGAGATGATCCACTAATGCATGAAGAAGAGAAAGGAGAAAATGTTCCAATCGAAAGCACTGTTGCATCCTTAGGAGTGATACCACCTAGGACTTCCACACAAAAATCAGATGTGAACTTGCGTTGTGGAAGTAAGGGGATGTTGATCCCATTTGATAAGCATGGGAGAATGAACCATGAGGCATCATTGTCTTGTGGAAAACCTCTTGAGAGACCACCTGATTCAGATTTGGTGAAAGGTGTCCCACATCTTGATGCTCCATTCATGATTCCAAGAAGGATTAGAGCATTAGAAGGTAGGGCTACAGCGCTGGGAGGAGAATAATGGAAGGATTAGCCTTCCAACACGCACCTTTGGCATGGGGGATGCCAAGGAGAAGATCAGCAATATGACAGACATTTCTGTTGATGCATCATATGTGCTGTCACTGTTGAGAAGTCTAGATCTGTATTGGAAATCCCAACTTCTAGTGGATTATTCCAAAGATCCACACACTTTTATGATACTTAATTACTAGTTGCATGAAGAGGGCTATTTAGTCCAAGAAGAGGTAATCTATCATCATGGTAGGATCTTCTTGACTAGAGCTTCTAAGCTCAAGCATAAGCTACTACAAAGAGCTTACAAAGAGTTCTGTTTCAGCCATATGTACTCCATGAGGATCTACAACCTCATCATGAGAAGCTTTGATTGGGGAGGCTTCAAAGAAGAATTGTATCAACATTTTCAAGAATGCATGAGGTATGTGGAGTTGGCGCAACAACATGACTCTACAAAGGGGTTATTTCATCCATCTCGTCCTTCTTTTGAAAGAGGAGGGAGATCCATGCACAACTCCATGTGTATGAAAGGTATTTATGGTGAGGAACATGATCATGTAAGTCAAGTTTTATTTTCTTATTATACATATTCTTTCACCATGTTTATGCAGGCCATGGCTCCAAGGAGGAGTGATATACCATGTAAATATGAAGGCCAACATTGGGCCACCCAAATTTCTAAATTTGGCCACTCCCTTGATGAGAAAAGGGAGATTCTCTATCATGATGGGTGCTTCCCTAAGGCACCAAACTTATCTCACACTTTCATACATAGTGAGATAACATGGGCAGCAAGTAAGTGGTGGGAAGACCACTTACCACATCTCGATCTGATGTAGGCAGGAGATGCCCTGCATTGGTATTATATGTTGGACTATGACCCACCTCCTCTTGTTCAAATTTTTGTTTATGTAATTGTAATTTTTCTTCCATACATGGATGATGTGCTTGTCTTATTTTGGGATTTGTATGGAGGGAGAATAGGAGGCATGTGTGTACCACATGGGATGGAGGCTCTCTATGTATACTTTGCTACATATTTCTAGGAGAGCAAGGGTTCAGCCATGTTTTTTTCAGTGGAATTCTTGACTCTTTGTGGGATGGATTACGTACATCTCATAATGACTTTGGGGGAACAACTCATGGAAAGTTGGATTGGTGATAACTTAGCTTATGCAGAGAGCTAGAACCTTGATGGTGTCACCAATGGGGAAGAAGAAGTGTTGCAGCACTCACCCTATCAGTTGCTTGAGGAAAAGCAACATTTTGGAGGGCAAGACTGTAATATTCTCAATTAATCAATCTAATGGGAATATACAATTTTTTTTTACTTTTTCTGTCTCATGAATAAAATTGTGAAGGAGGATAAATAAAACTCCTAAACAACAAAATAAATCAATGCTCAATATGAAAAAAGCTAAATCTGACCTATTTTCATAAACACACTTAAGTGGGAAAAAGGCTGGATCAATTGACTGTGTCAACACGATCAAATCAACAACATTGTCTAGATGCAATGTATCTCATAGAGGCACAACGCAGTTCATGTTGGAGGCCACTCATGTGAATGAAGCTAAATCATCAAGATGGCTTAGGGTTTGACAAGATTTACACATTATAAAAGGAAGAGGAGGACACCAAGAAGGGGGTTGATGATTTGATATTTCTGAAGGTATTTTCTATTTAGACATCCCTCATTCACTGGTTGTTTATCTGAGAATAGTGTTGTTTAGCACTAAGGTGTTCCTGGTCAGGAATCCCACCACTTCCATATAGAAGCTCTTGGAGGAGTCTTGTTACATCTTGTCCACTAGTAGGTAGTTGGCCAAGCTTCATCTTCCAACTACAACATAGATCTTGTTGAGGATTTGGTTGTCTTTGTAAGCTGCAGCAAGTGGAGGCTATATCTACTCAGATCTAGGCCAATCTAGAGGCCTTTTTCAGTGGGAGAGTATTCTATCCCATTGGCAAGAGGATTCTGGATCCTTGGAGCTAAAATTTCAGATCTTGGCATCAGGCCACACTAGTACTGGAGCCTGCATCGCAGTTTATTTTCCATAACTGTGTTATTTGCAAGTCTACCGTTGCAAAATGTTTTGGCAACATTTTGGAAGAGAGATCTCTAGTGTTGAGGAGTCTTCCTTACACTGTGGTGATCCATGGATTGGCCATCCAATCCATATTTGTTTCAGATCTGATCTACTACCTTTGTACTTACCGCACCACTCGATCGGAATAATTCTCGCGGGACCAGAATCTCTAGATCCAGATCTTACCGTGTTGCATGATTGCCTCAAACCCCAAGGGGGATGCATTAAGGAGTTTTTTCTGTATACAACATCTGAATTAGATCCATATTTTTGTATATAGATCTTCTAGATCCGAAGTGTAATATACATCTATTGCAACCCAATAAAAATAACGTTGTCAAGTTTTGCGCCTCAATATGTTGTTGCAGCACCTCAATCTTGAGGGTTTGTTCATGTAAATCTTCTATTTTTCTCTTGAACACTTCATGGGCCACATTATAGATCTATTTTACAGATGTACATATAATTATAAAGCCTCCATATTGATCTTCTGCTTTAACTCAGTGGAACTGCATTATTTCTGAAGCAATATTGTTGTGCATGACTGCAGCCCCATTCTTTGGGTGTTTTTCAGCCATACTAGGTGGTGGGAGGTATGTTTGCGTCACCTAGTTTGATTTGTTTTTGATCTCCTTTTGGATTTAGATACTAGATCCATTGATCTAAGGGATCCAGGAGTTGCAAACTCATTTCAGGGCACCAATTTGTGAAGAGTGTGTTATTCCAATAGGCATTGCTGTGCATTCCCATTTGGGAATATTACACACTTATTGGAAATCTTAACAGCCTAATCTATCTAAAATTAAATAAAAATATTTTAAATGGAGCTATACCACCATTAGGTAACCTTGAAAATATACAAATGATGGATTTAGGAAATTGTAGATTAGAAGGAAACATCCCTAATGATATCAAACTATTAAAGCATCTTGGTCTCCTAGATATTAGTAGAAACATGTTTTCTAGAAAAATTCATGATTCCTTATACTATCTTAAACAAATTTAGACCCTTTCTCTTCATCACAACTACTTGTCAGATAAAATATCTTCTAGTTTAGGGGATTGAAAAAATTTGGGATTGCTTGACTTGTCTCACAATAGAGTCAATGGAAATATACCACCATAAATCACTATTCTTCCTTACTTGTGTTTTTATATGAATCTGTCACAAAATTTGTTGGATGGCCCCATACCTCTAGAGATAGAGAAACTTAGAAATGCTTTAGCTATATACATTTCTACAAATCTAATGAGTGGTGTAATTCCATCAACACTTGTAGGTTGCACTGCACTCAAGTCATTGAATCTATCTAACAATTCATTCGAAGGTTCCATTCCAAATTCACTTGGATCTCTACAAAATCTCAAGATGTTGGATCTCTCTTCGAAATCCTTGTCTGAGACAATACCAATTACTCTCAACAAGTTGAAAGAGATTCACTATTTGAATTTATCTTTCAATAATCTCAAAGGAGAAATACCGAAAGGAGAATTTTCTACAAATCAAACCATTATCATATCCTTAATTGGAAATCCAGGTTTTTGTGGCCCACAAGTATTTTCCTTACCAGCATATCCAGGACCAAGAAGCCATTTTGATGTTCTAAGAAAATTTATATTGCCAATTTTTTGTGTGATTGGTTTTATTTTATGTTGTTTTCTTTTGAAATTCTGCTCAAGTGGGAATTTGCATGTACAAAACATTTATTTCCCAGAAGTTATTTCTTATAAATTAGAGCATCAAAGGATATCATATCAAGATCTTTCCAAAGCAACTAATGGATTCATTGAAGCCAAATTGTTGGGGAAGAGTAGTTTTGGATCAGTGTACAAATGAATCTTGAGTGATGACATGCTTGTCACTGTAAAAAATTTCAATTTGCAAAATGCCCAGGTTGAGAAGAGTTTTCAAAGAGAGTGTAAAATCTTGAAAAATTTTCGACATCGAAATCTTGTGAGAATTATAATCTCATGGGCCAATCTACAATTCAAAGGTTTAGTGTTTGAGCTTATGGGCAATGGAATATTTGAGAAACAAAATTGGTCCATAGGTTTTGAGGGGCACATAATGAATCTGCCAGCGAACTCAAAAATTGCTAATTTTGAGTCTAGCGCAGCTACATTGTTTAGGAATAAAGTTCTCAGATTTTGGCAGCTCGGTGTTAATAATCATGAAGAGCAACAATTCATGTCAATAGATCCGCACTTCTTCAAGGAGAGAGATGGAAGGATATTATAGGATATGCATGACTCGATTTATCTTTCTGCACCATTGAATTTTGAACCTTCTTAAACTAGTGTGTCATCACAATTCAATGGACTTAGATGAGTTGGTTCCTGTTTATGTTGCGCCTCATGGTGTGTTCATTACCAATCTTATCCAAGCCTTAAGTTTTCATAATCAGTGGACATCTATAAACTTTGGACCTAAATGACCTAATCAGTGAAATTTGGATAAAGTAGTGGAAACCGTCATTTTATTTCCTGAAAGCTGGAATATGTAATTCCTACTTGTCTGTGGTTGTAACTCTCTATATAAGGAGTTTGTTCCTACATTATAGGAGGTAGCTAGAACTGTATTTATTCCTAGTTTAGTGTGTGGTTGAGAGAATCTCTCAACCACATTATTGTGCATCCAAGATAGATTTCCTATCTTGAGACTATCTCATGTATAAATGTGTGTAATCTCTTTGATTAATTAAGTGAGTTTGCAGATTGAAGTTTTATCTTGGTATCGGAGCCTGTAAGGGCCTTTGGCCCCTCCTGGGCATAGAAAAATAAATGAATGTATTTGTATAGTTTTATTAAAAAAAAAAATTTCCATCTAGCCTCTCGCAGTGAAGGTTGAGCCTGAATCTGATTGGATCTGCGTGGAGAGCTAAGCCTTCCTTCGTGCAACATTTTTAACTAATATTATTTGGTTACTTGTTGTGTTTCAGAGGAGGTCAAACCTCAGAGAAGTGATTTGCTACATTTCGGAGGAGGTCAAGCCTCAGAACATTGATTTTTTGTGTGGAGCATTGACTGATTATTGTCTGTGTTACAACGTCGTGAATGAGCTTGACAGGCAACATTATTCTGCCACTTATTTCATTCCAGATGCAATTCTACGGTGGAGGCGGCATACAGATATATACGTTGGAGGATCTGCTGCGAAGGGCAGTGTTGGGATCACCTATAGAGCTGTCAATCAACTATGTTGTCGGAGTGCACTGTTGTGCGGATATGAAGGGGTTCCAAGAGGTACGATGCCTTGCATGCCACTATTCGACGAGTGACTCACACAGCCTACGTGGAGGAACGCAAAGATGCGCTGCATGCCAAATTGTTGAACGCTACTGAGAGGAGACTGTGAGTCTGAGAGGAGGCCGGTGCTGGGCTTCCTGAGAGGGAGTGACGAACCAAATCCAAGCCTTCATGGCCTCATCAAAGCCTACGACCAAGGCCCAGGTCTCTCTGGTGAGAAATTTTTCCAGCAGCGCTTGCTGGGCCAAGATATGCACCATCCCAATAGATACATCTAAGGTGAGGTTGCAATTGCAAGGAAAGAAAATAGCGGGTGAAGCACCAAAGTACAAAACTATGTTTGGTACGTTTTCTACCATCTCCAGAGAAGAAGGGGTTGCTTCTCTTTGGAGGGGCATAATCCCTGGTCTACATCGATAATGTCTATTTGGAAGACTTCATATCGGACTTTATGAGTCGGTTAAAAATCTCGATGTTGGAAAAGATTTTGTGGGGGATGTTCCCTTATATATGAAAATTCTTGCCTCTCTCACGACATGAGCTATGGAAATTACGGTGGCTAGCCCCACTGATCTTGTGAAAGTACGACTACAGTCAGAAGGGAAGTTGCCACCTAGAGTACCAAGATGTTATTCGGGAGCAATGAATGCATATGCCACAATTGTTAGACAAGAAGGGGTGAGTGCTCTGTGGACATGACATGGCCCAAATGTGGCATGCAGTGCTATTGTTAATGCTGCTGAGCTGGCCAGTTATGATCAAGTGAAACATAGTCTATTAAAACTACCAGGATTTTCTAATAATGTTTTTACACATTTTCTCTCGGGACTTGGTGCTAGATTTTTTGCAGTTTGTGTTGGCTCCCCAGTGGATGTTGTAAAATCAAGAATGATGGGTCTTTGTTCTCCCTGTTTTTTTTTTCAAGAGATTACGGGTTTTTTATTCTTGCTTTTCAAGAAACTATGTGTAATGCCCAAGTCTCCACGGGCATATTAAAAAAAAATCCATATTTTTCTCCAGAGTTGCTTGTGAATTTTGTGTCGAGTTGCAGTGGAAGAGGATCGAATTTCTAATGATGTGGACCAATTTTTTGATTTGGAGTCTGGAGGTAGTATAATGTAATGTTCCTAATTTTTTCCTTCAATAAATTGGAACATCAAATTTTGATAATTTCACTTATAAGTTAAATAATTGGGTGAGGAGGCCCATTCATAATAAGAACATGGATAAAATCCCTCTAGTATGAAAGGGGATCAGCCTTGGAACTAGATTTCACACCCTCATGTGTGAAAGGGGACATTTTACAAAGTGGCTTGGTTAAGTTTGACCAAGTCAAACAGCGTTGTGTATGAGGTGGAAAGCACTACATGGGGCAGCGCACAGATAGAGGAGGGAATATTCCTTTATGGGGGAAACTCTAATGGATGGTGCCCATGGAGAGAGAGCCTTCACTTGCTATATATGGAGAGGAGGAGAGCGATTGATATTCGTGCTTGTATTATTCATTTCATGTCTATTCAGACATTGTGCATTCTCTGATGTTTAGCAAGAATTGACGGGGAATTATTGTTTAGTATTTCTTCACCTTCTTGAGAGGCCTCTTGAGGGTTGTTCTTCATTCTTCACATCTCTTGGCTCAAGGCCAAAGCATCCTCCTCCAGGACAACATTATTGCTGCAGCAGCATAATACTGTGTTGTAGGGTGTTGTTGTGGAGACTTCACAACACCTCTTCCATCTCTTATTTTTTAGAGAAAGAGTCTTTCTTTTCTTTGGGAGATCAGATTGGAAGCATTGGAGCTTATTTGCAGATCTTGGCACTTGTCCAATTCAATCTATTCCACCTACAGTGCAATTACCCTCTTGGACTGCATTATTTTCATAGAGCACTTGCAGTGAGGGCTTGTAGTGTTGATTGGAGGGTGAGATCTCAAGTGTGAGGATCAGCCTTCCACTTTGGAGATCCATTGAAGAAGGTCTACTTCAGATTGCTCATCATCTTTAGCCTTCTCTATTGAGTTCCAAATTTGAGTTGCTGTAGCTACCCAGCAACTCCGACATTTTTTCCATTTTGTATATTTCAGCCAATCCCTTGGAGGATTGATGTTTTATTGCTTCTAAGGGTTAGAGATTGGCTCCCATAATTTATTTGAGCTATATCATTGCTATATCCATGTATTGACATTGTATTGCAGCATTAACCCATAATATATTGCGCTGTCATAGCCAAGGGTTTCATATATGCAGCTATGTTTCTTCATTTCCATGTACATGTATTGTTGAGGCTTGCATTGCCTTTCTTGAGAGGTTTTTTCCTCAAGAACTTGTACTCTCTTTGCTGCTATAACATTATTCATTGGCTATCTACATCTTCTTGTCTCACAACTCATAAAATCACATTGTCTTTCCATTTCACATGCTTACATTTGTTGCAATCCCTCACCGGGCATTTTTCTAAGGATATCTAGTAGTGGGAGATCTGTTTAACCACTCTGGAAGGATTTCTTTGGTCCCAAATCTTGGATTTCAGTCTTAGATGTATTGATCTAAGGGATCTAGGTCTTGGTATCAAATCTTGCTGCCTCCATTTCTGGAAAATGTGTTTTCCAGCCATGGATTGCTAGCTGTTCCAATTTGCGAATATTACAGTGGTATCGGAGCAAATTTATTGGCTCAGCCTATGAGTCTAAGCCCAAGAAGATCAAAATTTTGAAGAAGATGAGTTTATTCTCATCTATTTTCAAATCCAGAGGATACCTCTCCAAGGAGGTCAAGAATATTGAAGAAGAAGAAGAGGAAGGGCCATGCACTTCCTATTCTCATCAAGAGGAAGACATTGAGCATGGAAGACACTTGGATCATCAGATTCTGAATGATTACCTTGTTGAGTATAGATCTCAACCTAGAGGCTTCAAGAAGACTCTATATTTTCCTCATTTCATCCAGTTAAAGGAAGAGAAGAGACCATGTAGCAGAAAATAAATCAAAGGCAATATATTTCTGTTGTCTACCTTTGATGGGTCATCTAATGCAAGAACTTGGGTCAAAGAGTTGGTGGCATTTTTCTTTCTACATCCTGTAGTAGAGAAATAAGTTGTTGAAATATCAGCGTTGCACTTGGAGGGTGAAGCCTATGATTAGTGGAGTAGCCACTTGAGCCATGCAAGGGAGCAAAATTTTGCAAATTTCATCCAAGGGTTGGTCAAAACCTTTGATGGTGAAAGAGCAAAGGAAGGGGTGACCACACCACCACTTGAGGAACCTTGTGATAATGTTGTCACACTCATGGAGGAGCAGCCACATGCATCAATAGTTGGAGCAACCAACACCTTGGAGGAGGTAACTCTTGTAGCCCTACAAGAAGTTCCAAAAGCACATCAAGGTATGAAAAGATTTCCGCAATATCTTGTTGCAACAAATTCTTTTGATCAATGTGGAGATTTACTTTGGCATGACCAAGGGTAAAATCCCATTGCTACCATAGAGCAACTTGGTTGCACTGCACTGTGCAACATGAAAAATTTCGAGGAGGAAACAAACCATCATCTTCATGAGCCTTTGTTGGATTTCATATCACATTGGAGGTTGGAGTTTGAAGCCTTGAAGGTTTATAGTAGACATCTTGTAGTGAGAAACCCTTTCTCCATTCAAGATGACACTTTCTCAATGAGCTCCTCTCAGCTCAAAGAGGAACTTCTACTTTCATATTCAAGACCTCATTGGTTTTGGAAGACTATTGATGAGAGGGAGGTCTCAAGGAGAGATCTCATTAAAGGTGCACTTCAACACACCATGGAGTGCAATGATTTTCTTCCTTTCTCACAAGAGCAAATAGAAGATGGAGGACATCTTAGGATGGATAGAATCTCTCATGCTTGTGTTGGAAATCCCTTGAGCCATACACATCATGATGGGAGGTTTTTTCCTACCACCTATTTGGGTCTTGATAGGGTCTCATTGATTCTTGAGAAGATTGCATTTCAAAATCCCATGAAGTGCAAAGATGGGAGTTTGATTTTGGAGGATGGTAGCCCTCATGGGAGGAGTACCAAGATGAAGAGAATAAGGAAGCATCCACAAGGGGTTGAGTGGATGTGGTTGATGAGCAAGGAGCTGGGAGGCTACTTTCAAATTTATGATACCAGGCAGCAAGAGGCTTGGCTGCACTGGTTACTCTTGAAAGAGTTTGGCCATCACTTGGCAAACACTCTTCCTAAGAGTAGGAGGATGCATAATTGCATTATTGAGTAGCATAGAGTATGGATGCATGGTGTTGATGTGATACTCATATCATTCATTGTGTCTTCATTACATGAGTTGTATGATGGAAGTATGGGGAGGAAGCAAAATGCTTTGTTGCTTTGCTTGTTTTTGGGAGAGCAAGAGCAGATTTGCTCTCACACTTTGCATGATGTTGCAGGAGGAGGAGATGGCATTATCTCCTTGGTATTTGATGATGATTTGGAAGAACTTCCATCTTGGGAAGTATTCCATACTTGTTGCAGCATTACTAGAGGAGTCTTTGACAAGGAGCATGTCAAAGAACAGAGCTTTGTATTGACAGGAGCTTATTTTCATGAGCTCACAGTGCTGTCACTTTGGAGCAGATATTTATGGAGGGAGTGTCCCTAGGATCACTTCACATTGTATGCACTTGGTGAACAAGGGAGGGATGATGATGATAGAGTAGTGGATAGAGGCATATATCACTATGAAATATTCTTCTTGACTTGGATTTCCAAGCATGAGGAGGATTTTTTCTCGCAGCACATGGTTCATTCTTCTTCATAGCATGCCACAACACTATGGAGGAATCATTTATAGATCCATGTATCATCTTACTTCTGGCATGTGGTGAGAAGTTTGTTTTTACATTCATAGACTTGCACACTCTTACCATTCTTATGCAGTGCATTGCTTCACAAAAGGGCAAGCTTACCACATTGCTCCATGATCTTTATTGGGCCAATCTATATGATGGAGGTAGCCATATCTTATATGGCCTTGGGAAAATGTTTTATCATCACTTTTATGTTCATATTATGCACTCTAACATGTATCATATGAAGACATGCATGATTAACCATGTAAAAAGAAACATTTTGCCTTGTACTTTCCTCAAGAAGCAGCTTGTAAAACTGCGTTGTCACTATTGGGAAAGCTGTTGGTACCTTCTTGCCTCACTTGAAACCTTCAGCATTTTCCTCATTTTATTACTGATCATGCCTTCATTTGCTGACATGGATCAGATTTTTATAGGAAGCATGATTATGAGAGAGGCACATGAGTTGGATGTGTCCTTGAGTGGGAAGAATTCTCACATTTTCAGCACTACATGTTCTAATGGGAACATGGGAGGAGATATGGCCACCACTACTACATATGTGTTCTCTTTTGAGGTGGACCATGAACTTGATAGTCATCCATTTTACAAACATGGAAAAGTTTTTGGTCTTGTATTGTTGTTATGTTCAACCATTTACTATTCCTTAGTAGATGTGATGGATTTTGTATGTCACTTGCCATGTTCCTTTATGAGATTGCAGTGGATGAAATTGCGTTGTATCCTTGAGAGATATTGTTTGTATCATGCATCATCATGTAAAACTTGCAACAAAATTCTCCTTGTGATAATCTATGATGATCTTGTCCTATCCATCATGGATGGATTGTTTTGGGCCAACATGTTCTTCATTATTGGAGGAGAACTCTTTGGAGGATTTTTCTTCACTTTGCCATTTGAGGGCAATAATTTTGCAGCCCAGGATCAACACACACTCTACACTTATCATACGTGGAGAAAAGGACAGCATGAGGTGAGCTATGAAGCTTTCCAAATTCAGATTTTCAGCCCACCTTCATTTCTGGAGCTTGAGGTGGAAGGAGATTTTCAAGAGTTACCTTATTGGGAGGTGACTCATTTTGTTTGGATGATTGCTTGGGGATGGAGAATCCACATGGAGAAGATGTTCCTCATCAAATTTATAACTCCATGCCTTGAGTGGAGACTTTCCAGTTCTATCCTTGCAGTTGCCTGAGGACAAGCAACATTTGGGAGGGGAGGACTATAATGTTCCTAATTTTTGCCTTCAATAAATTGGAACATTAAATTTTGATAATTTCACTTATAAGTTAAATAATTGGGTGAGGAGGCCCATTCATAATAAGAACATGGATAAATCCCTCTAGTATGAAAGGGGATCAGCCTTGGAACTAGATTTCACACCCTCATGTGTGAAAGGGGACATTTTGCAAAGTGACTTGGTTAAGTTTGACCAAGTCAAACAGCGTTGTGTATGAGGTGGAAAGCACTACATGGAGCAGCACAGAGATAGAGGAGGGAATATTCCTTTATGGAGGAAACCCTAATGGATGGGGCCCATGGAGAGAGAGCCATCACTTTCTATATATGGAGAGGAGGAGAGCCATTGATATTCATGCTTGTATTATTCATTTCATGTCTATTCAAACATTCTGCATTCTTTGCTGTTTAGCAAGAATTTCTGGGGAATTCATGTTTAGGATTTCTTCACCTTCTTGAGAGGCCTCTTGAGGGTTGGTTCTTCATTCTTCACATCTCTTGGCTCAAGGCCAAAGCATCCTCCTCCAGGACAATGTTATTTGCCGTGTTAAGATAATACCGTGCTGTGGTGTTGCAAGTGGACACTTCACAACACCTCTTTCCCACCTCTTGTTTTTCGCAGAAACATTATTTCCTTATTTTGGGAGATCGATTGGAAGAACCCTTGGAGCATATTGCGTATCTTGGCACTTGGAAAATTCAGTATATTCCACCTCCAATGCAGTTACCCTCTTGGAATGCGTTATTTTCATAGAGCACTTGTAGTGAGGGCTTACAGTGTTGATTGGAGGGTGAGATCTCAAGTGTGAGGATCAGCCTTCCACTTTGGAGATCCATTGGAGAAGGTATACTTCAGATTTCTCATCATCTTTAGCCTTCTGTATTGAGTTCCAGATTTGAGTTGCTGCAGCTACCCAACAACTCTGACATTTTTGCCATTTTGTATATTTCAGCCAATCCCTTGGAGGATTGATGTTTTATTGCTTCTAACGGTTAGAGCTTTGCTCCCCTAATGTACTTGAGCTATATCATTGCTATATCCATGTATTGACATTGTATTGCAGCAGTAACCCATAATAAACTACGTTGTCATAGCCAAGGGTTTCATATATGCAGTTGTGTTTCTTCATTTCCATGTACATGTATTGTTGAGGCTTGCATTGCCTTTCTTGAGAGGTTGTTTCCTCAAGAATTTGTACTCTCTTTGCTGCTATAACATTATTCATTGGCTATCTACATCTTCTTGTCTCACAACTCATAAAATAACATTGTCTTTCCATTTCATGTGCTTACATTTGTTGCAGTCCCTCAACGGGCATTTTTCTAAGGATATCTAGTAGTGGGAGATCTGTTTAACCACTCTAGAAGGATTTATTTGGTCCCAACTCTTGGATTTAAGTCTTATATGTATTGATATAAGGGATCCAGGTCTTGGTATCAAATCCTGCTGCCTCCATTTCTGGAAAATGTGTTTTCCAGCCATGGATTGCTAGATGTTCCAATTTGGGAACATTATAGTCCGTAGATCCAACCACTACACCAAAAGCTCAAACTATTGGTGAGGGCGGCATCCTAGGGTGTTAAGGGTGGGCCTAACCCCACTAGAGCATTTGAGGGTGGGGGCCCTTGCGCAACAACCCTCATTACACAAACCCGGACATGTGGTTGTGGGCCCTACCCGCACACGGGATATTACAACCCACCATGCTCCGCGAGTCTTGACCTCGAGACGTTGGCTTTGATACCACATAGATCCAACCAATACACCAAATTCTTGAACTTTTTGTGAGGGAAGCATCCCAGGGTGTTAAGGGTGGGCCTAACCCCACCGGAGCATTTGACCGGGGGGGGGGCCCTTGCGCAACATCCCTCATTACACAAACCCAGACATGTGGCTACAGGCCCTACCCACACACGGGATATTACATATAAGATCTGAGCACTCGGTTTTTTTTGTATGGCGAGAAGGTAGTATGTATATTTATTTGACTACTTGGTTGTTGTATAGCGAGAAGGTGGACGAGGCCACTGAGAAGGGCCGAGTCCTGAAATGTTGTTTTTTGTTTTGGTTTCAATTCGTCTTAATTTCTCGTTGGAACCAATCGGTGGTGGCTTCACCCACATGCTCAAGTTAAACAATGCAGATTTGAGGTTGGAAGATTTGTTGTTTTGTGATTTATATGCAGTGACCAAATCCATCTATGTTGCAAAGGTCACCTGGTGCCAGTGCTGGTTACATTGGTTATTGGTGTTGTGAACATGGCCTTGTGTAGAGTAGAGGTCGATAGATTTTTGGGACTTCTGCAGGTGTCAGAAGAGGTGCAGAAGCACGTGGAGTTGTTGGGAGGCTTCCAACTTCCTTTGTTTGGGATTGACCTGGTTGAAGGTTGAACACACTTCTAGCATGGTCTCATGGCGCAACAGTGGAGTGAGTTGCCTGGACGTGATTATGTTTCTATACATTGTGATGGGAACAGATCTGCATGTTCAATTGCGAGGATATTAGCTCGACAATGGGTCTTCGTTGTTGCAGCCTATTAGCAAGCATGGGGAGGCATGCTTGAAAGCAGATACCCAACCTTGATACTGTGAACAGGGGAAGTGGCATTACGTTGTGATGCCAGGGAAATTGGATACTGAAACAAGAACTTTTGTGTGTAAAATTGTTGAATTTTATGCATGTTGACAGTGAATTTGTGGACGACGGACGATGGGCCCATGGAGTCCTAGATTAGTGTTTTGAGAAGGGAAAATTGTTTCTCTTCGTATGGTTGTGAGTGCCTTTCTCTTCGTATGGCTTTGAGTGCCTATGTATGGATCATCTGTGCTGGAATAAACTACAATGAGACCAGTGGAAAAGTCGTCGATTTGTTTCCTTATCAGTGGACCCCTCAGAGGTATCGTTGGAGAAAATGGTTGCTCTTATTTTTGGTAAATAATCATCTTTGGGCAGAGATATAGAAATTAATCTGAAGAGTTTATATTTTTATTTAGTTTTTTTGGAATCATGTTTAAAGTTATTGAACCTTATTGAACCTAGATAACTCAATGTAGGTAAAGTTATTTTGTTAGAATTCGCGACTCTAACAAATGACAGGTTAAGCATGGAGTTCCAAGAATTTATTTGTCAAAGAAAAGGATGCCCAAGATGTGAACAATGGAAAAAAGGTGCAGCAATAACTATTATGATGGACAACAAAGTAAATGTTTGTTTGA
Organism: Pinus albicaulis; assembly: GCA_034641835.2. Taxonomy (NCBI): domain Eukaryota; kingdom Viridiplantae; phylum Streptophyta; class Pinopsida; order Pinales; family Pinaceae; genus Pinus; species Pinus albicaulis. The sequence goes on from JAXQQM020083415.1 coordinate 635,930, forward strand.
GTTAGTGTGGGTTTGTGGGATAGACACCCTAGCATGTTATAAGCAAGTCTAGGATGGTTTTGTAAGTTGTCATTGTATTTACTTGGAGACTCCAAGAGTTGGAGTATGGAATGTAAGCCTTGTTAAGGCATGTGTAAAGTTTGTGGTAATCTCAAAACCACCTTGTAATGGTTTATGGTTAGCTGGAAACCATCTTTTGTCACTGTAAAGTGATGGTTTATGATGAACCAGAAACCACATACAGAGCCTTAGTGGCTACAGGTGCCCCGAGTGCACACAAGAGCTTGAATGCTCACAGGATTAGGTGGAATGCAGTAAACACCTCACTCACAGGTCTAAGATATTGTTGTTTATGAGCACAGGAGGGTCGGTGTGTTTTTCTATCTGACAGTCGCGTCGAAAGGCACAATCAGCGCGGCTGTTAGGGATTGTTATTTGGACATGAATATTTGGCCTAGAAAGGCGCTGATCTCTCTCTCTCTCTTGGCAGTTCTGCACATGGGATTCACTCATTTGTGGTGGATCTGAGTTGCAGACATTATTGCCAGTTCTTCACATGGGATTAGCCCATTTGTGGTGGATTTGAGTTGCAGACACATTTGTTGGTAGTTCTTGACATGATATTTTCCCGTTGGTGGTGGATTTGAGTTGCAGACACATTCTTTGATACAGGTACATGTATGCAGTGATAATGGTTGACAGAACCATGTATGTGAAGGACATCCTACGAGACCAGCAGTTGCAGCGGTTGGTACCCATGCATTCTAGTGGATGGTTGCTCCTTTATATGGATGTTGACATATCCTTTTTTTTTCTTATGATTGACCACAACTAGACTTTGTGAATTGATATCACGACAAGTAGTCATTAAGGGAGGGATTTGGAATATGTAATTCCTACTTGTCTATGGTTGTAAATCTCTATATAAGGAGTATGTTCCTACATTATAGGAGGTAGCTAGAACTATATTTATTCCTAGTTTAGTGTGTGGTTGAGAGAATCTCTCAACCACATTATTGTGTGTCCAAGATAGATTTCCTATCTTGAGACTATCTCATGTATACATGTGTGTAATCTCTTTGATTAATTAAGTGAGTTTGCAGATTGAAGTTTTATCTCTAAATCTCAAACGGAAATGTTGCATAAAGATGCAGATGAAAAAAATTATTCTTAGACTATGGAGTTTAGTATTGCCCATTCTCTTTACTAATAAAATATCTTTCATATATAATGTGTGTTGTGGTGTTTACATGGGGAGATATTTTTCTAGTGTAATGAATTGGAGTATGAGCCAGTTTCTTTTCTCCACTATCAGGTACACTGAGTTTCTTTTCCTTTCCAGTGGCCAAATTTTGATGAGGGTAATGCCGAAATTTTCAGAATTTTACAAGTGTGTGTATCATTTTCAGAAGCTCTAATTTCTTACTACGGTTGGAAGATCAAAATAGATGAAGCGATGTGACGCAATATTTTTCCCTATTTTCTATACTTTTCCAGTGGCCCTGCAGGATAGTTCTTCTGATTTAGGTCAGGGATCAGGCCTAATTCCATGCTTATTAGGGAAATAAATTCTCAAATGAAAAAACAACCCGTCGACAGAATGCCACTTGAGAGTTCTCTATCTCAACAACACACATTTGAAAAAAACAAACCATTGACCCCACGCTCTCATTTGTTTGCTTCCCCTGCCCTGCGGGCCATCATCTCTTTCCACGTTTTAAATAGCTGAGAGGTTGTTCCCAGAATCAAAATGATAATTATGGGATAATAGATTATTCTGGTATAATAGATTAGAAGGAAACACACCCAATGATATCAAACAATTAAAACATGTTGGTTTCGTAGATATTGGTAGAAACATGTTCTCTGGAAAATTTTCCAATTCCTTACACAATCTTGAAGATATGTGGACCTTTTCTTTTCCTCACAATTACTTATTTGATAAAATACCTACTAGTAAGCAGATTGCAAAAATTTGGGATTGCTTCATTTGTCTTACAATAGACTCAGTAGAAGCATAACACCCGAATTCACCATTTTTCCTTGTATTTTTATTTGAATTTGTCATGGAATTGTTTGATGACCCCTTACCTTTAGACATAAAGAAACTTGGAAATGCTTTAGCTATAGAATTATCTACCAATAGACCTCTAGAGATAAAGAAACTGGGAAATGCTTTAGCTATAAATGTATCTACCAATCTATTGATTGTTTTCATTCCACCAACACTTAGAAGTTGCATTGCACTTAAATCATTAAATCCATCTAAAAATTTGTTAGAAGGTTCCATCCCACTTTCACTTGGATATCTAAAAAATCTCATGGAATTTTATCTCTCTTCTAACTCGTTATCAAGTCCAATATGGATTCTTAACAATTTGAGAGATATTTCACCATTAGAATTTATCTTTTAACAATCTCAAAGGAGAAATATAGAAAGGATATTTTTGTACAAACCAAACCATTATCATATCCTTAATCGGAAATTCTCTGTGGACTTCAAGTATTTTCTTCACTGACATGTCCAACGCCAAGAAGTCATTTTATTGTTTTGAGAGAAATTAAATTGCCAATTTATGGTGCTATTGGTTTTATGATATGTTGTTTTCTATTTGGATTCCTCTCAAGTGGTAAGTTGCATATACAAAACTTTGATTTTCTCGTAGTTATTTGTCATAAATTAGAGCATAAAAATATATCATATCAAGATATTTTTAGAGCAACTAATGGATTTATTTATTGAAGCCAACATTGTGGGGAAGGGTAATTTCGGATCAATGTGCAAAGGCATTTTGTGTGAGGGTATGCTTGTCGTTGTGAAGGTCTTCAATTTGGGAAATGACCAGGTTGCGTAGAGTTTTAAAACATAGTGTAATATCTTGAAGTTTAGTTTTGGATCAGTGTTCAAAGGAAATTTGGGTGAGGGTATGCTTGTCATTGTGAATGTTTTCAATTTTTAAAATGACTATGTTTTAAACAGTTTTAAAACAAAGTGTAGTATCTTGCAAAATGTTCGATGTCGAAATCTTGTAAGAATTGTATTATCATGTTCCAGCCTCCATTTCAAAGATTTAGTGTTCAACTTTATGGGTCATGGAAGCTTAGAGAAGCATTTGTATCTTGATAAATATGAAAACAATGCTAAGGATGTGTGTGAGTTGGGATTGAAAACACAATTAGTGTAACCACCTCCTCCCACATTTTCCCACTTTTAATGACTTTCCCAAGGTAAAACATGAGTTTAGGGTCACTATGATAAGACTAAACCTCCTATGTGACCTTAAGAAAATGAAGTTGAAAACTTAAGACCTTACTGACTTCCCATAGGGGCCACAGGACCTCCAAGAGAAACCCAACCCCTCAAGGTGTCCAACCTCTGAGATAACTCACTTTTTCTCTAACCTAGAGCCCGATTTGCTCCCTTGTCAAAGCCTCCATACGACTATGGGTCCCCAGTCGCTCCCATAGGCCTACTTACATGTGACTATGGACTTTTATGCTTAGTTTTATGACAGTGACCCTAGATTTTGTGCCACTTTTTCAAGGTCGGGACTCGAAGCTAATAACATGAAGGAGGAGCACATAGATATGCCCAGAGTGAAGAAGGAGTCACCCTTGTTGGACATTCCTTTGATATATCTTCTTGACACCTTGGTGGATACAGTTGAGCATACACCTGTAGGGACATCAATTGAGGAGATATCCATTGATGAGGAACCTAAAGTTGTGGCAGATTTTCCACATGATGACTGCCAACATCAGGTTGATGAGGTGTAAGGAGACACAGAGGTATCCACCATTGAAGAGGTATCAGGAGACATATCCACCATTGATGAGGTGTATGAAGACATAGAGGTTCCAGAGCTATGATCAATTTTACATGTGATAACCGCCCACAATAGTTTTATCAGTTCCACGTCGACCTTCTAGATTCGACAAAGAAGGCAAAGACAGTGTGAGAGGCCATTTTGCAGTAGAACAAAGAGCTAGAGGGAATGAGAGAATTTTGTACCGAGTCAGCAGCCAAACTGACGCGCATTGGGGAATAGTTGAATTCCCTAATGGTACCTCTAAGGTACACATTTGAGCTTCAAAGAAACCCTCTTTAGACATACATAGTTAGGGCTTGTAACACTAGTAGGTTGCCTATACACGTTGGAGAGGAAGAGGCAGAGTCACCTCGACAAATTTTATGTGTTGACCAGGATGGTGAGATGAGGCGATATGAGTTACACAGGGTGAATCATTCACGGGATGGAGGTCATGTTCTATGTATGGGATTTCGTGCATTAAATTCCTCCCTTGGGGTTGGATGGAGAGAGATTCTGAGTTTGTACCTAGTGGAGTGGGCTAGATTTATAGAGACAGTGGTAGTCGGGAGTAAAACTTAGCAGGATCTTCTGGACATTGGGGATACTGGAGGCCCAGGTTGGAATTATAATCTAGGAGGGTCTTCCTACTATATACTTGAGATGCAAGATGATGGTTTTTCGTATCCAGGTGCGATTCCCCACCACATCATGGATGCGGCTAGTGAGGGCATTGGTGGTGTGACAGATCCAGTGACTAAGAATCCATACACTTTCTGATCTCCATCAGCATTCGTCATGGCTTGGGCTAATGTGGGAGCATGTAGACTCTACATTTAGTTTGAGCATGGAGTCACAAGATGATCAACATGCTCTGGAAGGAGTTTTTCGGAGCAGGTGGCATTGGAAGGCCTCCGGATAGTGTCATGTTTGGGGCTAAGGGTTCTCCCTATTTATGTGGGGGACAATGGTCATGGAGGAGCAACACATGTGGTGGCATCACCATTAGTACATAAGGGGATTCACCTCTCATGTATCTCAGGGAGATTTTTGAGGTGAGGCATATACATCATAGGGTATGGTGTTGCAATAGTGGAGGTGGCGATACCAATACAATGCGGGTCGATGCATACTATCTCATCTTTAGATCATGTCATATAGTGGAATTTAGGAGCATGCAACGTCAAGTAGTGGTTTTCAGGTGAGCACGTAGATGCATGGTGGTGTGTTGTGGCGTGTATATTTAACCATGGAGTGGGAGGAGCGAATTACACCACATCGAGTTCGCTAGTGGAGTGGCAGATGCATTGACACATATGGGATTCCACATGGTACATGGTGGTACAATAATGAGCATCAATATCCAGTAGTGCACGAACGTGTGCCTCATATTTTAGTGCTATGTAGAGGAGTGCATGGGTGTGTGTTTATGTACAACAGATCATGATGATGCACAATAGGTTGTTGGAGTTTTTCCACCAAATATATCTCATGGTGGGGACGTTAGGCACACCATTAGGTTTGGCACGTCCATATTTGGAGAGTGAGTTGATGACAAGGTTGACCGTGAGCTTCCATTTATCACACTCCAACATTGCACACTGACACAGGGGACTTGGCTATTGTCTTTTTATTCTCTCATCATGAGCAATAGGGCTGAGGAGGTTCATCTGAGACAATTGGGTAGGACAAAGTGCCTTGTGAGAGAGGATTTCTAACCGTGGCATATGATCAGGGTGTGAATTGGAAATTGTAGGCTTGGGGATGGTTCTAGCTACTACAGGGGTAGCACGTGCTCCACTGTTACACCCAAATTTAGGGGGATGCATGACACCTATTGGGTGAGGAATTTTGAGATGTCTCAGGAGCACATTTAGTGGTTTGTGGTCCCATCTTGAAGGTGGATTTTTATACTCCAGGCAGTTTTGGGTAGCATCTACCGGAGACGGGATAACAAATATCACAGTGTCGTATGGCAGCAATAAGGAAATATTGCACACACTAGAATGATTCAAGATATATGGAGTAAATATATTGATTGCATGCGACCCGAGATGTGGTATGAGTAGGTGCCAACAGTTATCATGACTTTTCCGCAACTGATATGGATATGGGATCCAAGGATTTAGTTGGATGATTGGCCACTCTATTTTGTGATGAGCAGGATTAGCAAAGAGAGTGACTCAACTCACTCTTTGTTTGACATATGGGGGAGAACCAAGGCCTTTTGCATGTGGAAAGGTATGTTTTCCTTTTTACTGCTCCAAATCGAGATTGACAATAGATGAATAAACATTGATATCATGGAGATGCTAAAGTAGGATGAGCTTGGCCTTCATAGATTTTTCTCCACCGGGTTCTAGGAGAGGAGGATATAGTATGCACATGATGGGAAGTATGTCATAGTCCGAGTGGTGCAAATTTAGCATGGTGGCACCCTTATGATATTGGCATGGGATCCGGGCATCACAGGATTTCACGGTTCAGCTACCCTTAGGGGTGATCTAATTCCTACATGGGGAGATCATTTAAATATTCCATTGGGTTTTAGTTGTTTTATATTGGTGCAGGGAACTTCACAAGAATGGCAGGTTGGTCAGCAAGAGGATACCAGGGGAATTTCATGCGAGAGAGACTTCATCCCCATATGGATTGTGTTGTGTCTTCAAGAGTTTACTCTTGGATTGTATGAGGTGGAATACTCAATAGGGAAGCTTCATGGGGAGTTGGAAAATGTCCTACATTATTATGATTCTCTACTTATTCCTAGTATTCATAGGGCTTGTGGTAGCTGTATCTTGTTAGATAACAAGTGGATAAAGGTGTGCTTCACATTAATTAGGATGGCTTGGGATCCTAGTATTGAGGGATTCCTTCATGTAGGAACAATGTTCATATTGGGGATGACTCAATGTACATTTGGGACTCTAGTATTATTGGTTGTTACATTAGTGATCAATATTCATAGAGGGCACTTGTTTAGGCATTGCTTGAGGACAAACAATTTTTGGTGGGGAGGACTGTAATGTCCCCAATTAATAATTTTTCTAAGGGAAATTCTTAATTTTACAATTTTGGTGAATAATAAATATTTTTAAATAAATAAAATTATGATAAAAAAGTTTTGTAGGTATTAAATAAATTTTGGAGAAAAGGAAATGGTTGGGACTTAGGAAAATAATAAAAATTAAAGTGAACAAAAGTTGTATAGGTTATAAATCATCTTCCTATTGTTCAAAATCTTAGATTTTTTGGTTCTCCACACAATGCTTTGATTCCTAAACAACAACGAAATAAATTGTCTACAAAAAGTTTGAAAATGTATTTTTTTGGGGTATTCTAATACTTCTAAAGCTTATAGGTCCTATCATGAAGAGAACAAGAAATTTGTTGTTTCAAGAGATGTAATTTTTCTTAAATTTGATAAAGATGCTTCCATTGTTGATAGACAACTCATTCATTTGAATAAGTCCACTTCCAAGAAGTTTTAATATGAATGTGATAATGATCTTCTACATCCTAAAGGGGGGATTCCTATTCAAGTTCACTTTGTGGATTTTCCTTCAATAAATTTCCTTATTCAATTGAGAATGAAGAAAAAATAAACGATAATGTTTCTACTTAAGGAAAATTGGACCATAATGATAATGTTTCTACAGAAGAAAACACGGATAATAATAATTTCTCCACATAGTCAAAAACTCCTCCCGAAGAACCTATTCTTAAGAATGAACAACCGCCATAGCAATAAGTATGTATATCAACATGGACCAGAACATTTCCAAGAAGGTATGATGGATTTGTTACAAGCAATTTTTCTAAACAAAATGAAGGAAAAGACAGAGATGTTACTTTAAAATAAGGTAACAATTCACATCCTTCCTATAATTGTGAATATATTTTTTGTATTTTTAATCAGCCACCCAATGGAATATGCACAAGGCATCATTAGAAACTTGCATGTAATCTGTGTATATGGGACCGCTTAATGTTGTTGTAAACCTCCTTGTCTTGCAGATCTTGAGGGAAATTCTTCTGCATGAATGTGTCTTTCATGTCCCTCCATGAGACTTCAACATATTTATCTATAAAGCATTATCTATCTAAAAGGATGGGGATTGTAGGCATTTCGATTTCTATTATCTCTTCAACGCTTGCTTCTAAGACTTCTTTTGAACTCACGCAATGAGTAATAGGAAGCATTGTTCCAATAGACAATGAGAGTGTAATAGGACTTGAAGCATGAACAATTTCACATGGAATTACAGTCATAGTGGCTAAATATTAGCTATAAGAAATCCTTTATCTATTATAAGTAATAATTCAACAAACAATGCTCAAAGGAAAACAAGATGTTGTTAAGAGCATAAGCCTTTCATAGGTGAGACTAGGATGTTGTTGTGAGGTAAAATTGCATCAAGACAAAGGAGGGCGCATGTCGAATCAACATTGAGGAGTTAAGACTTAGAGAGGCTTCAAGGGGCACTGTGTGCTCAAGAAAAAGGAGAGAGAGAGACGTCAAGGGTGCAGGGAACAATTCTAAGGATGAAAGGGGATCATTGTTGGTTCAGGGTGCGATATGTGCTCAAGGGAAGCCAAAGAGGGTGTTGTGGTGGATTTTGTGCCAAGATGTATGGAATCGCACCAGTTTAAGGGGTGTGGTTTACCGCTTTAAACTATAAGTAACAGGCAGAAATTTGTGGAGTTCAAAAACATACAATCTAGAGGAAAAAAGCATGCAAATGTATACTGAAATTAAACTAAAACTAAAACACAAATATACAGAAGCTATTGAAGAGAGTTAAACGATAATAATGCAAACGGTGGCTCTAGGCCCCTTCTTATTAAGTGTTTGATACAAAGAAGAAATTTTACCCACTTTCCAAAGGGCCCCTAGACAATGGTTCTAGGTCTCGATGCAAGGATGTTGTCCTCCAAGTTTTGCCTCGGTGTAGTCTCCCTCTCTCTCTGCTGTGTTGGAATAATATTGTTGGATGGCCAACAATCGAGTCCCCTCTATCTCCAGCTCCGGGTCACACACTGTTGGTATTTCTTGGGCAATTATGGCCAGCATAACAATGTGATCACCCATTCATCATCTCATTGTGGCTTTATATAGGGGATTTCAAATCCTCCTTCCCTCCCTTGGTACATGGTGGATGGTGACCCAAGGGAGAGGCATGATTCCATTGTGTGCTCCAAATATTCCATTGTGTGCTCACATGGTGTCTAAGGAGGTGCTTGTGGCTGTCCTTAGGTGGCTTCATGTAAGGAGTAACTTGTCTTTTGCTTTATGTGGTCCCGGATAGTGACATTTTGCTACTTTCAGGAATGCGCGCTTATGAGGAAAAAAGGCGTGCATAACGCACTCTTCTCGAAGGATAATGCACACAAATAGCATTTTATGACTAGTTCAAATTTGATTTCCTTTAAACCTTTGAGATTTTAAATACTTTCTAGATTCCATAATGTCTTCCTGCCCTGTAAATCCTTTGGCTTGAAATTAATTAATGTCATCTTCTGCTGTATTATTTTCCAGTGTTAACAATTTCCCCCTAATGTGTGAGGTCTAGGAAGGAATATATAGCCAAAATACATTATAGTTTCTTTTCTGTATCGTGCGTAGAGAGAGAGCGAGACCTGAGTGAAGCTTTGGAGTAGACAACACCCTACACCGGTTCCAAGAATGACCACGTCTAAGGGATCAATGCAAGAAAATATAATTTACAATGCATATACAAATTTTCAACGAGGCAGGCATGTCCCATGCTCGTGATGCTATGGCTAGTTAAACAAAATTGACAGATATGTGTTCTGTTGGTGACACTACTATGGTAGTGATACTGGCAGTTGTTGACGATGACTGTTGACGCCCTCAGGGACATTTTTTCTTTGAAAATAGGTGGAATGTGGTACCCATATCCGTCAAATTGGTATGGCATATAGCTGTGCATTGTACGCATAGGTGTTGGATGGGACCTTCCCATGTAAGCATTGTTGGTAGAGACGCTTATGGAGGCACGGGTCTTTGACGGATTTGATCAAAGTGCAATGGTTGTAATGTACGATACCATCTTGACATGAAAGCTTTTGTTGTAGTCGGATGTTAGGAGGATCAATGACATCTGTGGACAATGATGTCTCCCACAGTGCCACCGAGGATGCCCCTTGTATGGAGAGGGGTGATCCAAAGTACCGCTTCCTTTTTGGAAAAGAGGTGTTCAGGTCAACAAAAAGGAAGCCTCAACCGAACGATGGGTTGTCGACCTGAGGGGTCGGGGACTTGGATGTGATGGGTTTAACATAGGCATGTTGGCGAGTGGTGACTGAAAACTGATGTTGGGAATTCAGTGGCCCGAGGTCAGAGTATACTAAAGCAGCTTGGCGGCAGTCATAGTTATTTATGAAGGGGAAATCCCTGGAGTCGGTAGGACTTCTAAGGTGAGTGTAAACCAGATATGAATGTTATGATGGCTTGTGCATGGGGGGAAAAAATACTCTAAACAAGGGTGTTCAGGGACTGCTGCCATGGGAGAAAAGATGAAATGAGAGGGTGAGGGGGCAAAGTGCACTGTTTGCGGTCTTTGTACAATTATCAAAAGAATAAAATAATGGGGTTTGGTTTGTACAAAATAGAGAGACGGGTACCCAAAAACATGAAAGTGTTCGCTCACTGATGGTGTGAGGAAGATGTTTTGTTGAGGGTGGGGGTCTGATTGGTTGGTCTCATGTGCGAGGTTGATGAAGCAGATGAAAAAGTGTTGCAGATGGGATTATGCTAGTGGAGGTATGGTGGGCCAAATGCGAGGCGCATTGGTGTGCTTTTTTATCTGCTTGTACAACCTGGTCATCCAGGAAGGGGGTTTGAGTTTTCATGGTAAACTTGACCTTATGCATGATGAATGGATGGGCATGAGGTGCTTCCCGGACTAGAGTGGTAGGACCATGGCGTCATTGTTGTTGTGATATATGGTCTACTTTGGGTGATGAGTGCCATGGAAGGGAGGCTCTACTGACCAACACAAATGTTCATCATTTGCAGGGTGAGGTGATGATAAACACGGTCGGATATGAGGACCCTATGGTTTATTTCTAATGGAGAAATGATGTCAGGATATGCAAAGTTTTCTGGGACTCTATCATGCTGGGGGTAGAATGATACCTGCTCTAGGATTTTCAGTAGATGGTGCTGTTAATGGTTTGCAGGATTTTCCTGCAAAAAAAACTACCTCAAGTGAAAGCATCTTATTTTCATCAAATATTATTGAAAGGCATGAGCTTTAAAAAGGAAAATGAGAGAGGGCATACTTGCCAGCGCTGATTTTTTTTTTTTTTTTCTTCTGGAAAACGAATGTGTGGCATCGCTTCCATTCATCATGGAGTACTGATGATGTTGCAACTTACGGTTCGCAAAATGGAACTTCTGAGCTCTCGTTATGGCCCTTCGAAGTTTTTTGAAAAGGGCGATAAATAGGTGAATATGGCCCTTATTCAATTCATTTGTACTTATTGAGTTTTGAGAGGTTAGAATTGTTTGCAGAGCATTTCTTGCCGTTGTGGTAAGCCCATGTACCAGGGACTAGCAATACTATGTCGAGGTAACTTCCATGATGTCCTGCATTTTAATTTTTATAGTTTGATGGTGTCGGGGTCTGTACAAACTGGGTTTGTACGAATTCTGGGTGAATTTTCCCCTAGATTGCACAGGGAAAAAGCCCGCCTTCCTTGTGTGCAATTTTGAGGGAGAGACGCGCAAGGGCACTTTGTTCCCCAATTTTAGCGTGCCTGTGAAAAATACAAGCTAGTACCATCACCACTTGTGGATCTAGTACCATCACCTAAAGAAGCTCATTTCTTTTTCTTGGGAAAAACAAGTTGTGGATCCAAGACCAGCACCAAAGGAAGCTCATTTATTCTTATGTTGTGCGACTAAAGACAAAAACAGAGTAAGGGTAGGGTCTGTACTTGCTCGGGCTTGTCTGAATCGGCTCAATGGCTTATCATTGCCTGTCTGGACTTGTACATGTTGGGGCATGTCTGTACCGACTCTATTGATTACTAATGCCTATATGATATGCCAAAAATGTGCTTACAAAAAGTATTTGTATGTCTATTATGCCAGATGTGTTTATAAATAATAGACGTGTGTTTTTTTACACAGAAATAGAGTATAGTGTCATTGTATAATGTCACCTTCCATCATAATATAGTAGCCATGGAAAGCATTTTCTTAACCTAAAATGTTTGAGAATTAATGAGAATTAATATTAAGGCATAAATAACATTAGTTAAGCATAACTCAAAATACTCTCTATTACTTATTGATATTCTAAGTTATTCCAATTTTTTCCTAATTAAGAGACCAAACAAGAAGAAGATTTTGCTAATTAGTCAAAACAAAAACTTCCGTATATTTGATTTAATTGATTAAAAAAACATAATAAATAAGATATATCTAACCAAGCATAAGTTGAAAGTCTTCAAGTTTATTAATGAATTTGAAAACCAAGGCATTTCGATTACAATACTCACTATTACAAAATTAATAACACCATATTATTCATGTGGCGTGGAATTGATTTCAGCACGAACAAGCGTAGTTTTCTTGGGTGCCCGTTTCTCTATCTCAACAACACACGTTTGAAAAACCAAAGCATTAACCCAACACCACGTAAGAGCTCTCGCGATATGTTTTGTTTGATTTGGTTTCTCATATTTTTAATCATTTACTGACTTCCCCTACTTTTATTCACAACACACATTTTAAAAAACAACGCATCAACCAAATGCCACTTGAGAGCTCTCTGTCTCAACATAAACACGCGTTTGGAAAGAAAAAATGTATTGACTTAAGTTCTGTCTTCTTCGAACAACATGAAGTCATCTCTCTATTAGAAAATGAATTGTTTGGCACCTTTCTCTATTCTTTTTTTCCCAAACATTTCCATATAGATAGAACTTTTAATGAACTTTTAATGAGGAGGTAGATAGAACTTTTAATGAAACATTAAAACAGAGGAAGAAGAGTGGATCGAGGCCCATTCTGTCTTAATATCTATGCATTGATCGTCAGTACTCTTTGGATGAAAGAGTGATATTCGACAGGCTGATAGTAACTCCATGGGTATGTTCTTCGATGTAATTTTCGACTGTAGTACTCTGTAGTACTATGGTGATAAGAAAAAGGCATATAAATGACTTTCAGGTCTACCATACTGCATAACAAATGCTCGAGTAGCATTAGGACTTTTTGTCAGGGTGTAGATCTGCTCAGGAACTTGATGTGGAATAAAAATAGTATGGGAACTTGTCCTTTCACGGGAAAGAACCTTCTGCTGATGTGAGACACTGATAAGAATTTTTTCTATGCTTTAGGCCTCATTAGGCCTTCTATGTTAATCATAAGGTATTCAATCTGGTAAATTCACCCGTTAAACACTGAATTAGAGCTTAAAATATTCACTAACAGGCTTTAAACCTCTTTAATTCTTCACTGATACTCTTTGCCGCCTCTGTGACTGTCTCTGTCTATGAATTTGTAGGTTTAATGGTGCTGGAGGTTTTTAACAGAGTTAATACCCCTAATTTGGATAAAATAAGCATTTAAAACTCACTCAGGAATCTTCCCTACAATCTCTGGCTCTGATAAATCTTCCTCGGCGCTACTGTGTCACTAACAGTAGCTATGTAGAAAAGAACAGTTCTCACCATCTGTAATCCTACAAAAAACACCCAAACATGTTAAGAAATCCATGCGGGAGGGAGGATGGATGCTATGGAAGATAGTGGGAATGGCAACGTGACAATGATGGATGCGGTGGATGCAATGGAAAATGGCTAAAAAATGCAATGAAATGGTGAAAAACTGATCTAATGGAGGTTTGGTGAGGAAATGCTTCTGGACCGTCCGATCAGATCTAGTGGTGGTGATCGACGGCGGTGATTAATTGATGGAATGGCTTCAGAGGTTAGGCAGAATGAAATAAACTTTTAACGCAAAACATAAAAGTTTTAATGTGAGCGAATTACAAAGGAAAAATATGAAAATCACATGAAATCAGGCCTTGACTGGTGGGACCGGCATGGGCGGAGGGCAATTGATTGTGGTCCGTTAGATCTCAGGAGGAGATCAACAGTTGAGAAGCTACGATGAAACTAGATGAAAGAAACATGAATGTAATACGCGATGCAGTATGAACTGTTGATCAGGACCAGATCAATAGTCAGGATTGGATGATGGAATTTCAGAGGCAGAAAAAGGGGGAAGTGGTTTTCAGAGAAAACAACTATTTTCTTGAAGCCAAAGCGCAGTTTTGAAATCTGCCCAAAATAATGCGATATAGCTTGCCGCTTGACACGTGGCAAAACAAAACCACCCATATCACATGATTTCAAACTGTTAAAGCTCAGATGCCAAAGTTACGCAATATGGATGTTGGCTGTTGGATCTAGGACTACGAGATCTGACGGTGCAGGATGGAGCGCGATATGGGGAGATGCGCGGTTGGAAGCAGGGGGTCAAGTCAGCGATGGTTTTAATGTGGGTTGTCCAATCTATGGAATGAACGGCTGGGATATGAAGAGGGGAAGCAAAGGTGGAGGAGCTGGTGAGTGGGCGAGAGAAAGGAGGATCGTCGGATCAAATGGGATGGATGGCTGCGATCTAATCGCACCAGAGGATGGTAGGGCTAGAACTCCGATGGGTTTATGTAGCGACTGCGTGTGGACAGTTGGATCGGTAGGAGATTGACGGTTGCGATTAGATCAGGGATGACCAATCGGGGATGTAGGAGCGGTGAGAGGACAAATCTTGTACGTTGGTTCTTGTGTATTCAACGGCTAGGATGCAATCGGAGATCGGCCCATCGGGAAAGACAGAGGGTGGTGCTTTAAAATCTTCCGATGCGAAGTTTATGTGAATGGCGCTTGACCGTCGGATCGTTTACGGATCAACGGTGGAGATAGCCCTCAGAGGGTAACAAAGGAATGAGGTGGGGCGCGATGAGTTTAGCGTGGACCGTCGGATCTTTACAGATCGACGGTGGGTACTGCACCACAGACCAATAGAACAAACAAAATCTCACATCGGAAGTTTTCAAATAGAAAAGAAACGCGCATCACAACAAACTTCCGATGTGATTAGCGCTATATGGCTTAGCACTTGATCCTGTGCGATGGTTACATGCGGAGAAGGGGCTGTGGGCTGGGCCAAAAGGGGCTTAGCCTGTTATATGATAAAAAGTGGGTTTTTAGGCCTAAAAACGGTGTTTTTAAGGCTAAACAGTGGTTTCGATAGGAGGAAAGAGGGATTTTAAAATCAAATGAAGGGATTTCACTTGGTTTTTTAAAGGAGAATTGGGTGATTAGATGACTTAGGGAGGGATTTTGAAGGTTTAATGGGAAAAATTGAGAAGGGGAAAAAGGGTTAAAATGGGGAAATTTGTAGGGATACAAGGGAGCAAATGGAGGCTTTTCTAAGCATAATTTTTTCACAGACAGTGAGGATTTCTTGATGGAAACAACAATGAAGATCTTTTCTAAGGCAAAGGGCACACAGAGGCTTCAAAAATGATATGTTTTCAGAGGAAATGTATTTCTTGAAGGCTCAGGGAAATATTTAGCCACCTGTTTGCTTGACAAAAATTTATAGGTGGCTAACAGGTTCCATCCCACTTTCACTTGGATATCTACAAAATATCATGGAATTTTATCTCTCTTCTAACTCGTTATCAGGGCCAATACAGATTCTTAACAAGTTGAGAGAGATTTCACCATTAGAATTTATCTTTTAACAATCTCAAAGGATAAATATCAAAAGGATATTTTTGTACAAACCAAACCATTATCATATCCTTAATTGGAAATTCTCTGTGGACTTAAAGTATTTTCCTTACTGACATGTCCAACACCAAGAAGTCATTTTATTGTTTTGAGAGAAATTAAATTGCCAATTTCTGATGCTATTGGTTTTATGATATGTTGTTTTCTATTTGGATTCCTCTCAAGTAGTAAGTTGCATATACAAAACTTTGATTTTCCCCTAGTTATTTGTCATAAATCAGAGCATAAAAATATATCATATCAAGATACTTTTAGAGAAGCTAATGGATTTATTTATTGAAGCCAAAATTGTGGGGAAGGGTAATTTCAGATCAATGTGCAAAGGCATTTTGGGTGAGGGTATGCTTTTCGTTGTGAAGGTCTTCAATTTGGGAAATGACCAGGTTGTGTAGAGTTTTAAAACATAGTGTAATATCTTGAAGTTTAGTTTTGGATCAGTGTTCAAAGGAAATTTGGGTGAGGGTATGTTTGTCATTGTGAATGTTTTAAATTTCTAAAATGACTATGTTTTAAACATTTTTAAAACAAATTGTAGTATCTTGCAAAATGTTCGATGTCGAAATCTTGCAAGAATTGTATTATCATGTTCCAGTCTCCATTTCAAAGATTTAGTGTTCAACTTTATGGGTCATGGAAGCTTAGAGAAGCATTTGTATCTTGATAAAGATGAAAACAATGCTAAGGATGTGTTTGAGTTGGGATTGAAAGCACGATTAGTGTAACCGCGTCCTCCCACATTTTCCCACTTTTAATGAATTTCCCAAGGTAAACATGAGTTGAGGGTCACTATGATAAGACTCAACCTCCTATGTGACCTTAAGAAAATGGAGTTGAAAACTTAAGACCTTACTAACTTCCCATAGGGTCCATAGGACCTCCAAGAGAAACCCAACCCCTCAAGGTGTCCAACTCCTGAGATAACTCACTTTTTCCCTAACCTAGAGCTCGATTCGCTCACTTGTCAAAGCCTCCATATGACTATGGGTCCCCAGTCGCTCCCATAGGCCTACTTCCATGTGACTATGGACTTTCTTGCTCAATTTTATGACAATGACCCCGGATTCTGTGCCACTTTTTCAAGGTCAGGACTCGAAGCTAATAATGTGAAGGAGGAGCACATAGATATGCCCAGAGTGAAGAAGGATTCACCCTTGTTGGAAATTCCTATGATAGATCTTCTTGACACCTTGGTGGATACAGTTGAGCATACACCTGTAGGGCCATCAATTGAGGAGATATCCACTGATGAGGAACCTAAATTTGTGGCAGATTTTCCAGATGATGACTGCTAACATCAGGTTGATGAGGTGTAAGGAGACACAGAGGTATCCACCATTGAAGAGGTATCAGGAGACATATCCACCATTGATGAGGTGTATGAAGACATAGGTTCCAGAGCATGATCGATTTTACATGTGATAACCACCCAAAATAGTTTTATTAGTTCCACTTCGACCTTCTAGAATCGAAAAAGAAGGCAAAGATAGTGCGAGAGGCCATTTTGCAGTAGAACAAAGAGCTAGAGGGCATGAGAGAATTTTGTACCGAGTCAGCAGCCAAACTGACACGCATTGGGGAGTAGTTGAATTCCCTAATGGTACCTCTAAGGTACACATTTGAGCTTCAAAGAAACCCTCTTTATACATACATAGTTGGGGCTTGTAACACTAGTAGGTTGCCTCTACACGTTGGAGAGGAAAAGGCAGAGTCACCTCGACAAATTTTATGTGTTGACTAGGATGGTGAGATGAGGCGATATGAGTTACATAGGGTGAATCATTCACGGGATGGAGGTCATGTTCTATGTATGGGATTTCGTGCATTAAATTCCTCTCTTGGTGTTGGATGGAGAGAGATTCTGAGTTTGTACCTAGTGGAGTGGGCTAGATTTATAGAGACAGTGGTAGTCGGGAGTAAAACTTAGCAGGATCTTCCGGACATTGGGGATCCTGGAGGCCTAGGTTGGAATTATAATCTAGGAGGCTCTTCCTACTTTATACTTGAGATGCAAGATGATGGTTTTTCGTATCCAGGTGGGATTCTCCACCACATCATGTATGTGGCTAGTGAGGGCATTGGCGATGGGACAGATCCAGTGACTGAGCATCCATACACTTTCTGATCCCCATCAGCATTAGTCATGGCTTGGGCTAATGTGGGAGCATGTAGACTCTGCATTTTTTTTGAGCATTGAGTCACAAGATGATCAAAATACTCTAGAAGGATTTTTTCGGAGCAGGTGACATTAGAAGGCCTCCAGATAGTGTCATGTATGGGGCCGAGGGTTCTCCCCAGTTATGTGGGAGACAATGGTCATGGAGGAGCAATACATGTGGTGGCATCACCATTAGTACATAAGGGGATTAACCTCTCATGTATCTTAGGGAGATTTTTGAGGTGAGGCATATACATCATAGGGTATGGTGTTGCGACAGTGGAGGTGGCGATACCAATACAGTGCGGGTCAATGCATACTATCACATCTTTAGATCATGGCATATAGTGTAATTTAGGAGCATGCAACGTTAAGTAGTGGTTTGTAGGTGAGCACGTGGATGCATGGCAGTGTGTTGTGGTGTGTGGATTTAACCATGGAGTGGGAGGAGTGAATTACACCACATCAAGTTTGCTAGTGGAGTGGCAGATGCATTAACACATATGGGATTCCACATGGTACATGGTGGTATAGTAGTGAGCGTTAGTATCCAGTAGTGCACAAACTTGTGCCTTAGAGTTTAGTGCTATGTAGAGGAGTGCATGGGTGTGTGTTTATGTACAACAGATCATGATGATGCACAATAGGTTGTTGGAGTTTTTCCACCAAATATATCTCTTGGCGGGGACGTTAGGCACACCATTAGGTTTGGCACACCCATATTTGGAGAGTGAGTTGATGACAAGGTTGACCATGAGCTTCCATTTATCACACTCCAACATTGCACACTGACACAGGGGACTTGGCTATTGTCTTTTTATTATCTCATCATGAGCAATAGGGCCGAGGAGGTTCATATGAGACAGTTGGGTAGGACAGAGTGCCTTATGAGAGAGGATTTCTAACTGCAGCATATGGTCAGGGTGTGAGTTGGAAATTGTAGGCTTGGGGATGGTTCTAGCTACTACAGGGGTAGCACGTGCTCCACCGTTGCGCCCACATTTAGGGGATGCATGACACCTATTGGGTGAGGAATTAGAAGATGTCTCAGGAGCACACTTAGTGGTTTGTGGTCCCATATTGAAAGTGGATTTTTATACTCTAGGAAGTTTTGGGTAACATCTACTAGAGACGGGATAACAAATCTCACAATGTCGTATGGTAGGAACAGGGAAATATTGCACACACTAGAATGATTCAAGATATATGGAGTACATATGTCGATTACATGTGACCTGAGATGTGGTATGAGTTGGTGCCAAGATGTGGTATGAGTTGGTGCCAACAGTTATCATGACTTTTCCACAACTGATATGGATATGGGATCCAGGGATTTAGTTGGATGATTGGCCACTGTATTTTTTGACGAGCGAGATTAGGGAAGAGAGTGACTCAAATCACTCTTTGTTTGACATATGGGGTAGAACCAAGGCCTTTTGCATGTGGCAAGGTATATTTTCCTTTTTACTACTCCAAATTGAGATTGGCAGTAGATGAATAAACATTGATATCATGGAGATGCTAAAGCAGGATGAGCTTGGCCTTCACAGATTTTTATCCACCAGGTTCTAGGAGAGGAGGAGATAGTATGCACATGATGGGAAGTATGTCATAGTCCGAGTGGTGAAAAGTCAACATGGTGGCACCCTTCTGATATTGGCATGGGATCCAGGCATCACAGGAGTTCATGGTTCAGCTACCCTTAGGGGTGATCTAATTCCTATAGGGGGAGATCATTTAAATATTCCATTGGGTTTTAGTGGTTTTATATTGGCGCGGGGAACTTCACAAGAATGGAAGGTTGGTTAGCAAGAGGATACTAGGTGAATTTCATGCGAGAGAGACTTCATCCCCATATGGATTGTGTTGTGTCTTCAAGAGTTTACTCTTGGAGTGTATGAGGTGGAATACTCAGTAGGGAAGCTTCATGGGGAGTTGGAAAATGTCCTACATTATCATGATTCTCTACTTATTCCGAGTATTCATAGGGCTTGTGGTACCTATATCTGGTTAGATAACAAGTGGATAAAGGTGTGATTCACATTAATTAGGATGGCTTGGGATCCTGGTATTGAGGGATTCCTTCGTGTAGGAACAATTTTCAGATTGGGGATGACTCAATGTACATTTGGGACCCTGGTATTATTGGTTGTTACATTAGTGATCAATATGTTAGGTATGTGTTACATTCTTTCCATGACTAGCCCCACTCACTATACGTTGCTACGAGCACAGCAGGGGGGGTCACAAGGGGGGAGGTAGCCCCCACTGTTGGGGTCCGGGGCAGCGCCCCGACGAAAATTGTTTTGGTGTGCGGACCCATTCATAGGCGGACCCACCCATGTTTTGTG
This sequence comes from Pinus albicaulis, assembly GCA_034641835.2. Taxonomy (NCBI): domain Eukaryota; kingdom Viridiplantae; phylum Streptophyta; class Pinopsida; order Pinales; family Pinaceae; genus Pinus; species Pinus albicaulis. The sequence continues at coordinate 656,086 of JAXQQM020083415.1, forward strand.
CATGATTTTTCACATGGTTTTGGGGTACGATGGTTTTTGGCCCCTGGTATTTTGTAGATCCGGTCAAGGGAACTACAGTTATGTTCTAATCCAGGGTTAATGGATTGAGGTTTATGTATTCTTCGGCATGTATATATATGTGTTGTAACACTAAAATGAATATAATGAAAATCAAGCTGGTCGTCCCGATTTGGGATCCAGGGGAAAAATCTCTGTGTTTATCTGTTTTATGTTTTATGCTCTCGCTATTGTTTATTTTCTGTTATAAGATTCATGTGTAGATAATTTATGTTCAGGGTTAAAACCTACATTTGGTATCGGAGCTGTTTCAGCTTCAAGGGGATGCCTTTGCTGCTGACGGTTTTTTTCTCAAGCCTAAGGTAGACCCTATTCAGTGGGAGATCTGCGGGATCGATTCTTGCGGTGAAAGAAGATGGTGAGCGGCGGAAAGATAGAGATAGAGAAATTTAATGGTCAGATTTTTGAGTTGTGGAAGCTCAAGATGGAGGATCTGCTGGTGGATAAAGATCAGTGGATCGCGGTAGATCCAGGTACTAAACCAATGGCAATGTCAGATGAAGACTGGAAGAAACTAGATCGGAAGGCTAAGAGCACAATACGGTTGTGTGTCTCAGATTCAGTATTGTTGAATGTATCTGGGGAAGCTACGGCAAAGAATTTGTGGGAAAAACTTGGGACTTTGTACCAATATAAGTCTCTGGTGAATAAGCTGTTCTTGCGGAAAAAGCTGTATAACCTGAGGATGAAGGATGGAGACTCGGTGACAAAGCATCTGAACGCCTTCAATACTGTGGTAAGTCAGCTGTTATCTGTTGATATTAAAATCTCAGATGAAGATAAGTGCATCAGTTTGTTGTGTTCTCTACCAGACTCGTGGGACAGTCTGGTTATTGCAATAGGTAGCAATACAACTACCTTGAATTTTGATGACATTGTCTCAGCTTTGCTGTCGGAGGAAATGAGACGGAGAAATATGGGGGGCCAGAATGGAGATGCCTTATCTGTATGAGGAAGGTCCCAAAACAAAAAAAAGAATAAGGTTTCAAGTGGGAGATCCAAATCTAGAGGGAGATCTAAATCTCCTGGAAAGTTTGTAAAGGTATGCTGGAAATGCGGAAAGGAAGGGCACTACAAAAAGGAGCGCAGATCTAAAGCTCCTGAGAAAGGAAAGGGGTCTGATGATGCTCCTTCTGCTGAGGCAAAAACCACCTCGGATGAAGGTGGGGATGTGTATTTTTCTTCTTCTTTAAATACACATGTAGATCATGAGTCATGGTTCATTGACTCAGGTGCATCATTTCACTTCACTCCCCATCGGGAGTGGTTCTGCGAGTATGAGAAATATGATGGTGGTGATGTCTTCCTAGGGGATGATAGGAAGGCCAGAATCGTCGGACGTGGAAAGGTCAAGCTGAAGCTACAAGGTGGAAGGATTAGAAGACTTCCTGGTGTTCTGCATATTCCTGCATTGGCCAGAAATCTGATTTGTAAAGCAAGATGGATGATGTAGGTGTAAAAACGGTGTTAAAAAAAGATGCAGAGATGGTCGGGAGCACTAGTGATGATAGAGTTCGGGTAGGAACTCTTATTTTACAGCTTCTAGGGAGGTAGCCTTATTATTGATGGGTGTAACAGTTCTGTGGTTCCTGAAAGTGGGATGGAAAGCCTAGCTGTCTCTGGAGAAAAGACCATGCTGTGGCATCAAAGGCTTGGATGTATTGGAGAGAAGGGCCTTCGGATACTGCATAGAGATGGTATGGTAGAAGGTATGTCTAATTTTTCTCTGGATTTTTATTTCTGTGAACATTGTGTATATGGGAAGCAGAATCGGGTGAGTTTTCCTTATGGTACTAAGAGGGAAAACAAGATATTAGAACTTGTGCACAGTGATGTGTTTGGGCCCATGTCAGTTCCATCACTAGGAAAGTCTATGTACTATGTTTCATTCATATATGACTTCTCAAGGAATACATGGATATATTTCTTGAGGAAGAAATCTGAAGTCTTTGACAAATTTAAAGAATTTAAGGCTCTGGTAGAAAACCAGACAGAGAAAAGAAGATAAATGGCGAGGACGGAATATTAATTGAAATTACGCAAGGAATTTGAAGAGTTCGTAAGGGGGAGTGTGAGGTATGTCGGCATCGAGAAGGGACCCTCATACACCTCGTAAAACGGAGTTGTAGAAGAATGAACGAACGCTGATGGAAGCAAGAAGCTTGCTCCAATGGTACCGAAGATTGGACAAGAATTATGGGCGGAGGTAGTGAAGCTGAGGTACTTAGTTAACGAAGATCACCTTCATCAACGTTGGAGGATAAGACTCCACATGAGGTATGGACTGGTAAGAAACCCTTTCTTTCACATCTGAGGGTATTTGGATGTGATGCATATGTACATGTTCCAAAGGAGGAAAGGACCAAGTTGGATAATAAATCTGAAAGGTGCATCTTTATTGGGTATAAGGATGGTTTAAAGGGTTACAAGCTTTGGAACCCAGAAACAAGGAAGGTTGTGTACAGCCGAGATGTGGTGTTTAGAGAAGTGAAAGATGTTGTTAAACATGAATTCCTACCAAAGGAACCTGAGAAGATAGAGTTTGAGCTAAAGGAGGATGAATTAGACTCTACAATAGAAGAAGACTCAGAAGATGAAGAGCCACAAACTCCAGCTATTAGAAGATCAGTCGGGAAAGAAGGCAACCAAAAAGGTATAGTCCATCTTCTTTCTATTCAGTTTTTTCCTTAACTATAACTAATGATGATCCTAGAACTGTTAGGGAGGCAGTAGATTCAGAGGATGGAAAACTCTAGAAGGAGGCCATGGTTGATGAAATGGCATCCTTGCACAAAAATGAGGCATGGGATCTGGTGGAGTTGCCGGTTGGAAGGAAGCCCATCGGGAGAAAATGGGTGTTTAAGAAGAAGATGAATGTAGAAGGCAAGGTGGAGAAATACAAAGCTCGGTTGGTAGCAAAAGGTTATTCCCAGGTGCCGGGAATTGATTATGGTGATATTTTTTCTCCTGTTGCCAAAGTTACTTCTATTAGATTATCTGTTGCTGCTACATTCGATTTTGAGATAGAACAGATGGATGTGAAGATAAAATTTCTTCATGGGGATCTAGAAGAGGAGATCTATATGAAGCAACCTGAAGGCTTTATGGTGAAGGGTAAGAAAGAACTGGTATGCAGGTTGAAGAAGTATTTGTATGGGTTAAAACAGTCACCAAGGATGTGGTATTAGAAATTTGATACCTATATACGGGGACTTGGCTTCACCAGAAGCAAAGAGGATCACTGTGTTTATTTTAAATTAATTGGTGGCCGTGTTATTTATTTGGTCTTGTATGTGGATGATATGTTGTTGATTGGAAATGACAAAGAAATTATACAAGATTTGAAGACCCAGTTGTTCTCCAAATTCGACATGAAGGATCTTGGTGCTGCAAACTATATTTTGGGCATGGAAATTAAGAGAGATCGAGCAAAGAGGAAGCTCTAGTTAAACCAGAGGAAGTATGTCGGGACTATATTGTAGAGGTTCAATATGTATGATAGTAAACCGGTGAATGTTCCTATTCATGTAGGTGTAAAGCTATCTACTGAATAGTGTCCCAAGACACAAGAAGAAGCGGAGGATATGTCCCGTGTTCCATATGCAAGTGCAGTGGGTAGCCTAATGTATGCAATGGTCTGTACTAGACCAGACATTGCACATGCAGTGGGAGTATTGAGCAGGTTTATGTAAAACCCAGGGAAAGAGCATTAGATAGTAGTGAAGCGGGTTTTCAGATATTTACGTGGCACTAGTGATTATGGCTTGTGCTACCAAGGAAGACCAGGATTGGAAATAATGTTGGACATTCGTGGTTTTGTTGATGCAGACTGGGCTAGATATCTGGACCAAAGAAGATCTACAATTGGGTATGTCTTTAGCCTATTTGGAGGTGCAGTCAGTTGGATGAGTAAAAGACAGTCTGTAGTGGCGCTTTCAACTACAGAGGCAGAATACATAACAGCCACTCATGCAAGCAAGGAAGAAATTTGGTTATAGAGATTGTGTTCAAGTATGGGGTTGGTACATCAAGCTATAAGGATAGACTGTGATAGCCAAAGTGCAATTTTCTTGTCTAAGAACCCTACTTATCATTCAAAGACAAAGCACATTAATGTTCAATATCACTTTGTTAGAGATATGGTTGAGGCTAAAAGGGTGTTGCTGGTAAAGGTGGACACTTTGAAGAATGTTGCAGATGCATTGACGAAGTCTGTGAGCACTCAGAAGTTCTCTTGGTGTAGAGAAACAATGGGTGTTGAAGAATTGGCCCAATGGCTAAGCTCTCCTGTGGCCCCCTGTGGAAAGAAAACAACAAGTGGGAGAATGTTGGGTATGTGTTATATTCTTTCCACGATTAGCCCCACGCGCTGTATGTTGCGTCGGGCGTAGCTGGGGGGTCACGAGGGGAGAAGCGGCGCCAGCGAAAAGTGTTTTGGTGTACGGACCAGACCCACTCATTGGTGTGCAGACCCACTCATGGGCAGACCCACCCATGTTTTGTGCATGAGTTTGCACATGGTTTGGGGTACGATGGTTTGACACATTATTTTGTAGATCGAGTCAAGGGAACTACGGTTATGTTCTAATCCAGGGTTAATGGATTGGGGTTTATGTATGCTTCAGCATGTATATATATGTGTTGTAACACTAAAAGGAATATAATGAAAAATCAAGTTGGTCGTCCCGATTTGGGATCTAGGGGAAAAATCTCTGTGTTTATCTATTTTATGTTTTATGCTCTCGCTATTGTTTATTTTCTGTTATAAGATTCGTGTGTAGATAATTTCTATTCAGGGTTAAAACCTACACAATATTCATAGAGGGCACTTGTTTAGGCATTTCTTGAGGACAAACAATTTTTGGCGGGGAGGACTGTAATGTCCCCAATTAATAATTTTTCTAAGGGAAATTCTCAATTTTACAATTTTGGTGAATAATAAATATTTTTAAATAAATAAAATTATGATAAATAAGTTTTGTAGGTATTAAATAAATTTTGGAGAAAAGGAAATGGTTGGGACTTAGGAAAATAATAAAAATTAAAGTGAACAAAAGTTGTAGAGGTTATAAATCGTCTTCCTATTGTTCAAAATTTTAGATTTTTTGGTTCTCCACGCAATGGTTTGATTCCTAAACAACAAAGAAATAAATTGTGTGAAAAAAGTTGGAAAATGTATTTTTTTGGGGTATTGTGTGAAAGAAATAAAGCTTATAGGTCCTATCATGAAGAGAACAAGGAATTTTTTGTTTCAAGAGATGTAATTTTTCTTAAATTTGATAAAGATGCTTCCATTGTTGATAGACAACTCATTCATTTGAATAAATCCACTTCCAAGAAGTTTTAATATGAATGTGATAATGATCTTCTACATCCTAAAGGGGGGATTCCTATTCAAGATCATTCTGTGGATTTTCCTTCAATAAATTTCCTTATTCAATTGAGAATGAAGAAAAAATAGATGATAATGTTTCTACTGAAGGAAAATTGGACCATAATGATAATTTTTCTACAGAAGAAAAAATGGATAATAATAATGTCTCCACATAGTCAAAAACTCCTCCCGAAGAACCTATTCTTAAGAATGAACAACCGCCATAGCAATAAGTATGTATATCAACATGGACCAGAACATTTCCTAGAAGGTATGATGGATTTGTTATAAGCAATTTTGCTAAACAAAATGAAGGAAAAGGCAGAGATGTTACTTTAAAATAAGGTAACAATTCACATCGTTCCTCTAATTGTGAATATATTTTTTCTATTTTTAATGAGCCACCCAATGGAATCTGCACAGGGCATCATTAGAAACTTGCATGTAATCTGTGTATCTGGGACCGCTTAATGTTGTTGTAAACCTCCTTGTCTTGCAGATCTTGAGGGAACTTCTTCTGCATGAATGTGTCTTTGATGTCCCTCCATGAGACTACAACATATTTATCTATAAAGCATTATCTATCTAAAAGGATGGGGATTGTAGGAATTTCGACTTCTATTATCTCTTCAACGCTTGCTTCTAAGACTTATTTTGAACTCACGCAATGAGTAATGGGAGGCATTGTTCCAATAGACAATGAGAGTGTAATAGGATTTGAAGCATGAACACTTTCACATGCAATTACAGTCATAGTGGCCAAATATTAGCTATATGAAATCCTTTATCTATTATAAGTAATAATTCAACAAACAATGCTCAAAGGAAAACAAGATATAGTTAAGAGCATAAGCCTTTCATAGGTGAGACTAGGAAGTTGTTGTGAGGTAAAACTGCATCAAGACAAAGGAGGGTGCATGTCGAACCAACATTGAGGAGTTAAGACTTAGAGAGGCTTCAAGGGGTGTTGTGTGCTTAAGAAAAATGAGAGAGAGAGATGTCAAGGGCGCAGGGAACAATTCTAAGGATGAAAGGGGATCATTGTTGGTTCAGGGTGCGATATGCACTCAAGGGAAGCCAAAGAGGGTGTTGTGGTAGATTTTGTGCTAGGATGGATGGAATCGCACCAGTTTAAGGGGTGTGGTTTACCCCTTTAAACTATAAGTAACAGGCAGAAATTGGTGGAGTTCAAAAACATACAATCTAGAGGAAAAAAGCATGCAAATGTATACTCAAATTAAACTAAAACTAAAACACAAATATACAGAAGCTATTGAAGAGAGTCAAACGATAATAATGAAAACGGTGGCTCTAGGCCCCTTCTTATTAAGTGTTTGATACGAAGAAGAATTTTTACCCACTTTCCAAAGGGTCCCTAGACAATGGTTCTAGGTCCCGATGCAAGGATGTTGTCCTCCAAGTTTTGCCTCAATGTAGTCTCCCTCTCTCTCTGCTGTGTTGGACTAAGATTTTTAGATGGCCAACAATCGAGTCCCCTCTATCTCCAGCTCTGGGTCACACACTGTTGGTATTGCTTGGGCAATTATGGCCAACATAACAATGTGATCACCCATTCATCATCTCATCTTGGCTTTATATAGGGGATTTCAAATCCTCCTTCCCTCCCTTGGTACATGGTGGATGGTGACCCAAGGGATAGGTATGATTCCATTGTGTTTTCCAAATATTCCATTGTGTGCTCACATAGTGTCTAAGGAGGCACTCATGGCTGTCCTTAGGCGGCTTCATGTAAGGAGTAACTTGTCCTTTGCTTTGTGTGGTCCCGGATAGCAACATTTTTCTACTTTCAGGAATGTGCGCTTATCAGGAAAAAAGGTGTGCATAATGCACTCTTCTCAAAGGATAATGCACACAAATAACATTTTATGACTAGTTCAAATTTGATTTCCTTTAAACCTTTGAGATTTTAAATAGTTTCTAGATTCCATAATGTCTTCCTGCCCTGTAAATCCTTTTTCTTGACATTAATTAATGTCATCTTCTGCTGTATTATTTTCCAGTGTTAACAGTTGCCCCCTAATGTGTGAGGTCTAGAAAGGAATAGATAGCTAAAATACATTATAGTTTCTTTTCTATATCATGCGTAGAGAGAGAGGGAGACCTGAGTGAAGCTTTGGAGTAGACAACACCCTACACTGGTTCCAAGAATGACCACGTCTAAGGGATCCATGCAAGCAAATATAATTTACAACGCATATACAAATTTTCAACAAGGCGAGAATGTCCCATGCTCGTGATGCTATGGCTAGTTAAACAAAATTGACAAATATGTGTTCTGTCGGTGCCACTACTATGGTAGTGATACTGGCAGTTGTTGACGATGACTGCTAACGCCCTCAGTGGCGTTTTTTCTTTGAAAATAGGTGGAATGTGGTACCCATATGCATAAACTTGGTATGGCATATAGCTACGCATTGTATGCATAGGTGCTGGATGGGACCTTCCCGTGTAGGCATTGTTGGTAGAGACGCTTATGGAGGCACGGGTCTTCGACAGATTTGATCAAAGTGCAATGGTTGTAAGGTACAATACCATCTTGACATGAAAGCTTTTGTCGTAGTTGAATGTCAGGAGGATCAATGACATCTGTGGACAATGATGTCTCCCACAGTGCGACCCGAGGATGCCCCTTGTATGGAAAGGGGCGATCCAAAGTACCGCTTCCTTTTTGGAAAAGGGGTGTTGAGGTCGACAAAAAGGAAGCCTCAACCGAACGATGGGTTGCCGACTTGAGGGGTCCGGGACTTGGATGCGATGGGTTTAACATAGGCATGTTGGCGAGTGGTGACTAAAAACTGATGTTGGGAATTCAGTGGTCTGAGGTCAGAGTATACTAAAGCAGCTTGGCGGCAGTCATAGTTATTTCTGAAGGGGAAATCCCTGGAGTCGGTAGGACTTCTAGGGCGGGTGTAAACCGGCTATGAATGTTATGATGGCTTGTGCATGGGGGTGAAAAATACTCTGACCAAGGGTGTTTAGGGACTGCTCCCATGGGAGAAAAGATGAAATGAAAGGGTGAGGGGGAAAAGTGCACCATTTGTGATCTTTGTACACTTACCAAAAGAATAAAATAATGGGGTTTTTTTGTACAAAAAAAAGAGACGGGTACCCAAAAACATGAAAGTGTTCGCTCACTGATGGCGTGAGGAAGATGTTTTGCTGGGGGTGGGGGTCTGATTGGTTGGTCTCATGTGTGGGGTTGATGAAGCAGATGAAAAAGTTTCGTCGATGGAATTATGCTGGTGGAGGTATGGTGGGCCAAATGTGAGGCGCGATGGTGTGATTTTTGATCTGCTTCTACAACTTGGTCGTCCGGGAAGGGGGTTTGAGTTTGCATGGTAAACTTGACCTTATGCATGATGAATGGATGGGCATGAGATGCTTCCTGGACTAGAGTGGTAGGACCATGGCGTCACTGTTGTTGTGATATAAGGTTTACTTTGGGTGATGAGCGCCATGGAAGGAAGGCTCTACGGACCAACACGAATGTTTATCATTTGCAGGGTGAGGTGATGATAAACACGGTCGAATATGAGGACCCTATGGTTTATTTCTAATGGAGAAATGATTTCAGGATATGAAAAGTTTTCTGGGACTCTATCATGCTGGGGGTAGAATGATACCTGCTCTGGGATTTTCAGTAGATGGCGCTATTAATGGTTTGCGGGTTTTTCCTGCAAAAAAAACTACCTCAAGTGAAAGAATCTTCTTTTCATCAAATATTATTGAAAGGCATGAGCTTTAAAAAGGAAAATGTGAGAGGGCATACCTGCCAACGTTGATTTTTTTTTCTTCTGGAAAATGAATGTGTGGCATCGCATCCGTTCATCATGGAGTACTGATGATGCTGCAACTTACGGTTCACAAAATGGACCTTCTGAGCTCTCGTTATGGCCCTCCGATTTTTTTTTGAAAAGGGGGATAAATAGGTGAATATTGCCCTTATTCAATTCATTTGCACTTGTTGAGTTTTGAAAAGTTAGAGTTGTTTGCGGAGCATTTTTTGCCGTTGTGGTAAGCCCATGTACCAGGGACTAGCGATACTATGCCGAGGTAACTTCCATGACGTCTTGCATTTTAATTTTCACAGTTTGATGGTTTGATGGTGTCGGGGCCCATACAAAATGGGTTTGTACGGATTCTGTGTGACTTTTGCCCTAGATATGTTTTTTATGTTTTTTATTTATTTAGTTTCTCATATTTTTAATCATTTACTGACTTCCCCTACTTTTCTTCACACCACGCATTTGAAAAAGCAACACATCGACCGAACGCCACTTGAGAGCTCTCTGTCTCAACATAAACATGCGTTTGGAAAGAAAAAACGTATTGACTTAACATCTGTCCTCTTTGAACAACATGAAGCCGTCTACTATTAGAAAATGAATTGTTTGGCACCTATCTCTAGTTTTTTTTCCAAACAACATTTCCATATTGATTAAACATTTAGTGTCTAATATAACAACATTGCAGGTCTCTGTTACAACAGTTTTAACTTTTTATAAATGTAATGTTTAACGAGATATAATAGACAACACCGTATTATTCGTGTGGCCTGGAATGGAATTGATTTCAACACGGACAAGAGTTTCTCTATCTCAACAACACGCGTTTGGAAAACCAAGCATTTGAAAAAACAACACATCGACAGAACGCCACTTGAGAGCTCTCTGTCACAACATAAACACGCGTTTGGAAAGAAAAAACGTATTGACTTAAGTTCTGTCTTCTTCGAACAACATGAAGCCGTCTATCTATCAGAAAATGAATTGTTTGGCACCTTTGTCTATTGTTTTTTTCCCAAATAACATTTCCATATTGACTGAACATTTAGTGTCTAATATAACAACATTGCAGGTCTCTGTTACAACAGTTTTAACTTTTTATAAATGTTATTGTCAGGTTAGATATGATATTTTAAAAATAAATTATTCATCAAACCATTTTAACTAAAATTTTTTGTTTTCAAATTATTCATAAAACCATTTTAACTAAATTTTTTTATAATAATAAAGTATCCTTTCCCATTTTCATCTTTTTTTTATTCATTTATTGAATATATCTGCTAACAAACTCATTAATTGGTAGATATAATTATCTCTGCATCTTTTATTGAAAAGATTAATTATTCTGGTTAATTCTAATTACAACCCTCCTTGATTTTGAGCTTTTCAACAATAAAATATGCTCATAAAAACTTCAAAACTGATGAAAAGAAAAACTATAGTATTATAATTTAAAAATAAAATTAATAAAATATTAATTTTTTTTTTAAATATTCATAATTAAAATATTCAGAGTTAATTGTTTTAGCAGCAGAAAGCAATAGTCTCAGTGGTACCATTCCACCACAGTTGGGTTTCCTCCCTAATCTTCAAACTCTTTACATACCTGGAAATGAATTGTCTGGTTCCATTCCAGTCACTTCTTTCTCAAATATGTCTGCTTTGACTTATTTGGATATTTCCGCAAACAAACTCATTGGTATCATTCCACCAGAATTGGGTTTGGTCACCAATCTGAAAACCCTTTCCTTGTATGAAAATGAATTGGTAGGCAACATTCCCTTTTCTTTGTCAAATATCTTTAATTTGAATGGGCTCTATCTATGGAAAAATCAACTATCTGGAAACATACCAGATTCCATTCGAAATTGTACCAAGCTCAAGATATTAGCTATTGGTCAGAACAAGTTGAGTGGAAGTGTGCTAATTGAGTTGGGTAGCTTATCACTCCTTGAACGGCTAGACTTACAATCTAATCAACTTGATAGTGGAAGTACTATGGATATGTATTTTCTTGCATCTCTTACCAATTGTTCTCACCTACAAGAAATAGACTTGAGTAATAATAAATTTAGTGGTGTTTTGTCCCTGGCTATAAGTTTATTTTCTACCAATTTGTCTTACTTGAGATTATCAGACAACACAATAGAAGGAAATATCCCTCCACTTATTGGCAATCTTAGCGGGCTAATCTATCTAAAATTAAATAAAAATATTTTAAATGGAACTATACCACCATTAGGTAACCTTGAAAATATACAAATATTAGAGTTAGGAAATACTAGATTAGAAGGAAACATCCCCAATGATATCAAACTATCAAAGCATCTTGGTCTCCTAGATATTAGTAGAAACATGCTTTCTGGAAAAATTCTTGATTCCTTAAGCTATCTTAAACAACTTCAGACCCTTTCTCTTCATCACAACTACTTGTCAAATAAAATACCTTCTAGTTTAGGAGATTGCAAAAATTTGGGATTTCTTGACTTGTCTCACAATAGACTCAATGGAAATATACCACCATAAATCACTATTCTTCCTTCCTTGTTTTTTTATTTGAATTTTTCACAGAATTTGTTGGATGGCCCCATACCTCTAGAGATAGAGAAACTTATAAATTCTTTAGCCATAGACATTTCCGCAAATCTAATGACTGGTGTCATTCCATAAACACTTGGAAGTTTCATTGCACTCGAATCATTGAATCTATCTAACAATTTGTTAGAAGGTTCCATTCCAAATTCACTTGGATCTCTACAAAATCTCAAGGTATTGGATCTCTCTTCGAACCCCTTATCCGAGACAATACCAATTACTCTCAACAAGTTGAAAGAGATTCACTATGTGAATTTATCTTTCAATGATCTCAAAGGAGAAATACTGAAAGGAGAATTTTCTACAAATCAAAGCATTATCATATCCTTAATTGGAAATCCAGGTCTCTGTGGGCCACAAGTATTTTCCTTACCAACATGTCCAGCACCAAGAAGCCATTTTGATGTTCTAAGAAAAGTTCTATTGCCAATTTTTGGTGTGATTGGTTTTATTCTATGTTATTTTCTTTTGAGGTTCTGCTCAAGTGGCAATTTTCATATACAAAACTTTATTTTTCCACAAGTTATTTCCTATAAATTAGAGCATCAAAGGATATCATATCAAGAGCTTTCCAGAGCAACTAATGGATTTATTGAAGCCAATTTGTTGGGGAAGGGTAGTTTTGGATCAGTGTACAAAGGAATCTTGAGTGATGGCATGCCTGTCACTGTAAAAGTTTTCAATTTGCAAAATGACCAGGTTGCTAAGAGTTTTCAAAGAGAGTGTAAAATCTTGCAAAATGTTTGACATTGAAATCTTGTGAGAATTATAACCTCATGTTCCAATTTGCAATTCAAAGGTTTAGTGTTTGAGCTTATGGGCAATGGAAGCTTAGAGAAACATGTGTATCCTAATAAAAATGACAACAATGGTGAGGATGTGTGTGAGTTGGGATTGGAAACAAGATTAGACATCACCATAGATGTGGCTCATGGCATGGAATATCTTCATCATGATGCTATTGTACAACTAGTGCATTGTGATATAAAACCAAGCAATGTGTTGTTAGATGCAAACATGCAGGGCATTGTAACAGATTTTGGGATTGCAAAATTAATTGGTGAAACCTCCCATGATTCACTCACTTCAACACTTTCTCTAAAAGGATCCATGGGATACATTGCCCCAGGTATGGATATTTTAAAACATTATTTTCATTTGAATTTTCTTCACTACAATTCGATATGGATTTGTTGAATAAATTTTGATCAAAGTTGCATTGAATGCAGAATATGGAATAGGTGAGAGGGTTTCCACACAAGGGGATGTTTATAGCTATGGAATTCTTTTATTGGAAATGTTTACTAGAAAAAAACCAACTAGTGACATGTTTGCAAGAGATTTGAACTTGCATAAGTGGGTGAACTTAGCGTTTCCAAATAAAATGGAGGAGGTAATTGACCCTCATATATTGAGGGAGATGAATGGAGATGAAATTGGAGAAAATGATGCATATAAATGTCTACTTTCTCTCTTGCATGTTGGTTTGCTATGCTTAAAAGATGAACCTAAATAACGCCCAACTATGAGAGATGTCTCAACTATGTTGGAGAGTTTTAAAAACGATTTGCTGAAAAACAATGTTGCTTCATGGAGATCAAAACAAAGCATATCTACTTTGCTTGCCAAGAATAAACACACTGCAACAAGAAATGATGCAGAGACATCAAATGATCAAAGCTCTACATTTTAGTTTTGAAAGATTTCTAATGTAGAATATTTATATTCTTCCAACTAGACATGATGCAATGGCATCAAATGATCAAAATTCAGCATTTTAGTTTTGAAAGATTTCAATTGTAAAATATTTATATTCTTCCAACTGCAAGTACTTATATCATTTTAGTATTTCAAGCAATTTGATGTTAATATAGTATTTTAGCAATAGTTTTCAACATGAAAATTAAATGTTTGTATAGCTCCATATTTTAATGAAATTGTAAGAGTATACATTTCTTAATGTGTTTAACGAGTTGAGTTCATGTAAATGTTGTATTTCAAGCAGTTTGATGTTAATATAGTATTAGCAATAGTTTTCAACATGAAAACTAAATGCTTATTTAACTCCATATTTTAATGAAATTGTAAGACTATACATTTCTTAAGGTGTTTAACGAGTTCATCAATTAATAAATGAGTTCATTTAAATGTTGTAAGTATTCATCATATGGAGGTCATGTAGTCATGTGAACGTTGTAAGGATTCATCCCATGAAAATTTCTAGGGAGTTGAAAGAACCATAGTACATGTCAACTTAAACAAGCCAATATTCTATGAGTTGCAGGATGCTATTTGTGGATGGTTGGTCAAGTTGGAAAAATAGATGGACTTATATTTTTAGACATATTGGGTGGAGTCTATTTTTAGACTGCCAATCTGAAAATAGATATGTCGAATATTATTAGCTCTTAATAATATTTGGACTCTAAACATTATCTTATTCTCTTGGAGCACTTCAGTTAAGTGCACAGATGTGGCACAACAACTGACAGAAGGAATTACGGCCCATTACGAGGGGGTTTCTTGGAGCTATTGCATGGAGGACTTCAGTTAGAACTCATGTGACAGAGTTTGGTGGAGTTGGAGAAGTAGTTGGTGGAGTTGTATTTAGTTTAACTCAGTTAGACTCAGTTGAGCTAGTTGTATCTTGTCTAACTGATTAATACACTAGTGAGAGTGGACTGAATTAATTAGTTAATTAATTCAAAAATTATAACTCATTAATCAACTGAAGAATACATCAGTTAACTATAGTGCATGGCAATTTCAGTGGAGACTAGTGGAGAGATAGGTGAAAAAGCAAGTGTGACTATCAGTGTTGCATCCAACACTCAGTGGAGATGCCAATGACGATTTCACAATCAATCCAAGGGTAATTGGAATTCATTCAAAGCTATTCTTCAGCAGGGATTGCGCAGTAGAGGCAGGCTAGCAGGTGGCAAAGATCGGTGCATGGATTTGCAAGATTGAGCCTGATTAGTGTGTAGCGATTGTATTACACTAAGAGCTTGATATGATTAGCTTTGTATGAGGATTTTTACATGATATATATGAAATATATTATATACAGATAGTTGGGGTTTTCAGCTTTAGGCTTTCTCGTTAAACAACTGTGTTAATGTGTGTGAATTTTTATGGTTTCATGTGTGCATTGCAATCTTGATTTAATTTCCGCAAATGATCAATGGTGGAATAGATTCTATATTTTTCATGAAGTTAAAATAGTATGAGATCAGGAGAATCTTGGACATATAACACATAATTTATATAATTTCTACATGGTATCGGAGCAGTATTGATCATTGGAGGAGATTGCAATTATTGAAGCAGTTGAGTTTTGTGCTGGTGGAATTTGAATTTGCTGCAGTGTTTTCTTGGTGTCGAAGTTGAGCATTCATAGAAATGTCTTTCAACGGATTGTGATTGGAGTATGCCCTTGATGGGAGCTCAAATTATATTGCATGGAAGGACAAGATGGAGGCGGTGCTGGAGGATAATGGGTTGAAGGAGTTCATAGATGTTGATATTCCGAAGCCTACTTCTAGCGATGCAGCCGCACGTGACGCATGGCAAAAGAAGGTAGAAAAGTGTCGAAGGATTCTGTTGGAAGGTGTGAAGGACCACATTGTGTCCAGCCTTCATGGGAAAGCCACTCCATTCTTAATGTGGAAGGCTTTGATAGATTTTTTCCAAAGCAGAAGTGACCAGAGGAATTTGGCGCTTAAAGACAAACTCAAGAAAATAAAAATGGAAAAAGGTAACAGTATACCAAAATACCTCACGAAGCTTTTCCACTACAAGGATGAGCTGGGAAGTGTGGGGGTTACTGTTGATGAAGAATACTTGGTGAGCTTGGCTCTCCTTGGGCTTCCGAAGAGTTGGCATATCTACGAAGACTCTGTCAATGGATGGGAGAAACTGCCAGGATGGGAGCGACTTTGGTCAGATCTTGTGCAGGAGGAGATAAGGCGGGGTACCAGGGGTGGATCTTCATTGAAGAATGAAGATGAAGAAAAATTTTCTTTGGCTACCAAAGCTCGGAAAGGAAAAGGAAATAAATCTTCCAAATCCGAAGCTAAAGGCAAGAAGCAGGACTTGTCCAAGGTGAAGTGTTTTCACTGTCACCAGCACGGGCATTATGCCACTATTTTCCCACAGAAGAAGAAAAATAAGAGCATTGCTGGTTCTGTAGCAAGAGAGGCCTTAGCTTCGCAGTTTGAGCTGGATTTTTCTTTGATCGCATGCTTAGTTTCAAGTGTGATGGGATCGGTGTGGTTTCTTGACATTGGTGCGTCTTTCCATATGACCGAAGACAAAGATTTTTTTAGTGATCTAGAGGAAAGGGATCTTGGAGTGCACATTGAGATGGGCGATGATGGTAGATACAGTGCGACTGGTATTAGGGCCATTTCCTTTGAGAGGGAGTCTGGTAAACCTTTCATCTTGAAGGATGTCATGCATGTTATAGGATTGAAGAAGAATTTGATCTCTGTGGCAATGTTAGAAGACAAGGGTTATGATGTTGTTTTCAGTGAGGGAAAAGCCTTCCTTCGACATAAAACAAATTGTCAAACCAAGAGGATAGGGATTCAAGTTAAGAATCTTTATCAATTGTAGGTAGATGACTGCGCTGCAATGGCAGGAAAAGTAGAAGGAGTGGTGAGCCGAGATGAGGGTGAATTGTGGCACAGGAGATTGGGCCATCTTCACCATGGCGCTTTGAAAATTTTGCAGCAGATTTCTATCGGGCTTCCTAAAGGTACACTTGCATAGTCAGATCAATGCAAGGGATGTACTTTGGGAAAATTTGTGAAGACCACTTTTCATGAGAAGGATAGTCACGCCTCGACAATCCTTGAGAGAATTCACACAGACGTGTGTGGACCTTTCTCAGTTTCTTCAATAGCAAAGCATAGGTATTATGTGATATTTGTTGATGACTTTTCTCATAAGTGCTGGATCTTCTTCATGCAGAAGAAGAGCGAGACATACTCAAAGTTCTGCGAGTTCAAGGCGCTAGTTGAGAAAGAGTCGGGGAATCAGGTGAAAGCTCTAAGGAGTGATAATGGTGGTGAATACATCTCTGGCGAATTCAAAGACTTCTGTAGCAAAGAAGGAATTTGAAGAGAACTCATAGCGCCTCATAACCCACAGCAGAATGGGGTCGCGGAGAGAAAGAACAGAACGATCGTGGGTGCTGTTAGTGTCAGTCTTTGCAGCCTTCCTCCAGTGATCAAACATGCTTTTACAAGGTGATTTTAAGGTGTCAAGGTCAAATTTTTTCATTTTAGTGAGTCTTCAAGAAAAATTTGGTCACTAGGTATTAGGTCTAGGGTTTTCTTTTACTCTTTTCAAAGTTGTTCAAATGTCAGTCCATGTCACCATTCAGCTGAGTGTACCATCATTCATAGGGTTGTAATCATCATTTCAAGTTCCACTAGGTCATTTTACACCTTTTTCATGCTTCAGTTGTGCCTAGGTAAGGTTCATTTCCCTCTCTTAGGGTTTTGGAGGTAATTTTTCTCGGATGGTCAAATCATCAGCAAAAATTGTATCCTGATGTTCATACACCTTCTCCTATCCTTAATTTACCTTATTAAACATTTCCCATCACTGAGATCCCCCAAATTCCTCATTTTCACACAAACCCTAGTTTCTTGCTACAACTTGGCAATTTTCTAGGCTAGGCCTGTGTTTTGCCCTTTTGGACCCCTTCCCTTCACTCAATCTCTAAAATTCCACTTTCCCCTACTTCCTAACATCCCTCCCTACTTCCTAAAATTTTCTCAAGAATTTAGAAGCCCCTTATCCCCTTCATTTCGCTTCATTTCGACAAATCCCTTGTCCCACACATCGGGAGAGGTTTTACTCCAATGATGTTTCTGAGCAAGAAAAGATGAATTTTGGAAAAATGAGAGAGGTTTTTGTCCAAAATAGGCCAAGGAAAAAAAAAATCCAATTTTTACACAGGTGTCATGGTTTTAGAGAAATTTCAAAAATACAGTCGCCTCAGAAGAATTGATGCACCTCTAGAGTGACCTTGGGAAAATCAAGATTTCTCCTAACTTGGTTGTCCAAATGACTTTCTTGATGAGTCAAATGATAACTAGACACAAAGCGCTTTCCAATGAGCTATCATGAGCTCAATTTGGAGTTGAGGAAGACCTTCAAAAGTTGACTGCAACAACACTCTGCCTTGAGGCAGCCTCATTTTGCACATTTTGGACAGTCCTGGGAGATTTGATTTTTGACAGGGTAAATGAAATCCAAATTGAAACATTCCAGATTGGTTGGAAATTAGACTCAATAATATTTCCAATGAGCTATCCTGCGCCCAATTTGGACACCGAGAAGGCCTCCAAAATCCTCCTGCAAAAGGGCGCTATGCATTGGGCTTGTGGCGCGGCGCATAGAGCTACAAGCCCAATTTCACCATAAACGTCTCCAAATTTTCCAAATGTGCTCAAATCTATGGTGTGCAAGTAAGTTAAGAGTTTTTCCATTGCAAGTGAAGATTTTTTCTCAGAATTTATGGTGGTTTAGTGTGCAAAAACTCATTGTTCAGTCAAAAGCACAAAGGATACAAAACAGAGTTTGTAAAGTGAAATGTCAAAGTTTACAAAATTTTAAGGTGGATTTTTCAAATGAGAAATTTAAATCCTTGGCATATGAGATATTTTCAAATTTAAACTTCATTTGTGTGCCAAGAGACAGCAATGAGCAAGATAAGAGGTGTGAGGAGTGAAAGAAGAAGCTTGGAGGTAAAACTGGGCAAAGTTGGGTGCGCGGCGCATTGGGTAGCCTGTGCGACGCACTGGGCAGGCGCAGCGCATTGGGCCGGCCGCCGCAGTGCAAAAATTACACTGGCGCGACGCATTGGAGGTGTGCAGCGCACTGGGTTGACTGCGCGGCACACAGGGCAGACAACACAAATTTTTGGCCATTGCTTCCTAAAACTCAAATTGACTCGGGATTTTCTACTCAAGTAAGTTCATGTGACCCTCTAGTTTCCATTCAAAAATGTTTGAAGATGGATTATGAGAATTTAAGTGAAAAAACTCAAACCCTATTCTCTTGTTTGAGGATTGTCTCCTTTAGGGTTTTGAAACTTGTTGTGTGCCAAATATTTCCATTCTCCACCTTGCTTTTCCCCATGTCACTGTTCATCTTCTCTCAACAGCCCATTTCACTGTTCATCTTGTATCCCAAGTCAATCATTCTGATCCCATTCCCATTATCCCCATCTCACTTGTGAATTTCCCCCAAACCCCAAGTTTATTTCAAGAAACCAAGTGACTGTCCCAAACTCTTTAATTCACAATTTCACTTGATAATATTATATTATTTCCATCATTTCCACCACCCTATCCATCCATATTCCCTCACTTGTTATCACATATTTGGCAACAAAAACCAAAGATACCAAACTCCTCATATTCACCTGAGGCAACATAGATGAAGAGGGCACTAAAGCGTCGCAAAAGGCATGATAGGCTCCAAATTTTGGCCGAAGCTTTTTTGGCGCAGCATAGTGCTTGATGAGGGACCTTCAGCCTAAATTTCAAGAAATTTGGGAAAAATTTTGTCAATTTTGAATTTGTTGGCCTAAACACAGATTTTCCTGCCCGACCCGTAGCGCCACTTGGCGCGCACTTATAATTGGCAGGTCTTCAGGAGGAAAACTTTGCATTTCTAGATTTTTCATCAAAATTTATGCATGACTATGGATTACCTAAGGATTTCATCAAGTTATGGGTTGCCTAAAGGGCCAAAAACACCCTAAAAATGGCCTTTCTGCCACTTTTTGCACACATAGGAAGAAGTGTTGGGAGATTTGATTTTTGGAGGGGCAAATGGCAACCAAATCTAGAAATTCCACTTGGGTGGTAAATTAGACAGGCAGGGCTTTCCAACAAGCTATCCTATGCTCAATTTTGACTTTGGGAAGGCCATCAAAATCAGCCTCAAACTTGTGCTACGCATAGAGATTTCAGACGCGACGCATAGGGAAATTTGGCCTATTTTTCACTCAGCAGCTCAGAATTTCGCCTAGTTTTGGCTAGTTTGACTTTTTTATGTAAATCTTGATGTACCTTGATGTAATTTCATGACCATGATGTAATTTTGGCACATTTGTACTCATCTTAGTAGATTCATTCACCAAAAAGTGAAAAGTAAGTGAATGAATCAGTTTCCAACCATATAGAGGCAAGTTGTTTCATTGCCTATTTTTCAGTTCTTAGTTTAGATATGGTTGAAACAGCTCCTAGAATGTTGAGCTTGACCCCTAAAGGCATGGGAATGAGTTATTCTTGCCTATATCATGTATTTCTTCAGTCATTTTCAGGGTTGGACACTTGGGATTGGTTGGCACTTCATTGTACATTTCATCTCTGCATTTTTGGCAAAGGAATAGACCAGGGTTTGCAGCACTCTTTGGGATCCATGTGGCTCTATGTTTTGATGGTTTTTTTCTCTATGTAATTGTAAGTTTAATGATGTTTATGTGTATCATTTATCTTCTCCTTTCTTCTTAAATTAAACAAATGAGTGATAAAGGTGGAATTCATTAGTTTGCTTTGCTCTGCCTTCAGTTTTGTTTAATTTTCCTTGTTTTCATCTATTTGAAGAGGATTATTGAAAGCATCTTTACCTCTTCAGCTCCTCACTGGTCTGAACCACCCATTCATTCAATATAAAGCATCAAAACAATTTCCTTCCTTGCCCCAATCAGAACTTTGCAAAAACTAGGCCTCATCCCCGAACCCAAAACTGCCTTTCCCTTGATTCCAACAAAAACCCCCAAAATCAAAATCAAATCCTTTCACCTATATACCTAGCCTAAAATTAGCCTTTATTTCAAGTCATCTCAAGCCCTATTGATTATTTTCACTGAGATTGACCCGGAGAGAGCCCTCTCCTGTTCTGGTAGGGCTAGCCACCAGACTGAGCGTGGTTTGATGTTACCCTGAACTCTGCCTTTTTTAGCCTGAGGTAGATTTAGGCAATAACATAGTGGTGACCATACTGGGGAAGAAACATTTGTTGTTTGCTTTATAAACTACAGATGGAGCCTAAAGTTAGCCAGGTAGCCTTTGAAATGCTCTTGCTTTGCATTAGAGAAAGTAGATGAATGTTGCTTCAGTCAATCTCCGGTCTAGTTTATGAAATGAACATCTAGTTTCCTCAGTAAAATGTAAACAAGTTCAGATCTGATTGTTGATGGTGGACAACGATCAAACACCGCAAGGCTGAAATCATTCACCTGGCGACTCTAAATCAGTTTCGAGATCAGATCTAAGGACTCCACTGGAGGATGAACCTGACCAGTAGAAACATGAAAGGACAATATGGAAAGATCAGGTATTCAAGTTGGAATTTCATCCAAGACATTTTGTTCTTTGTCATAAATTATTTCTTCTCTTTTCCCGAGAATATCAAGAAGGCTTTGCAAAGTATATTGTATTTGACAAAAGACCCTTGGCCTGTAGTTGATTCTTTCCCTTTGAAGATTGTGAATACTAAAGATTTGCATGCTTTTGAGCTTGATCAAGACCCTTTTTCTGAATCTTGTGATGACCATCTTCAAACTGATGAACCTCAAGAGACCAAGACTGATTCTATACCTTCTATACATACCCCTATACCTTGTAAAATTCCAGATCGATACAAGCCTCTGATTTTACCTCCTATATCCCATGCTTTCCCTAAAAATCATGATCTATATCTACCAAGATTTGATGGTGAATGTGACAACATCACTGCTGAAAGACATGTTCTGAATTTTGAGTCTTTTCTTGACCTTTTTGAAGTTGATGAAGAGGATGTCAGTATTAGGCCTTTTGCTCTTTCTTTTCAAGGCCAAGTGAAGAGTTGGTTCAAAACCCTGCCTGATGCAAGCATCTCAGATTTCCAGCAGTTCGTCAAAGCTTTCCTCGACAGGTGGGTGGTCAAACAGAACCCTTTCTTGATTATAGAAGAGTATAACCAGCTGAAAAGACTACCAGGGGAGATAGTACAACATTTTTCTGCCAGATTTAAGAAAGTCTATTTTTTTATGCCAGTTGATGTAAGACCTCCTCCTAGATCTGCTCTCTTACACTACCCGGGTGCCTTTGATCCGGAAATGGAGTTTCAGCTGAGAGAAAGGAATCTTGCAACACATGAAGAGATGCAGAATAGTGCAGTAGATGTAGAGGCTCATTTGCGGATCCGAAGGGCAAGGTTGAAGGAATAAGAGATGAAAAACATAGATCTAGAGAAATCGACATCTCTAGAGGTAAAGATTGACATTTTGGTAAGTGCAGTAGAATAGATGATGCAAAATATCACCATAGGGAACGAGTATAATGCTCAAGCCCATGGCTCGATGATTGAAGAAGAACAAGTTGCTGATCCAAAACATTTTGTTTCTTATCCTAGTTGTCATAGATCTGATAATGATTGTTTTGTAGATCATCTTGGAGAAGAGAGATCTATTTATTTGACATGTATGCTTGATGATGTGTTTTATACTGATGATTTGCCTCAATTTGATCAGTATGATGATGATTATGTTCTCCAAATAGAAGCTAATATTGCAGACAAATTAGCAGCTAGTTTGTGGAAGGAGGAAGTTCACTTTCAGCAGCTCGAGTACAGTGATCAACCGATGCATATCAGCTATGACAGTGACGAGGAAAGTGGAAAATTTTGAATTAAGTGAAGGATCTTTGCCTTTTTGTTTTGATTCATTTCAGTTCATCAGAGACAACTCCCATGCAATCAGAAATCAACTATCAACAAGTCTTGATTTGGACCATCTTGAGGGCAGTGAAAACCTTGTTCAAGACTTCTCATATCCAGATTTGCAGCCCCTAAATGCCATTGATTGTCAAGTTGCAGATGAAGACATGGAAGCTAGCACATATGATCAAATGATACAAGATGATTCTGTACCATTTTGTTTTGAATCATTTCAGTTTTTGAAGGGTAAATTGCGTAGTAAATCTTCAATTGAGCGGCTTGTAGAAAATCATGTAATCTAATCAGAAACAATAGAAAATGGGTTGCAGCAATATTTTCAAGTTTTTCACGATCCAATAGCTAATGTGTTGGATGATGTCTGCAGTCAAAGTCTTTCTCCATTGACTACATGTGAGCTTGAAACGTGTGCTGATATAAAATTGATCTGGCATCCAGTCTCTTTGTAATTTTTAGCAGGAGTCTCATCATAGAGCTCAGAACAAATTTTGCATTCATGGTATGAGGAGAAGAAAATTAATCCATTGGATGAGCTAAGTCCCAGTGTGCATGAACTTCAAGATCCTTATGCAGTGTTTTTGGAGGCCGATAGAGAATCCATAGTATTCAACGGATCTGTTCACAAGTTTTCATGGGAGTTGCCTTTCAGTAGTTCTCTCTTGTTGTTCATAAGCGCGCACTTGTGGAGAATTCAAACAGCAGCTGTAATACTTACTTGGTTGCATTGGTTGTTTCATTTCACTTGATCAGGTGATGAATGGAACTGTTAAACACCATGTTAAGCACACACATGGTGTATGAGGAATAAACACACATACACAAGAGACTCAACACACAATGAAAGATAAGCGTGAGGCTTTCTTATTTTCCATTATACAAAGATGTACATTTATAGTACAATGGTGTGACTCTTGGTTTCATATTCCAAGGTCACTTGGACTCCATTTTGACTTTTCGCATTCCACACCTACCCATGTAGGATTAGGTGTTCCAACATCCCCCCTTAATCCGAAGGGGTATGTGTGAGTCCAAGAAAAGAGTTGTAATACAAATATGTAAAGTATACATGGCAGCACTTGGGTTGAATCAACTCTCTGAAATGTTGGAAAAAAGAGGTAGTTTTAGGATGACCACAAACACTGGAACACAATACTTGTTGCAGTTCCCGGAACTCTTCCAAAACTGGCAAGAAGCTGAAGGCTTCTGCTAGAGGAATTGTCCCTCATAAAAAAAGGGAGACCTTCGACCTAAAAGAAGGGAGGTATACTACCTGTGGTGGTTTTAGGTTGTCCACCAACCAAAGATGATGGTTTTAGGTTATCCACCAACCGAAAATGATGGTTTTAGGTTATCCACCAACCAAAGATGATGATTTTAGGTTATCCACCAACCGAAGGTATGCTCATGGGCATCCATATCTCTGGCTACATCTCTGAATCCGGAATGACGAATTGTGGCTCAGGCTCGCTTGAACTGTTGGCTACAACTCTAAACATGGAATGAGAGATTGTGGCTCAGGCTCGCTTGATCTGTCGTCGAAGCTTGTACATGACCACCATTTTCCCCCCTGTCAGGGACAAGGTGAGATGATGGCGAAAACTCAACTGCAAGTTTGCTCAATATCCATGAACAAGTTCTAACATGTGTCGTAAACATCTTCTTGGTTGCTGATGCCCATTGCCAAGAAGCGATCCATCCAAGATGAATCTTGGTTCTTGCAGGAGGCTTGTGTCTGAAGCATCTGTCTGAAGAATGGGTGTGCCGACCACAGTGTTGCATGAATGAAGATCAAAACAATGATATTTCATGTGGCCAACTCGATCACAGTGTTGGCATTTCTCAATCTGTTGTGGAAGTGGAACAGGATCTGGAACAGCTGCAGGTGAACTGTCATACATGAATCCGGCACTCTGAAATATTATGGGCTTTGTGTAGTTTGGAATATGAAAGGTCACATCCTTGTCATATCCAAGACCAGTTCTGTGCTTGTTGTGGACAAGCTCTTCCCAAGGTCTGATGATGGGCTTGAGAAGTGCAGGTTGAGCTGCTGCATCTACATGTACATCTGCTGAATGTGAATCATCTAGAACTTTGTCTTCTTTCTTCTGATGAGAGTCCTTCACAATGTTCTGAACAGAAACATGTTCAGAATTACTCTTTTGCTGAAGTTCTTCTTGTTGGAGCTGAGATTCCAACTGCAAAAACTCAATCTTCTCATGTGCATCTAGCAAACAACTGTGAATGTTACATAGAGCATCTTTGCTCATTTTTATCATATCATGAACATTTGAATGAATGAGGTTATTCAACAACACTAATACCTCATTGATTTTGGCCATTTTCAACAACTTAGGCTCAAAAAAGAAAGGGCGTCGGCTACAACCGAAAATGCACCCGTTTACAATGTGATTCAACAACAAGTACAAATGACTCAAAGTACAAAATGTGCTCCTCAAATGATGGAGGGCAATCAACAATCTAACAACTCAAATACTGAATGAAGATGCAAATTCAACTCACAATACAATGTCAATATCTCTGCAAAAATGTGCAGCAAAAACAATGTGCAAGAAGCCTTGGGTAGCTGAATTTTCTTCAAAGAGTTGTTTTCAATGATGGCAAACTTGTCTTCAAGTGTAAATTTCTTCAAAAAATCACCCTCTTATATATGCCACAAATCATTAAATGTCAAATCTGCAATACTGTCCATTCACTTATATGTCATTTTCTTTTCTTCTTTTTTGTTCATGTCTTCTCTTTCCTCTCTCTCTCTACTGTTTTTTTTTTTTTTTTAATTAATTAAAAATTAATTAAAAAATTTAAATAGGAAGGGAATTTTGTTAGGGAATGGGAAATATAAAAATAGAATGGGATAATGGGTGAAGGGGACTATTAAAAGTGGAATTAAATGGGGGAATTTAAAAACAAAAAAATCGAATTTTAAACATTGAATAGGGGTGGCAGTATTAATATAAAAGCGGTATTAATAAAACATGGAAATGCAGTAGGCGTGGAGGAGGGAGGCCGCGTGGAGAAGCGGCAGTTGGGGAAAGCGGCAGGTGGAGAGAGTGTTATTAATGGAGGGTGGAGCAGGGGAGCGGTGTGAGGGAGTCGGTAGGTATGCCGCGGGGAGTTGGAGTGTGGTTATGCGTGGAGAGATAACAAAAAAACAAAAATTTTAAAGTTTTGACTGACTGTGCGTGGAGCGTTTCAGAGGGGGTGGTTTATGGGTCGACAGATCTGCGTTATGTTGAATGAAGAGGGAACAAACGCAGAGAGAGATGGGGGATCCGTGTGGAAAGGGCCGAGAAGCCAGCGTTGAAGAGGACGCGTGAGTTCTGTGCAATGAGTAGTGAGATGAGAATGTTGTTTCAGAGCTGTGAGGCGTTACCGTGGGTAGAGGGCGGAAGGTAATGGCATAGGTTGAACTATGGGCAGAGTGTTGGGATGATTGCAGAGCGAGCGGGTGGGATGGTGAGGCGTAAAGGAGAATGCGTTGGAATGGCTGGGCATAGGTGTATGTATAGAGCGGAGTGTAATGTAAGATGGCGAGGTATGTAAGGCTGTAGAGGAGTAGAGAAGAGGGAGCAGGTAAGGAATGTATGGCAGAACTGTTGGGTAGTGTAATGAGTTGGAAGGGCAGAGGGCCGTAGAGCAGAGTTGCAGAAGTAAAGAGGGGGGCCGAAAGGCTATGAGGGCTTGAGAGTTTTTATTTTATTTTATTTTATTTTATTTTTTATTTAAAAACTGCAGAGAGAGTAGAGTAGAGC
Organism: Pinus albicaulis; assembly: GCA_034641835.2. Lineage (NCBI taxonomy): Eukaryota > Viridiplantae > Streptophyta > Pinopsida > Pinales > Pinaceae > Pinus > Pinus albicaulis. The sequence continues at coordinate 682,452 of JAXQQM020083415.1, forward strand.
AAAAATTTCTTAAATGTGCCAGGACAGAGAGTATTCTTTTTTTTCCAGCAGCAGAATGCAGAATTTTAAGCAATAAAATATCTCAGCAGCATACAATTTGTCACAGTAGAATTCGAAAATTTTCAGCAGACAAAACCCAAAAATATTTCCAGTACAAAACTCATAAACTTCTTCAGAACCAACTTTAAATAATATCCAGCAGCTCTTTCAAAATGATGCAGATTTTAATGCAGAAATTGCAGGAAAACATTAGAATGAAAACCTTCAGATGGGCAGTGCTGTCTTTCTTCAAAACCACTACTGTTGTTCTTCAAAACAAATTCTGAATGCTGCTCTTTCTTCTGAATGCGGCAAAAACACTGCTACAAACACTTGAGTGCTGCAAAAAAACCAACAATTTTTGCAGATATGCATAGGCCATAAACACAAATGGCTCACTCAATTTGGAGCAGGGCCAGCAATCGCCCGCTCTGATACCATGTTAAACACCATGTTAAGCACACACATGGTGTATGAGGAATAAACACACATACACAAGAGACTCAACACACAATGAAAGATAAGCGTGAGGATTTCTTATTTTCCATTATACAAAGATGTACATTTATAGTACAATGGTGTGACTCTTGGTTTCATATTCCAAGGTCACTTGGACTCCATTGTGACTTTTCGCATTCCACACCTACCCATGTAGGTTTAGGTGTTCCAACAGGAACAAATAGAGTAGGTTGTATTAAATAAGCTTCATATTGAGCATATTTTCCAGATTGTCAGTTGTGTTTAAGTATCAAGTCAGTTCTTAGTTGAGTGAGAGTCAATTTGTGTCGTCAAGTCATCAGTTTTCAGTCATGCATTTCAGCTTGAGTTTTTTATTCCATTGCCCAATGGATGAAGGCACTGTCTGCTTTCCAAAGATCTGTAGTTCTTGGCACCTCCAAGGAGCTACCATCCCCATTGGAGCCAATGTTAGTGTCAGTCTTTGCAGCCTTCCTCCAGTGATCAAACATGCTTTTACAAGGTGATTTTAAGGTGTCAAGGTAAAATTTTGTCATTTCAGTGAGTCTTCAAGCAAAATTTGGTCACTAGGTATTAGGTCTAGGGTTTGCTTTTACTCTTTTCAAAGTTGTTCAAATGTCGTTCCATGTCACCATTCAGCTAAGTGTACCATCATTCATAGGGTTTTCATCATCATGTCAAGTTCCACTGGGTCATTTTACACCTTGTTCATGCTTCAGTTGTGCCTAGGTAAGGTTAATTTCCCTCTCCTAGGGTTTTGGAGGTAATTTCTCTCAGATGGTCAAATCATCAGCAAAAATTGTATCCTGATGTTCATACACCTTCTGCTATCCTTAATTTACCTTATTTAACATTTCCCATCACTGAGATCCCCCAAATTCCTCATTTTCACACAAACCCTAGTTTCTTGCTACAACTTGGCAATTTTCTAGGCTAGGCCTGTGTTTTGCCCTTTTGGACCCCTTCCCTTCACTCAATCTCTGAAATTCCACTTTCCCCTACTTCCTAACATCCCTACCTACTTTCCAAAAAAATTTCAAGAATTTATAAGCCCCTTATCCCCTTCATTTCGCTTCATTTCGACAAATCCCTTGTCCCACACATCGGGATAGGTTTTACTCCAATGATGTTTATGAGGATGAAAAGATGAATTTTGGAAACCTAAGAGATTTTTTTGTCCAAAATAGGCCAAGGAAGAAAAACCTCCTTCAATTTGTACACAGGTGTCATGGTTATAGAGAAATGTCAAACATAGAGTCGCCTCAGGAGAATTGATGCACCTCTGGAGTGACCTTGGGAAAATAAAGATTTCTCCTAACTTGGTTGGCCAAATGACTTTCTTGATGAGTCAAATGATAAATAGACACAAAGATATTTCCAATGAGCTATCATGAGCTCAATTTTAAGTTGAGGAAGACCTTCAAAAGTTGACTGCAACAGCACTCTGCCTTGAGGCAGCCTCATTTTGCACATTTTGACCAGTCCTTGGAGATTTGATTTTTGATAGGGTAAATGAACTCCAAATTGAAACATTCCAGTTGGGTTGGAAATTAGACTCAATAATATTTCCAATGAGCTATCCCGTGCCCAATTTGGACACCGAGAAGGCCTCCAAAATCCTCCTGCAAAAGGGAGCTACGCATTGGGTTTGTGGCGCGGCGCATAGAGCTGCAAGCCCAATTTCACCATAAACTTCTCCAAATTTTCCAAATGTGCTCAAATATGTGGTCTACAAGTAAGTTAAGATTTTTTACATTTCAAGTGAAGATTGTTTCTCAGAATTTATGGTGGTTTAGTGTGCGGAAGCTCATTGTTCAGTCAAAAGCACAAAGGATACAAAACAGAGTTTGTAAAGTGAAATGTCAAAGTTTACAACATTATAAGGTGGATTTTTCAAATGAGAAATTTAAATCCTTGGCACATGAGATATTTTCAAATTCAAACTTCATTTGTGTGCCAAGAGACAACAATGAGCAAGAGAAGAGGTGTGAGGAGTGAAAGAAGAAGCTTGGAGGTAAAACTGGGCAAAGTTTGGTGCGCGGCGCATTGGGCAGCCAACGCGACGCACTGGGTAGGTGCGGCGCATTGGGCCGACCGCCGCAGTGTAAAAATTACATTGGCACGGCGCATTGGAGGTGCGCGGCGCACTGGGCTAACTGCGCGGCGCATAGGGCAGACAACACAAATTTTTGGCCATTGCTTCCTAAAACTCAAATTGACTCTTTTTTTTTGCTCACGTAAGTTCATGTGACCCTCTAGTTGCCATTCAAAAATGTTTGAAGATGGATTATGAGAATTTAAGTGCAAAAACACAAACCCTATTCTCTTGTTTGAGGATTGTCTCCTTTAGGGTTTTGAAACTTGTTGTGTGCCAAATACTTCCATTCTCCACCTGTTTTTCCCCATGTCACTGTTCATCTTCTCTCAACAGCCCATTTCACTATTCATCTTGTATCCCAAGTCAATCATTCTGATCCCATTCCCATTATCCCCATCTCACTTGTGAATTTCCCCCAAACCCCAAGTTTATTTCAAGAACCAAGTGACTGCCCCAAAATCTTTAATTCACAATTTCACTTGATAATAGTATATTATTTCCTTCATTTCCACCACCCTATCCCTCCATAGTCCTTCACTTTTTATCACATATTTGGCAACAAATTCCAAAGATACCAAACTCCTCATATTCACGTGAGGCAACATAGATGAAGAGGGCACTAAAGCGTCGCAAAAGGCATGATAGGCTCCAAATTTTGGCCGAAGCTTCTTTGGCCTAACATAGTGCTTGATGAGGGACCTTCAGCCTAAATTTCAAGAAATTTGCGAATAATTTTGTCAATTTTGAATTTTTTGGCCTAAACACAGATTTTCCTGCCCGACGCGTAGCGCCACTTGGTGCGCGCTTATAATTGGCAACTCTTCAAGAGGAAAACTTTGCATTTCTAGATTTTTCATCAAAATTTATGCATGCCTATGGATTACCTAAGGATTTCATCAAGTTCTGAGTTGCCTAAAGGGCCAAAAACACCTTAAAAATGGCCTTTCTGCCACTTTTTGCACACACAGGAAGCAATGTTGGGAGATTTGACTTTTGGAGAGGCAAATGGCAACCAAATCCAGAAATTCCAATTGGGTTGGAAATTAGACAGGCAAGGATTTCCAACGAGCTATCCTACGCTCAATTTGGACTTTGGGAAGGCCCTCAAAATCAGCCTCAAACTTGTGCTACGCATAGAGATTTCAGACGCGGCGCATAGGGAAATTTGGCCTATTTTTCACTCAACAGCTCAGAATTTCACCTAGTTTTGGCTAGTATGAATTTTTTATGTAACTATTGATGTACCTTGATGTAATTTCATGAACATGATGTAATTTTGGCACATTTTTACTCATCATACTAGATTCACTCATCAAAAAGTGAAAAGTAAGTGAATGAATAAGTTTCCTACCATATAGAGGCAAGTTGTTTCATTGCCTATTTTTCAGTTCTTAGTTTAGATATGGTTGAAACAGCTCCTAGAATGTTGAGCTCGACCCCTAGAGGCATGGGAATGAGTTATTCTTGTCTATATCATGTGGTTCTTCAGTCATTTTCAGGGTTGGACACTTGGGATTGCTTGGCACTTCATTGTACATTTCATCTCTGGATTTTTGGCAAAGGAATAGACCAGGGTTTGCAGCACTCTTTGGGATCCATGTGGCTCTGTGTTTTGATGGTGTTTTTCTCTATGTAATTGTAAGTTCAATGATGTTTATGTGTATCATTTCTCTTCTCCTTTCTTCTTAAATTAAACAAATGAGTGATAAAGGTGGAATTCATTAGCTTGCTTTGCTCTGCCTTCAGTTTTGTTTAATTTTCCTTGTTTTCATCTATTTGAAGAGGATTCTTGAAATCATCTTGCCCTATTCAGCTCCTCACCAGTCTGAACCACACATTCATTCAATCTAAAGCATCAAAACAATTTCCTTCCTTGCCCCAATTAGAACTCTGCAAAAACTAGGCCTCATCCCCAAACCCAAAACTTCCTTTCCCTTGATTCCAACAAAAACCCCCAAAATAAAAATCCAATCCTTTCACCTATATACCTAGCCTAAAATTAGCCTTTATTTCAAGTCATCTCAAGACCTATTGATTATTTTCGCTGAGATTGACCCGGAGAGAGCCCTCTCCTGTTCTGGTAGGGCTAGCTACCAGACTGAGTGTGGTTTGATGTTACCCTGAACTCTTCCTTTTTCAGCCTGAGGTAGATTTAGGAAATAACAGGTGCTACACGGGAGATGTTGCATGATCATGGCCTTCCCATACACTTGTGGGCTGAGGCATGCAACACTGCAGTTTATGTGCAAAACCATTGTCCTCATAGAGTACTTGGCATGAGTACACCCGAAGAGGCGTTTTCTGGTAAGAAGCCTGATATTTCTCATTTGAAGGTTTTTGGCTCACCTGTTTACATTCATGTGACGAAGGATGCCAGGAAGAAGATGGATCCAACCGCAGAGGTTGGGATATTTGTGGGGTACACAGAAACACCCCACAATTATCATGTGTATTTTCCAGACAGTCGGATGATTGTTGTGCGACGGGATATCAAATTTCATGAGGAGAAAGCCATGAAGTTATTGCTTGAGAGGGAGCTACACTTGCATGCAGATGAGGAGCTACTTGTTCCTAAAGATGAGCCTCAAGATGTGGATCAACCACAAGAGGAGGTTCATGCAGTGGAAGAAACCACTCATGCAGCGCCAAACATTAGAGGGTGGAAGCGCACTATAGAAGCTGAGTGACTGAATCTTGATGCAGTACAGAATGTAGGAGTTACTACGTCACAGCGCAGACAGAGACAGTCACCTGACTAATTTACTGGATACATGGCTCTGATGAGCAAGTGTATCGTGATGGAGCCATCCTCTTTCGAGGAAGCTGTGGAGGATCCCGCATGGGTAGATGCCATGGTGGAAGAGTATGATTGGATTGTCAGAAACAGTGCATGGGAGATTGTCCCAAGGCTGGAAGGGAAATCAGTGGTAGGTTCGAGATGGATCTACAAAGTGAAGCAAGCTGCTGATGGGAGCATCGAGAAGTATAAGGCAAGATTTGTTGCATGGGGCTTCTCATAGATCGAGGGGATCGACTATGAAGAAACCTTTGCACTTGTCGCAAGGTATTATTCCATACAGACCATCCTTGCTCTCTCAGCGCAGATGGGTTGGCACATTCATCAGATGGATGTGAAGACTGCGTTCCTAAATGGAGTCATTGAGGAGGAGGTGTACATTGAGCAGCTTGAAGGATTCAAAATCTTCAGCAGCGATTCGCATGTGTGCAGGCTCAAAAGAGCGCTGTATGGGCTGAAACAAGCACCTCGTGCTTGGTACACACGGATAGACAGTTATTTCACCGGACTTGGCTTCGCCAAGAGTGAGGTGGATCCAAACCTATACCAGATTGTGGTGAAGGGTAAGCTTTTGATCATTGTGCTTTATGTAGATGATTTAATACTAAAGGGTGATGAACTGTTGATACACTCATGCAAGACAGATCTTGCAAAGGAGTTCAAGATGAAGGACTTGGGCCTTCTTCATTATTTCCTGGGATTGGAAATTTGGTAGTGGAAAGGTGAACTGTTTGTGTCTCAAGGCAAGTATGCCTGGGAGATACTAGAGAAGTTTCACATGCAAGGTTGCAATCCTATCGACACTTCTTTTCCTGGTGGTTGGAGGAAAGAGGATGCTAGATTGGCAGAGGTAGTGGATGCTACTGTTTATCGACAGTTGGTTGGTTCGCTCATGTATTTAGTCAATACATGACTGGACATATGCTATGCTGTGAACCAGCCTTCACAAGCGATGGTTAAGCCTACCAAGCTCTTTTGGAAGGCAGTCAAGCATGTCCTGAGGTATCTCAGGGGCACATCTGGATATGGATTGTGGTACAGACAGTTGGATGAGGTGAAGCTGCATGGCTTCACAGATGCAGATTGGGCAGGAAGCCCAACAGACAGAAAGAGAACATCTGGAGGGATTTTCAGTATCGGATCTACAACATTTTATTGGTATAGGAGGAAACAAAGATCCGTGGCACTCAGTTCAGCGGAGGCCGAGTACATCGCAGCAAGTTTGGCTACATGTGAGGCTATATGGATGAGGAAGATCCTGGTCGGTTTGTTCAGTTCTCATTTAAATCCCACGGTGATATATTGTGATAATCAGAGTTGCATTAAACTCTCGGTTAATCCATTGTTTCATGATAGATCTAAACATATTGACATTCGATATCATCATATCAGAGATTGTGTGCAGCGGAAGATCATGTTTCTTTCTTACATTCCTACAGAGGATCAAGATGCAGATATTCTGACAAAGGCACTCACCAGGAGAAAATTCGAATACCATAGAGACAGGATCGGGGTGGCAGATAATCCCTATCTTGTTGAGATGGAGTGTTGAGATTCAACTAGATGATGAGCTTAGTGAAAAGAGTCACCTTCACTAAGTTGGCTCGCAGGCTATTTTTGGCGCAAAATCTATTTTTAGACTATTTCTATTTTTAGACATGTTGATCATATTCTATGAGTTGCAGGATGCTATTTGTTGATGGTTGGTCAAGTCGGAAAAATAGACGGACTTCTATTTTTAGACATATTGGGCGGAGTCTATTTTTAGACTGCCAATCTAAAAATAGATATGTCGAATATTATTAGCTCTTAATAATATTTGGACTCTAAACATTATCTTATTCTCTTGGAGCACTTCAGTTAAGTGCACAGATGTGGCACAACAGTTGACAGAAGGAATCACATTATTCCTGAGGGTTTACTGGAGCTATTTCATGGAGGACTTTAGTTAGAACTCATGTGACAGAGTTTGGCGGAGTTGTATTTAGTTTAACTCAGTTAGACTCAGTTGAGCTAGTTGTATCTAGTCTAACTGATTGATACACTAGTGAGATTGGAGTGAATTAATTATTTAATTAATTCAAAAATAATAACTCATTAATTAACTGAATAATACATCAGTTAACTACAGTGCATGGCAGTTTCAGTTGAGACCAGTGGAGAGATAGGTGAAAGAGCAAGTGTGACTATTAGTTGTGACTATAGTGATGCATTGATTGCATCCAACACTCAGTGGAGATGCCAATGAGGATTGCGCAGTAAATCCAAGGGTAATTCGAATTCATTCAGAGCTATTTTTCAGCAGGTATTGTGCAGTAGAGGCAGGCTAGCAAGTGGCAAAGATCGGTGCATGGATTTGCAAGATTGAGCTTGATTAGTGTGTAGCGATTGTATTATACTGAAAGCTTGATATGATTAGCTTTGTATGAGGATTGTTACATGATATATATGACATATATTATATACAGATAGTTGGGGTTTTCAGCTTCAGGCTTTCCCGTTAAACAACTGTGTTAATGTGTGTGAATTTTTATGGTTTCATGTGTGCATTGCAATCTTGATTTAATTTCCGCAAACGATCAATGGTGGAATAGATTCTGTATTTTGCATGAAGTTAAAATAGTGTGAGATTAGGAGAATCTTGGAAATATAACACATAAGTTATATAATTTCTACAGGTATGTGGGGAATATGTAGCTAGTGTTATCGTGAGGGTGGAACATGATGGAGTTTGTATAGCGCCATTGTCGACTAGGCCTCCATGTCAAGGGGACATAGATATCGATTGGGGATCTAGAGAGGTTCGAGACCCATGCTGTGGCCGCAATGGTGCTATGGATCCCAGGCAACCACGCACTCCACCACATCACTGGGGTCAGATGATGCTTGTTGAGAGTGTGTTGAGTGGGACTTACTATTGGTGGGCCCAAATGATGCTGTCGTCATTGAAACGACAGTTGTCGCTATGCAAGTGGCAAGTGAACCATGATTGTGCATATGGCATAGTGTTGTGCTCGCTCTTCTTTGAGAAGATCCTAACACTTCGACCTCGCATACAGATCCTGGATGGGGGCTCGAAGGAGCCCAGGATGCGCTGGTGGGGGCGACTACTATGCAGAGGGGGAGGTGCGGCAGTCGAACGGGTGTTCCGACATGATTTCTTTGCTCATTGGGATCAAATGCCACTGTACATAGAAGACTAGCCCTATAGTGGGATGAGTTATCGTGGGGACCCAGACTTGCCACTGCCGCCTGGTCAAGTATGGGGGCCCGATGGTAAGTGACAAGTTTCTAATCTTTTATGTGCACTTTAAAGTTTCAGAATATTGTATATGGTACTGATTCTTTCACTTTTGGTATGCACATACGACACCGGTAAAACTGGCCAGGTACATGGGACGACCTGCAGTATCAAGAACTGCAGGATCTAGTGGATCGAGAGCACCACAAAATGAGGATGCAATGACCCTCATGGAGGACATCCATCGTAGATGTGAGAGGCTTCTCACCAGTGTTTTAGAGCACAGTTGGCAAGACTTGGATGACCAGTACATAGAGCCATGTATTGGTCTACCCTTGGAGTGTTGAGGGGTCATGCGGCGCATGGTGATTGCCAGACAGGGGATGCGTGATCTACAAGATTAAGGAGCGGAGCCATTGGCTCGGGATCCTCCAGATAGTGATTAGATGTAGGGGCATGTGGTGCCCCCAGTTTTGATTTTTTGTAACATGCTATGGGCATGTCATATGTATCAAAGTTAATGGACTCTAAAACATTTTATACGACATATATTATGGATATGCATCATTTTAATGGTTTTATGTTATTGTCTTGTGTTAAATGTGTGTGATAAATGCCAATCTAGAATATTTTTTACAATGCTATATACATAGTGATTTTGTGCTCTAGGTATATGAGTGAATGTAATGATTTCAAATTTATGCATCAAAAGCTTCACTCATAAATATCTTCTAAAAAGGATAGGATTATGCACATGATAGACACTATTCTATTGCATGACAAGAAGTAGGGAATCTAAATGAACATGAAGGTGAAGGATGCGATGGGAAAGGGAATCGACTAATAGACCTAGCACTGCATCATATTCGGCCTGATTATTGGTGGCAGTACCAAAGCATACACCATTCGAGAGGACAAGCGAATGTAAAGGAGTAAAAATGGCCCAACCTACCCAAGCTAGATTCTGGGAGTAGAAAATTGCACCATCGGCATAACCGATATAAGGTGTGGATGGGAGGTCCATCTAAAAGGTGCCACAAGACAAAAAATAAGAGAATTATGAACAATGCTGAAAACCCGAACGCAAGGTAGAAATCAAACAAACACTGCTAGAGGGAGTGTTCTGGGTAGGATGTCTACCACCCGCATAGTAACGAATAGATGTGGGGGAGCTACCGTGGGGGCAGCTTATGTTCAGGTCGCGAAAGTCACCATAGACACGAATGGTGACATTCCTCTTAAGGGTGGGAAAGATGAAGTCCGGGGTGGAAAAGGCTTCCATGATGTCGTCATCACAGTAAAATATGGGGTGATTGGTGGAAGGGTAACCACATGACGTGGCAAGGCTACCTAACTCATCATCATGAGAAGATAGGTTCACATGCGCATCGTCACGGGGGGTGATGGAAGGAAAAGTAGATAACAGATCCGCTGATGTTGAGCCTAGGGTGATCACTAAAGGGAGGTCAAGTAAAACAGAAGGGGAAGTTTCGGAGGGAGTTTCCACAGTGGATCTCATGAATGATGATAGGTAGAGGATGCTGGCCGACAACTCCATCATCTTGAAAAAGGGAGGAGGAATGTCAATGGGAGTAGAGGTATCCTTAGATTGGCTCGAAGAATACTGTGCGAGAATGGGAGAGGTGGACTGATTCTGTTCAATCTCGTACTCCTGAACTACCTCCAAAGAGGCATGATAATGCATGAGGCAGGGACAACGATGGGTATAATGGCCATGGATATCACACAAAGCATAGATTTGGTTGGTGTGAATATTCTTGGGGTTCTTGGCTGCAGTCGAGGAAGGTACAGAGGTTTCCAGGATTGCAGAATTAGGGAACGCGATATTAACCATGGGCTTGATGCAAGGAAATTGAGGACAATGATAGGTGGCATGATCGAAAAAATGACACAAAGCACACAGGGGAATACGCTTTGGAGGCTGAGAAGGAGTAGGGTCAGTCAGGGAAGCCTTGTCTGTTGTTGCCTTCTTGTAGGCTTTTCCCCCTTTACTCGAAGCTGTCGCAACAGGAGGAGGTTCCTGTTGAGGTGGCTAAGGCACAGTAGCAGAGGGAGGGGTCATAGGGACTGGTTGAACCGGGATCAAAGCAAGATAATGTTTGGGCTGACCAGCCAGGGTAGCAGCTGGGGGATCAATGTACCATACTGGGATCCCCAAGATCAGGTTAGGAAGGTATAAGGTAGCCATAACAGGTACCAAGAACACTCTAGGAGGGGGAGCTAAGAATGGTATCTGACTAGAGGGGTAATGGCCAGATGAGACAACTCCAAGATGGTTAAGACCAGGAGGAACCGTGCCAAGAGGGTAGAGAGGCTCATGGATACCAGCTATAGATGAGGGGCCTTGAGGAGGGGGTCCTGAAGGCTAAGTCGAAGTGCTAGGAGCAGGTTGCGGAGGGCGGGGCTACTGACTAGTCGAAGCAAGCCGCTTGAGGTCGGCCTGGGACAATTTCATCATGCAAACGCTCGATGAGCTGGGATCAGATATAGGAGGAGGGAGACCAGGGAAAGAACCAAGCAAAGAGGAGTCATTGTAGACTCTGGGTGAGACACTGGTCAAAGGTTCAACAGTTTTCTTATTGGCCACCGAAGAGATGATGGACTCAGGGGAGGTCTGAGACTTCAGTTCGTAATATGTCAATTGGTCAATGGTGACTATATTTCCAATATGAGGAAAGGACATCTTGTGGTGAACCGCAGATGGGAAAACAGACATTGCATATGTGTATCTATGACCCAATAGAATGTTGTAATCTAAGGGGGCATTAATTACTTCTACGTCAACGCAAACAGTCTTTCTCATAAGAGTAATAGGAAAGTTGTGGAACATGTTGATGGGCTTAGAAGAGTGGCCATCCCACACTTGGAGGGTGATAGTGGAAGGGGCCAACTCAAGAGATCCAAGTTGTTTTCAAACCAAAGCAAACATCACACAGATGGACGCCCCCTCATAAATGATACAATGAGAGATGTTGGCATTCCGGATCTTGACGGGGATTTGGAAAGTGATGCAAGAAGGAAGGGGAGGAAGTTCTGACCAATCAACATCGAAGATGATCAAACGATCATCTGAAGTATCTACAATGCTCATAGAAGTTAGTAGAGATTTTCGTTGTGAAGGGCATGACTGGAGGAGTTCCAACATTGAGATGGCGGCAGGAGATTACGCCAAATCATCTACTATACTATACAAATGGGCAGCTTTGCCAGAAGCAGCATTTTGGCGTAATGGTCCCTTGGGGATCTTGGTATGAACATCTGCCTTAGGCTGAGGGATCTATAAAGGACCATTGGTTGTCGAAAGAGACTCTGTAGAACCGGAAGAAGGGGGCTTGGGGGCAGATGTAGCGGGAGGCTTGTTGTACTGATGAGACCGAGTCTGAAGGTTGAGATCAACAATAATGGGTTGGTCAGAGTTCATCATGAGAATTTGGTAATTAGAGGTACTAGACGGAGGAGTTTGAGTGGCCGTTTTACCTTCAAGTGGTTGGGTAGCCACAAATCCTTGCTGAGGGAAAGGATTGGTAAACATAGCTAGTTGGATAGGTGCAACACTAGGAGGAACCAAAGGGGAGACTTCCTGTCCTTGGGATGCTGCTTGAGCTTCCCACGTCTTCTACATCTGAGGTAAAAGAGGACAATCGTGGGTGTAATGACCATAGACACCACAACAAGAACATGGTTTGTTCGTGTGAATAGGCCTATCCTGCTTAGGCTGAGTGCCCTATTGCTGGTTAGAAGTGTTAGGTGCATTCCCCTGGGGATTAGGTCCTAGGTTAGTGGGGGTAGACTGATTCTGGGTGCCTTTTCTCTCCTTTTTGGAAGTAGGAGGATTATTCACACCCTGCTGTGCATATACCTTCCCCTGGGTCACCGGTAGTTATTGTTGCAAGGATTGAGAAGGCAAGGGAGGTGGGGGTGCTAATGTTGGAGGAGCTGGAGCACCAGGCTGCAGATACGGATAACAAGGAGGTTGGGCAAAAGGAGGAGGCATGATGTATCCTAGATACATGCTACCGAGAGGGGGAAAATTGCTAGAGGAGCTGGCCCCTCCCTGAGGGAAACCATAACCCATGGGAGGATGAGCATATGGATGAGAAAGGGTTCCAACGATACCATCGGCGACATGGGATCCCCCGGTGCATTGGCACCGTTAGGTCTAGGGAGATCAGGTAAGATGGTATAAACATAACCAGACTGTGCGTAGATCAGGTCATATTTCAATGCAATCTGGAGAGCAACTTCTTTGGTCTGAGGAAAATGATATGCAACATCTTTTCCAATAGGAGGAAAAAGGGATCTAAGGAACCAGTCCATGTAGACATGGTCTTCGAAGGTAGGGGATTGACATAGGCTCTTTCCTCTTTGCCATTCCTGGACATGATTAGATAGGCGGGTCGCAGACGATTGGCAGAAAGAGGTCAAAAGTTTGGTACCAGCGTTACAATGAAGGGGAAGCTGGAAATAAGATAGAAAAACCCTGGCAAGAGTCGCAAAAGTAGTATGAGAGGAGGAGGTCTGATAAACATACCACTTGGAAGATTCTCCAGTAAGCGTACGTTGGAACAACCGAAGATGGGCATAGTCATCGGTGATGGAATTAGACGAACACCACATGTGGAAAGATCTAACATGGTTTGTCAGATATTCTCCAGCAAGACCTTCAAACTTGGAGAGGTTGAAAGGGAGCTTGGTTGGCATAGCAGACCAACCAGTGTCATGGTGTATGGGGTCATTGATCATCTGGTTAAAATCGGGAAGACTGAGGTCTGCCATATAAGGGAGCAAGGGAGCAACCAATGTAGTTCCTGTTGCAGTCCCACTAGTAGTATTCCCAACATTAGGGCTGGGGATACCACCAGCGTTAGGTCTTGAACCAGACATGGTGAAGATGATAGGGGGAGAACCAGGAATGGAACCTAAAGGGGAACCCAATGAACCAAAAGAGGATTCGAAATGGGGACTCGGTGGAGGACTAACTCGAATCCTACGTGGAGGAGTAAGTCTTCCTAACGGAAACTGAGGATGAAGGCCAAGAAGTCTTTGAGATAAATGCGTTGGGGGCACAAAGATGATAGAAAAAACACGGATCACAAAATGAAGAGAGACCAACAAGGGAAAGGAGGTGCAGGATCAAATGATTACAATGTAAAAAAAAAGGCAGAGAGGTGCAGGATCAATTGATTGCAATGTTAAAGTCTTTACCTGGTGGTTTTAACAAAGCGCTTCTTCAATTAGGGTGTGTGTGTTAAGTGTGTTAATTTTAATTTTTAAACCTAGATGTTTGTAGAGAAAAAATAAAAACTGTGTTGTATAACTGTAAATAAATCTGCAGATAATAATAAATGAAACTGAATATAACATAAAATAAACAGCTAATTAGGCATTAATCTAAACCCAGGAGGTGAGCCTCTCAACAAGTAGTCTTAGGGTGGGAAAAAATCTAGTCAAAACACATCAAAATAGCCAATGGATCTAAATTTGGGAGGGATAATGATCTAAAGGTCAGATCTGCAGGAAATAGGTGAAAACAACAGCAAAAAACTAGAGGGAAATGTGCCGCAAATGAGGTGGCGAAAGGCTACAACCTGGAGGGAAGCAGAGGGGACCCTAGAGGAAGACCCAAACAAAACTGAAAGAGGTGTTTTGGATGGATGAATAATGAATTTGAAGTGGATCTAAAGGTGAGGGATCAACTCTGAAAAATGGCTGAACACACTGAAATTTTAGACTACTAGCTTCGGTTATACTCCTCCTAGAAAGGTGGAAGGGTACTGAAGCCCTAGGGGGCTAGGTTCCCCACTCCAATGAGTAAAACAGAGCTAGTACAGGTCAAAAAATGGTGGAGACGAAGGTCAGACAACCCTGAACAGAGGCCCAGACAAGCCCAAAAAAATTTCAGAAAAATTCCCGCGAAACTATCAGGTCGTAGTTTCTGACCTGATTTCTGCAGAGGTCGCAGGTTTGGGGCTGTTTTATGCGTCCTGGAGGTTCAAGTCATAGGTTTTGGGCCAAAAAGTGTGACCTTCATTTCCGACACTCTCGGGATCAGGTTTTAGAAAAAATTGTCGTCTCAGTTGCGGCTGATGCTTGTCACCTGTGCAATAGGTCCAGAAAGACACTGAAGTTAGAATTTTTACTTTTGTAGGGTTTTATAGGTTAAAAACAAACATCGAGAAAAGAAGAAAAAGAAGCTGAAAAGAAACCCTAGGGTTTGGAGCAGCTGGTCATGCAGGGATCTGAAAAATGACAAAGATTGTAATCGTAAACACTTGTGGAGTCACTAGTTGTTAGTATGAATTCTAATCGTAAGCATATGAAAAAAGTCCACTTTATCTGTGCATAAAATACAACCCTAACATCAAAGATGGCTGCCAATTTATTTAGATCTATAGTTAGTTGACCAAGATAAATGCTGCAAAATCTAGATCTATGCAGTAAAAGACATTAAGCAGTAAATAAAAGCAAGAGTTGCTCTATGCATCCAATAGACAAGACAAGAATATTTTTAAAGAACTTTTGTATTTTTTACACCTGTAAAGGGAACATAGAAAGATGTTACCAGTCCCCTTCAATGGGATGGGTTCTTAAACATCCTCAGCACTTCAGATCTAAAATATCTCTCTCTTGATGTTGTAGAAATCCCAGACAAAAAATGGAACTCAAAGGGATCTCACAAGAAAAATGGTAGAAAAATATGACAATGATGGAGGATCAAAGTCAGACCAAAAGTATAGATCCAGAGTGATATTTAGGCAACAAAAAGTAGCAAATGAATGGAAAAACCCTTCTATATAACAAAATATTGAGTTATTCTAGATATTGGTGCATAATTAAAATATTATTAACCAAATCTAGATCCAACTTTTATGGAATATTTTATTATATTTGTTGGAGGGAAAAAGAATTTGAATTTGGTCAAATCCCTTTATTTGTAGATAATAAATAAATAGATTATTTATTTATTATTTTAGGATGTGGTTGAGTAATAACTAAATAAATAATGATTTATTCAATTATTTATAATTGATTTAGTCAAATTTGACAAGGAATACTATTTAAATAAGGTTTAAATAATTATTCCTAGAAAATAATAAGATAAATAATGATTTATCCAATTGATTTTCCTGTTTTGGGTTAAATATGACCAGGAAGAATTTACATAGATGAACATGAACATGCTGGGGCACTCTACAACCTAGGGTTCCCTCGCATTCTCTGCAACAGTGCATTCTGCAATCTTTCTGTCGCGCTCCTCAGCTTGGATTAAGACTTGCGACTGTTAACATCAGATACTAACAGCCTTACAATGGATGACCCTTAGGGGGGGCCGCTCAGCCTTCCCCCTCTGCCGAGAAGGCGCATCAAGTGCACAACAAGACAAAACCCTCTCGTCCTGAACAAGGAATCAAGGATGCAAGCGACGCATCTATGCAAGACACGTCCAATGCACCCGCTGATCAGTCAGGAAAATGCAGCGATGGACAAGAAGGCGAGATTGGGCAAAAGGAGACGCCCAAGGTCACGTCAGCGACATGCAAACCCATAGCAGCTGAACGACCCAAGATAGAACTTCCTAGCCACATAATCAATGGACGAATCCAGTACATGAGGGATCATGCTCTCATTGGAAAATTCATTGGATACTGGCCAACTGAAAAAGCTCTGCAAGGATGGATCTTGGCCAAATGGAGACCCAAAGGGCATGTTACCCTGCAGCTAGGACCAAGGGGGTTTTTCACGGTGATATTCATCTGCCTTGAAGATTAGAATAGACTCATGGATGAATGCCCTTACTTCTTTAACTCCGCAGGCCTGTACTTAAGGGAAAGGGTGGAGAGATTTAACCCTGACAAGGAGGATTTCAGCTGGGCTCCAGTCTGGATCCGGATGTACTCGCTCCCACTGGAATACTGGGATGAAGATTCCTTGAGAGACATTGGCAAGGGTCTGGGAGAATTTATCAAAATAGCTGAAGAAACGAAGCTGCGCAGATACACTTCCTATGCTCGCATCTGCGTTTTCATGCGCCTGGATAAGCCCCTTTCGGATTCGGTAAGTCTTTACCATGATGACTATGAATGGATTCAACCCTTAGATTTTGAACATGTTCCCTTTTGCTGTCGCAAATTTCATGCCCTAGGCCATCTATTCTGGGACTGCCCTCTCAATGTTAAATCCCAAACCTCTGATCCCTCTGATAAACCAACCCAAGATGGCTTCACCAAAGTAGCTAATCAGAAAAAATCACACAAAAAATCTACCACGGGGAAGAAACCCCTTCAGGAATTAGCCTCCATGCCTTCCACAAGAAATAGCTTTGAAATTCTTACAAAAACTTCGGAAGATCTGCCTCAGAATTCTAGGCCAATCCCTCCGTCGACCAAGGCCATTTCTTGCCCCCCTCCCAAGCCCTCTTCCCCGATTGATAGATCTAGAACTCATGAGGAGAATCAGAAGGATCCAGATTGGAAGCCTAATGGCATGGATGTTGACTGCATTCCCAGTCAGCTACTGCAATATTCATTCACCACAGCAGAAAGCAGTCAGCCGCAACATATGGAAGAAGAACCGGAAAGCTTTGACTTGGGCGGTATGGACATCTTAGAACTGGAACAAGCTTGTAAACGGAAAGAATACGATAAGATACTAGAGCATCAACTCAACACCTTGGAAGTCATCCTCTTTAGGGCTTACCAGCAACAACAACTGGGCATACAACCGGGAAGTCAATGGGACGGCAGCTACTTCCCTAAGGACTCCAAGAAGAGGGGAAGAAAGACTGATCTTCAGCAAACTATCACAATAGGGAAAATCCTGGTGGACTCAGGCAGATATGCTAAGATGACAAAATACTATAAACCCGTCACTAATAGTGAATCATGAAGCTCACTTCATGGAATGTAAGAGGGCTAAATAGCCCCGGAAAACTTAGAATGTTAAAAAACATGATAAAGCAAGAGCAGCCACAGATTTTCTTTATGTAGGAAACGAAGTGCACAAGCGACACTCTTGGTCAAATTCTCTCTAGAGCCTGGCCAGGGTGTCATTCGGTTGCAGTAGATGCTTCTAGTGCCTTTGGGGGACTGGCTATCGCTTGGAACACGCAAACCATCTCGCTCTCAGATTTCCATGCGTCTCATCATATCATTCAGGCCACCTTTCATATCATAGGCACTAACATACATGGGCATCTCACCAATGTTTACTTCCCCCAGGAAGCAGGTAACAAAATTGCTCTTCTTGACACAATAGAAACGCTCAACCTCAACAAACTTCATCCACTTTGGATTATAGGAGGAGACTTCAATATGATTACCAAGATGGAAGAGAAAAAGGGAGGCCAAGCCAAACTGGATTAGGAGAATAGCCACTTCAAAGACTTTATCCAAAACAATTTGTTAATTGATTTGCAATACTACAATGGAATGCACACTTGGAGCAATCGTAGAGCAGGCCGGCAGCTAATCGCTTCCAAACTGGATAGATTCCTCATCTCGGACAATGCAGTACATCTTGGGGGCGACATTTCATCGTCTATACTTCCTTTTTCAAGATCTGACCACTGGCCAATCTCACTCCAATGGCAAAGGCCAGGTAACTCCATCAGGCGCCCTTTCCGTTTCTAAGCTTTTTGGCTCTCCCACCCCGCCTTCAACGACCTCATCAGATCTACCTGGACCACCTTCCCCTTGTCGGCGGGCTCCAAGATGTATCAGTTTCAGTAGAAACTCAAATACCTAAAAACAAAAATTAAGCGCTGGAATCAAGAGACCTTTGGAAACATCTTCCAGGCCCAGCAAGACTTAAACAAAGAGATGAGGGACCTTCAGCAACAGATAATCGCAGAAGGCTACAAGGAAGAGACTTTGGAGAAGGAAAAACAAATTCTCAATCAATTGGAGGAGAGACGAAAGCAAGAAGAGATTCTGTGGAAGCAAAAATCCCGCATCAGATGGCTGAAAGAGGGTGAGAGGAATACCAAATTCTTCCACAGAACCACAATTCAAAGAAGAATGCACAACACTATCTCCTTTATACAAACGCCGAAAGGGGAGCGTGTGGAAAACCATGAAGAGATAGAATAGGAGTTTATCAATCACTTCAAAGAGGTTCATCAAGAACCCCAAATTGATAGACAGCCTGTAATTGAAAAGATCACTCAAAATGTGCTGAAGCTCATCACAGAAGACCACAACTGACTTCTTCTGCGACCTGTTTTACCTCAGGAGGTGGATCTAGCCATGCACCAGCTCAAGGAGGGCAAAGCACTGGGACCGGACGGCTTCACCACCACATTCTTCCACTCTTTTTGGGATCTCATCAAAGAAGAAGTGTGGCAAGTTGTGGAGGAATATCGCACTCTCCACTGGATCTTTCCCTCCTTGAACTCTACATTCATAGCTCTAATTTCCAAAGAAGAAAATACCGGAACCTCGGATAAATTCCGGCCCATCGCTCTTTGCAATGTTATTTATAAGGTGATCTCAAAAGTCATCGCAAATTGGTTGAAGCCGCTATTTCCCCTGCTTATATCACCGGAACAAGCTGAATACGTCGAGGGACGACAGATACTGGACGACATCATCCTCACTCATGAAATCATTCACTCTCTCAAGCACTCCAAACAAGCAGGTATGCTTCTCAAATTAGATCTCTCCAAAGCCTTTGATAAGCTTAGTTGGCTCTATATTCAAAAAATGCTAACAACCTTTGGTTTCAACCCGATGTGGGTTCGAAGGATTTTGAGCTTAATCACCTCTTCTTTCTTCTCCATCCTCTTAAATGGCATCCCCTCCCGACCTTTCAGCCCCTCCAGAGGCATTCGTCAAGGAGATCCCCTCTCCCCCTTCCTATTTGTTCTAATGGCGGAAGGATTGGGTCGACTTTTCAAACACGCCCTCCACTCCCAGCAGCTTAAATGTATTTCAGTTCACAACTCTCTAGCCATCACTCATCAACAATTTGTCTATGACAACATGATGTTTGGGTACCCATCTGTTCAAGAAGCTTCTACTTTCAAATCCCTCCTGTTCGATTTCTCTAAAGCCTCTGGGATGAGTATAAAATTAGCCAAATCGTAGATCTTCTTTTTTCACACTCCCCCGGCCACCCAAAATGCCATCTCCCGCATTTTGGTTTTCTCCATCGCCTCCCTACCCTCCAATTATCTTGGGGCTCCTTTAATTGATTCTGCCATAAAGCATACCTCCTGGAATATGCTCTTGGAGAAACTTGAATCACGCCTCAACCTCTGGACTCATAGAACTCTGAACATAGCGAGCAGACTGGTGCTCATTAAATCAGTGCTACAATCGATGCCTCTATATCTTTCTCAATCTTGGCAGCGCCCAAATGGGTCTTGAAAAAAATAAAAACTCTTCAACGCAAATTTCTATGGAAGGAAATAGGCACTAATCGCAAGTGGGCTCTGATAAAATGGTCCACTGCTTGTCAGCCAAAGGAAAAAGGGGGTATAGGTCTGCGAGACCCTCAACAAAGCAATGAAATAATGGGTGCTAAAATATGGTGGCATTGGCTCTCTTCTCCCAACAAGCCGTGGGCAGCCATCTGGATAGCTAAGTATGCCAATCACAGACCAACGAAGGAGCTGATTAGATTCAATCCCACTGATAAGGGATCTCTAATCTGGAATGCGGCCAGAAAACACTACTCGCTCATCCAACACCACAGCTTCTGGGAAATAAGGGAAGGCAACAATGCTCAGTTCTGGACGGATGCTTGGCACCAACTCCCAAAGCTCAGCACCATCTATAATCTGCCTCATAGCCAAGAATGGGAGGAGAAACAACAGGAAACTGTTAACCAACAATGGATCGCAGAGACAGAACAGGGTTATAGACAATGGAAGATGATTGACAGGTTGATCAGGACAGCAAACAGACAGGCGAAGGAGGACATGGAGAATGAACTCCAGAAACGACGTATTTGATCTTCAGAAGTTAGGGATATCCTTAGATGGGGATACACCCCAAAAGGGTCCTTCACCACTAAAGAGGCTTACAAGATCATATGCAACGATCCATTGCCCTTGGACCCAATCTGGAGAAAAATTTGGTCACCAGGTATTTGGCCAAAAGTTTCTCTCTTCCTATGGCTTATGGGGCACCGGAAAATCCTCACTTGGGATAATCTTCGGAAAAGAAACTTTCACGGGCCCTCCATTTGCCCCAATTGCAAATCTCAAGAGGAAACTCTCCAACACCTCTTGAGCTCTTGTCATCTCGCCAACCTTCTGTGGGAAAAAGTCAGCTTCCAATGTCAAAAGAATTGCAGGGTGTCTCAGGACATCATCAACTCCATACGAAGTTGGCAGCAGAACCCTTTCAAAAGCGAACTACTCAACCAATTATGGAGATTGATTCCAGGTCTCCTCCTCTGGTCAATATGGAAAGAAAGAAACAAGCGCATATTCAAGGATCAGAGTACTCATTTAGACATCATCTGGGGAAACCTTTGCATTAACCTCAAGGAGACCTTGGCACTTCAGACTTGCTATCCAGAAGATTTCCCTACTCTGGCTGATGAGAAAGCCATCTGGGAGAACTAGAATCTTCAAATCCCAAAGGACACGCACCATAAAAGACCTGCCCCTAGTCAGACCAGCAGAAAGATCTCTTGGACTCCTCCTCCAACATCCACCTTCAAGCTTAATTTTGATGGGGCTTCAAAAGGTAATCCCGGAAAAGCCGGATTTGGAGGAATTATCAGAAATCATGAAGGCCTTCCGCTCCTAATCTTCTTTGACAACATCGGATGGGACACTAACAACTCGGCTGAGATGGAGGGGCTATGGCAAGGACTTCGCCTGGCCCAGAGGAATGGATTTTATCCACTGGAGATCGAAGGTGACTCCCTTCTCCTCATCAATATGGCCAATCAATTACTCAATGGGGCTCATGCGCACAAAATAGCTAACATTTGGAGATTAGAAGCAAGACTGACTGTTATTGAATTATGGCTCCACTCCAATCGAGCTATCTTATTCCAACATGTCAAGCGGGAAGGCAATAGAATCGCGGATCTACTTGCCAACTTAGGGGTGGACAATGGACACACTCTTCTCAGTGGGGATCTTGATACTATTCAGGACCATGAACGAAAATAGGAATGCAAAATGCTCATCCAAACGGAAGCAACTCCCCCGGATGCGGGTGATCATACAAGCGATTAGAAGGATGGGACAGGGGTGTGGCGAGGTGCATCGACACCTGCCCACCCAGGATGTGAAGGTAAATGCACCGCTGCTCAACTGATCTAAGCATTTACATCTCGCTCATTTCAAAGGTTTGATGTCTAGGGGTTCGGCCTTTCGCATTATGGCTTGCGTGTAGGGTACTGACCTCGCATGCCTCCGCATGCTGGAGCTCTCACCTCTCTTCAATGCTCCTGTTCGGACGGAGGCTCCTCGCAGCAGGAGTGGGAAGGATAAAAAGCAATATGGCATTGGCTCTACCTTGCAGTTTATTTCTTGTGACGGGGAGAGGAAAGGTCATTGGAGGACCAGCTCTAGCTCTATCATGGAGGCATCGTGGGAGAATTCGAGATAGTTTGCAAGTGCCTTGGGCTGCTTGCCTCATTTGGACATCCCGGCTTTTATGATTGCCCCTCCTCCTCCAGGTTCCCTCATGCCTCGACTGAGACACAGAATGAGAAGCCGCAGAGGCGGCTCCAGGGGGCGCCCTTCCAACCGGCCTTCCAGCCCGTCTTCTGAATCGCCTGCTTACTCAAGAGGTCGTGTGGAAGGCCACTATCCACGTATGCGCAGTGGAAGATGGAGTTCTTTAGATTCTCGTCATTGGGGCTCCCACACTCCCCGACCTCTTGCTTCTAGGCCCCCTCCCAACACTGGTTCGGCTCGTTTCATCTTCAACAGTGCTCTGAATCGCCCAAGAATCATGGCCATATTCACAGTGGTTTTTCATGAGGACGCCCAGTTGGAGGACACCAGTACTCATGCGACGGGTGCAGGCGTGGAATTCGCCCAGACTTTGCTCCTTCATGAAGGGGTCAGCAGCGCGGCAAGGCAGCCTTTGGAGGCTCATGCTCGTAGCATCCTGGAGGTGGAGATGGAGCTGGCTGACCTTGGCCCTTCAGTCTCCAAAGAAGCTTTGGCCACGGACCTGTGTGCTTATGGTTGGTGCCGCATAGTGGAAGAAAATCATGATGAATAGTAAACATTTTGTGATGATTTTCTCTGTCTCCGCGGCTCATACTACTGGGCTGGTGTTTGTTCATTCGGTAAAGTGGAATTCCGGCTTTTTTTTTTCATTTTTGACTTTACGCTCCCCTTCGAGGGTTTTGGCAAACTGTCAGACTGGTTTCCCTCTCATAGGGCAGTCTCATCTTATGTTTTTCCTGCTATCTCTGCTTCTTTCCGGAGCAGCTGTTCTGACTAAAGTCACATTGTAATTTTACTCCTCTGTTAATAGAATTAAGCTTACTTAGAAAAAAAAATATGACCAGGAATTATAATTTAATGTTGTTTAACTAATTATTACTTGAGGAAAACAAAAAAAATATGGATTCATTCGATATTTCCTCATGGGGTTCCCTGTTTAGACCATAAACAACTTACTAAATTAAAGATTTCTAAGTTATTTTTCATAGTGAAAGTAATTTTACTTAGGGTAAAATTGGTCTTACATGGTGTATTTTGGTCCATCTAATAGTAACAGTTTAGATGACCAAAAATTGGTGTAACACCCATCTTGTTGCAGTATTTACAATAACAACCTTCTGAAAATCAAAACCATCATGAAAAACGTGAAAATATGACCACCATACCACTTATTGGAGCTTTATAACACAACTCATTGCGATATTTACAATAACAATCGCACATACTTATGCACATTTTCTTCAACCAGAAAATAACCATACTATTTATGGAGCTTTATAATACATCTTGATACAGTATTTACAATAATATACACATATACACATATCGATATTTTCTCAACCAACAAATAAAAGGATATGATGCCAACATCCGCAACAAGGGAATCCAAAGGCTCACACCTCCACCCTCAAAGTAATACCATGATTCACCTCCTTCCTAGGAAGTCTAGAATCCACTACCAAAGTCAACATGTATCTAATGTATAGCGCCATGATCCTTGCGCTACCTGTTCCCTCAGTGAACAGTTATCGGCTCATTGTTCTAGGGAACATTACCAATATGCATCTGATTCCATCTGGAAATGCTAATATCCTTAAAAAATCCATTCCCCCAACCTTCCCATCCCTTCTACACATTCCCTTAGGAAATCCAACCACCCCCTTCCATGCAAGCACTCACCTTCCAAGTTCCTCGACGTCCCCTTTCATGGGTGATCCATCCCTTGGCATGGTTTCCTCGCATAGGAAGGTCAAACAACCAAGGCATACACCTACCTCAAAACCATCATATCGGTCATAGAATGCTCATCGAAATCAATGGAAACTATTGGGTACCAATGTCCCACAATGGCCCTGCTCCTAAATTTCTTCACCAGCATACTACTACATCTTCCAATTTATTTTTTTGCATCTAATTCTTGCACTCAATTTTAACCACCCACACTAGGCATTTTCAACCACTCAAACTGGGAATTTCCATGCTTTCCTGTACCAAGAACATAATTTCCATTATATTCAAAATAAATTGTAGTAAACTCAAATCACACCTCCTTGGTGGCTCACCAATAAGGTACACTTGCAATTCTTTTTACATCTTGTCATAACAAGTCAAACCAGATCTTTGACCAAATGATCATGTATAAACATATCTCATCTAGTTAGCTCAAAACACAACCATCATAAATCAAAATCATATATTACATGTATAATTAAAACTGAAATAAAATACTCATACTCATATTTCAAATGGTTCATTGCTTCTACCTTTGTTCTTTACCATTTTCATACATACTGAATCAGTTTCTAAATCCAGTAAGCACCTAGTGCCTTCTCTTTATGAAACAAGGGAATCCGAAGACTAAACAACCTCCTCGCTCAATAGAAAAAAAGGTATCCCGTGACTAAACTGCCTCAACCCTCAATATCAACAATAAGGGCCCAGACAATCCATACTTGTTTGTCCCATCACACTGTGCAACACATACACATAAAAAATGTACAACACAACAGATAAACCTACACTCGGTGTACAATGCCACACATACACATAGATCCGGTATACAACACAACACATACACCTACACCCAATGTACAATGCCACAAATACACCTACACCTAGTATACAACACAACACATACACCTAAAATTGGGGTACAATGCCACAAATACACCTACACCCAGTGTAGAACATGGCACATACACTTAGATCTGGTGTACAACATAACACATACACCTACACCCAATGTATAACACGAAACATACACCTACACCCAATGTACAACACAACACATACACCTACACATAGTGTACAACACAATACATATACGCACACATTGTACAATATCACGAATACACATGTCACAATACAACGATTGCACAATGTCCATAACACCATAAAAAATATACACAACACAACATGTACTACATTTACACCATACCCCATGTACACATCGCCACCTGCATAATTCTTACATGACACACAATGTACATAGCATCACCTACTGAACATGTACACAACACCTAATGTACACAGCACCACCTGCACAACGTGTACACAACACCACATGTACATAGTACTGCATGCACACAACACGACATGTACATAGCACTGCATATCCCATTCCCACAACACCATATGTACACAACACCACATATCAAACATTCCCACAACACCATATGTACATGACACTGCTTATACAACATGTACACAACACCGTAAGTACATAACACCACATATACAACACATACACAACACCAAATGTACATAGCACTGCATATACAACACGTACATAGCACCATATGTATATATCACAGCATATACAAAAGACACACAACACCATATGTACATAGCACTTCACATACAACACTTACACATAACCATATGTACACAGTACCATATATGCAACATGCACGCAACATTATATGTACACAATACCACATATGCAAAAGGCACATAACACTATATATGAAACATGCACACAATACCATAGTTACATCATGTACAACATATATACAATAGTAGTACTGCACATCCGGAGACCACACTGTCTCTATCAGGAAACCTTACTTCTAGTGTCTTCTCCATGCTTATCCAGCATGCCACAGATCACATTGCTTTCATTCTATTGATGTGTCCTTCAGTGTTACATTTCAATAGCATAAACATAGGCATAGTGCAAGCACATAATACCAAATCACATCCACATGATATTGACCTCATAAATTTGTTAGGGCTAATTTTCCCACTTGATTCCTCATAAACCAGGAACCTCTTCATTCCATTCACCTACATAAGCAATGATTCCTCCACAAGAATGATCTATAATGACCCTCTTAGAAAATGACATACATACATGCATATATATATATAAACATTAGCATAAAACAATCATGATCCCTAACGAACCTGTCAGAAAATGACATACATTGCATACATGTATACATATATAGACATCAGCATAATCATGATCAAAACATAATTACCACATATCATAAGGTCAAGGTTAAGAGAACTTCCTTTATCTATGCACGCCATGCACAACATTGATAATAGTTGTTCCTAACATGGACAAGGCATATGACACTACAGATCCATTTCCTGTACCTTTCATGTTACCTCTCTCATGAATATCTCTCCACCATCCATTTACCCTAATGGGCCCAACCAATCTAATTGGTTTTCACATTCTTGCCTTTAGTTTCCAGTATACATGCACCAAGCTTCATTTGAGTCTTACATTACCTGTTTGGTTTCATCCAACTCTTCTTGAATTCCATGAACTTTACTCTTTCCTCAAACAATCCCTAATACCCTTAAAACATAAAAGGAAAGAACCAAAAGAAAACAAGAAGAAACCCATGAAAACCAATAGAAATATGACACCACAAACAAAGGGGTATGACCATACACTAGACATGAAAATTTCCACAATCAAGCACAACAAATCATAAAGGACCAAAAGCACAAGAATAGCAACAAACACCATGACTCAATCCCTATGGATTCCCAATACTTCCAAAGGAAAGCTCAACTTGAGCCTTCTCCAAGATTTCATGGCACTCTCTTTTCCATGCAGTTCCATGTATCATACTGCCATAAACACATAACTATCACTGTATAAATAAATATAAAAATATACCAGTTATCTTACCTTGTTGTGCCAAGCACACTCCCTTGTAATTGAACATACATGTCAGCCACATGTTCCAAAGATCAAGACATCATATCCAAAAATTTGAAATCAACCTTTACTAAGTCTAACAACCATGTCATAATCAACAATCAATTCACATTCATCATTCGTAATACATAATGCTACAACTATCACCTACTTCCAATCAAGTACATATCAGTTGTCTCAAACCATAATGTGTTAGTATGAACATCTTAAAACAATATCATTCCTTCAAGAAATCTCATAGACACATACTCATACCTTGAAATTAATCAAACATTCAAGCAACAGATAAACAACACGGAAGAGTGTAACCGGAGTGTTGGGTTTCCATAGAACAGTGAGTTCAACTTATAGTGAAAACCCACCCATAGAAGAAATTGATTTGTTTTATTGTGAATGGAGAACGTTGTCCCGAGGTTAGAACCTGAGTTAAGGAGTGGAACGAATACATGGAGTAGTGTCAACCCCGGTGAAACTCCGGTCGAACACTGTTCAAAAAATCCGGAAGCAGTTTTGATCACACTGCTTTTGTATGGAAAGGAAACTGCTCCAAACCAAAGCGATCCTGTGAAAATTTGACATGTTGACGGGGCAATATCACCTCACCACTCCCTCATCGCACGTTAACTGTCGACGGAGAAGGCAGCGCGATATTAACGCAAGCCATCCGATCTGGAGGCTGGCCATCAAACGGTGATCGCACGCAAAAGAGCACGGAAGATAACTTAAGGTATGGGCATTGAATATAATTGAATTCCGTCGATTGTACAGGTGGGCCCGGGGCCTAAAGTACATTAAGTGTTCCATGGGTAATGAAATCAGGTTATTCACATAAGCCCCGAAGTATTTAACTTTTTTCATAAGGTTTCGTGCGAGGATACTTGTTTGGTTGTCGACCTGAATATAATTAAATTCCAAAGTTAGTGTCGATTCTATATTGGATATATTGCGGAGTTATAAGGTTTGATATATTTAAAATTATCCAAAGTCTTAACATAAGAAGAGATAAGAATTAAAGGGAATAATGGACAGAGTTTAGAGACCAGCTCTCCTTGGGGGCCTGATTCAATTTTGTTGCTATCACAAAGTATAATGTTGTTGAATCAAATGAGAATAATTGGTTATAAAATATGATATTCCTTTCAGTTTCAAATGTGTGTCTTCCTCAACACTAGTCATAACAATCGCATTATCAAATGCTCTATGAATTTAAATTATACCATCAAACATATGTATAGAATTTCCTTGCTTCCTGGTATGTATGAGAGACATAAAATTTATTTTAAATTGAGGAATGTAAAGAACATCATGTAAAATATAATCAGCGAGTCCTGGTAATTGAATCTAAATAGGTCCAATTCCCGAAGTCTTGATTTGTGATTTATCAACAAAATAAACTACTCCATCAATATGGCCACTGAATGTTTCAAAAAATCCCTTTTGAATGTTATATGACAAGTGGATTCAATATCTAATATCCAAGTTTCTTTCCAGGAGGAAAATGTAGTGTTAAAAACATCATGTATACTAAAATTATAATGTGCAACAATATAGTGAGTAGATTCAGGTGATTTTTCTTTGTCTGGTGGTTATTGCTATTTATTTTCACTAATATTTTCCCAAGGAGTACGACATTGAGAGACAATATGACCAAGTTTACCACACCTATAGCACTTAATATTTTGTCCATCATTTTGCAAATGTTTATGTTATCTATCTCCTTGATGATTATTACCCCCCCTGTGTCCTTTAGGGAGTTTCTTATCACGACCTCTGTTGCTATTGTCATGTCTAGCAGACTCTTTTTGAGACTTCTGTTCTTTCTATGCAAGAAAAAAAGTCTCAACATTGGAATTGTGAAGTAACTTCTTCTTCCCAAAGGCTTTATCTCTCTTTGCAATTTTTTATACAAGATTATCAAATATTACGTCTTTCATTTGTTCACTAGCTTGAAGAGACTCTAAGTAGTGTGAATAGATAGGGTATAGGGACTTAATGAATGTAGTAAGTTGCAGATCAACTTTGACACCAGCCAATTCAATATTATGAAAAATGACTCTAATTTTTGAATCTAGCTTCATTGGATCATTATCTTTCAATTCCCAATTAAATAACTTCATTAATAATTGTATGATTTCCAGCTTTGAATGGAATTCATAAAGTTATTTTAATTTTTTTAATATTGCAAATGTTGTGATGCTAGAAAGAATGTGTCGACTTACCTATTCTATTATGGAATAAAAAATCAAAGCATATGACTTTTTTATCTTTACTCTTCCAAATTGCAAGTTGTTTGTCATCTTCAGGTTGTTTTGGTTCAATGTCATCTATACTTTCACCGATATCGTCCCATAAATAATTAAAAATAAGAGTGTTGTTTTATTTTTCGAAACCAATCTTTGTAATTTTCCTTTCTATTAATAACAACACCTACTATGGAGATCAAAGAATTCATATTTATTTTTTCAGCAACAAAACAAATATTGTAAATTCCAGAAAATATAATTCTCTTACATCATTTTGTCGATGGCTTGACTTGATTTTCTTAGAGGTTGCTGAAATCACGGAACCGAATGCAAGATTGATGAAACCATAACGTTTCCCGTTTTATGACAGGTGACTTTCTTGGAATGCCACTGTAGACAGCCTCGTGAATAAACTCCACAATAAAATTTTATTGATGTTTGAAACACATATTTATACAAATGAAACACATATTTATTATGTTTGAATAAATTATCGGTAACTTATAAATGAGAAAAATGATAAAAACTACCAACTAATACTAAATAATAATATTCAAATAATATTCAAAGTATTCTTGAAGGATTAGTCAAAAAATAAAGAGTTGTACATGGGATTAGTTGCAATTGTTCCTTTGGTGTTTCCTCTCATGGTATGTTCACTACCAATCTTATCCATTTTTCTATATGATCCAACTTTTTAATTTTTCATAACCAGTGGGAATCTATGGACATTGGACCTAACATGTTTCTAATTGATACTTTTGGAATTGAGATAAAGCAGTGGCTTCAAATTCTACAATGGTGGAAACCATCACTTTATTTCATGAATCACAACAAAAAAATGTTGCATAAGGACGCAGATGACAAATATTATTCTTAGTTTGTGGAGTTGGGATTTCCCTTTCTGTTTGCTAATAAAATATCTTCATCTATAATCTGTGTTTTTTTCATGGGGAGGCTTCATGATTTCAGTTACTAGATATTGGGTTTGGAATTTTTCTAGTGTAATGACATGGAGTATGAGGCTTATGTTAAAATGTGTTTCTTTTCCTTTTTAGTGGTCAAATTTTAATAAGGGAAAGGCTAGAAAAGGTAAAAATGTCTTCTCACTATGCAACCTTGGTGTTAGCACCAAGTTTGTACCTTTCCTAAAGGTCCAAAGGTTATGATTATCAACTCATTGTGTAAGGGATTATGTAATGCCCTATGAATTTTTTGTGGAAATCAAACATTAGCTTAGGAAAATTTATAAATAGTTATTTCAGATAATACTAAGTGTTCCCAAATTTTTTGCAGCAAATCAGAGCCTCTCAAAAGCCTACAACTAGCGCTACAAAAATATTTTGCAGTCTGCTACAAAATTTTGAAAATATGAATTTCCAAACTGCTTTTCAAGTGCCCAAACAAAATTTCAAGAACATTTACCCTTATTAAACATTAGTATGACATTTGGAAGATTTTTCAAGCCTAAAAGAGGGATCTTAAATTAAACCCTAAAATGACAGTTTGCCCTAAAATGGCAGTTTCCAACATTTATCTTGTTTTAGTCACTATGTTCAAAAATAAATTTAACACCGTTGGTTATGAATTTATAAAAAAAAGATTTTTTTGCTGGGAATGGGATGATTTACAAAAACCTATTTCATATTTTACTTATACATCATGGTTTGGAAATTACAAAGGAATCTTTCAGGCCTATTTTTCATATTTTGTAATTGTGTTATTTTCATGTTTTAGTCAATATTTTCAAATGAATTTTCCAAAAATATCGAGATGAAATTGTAAAAACAAAAAGAGGGTTTTGTCGGTAACATACCCATTTAAATAAGCCTCTATCATATTTTACAAAACTAGCATGGTTTGAAGGTTATGAAGGAATATTTGTAGCCTATTTATAAGGATTTAAATATTTAATTATTTACTGTTTTAGTCATCCACTTTGGGTGTGGTTTTCATGAATATAAAGATAAATTTTCCAAATATGAAAGAGGTTTTTGTGGGTAATTAGCTTATTTAAATAAACTTATTTACGATTTTACACATATATCACAGTTTGGGAGATCTGAGTGCCAATTTAAATCCCATTTTCAGAAATTTTCCATATTTTTTGAAATTATGTTTCCTATCAAAATGCCAAGTCAACAACTGAAGGCCACCTCATCAAATTCACCTTGGGAATCAAGCTAAAGATGGGTGAAGAGGTTTTTCAGATTGATTTTTTTTGGTTTGATGGTTATTGTAATTAATACTTTCCCAAACATTGTGGATCTCATATTTATGTATTTTTCCTATATAATGAATGAAAACGAAGGAAGCGAGGTTGGACTTTGAAAACAATTATTATTTTGATGTGTGTGTGATAAAATTATTCTTTTTTTTTAAAGTTCTAAGAGGACTAGGATATTAGCTTCATGATACAAAGAATCTTGTGATGATATGCTCAGTCGGTTTCCTTCTGTGATAGTTTCTTTTTCTATGTGATGTCATTTAGCTTCTATCTTCTGATGTTTTAATGAGATTATGTGATAGAATTCATTAGTAAATTCTCTGGTTCATATGGTTTAAGTATTTTCACTACTCCTAAAGCTTACAGGATTCATGTTTCATTCCCTACTATACTGGATTGTTTTTTTTTTCTACTACCATTAATAAATTATTTGACATGTTTACAGTCTGCCATCTACCTTGCCTCTGTCCCTCTTGATTCATACAGTCAAGATATTGGTATCTACATTTGAAACCTAATTGGTTGACTCAATTTCCCAATATATTACCTGTTTCATCCCAACCCTACTAAAGATCCAAAAACCCTACTGAATATCTAGCCATTATTTGAAGATACAACCAGTTGCTAAGATTAGTGATTAGATGATCAGAGAAAGCCCTCTCTACATTGAAGGGGCTAGCCTTCAATATATAAGATTGGTTTAAAAATGTTACCTTACAGAGTTCTCTGTTACAACCAAGAAAACTTTCTGTGTGCTAACACCTAGCTACACTCCCAATCGTAAGGGATTTTTTGATGGAAATTTAAAACTAGATTCTCTAAGTGTGTGTATCATTTACTGAAGCTCAATGTTACGAGTTTTATTGAATGTTGGATTTAATTCAATATTTATTTTTTCTTTCACTCTAATTTGTTACTTCAGTTGTAAGACTGAATATATGAAGTCATGTAGCATAATGTTGTTCCTTGTTTTCTATTTTTTCATTTTTTTTCTCTGCTTCAGTCCTTCCAAGTGGCTCTGTGGGACTAGTTATTTTAATTTGAGGAGGCTATGGTCAAGGATCATACCTAATCCCATGCTTATTAGGCAACTGAATTCACAAATGAAAAAAAAAGGCATTGATCCAAGGCCACTTGAGACCTCTCTCTCTCTCTCAACAATAAGTGTGTTTGAAACAAAAATGTATTGACTGAATAGTTTTCAACTTTGAACATGATGAAGATAAGAATTTGAGAAGTCAGGAAATGAATTGTTTGGCACCTTTTCGTTTGGGATATTTTTATTCGTGTGACCAGGATTTAATTTAAGTTCCAAAAAACTTCCCCTACTTTTCTTTGGTGCCCCTATCTCTCTAACCAATATTTTCATTTTAATTTTTTGGGTATTTTTATGAACAAACTCACTAGCACGCTTCTATCCAGTATTTTCATTTTAATTTGTTGGATATTTTTATGAACAAGTTCACTAGCACCATTTTACAAGAATTGGGTCAATTTATTAATTTACAGATACAATTTATTAGGAATGATTCCTATCACCAAGATTTTATTTGAGCGTGGACAAACTTCCTATAGTTTTCTTCGGTGCCTGTATGTATCTCAACAACATAAGTTTGAAAACAAATAAAAAATGTATTGACTTGAGAGTTGTCTAATTCAAACATGATGAAACAATCTCTCTATTTGTAGAGGAATTTGAGAAATGAATTGATTGGCACCTTCTCCATTTTCTTTTTCAAATATGAGATTTCCAAATTGACCAATTAGGCCCACTTACCAAATAAATCATGTGACTTGATTATACACCTATTGGCACTTTCTCACCAATATGTCAACATCTATGGTCCATAACAATAATTGTCCCCACTGATTTATTGAACATTTTATTTTTCTATCGCTTATTGTTGAGATAGAAAGCTCTCAAGTGGCATTTCTTGATGCCTTGTTTTTTAAAAATCTTGTTTTTTGAGATGGAGAGATGGGAACCAAAGAAAAGTAGGTGAAACTTGTCGGTGTTCAAATCAAATCCTGTTCATGTGAATGAAAATATGTCAAACAATATACAATAAATATCTCGTATAAAAAAAATTTAACAATGCGCATCTCACCTCCTTGCGACACAGTTAAAAGAAATTTCAAACTTAAAGTATTCTTTGGATTATTATCATCTTATTAAAAAATAACTTTTATAGAATTTCCATTTCAAATCAAATTCATTTATTCTTTTCTTTTTTGTGGCAAATTATTTACATTATATTAACAAATATGAAATACATAGAATACATGCAAAGAAGCATGAAGAGCCACAATCCATAGGCACCACATAAGAATGAAGAAGAGAGACCATATATCAGAGGAAGGGGAAACTAGATAGTCTGCGTAAGAAGTAGAAATCTAGTGTACTTGTTACAATTGAGAAAAACAAAAAGATAAAATAAAGAAGTATAGGAAGAGCTATATATAGAGAGTTTTTCGATATCCTTGTTCTAACATATAGCTATAGGGAAGACCAAAGACAAAACATACCAAACAAAACTGAGCGGAGTTGGCACCACATAAGCCAAAGGAGCATGAAGGTGAGGTTGAGTTGGCGCTATGTAAGTTGGGGTGAGCATGGACATTCTATTGTTGAACTTGTTCACCATTGGTTGGACCTACAACGTCAGATTTTCTAGGTCCAGAAGGGCCAACTTTGGGTTTTTCTTCCATGATATACTAGCCATATGGATTGGGATGAAGGGGGGAGGACCTACCAAAAATTAATTACACATCCATGGGATGGCCAAAGGTATCCAACGACTTGAAATTTGAAGAGTTGTTCCAAACACCAACGTAGATGATGGATGGTGAAGAGGAGCCAAGGGGAACTAAGACAAAAGCTAAGGGACTAGGAGAGGATGAGGTGGGGAGTTCCGAAGGGGAAGTGATGCCAAGGTTGCAGGAGAGACAATGGGAGGAGGAGTAGGCATGGTTGGTGTTGTCGTTAGATTCTGCAATCCTTCTAGCAATGTTGGTGTTGTCTTGTTCCCATGTCAGGAGGCATCAAGTGAGGAGATTGTGGAGTGCCCAAAGAGCAGTCCTCCCCCCATGAACCTCCCTTGCTTCCATGTTGGTCACCTATATTTAAACGTTGGCAAAGGTATCATGGTTGAAAAGAGAAATGTTCGTTTCCATTGTAGGGAAATCAGGTGGGTGATCACAACCTCCATGATGAGCCAAACCGTGCTCCCTCATCATTGATGAAAATTGGGAGGCGATGAAGTTTGCAAGAGGCACAAGTCATAAGAGCTGAGAGAGAGGAGTAGACAAGAATTTATGGTTGGGAATGGAGTGAGATGACCTAGATAGAAGGAGGGATACTCCAAATAATTTGCATGGTTTGCAACATTAAAACATATAGGGTAGTGGCTAGGAGCATGGAGAGCCTAAGAGCGCGAAGACGCAACGAAGGATGAGATTTAATGAGGAGTAAGAGCATAGGTGATCAAGCCATGGAGAGTGAATTCCAGGTGGAGGGAGAATTCATTCTAGGCTTGAGTAGGTGCGTGACCATGTGTGTAGAAATTAATGTGTAGATTCTAAACTGGTCATGAGATTTACTAAATCACAAGACTAGAAGCTAGTCTACTGATCTGTGGAAGCTAATTCATGATAAAAAACACATAACATCAACATTTTAGAAGAAACATCACACATGCACATAGATTTACCTAGGTTAAAGCAACTTATCAAAACCCCTTACTATATGTATTGAATTAATCAAAGAATAGAGATGAAATGTAATGCTTGTTGAAGCCCAAGAACAACTTGCAAGTTTATATTCTCTCTCTCTGCCTGAATGACTAAACCTGACCAATACTTAGCCAATTTTCAAGCCTCCAAGTTCCTATTTCATTGTGTTGTCCCTTGAGTAATTAGCCCCTAGCTTTTAGGGAGATTCCTCAATTTTTTTGTGCAATTATTGTAGGCCCATTCTTAGACTGCGTGCACCACCTGCACACATGGGACAAGTCTAAAACTGATAGTACACTTCCTGGAATATCCATCTCAATTGGGTAACTCAAATTCTCTGCATGAAACAATTATTTTGGGATGATTTATCATTTAACTAGATGACCATTGAGTGTGATTGAAGTTACACTGCACAACATGACCTTCACTAGTTTGTCCAAAAGTTGGAACTAGTTTAACTGACAATAACTCAAATTAACTGAAACATATTACTACAAATTAGCAATCAATCACACCGAACTAAAATCAAGCTTCCCCAACTTGAATTTACTGATTTAACTTAGTGACAAGTGACATGTCACCTAATTTAACTACCTCTATGATTCTGTTGATGTGGAAATTCAAATTTTCTCTAGTTTGACCCAGGCAAGCTCAAACTAAGATTTTCTTTCTGCATTTTCAACACTCCCTCTCAGCAAGAACTAGATTGTCTGCCACCCTAATCTTGCCTCTATAAAACTCAAATTTTTTTTCTTGAAAAATCCTTTGTCAAAATGTTTGCTTCGTGTTCCTTTGTCAGAATTTACTGCAACAAAATGATTCACCTCTGCACACAATCTCGTAGTTGGTGATATCGAATATCTATATCTTTAGATCGATTGTGAAACCATGATTTTTAGAGAGCTTGATGCAACTATGATTTTCACAGTAAATCACAGTAGGATCCATTATCTGACCAGATAACCCAACAAGAATATTTTTCATCTAGATTGCCTCACATGTTTCTTCAATGGCAGCCATGTACTCTGCTTCTACTAAGCTAAGTGCCATAGATCTCTGCTGACCCAACATTGAAAATTCCTCGTGATGTGCTCTTCTAGTCTGATGGACTCCCTGCCCAATATGCATCTATGAATCCACATAGATTCATGCCCTTTATCCATTCATACCATAGTTCAAATTGAGTATTGTATCTGAGGTACCCTAGAACATGCTTAGTTGTCCTCCAAAATAATTTGGTCAGTCGAATCATAGCTTGGATCAACTAGTTGACTCCATAGCACATGTCTAGAAATGTATTCACAAGACACGTGAGTGAACCCACCAAATTCCTATAAATAATATCATTCACTTCCTCACATGAAGTGGCATCCTCCTTCCTCCAGTTGGTCGGTAGAGGTGTCTCCATGGGTTTGCAACTCTGCATGTATACTTCTGAAGTATCTCGTTGGCATACTTTCCCTGAGAGACAAAAAAATCCCCTTATCCTTTCCATACTTCCAATATGAGGAAATAATGCATGAGGCCCATGTCCTCCATTTCAAGCTCTCTTACAAGGTCCTCCGTGCAGAACATGATCAACTGTTCATCACCAATTAAAATCAAATAGTGAAGATATAATAGAATAATAAAAAATTTATCTTCTACCAAAACATGATAGAGGTTTTCATCAGCTTCACTTTTGGTGAAGCCTAAACCAGTGAGATAGTTGTCAATCCTCATGTACCAAGCACAGGTTGCTTACTTCAATCCATACAATGCACACTTAAGTCTGAACGAATGAGACTCTTTGTCAAAGTACTCAAAACCTTCTGGTTTCTCGATGTACACCTCTTCCTCAATAACTCCATTGAGGAATGTAATCTTCACATCGATCTGGTGGATCTTACACCCCATATGTTAAACCAGTGCTGGAATTGATCTGATGGAAGAGTCCCTTGCTATTGGTGCAAAGGTCTCCTCATAGTCATTTCCCTCAAACTAAGAGAACCCCTTGGTGACAAATATGGCCTTGTATTTATCCATTCTTCCATCTTCTGCATGCTTCACCTTGTAAAGACATCTCAAACCCACCACTGATTTATCCTCTAGTCTTGGGACCACTTCTCAAATACTTTTTCTAACAACAGAATCATATTCCTCTATTATAGCATCAACCCATACAGACTTCTCTACTACTTCCTCAAATGAGGATAGTTATGTCTCTACTATCTAAGTCATCAGAGCCATGTAGTTAATGTACTGATCTGTAACCTCGTATGACTACGTTGTGAAGTGGGTGCTCCCACATTCTCTGTAGCATCATGCAATAATCTGTCAGCTTCCCTGGTTTTTTTCCTTCCTTTTATGGATGTATCTGCTTGAGTGGTAGTCTCCACTCTCTGCTCCTATGCTTGTGGATACTCCACAAATTCCTAAGGCTCTTCCTTTGGAGATAAAAGATATTGATCTGAATTCAACTGAAGCTCCCTCTCAAGAGAACACCTCATTTATTTCACCTCATAAAAATTCATATCCATTCAAACAACTAGCATTCTGAGGGATGGAAAGTACACATGATAGTTGTGAGGTGTTTCTATGTGCCCCACCAATATCCCCCTCTATTTTCGACACTATATTTTTCCTTGATTCCTTAGAGACATGGAAATATACTGATGCTCCAAAGATGCTAAAGTGTGACACATCTAGTTTATTCCTTGAAAAATCTTCTTCTGGTGTACTCATCCCAAGAATCCAATGAGGACTCCTATTTTGCTAATAGACTATTGTGTTGCATGCTTTAGCCCACAAGTGTAGTGGTAGGCCTTGATCATGCAACATCACCCTTTTCATTCCCACAATACTTATGTTCTTCCTCTCAACCACCCAATTTTGTTGTGGGTTGTGGGGTGTTGTTAACTCCCGTCAAATTCCTTCCTTTGCACATAATTTTTTAAACTCATTCAACACATACTCACCTCCATTATCACTCTAGAGAGCCTTCACCTTCTTTCCAATTTCTTTCTCAACAAGTTATTTAAATTCAACAAACTTGGAGAATGTTATATCTAAGAATTTTGTGATACATAATGTAGATAGATATCTTTCGGATTAATCTAGAAGCTCACTTACAGTAAATTCTAGAAGCCTCTAGAAAGAATCTTGCGGTGGAAGAACTGCTCTTTTGAGGTTCATGTATCCCTTACCTTATGGGGCTAACCCCTTGATGTGAGGAGCTTATCCCTTTGAAGGAGGATTCTATCCCTTCATAGTTGGAACTGAAACCTCCTCTTTTCCACTATAAAAAGAGGCATTGGGTAGCCTCAAGGGGAGTTCAAGCTTTAGAATATTTGAGGTTAAGTGCTGTTGGGATTCAAACTCTTTTAACTAAGATTTTTGTGAGGAGAGATCACATACCTCTATCTGTCTTGGTTGGAGGAGTGCAGAGCTTATCAAAGTAGAGGAGACTCCTGCTTCGGACCCCGAGAAGGCCTGTTCAACATCAAGGCTAAGGTTGTAATTTTTTCCTTCTTTTGAAATTAATACAAATATATTCATTTTTCTCAATAAGCTGTTAGTTAATGGTTTATTTCATAGATTCCTTGATCACTATTATAAGCATGATTTATGATGATTTCTATACAGGTGCTATTTAATATTTTTCTTGTTTGTGACTGCAGGTTTATGAAGATAACTCCTTCAAGTGCACGAGGGACAACAACGAATTCAAACAAGCACTGGACATACAGTAAGTCTTTTACACCTCTATAGAGCTTTTTGTAAATCATATATGCTTAGAGAAATATTAGTTTATTTGGCTATTTGTTTCTAGATACTTTTAGTACTAGGGAGATCTGTCTTTTCCGCAAGACGGATTAATCCATACAACAAATTGGCGACTCCGCTTGGGAAGAACTTGTTGTTTTTTGGTTCTCTTTTATTTTGATTTGAGGAAACGTTTTTCCTGGTTTTTGATTGATAGATATCTACCTGGGTAGCTTAGGTTTTCTCTGTTTTTGAAAATTTTGAAATATTTTATGTTTTTCTCTAGTTTTTCTGGGGACCGCACTTTGTTTTTTTTGCATAGTGCGGGCAGTTTCGCACTTTCCTTAAGTAAACAGTGCGGGACTGCACCTGTTACTTCTGAAGCCTGCTGACCCTGTTAAAATTTTGAAAAACTCCAGATTTATTTCTTCAATTTATCTTTATTTTGATTTAGATTTTTTGTTTTCTGCCCAGATTGATGATTGTTTCTGTCAAAAGCATTTTGTGAATGAATTCCAGCAGTATTTGTGTTTTGATGATTTTCTAGAAGTTTTGCGTTTTGGATTGTTTTTCACTTGGTCTCTATAGTGATTCGAAGCATTGGTAGTTTGAAATACCTCAGATTACATTGGTCTTTTTGCCTTCTTATTGAGTCTGACCTGATTGTGAAATCTATCATTTATTTAGAAATAGATCTACTTGTTTCTTTGCAAATCTTCGAAAAAAAACTTTGTTATAGGTTTTTGAATTTGATTTTTTATAAAAAAACATATCTAAGTGTTTTTGATCTATTTGTTATTCTGGACAAATAGATCCTTAGTTTGCTGAACAACTAAGTAAAACATTCTTCAAAAATATTAAAGCTTTAATTCAATTAGATTTTTAAAGTTTGTAGATCTCAAAATTAGTTTTGTAGTTTTGAGTGCTTTTAAAAATTTGTAGATTTCTTTTGAAGAAAAATTGTTTTTGTATTTTCAAGTTTTTGAAAGTGAAAGGATTTTGTTGTGAGCTTTGATAATTTGTCTCATT
The DNA here is from genome assembly GCA_034641835.2 of Pinus albicaulis. NCBI lineage: Eukaryota > Viridiplantae > Streptophyta > Pinopsida > Pinales > Pinaceae > Pinus > Pinus albicaulis. The sequence goes on from JAXQQM020083415.1 coordinate 722,423, forward strand.
TTGAGTTATTGTTGAAAAGACAAAAATATTTTCTTTCAATTATTCTTTATGTTCAAAGAAAGAATTGTTTCTTAAAAGAATTGCATTCTCGAACTCTTTCTTTAGCTAGAATTTCATTGAAAGAAAATGAATTGATTATCATTTTTAGGTGCATTTTTAGTGTTTTTGGAAATCGAGTCTTCACACCATCAAAGTTTCATTTCCTCACCCATTGACTTAAGAAATAGCTCATAAAAGTAATGCTTAATTAAAATTCATCTAGTAATCTTTTTATTTCTAGGGCTCTTATCACCAACATAGCTTAGGCTAGTATCTTGGAGTAGGGAGTAGTTAACTCTCCAAGATAGTAAAAAAAAACAAGTAGATAAATCTTGCGGTAGGAAATAAATCCAATTGTAATTTGTACAATCTGGGAAGCTTCTCTTAAAGAATTCAATCATGAAATCATGTCCGAACCTTTGATACAATCAATTATGTTTCATTGGGGAAGATAGAAGATTTTGCGCGCATTACAAACAGTAAACCTCAGATTAACCATTGTCGAGGAGCCTGGGGTCACTTGTCGGTAAACCTTGGATTGACCATGTCGAGGAACCTTCAAGGGGATTAAGCTTTGTTACTCTTCCCTTGAGCATGGGATCGGATCGTAGACTGTTCCCCCAGTTGTATTTTTTACTGTTGGTAACCTTAGTGTCCATAAGCTTAAGATTATTTCCTAAGGTGACGGTGAAGGAAAGATCTCACTTTACCTGGATCAGACATCGACTAGACTCACTTGGACTCTCTGGGGGGTTCTCTTCACACGAGATGGTTTTGTGAGGAAACTTGTGCAAGTTTGTTTCATTAAGTAGGATGTCGGGGTAACTGTTCCAACTGCCCTTTCTATATTAAATTTCTACTAAGTTGGATTTCATCACCAACTAGTGTTTTTAGTACGAGAAGTTACTATTTGTGTGTGGTTTGAACTCTTATATTTTTAAGCGTGTGATTCAGTTGTTTGTTTCTTTAGAGACTTTAGGTGTTTTCATTCAAATTTTCTTTGTTTGCCTGTGATTAGTTAATTTTTAATCATGGCGGAATTTCTGAGACAATCCTGGAGACTACAAGGGAAACCCCCTGAATATACACCAAGTCAGCTTGAAGGGCTTCGTGCTCTGGTATCATCTAGTAGCGGTAGGATTAGATCAATAGAAATTGGAACTTCATCTATAGTTGTTCATCCTGATCATCAAATACCCACAACAGAACACATTCAAGAACCAATTTCAATTTTTGAAGTTACTGGTAGTATTTCTCCTTCTAGTGAACTAGCTGACGAACCTGAAATCTTTGAACCTAAAACTGAACCTTCTGTTTTGGAAACATCCTCAAGATTTATTACACCAACTTCTAGTGATCTTGGTTCACCTAGGGTAAGAAATATTGTCACTGAAGATCTTCCATCTGGCCTTATTTCTATTGAAGAACTTACTAATCCAGAGGAAGAGTTATCTTTTCCTAAATCCCCTCAGTCTTTAAATCTTAGGGAGTGTGAATCTATTTTCTACAGCCCTATTTGAACTGACACTTGGTATCTATCCTTGACAAACTTTTTAGAGAATCCGGGTCTTGCTTTTTATCCACCTTGAATTCCATTTCATCCTACACCCAGAGGTTACTATCCATCATCCATTATGGCAGGAGAGTCATCCATGTTTTCCCAGACACTGGAAGAATTTTTACATCGTGGTCCTTCTGTTCCTCTAGGATATCAGGCTCTGTCTGGTACTTTCTCAGGAGCAGCTCCTCAACCAATTGAACACGTATTATCATCTAGTCTTAATGGAGTTAAAACTGAAACGTTGAACGCAAAGAAAATCTTTATGATGTCTGGTAATATTCTGAATCCTCAACCTCAAGGCAGTCAGTTACCGCATGGAGGGAAATTTTAGGGAAATCAGTTACCGCCTGGGGGGCAACCTCAAGGTAGTCAGTTACCGCCTGGGGGGAAACCTTCAGGAAGTCAGTTACCACCCAGGGGGCAACCTCAAGGTAGCTTTTTCCCAGGACAAACTGTGGAATCATATTATTTTGGGGGACAACCCCAAGGACAGTACATACCTCAAGGGTATCAACCTTCAGGACAGTACATACCCCAAGGTCAACCCCAAACACAATATGCTCCTTAGGGTCCTTATCAACCCCAGCTTCAGTATGCGCCTCAGGGTTATCAACCTCAAGCTCAGTACCCAATTCAAGGTTTCCAACAGCCTTCTGGTCAATCATCTGTACAAGGAGATGGAAATTTACCACTTACTTATCAACCCTACGTTCAACCAGGCTATGGTCCTTACGTTCAACGTTCTACGGGACAATACCCCGGAATGAAGATGGTGTGGGATCCGTCCCAATATCAATAGCCTATGAAACCTAATGTGCAGTTACCTTCTCGAACTAGACAACATTTCTGGTCAAACCCAACAACCTATCCAGCCAAATATTCAAACTCCTGTACATAGTTCTGTTCAGCAGTCTGGGCCTAGTACACCTCAGACTCCGCCTCAAACTGTTGCAACTGCTGCAACGTCTGTTCAACCTATAACACCTGTTTCTGGAGTATCTGTAGCTCCGAGTTCTTCTATCCCTGCATCCGTGCAAATCCCTCAAGTCTCTGTACCCCAGTTAGGACCTTTAGTTTAGATGCCTGCGGGACAAGCCGGTACAAGTACAGTTGTCACAAGTCAATCACAATTCATGTATCAACTGTACTAGGGACAACCTCAATTCGGTCTCGTTTCACAAAATCCAAATTATCAGTATCAACCATACCCTGGCTATACTTATCAACAGCCTCAACAACCCCAGTTTGGTCCGGTTAATCCTGGTTACCCGGGAGGTTACACAATTCCTAATGCAAATATGATTCCCAGTTATCCTGGGTATCCGCCTCCTGGAACTGATTTGGCTACTCAAGGTTTTTGCGACCCTAACCGTCAGTTACCATTTATTGCAATTTTGGATTTACTTGTTTTGATGCGCCTTACGAATGATCCAATTTTCTATTATCCGTATTGGCCGCCAATGCCGCATAAGTTGCCCAGTGATATACCGAAATTCGAAGGTAAGTCAGGAGAGGATCCATCAAATCACGTTATGACTTATCACCTCTGGTGTGCATCTAATTCAATAATTGATGATTCAATTCGCTTACATCTTTTCCAAAGAACTCTTATTGGTCTTTCCGCCAAATGGTACATTGAGTTACCACGAGGCTCTTTTAATAATTTCAGTCAGTTAGCAACTGCCTTCTTGACTCATTTTCAGTTGCTTGTCAGATACAACAATGGAACGGAACTATTAACTTCACTAAAACAATCCACATCCACATATATCTCTGATCATATTCATGAATGGCGACGTAGAAGGTGTTTGGTGAAAGTTTACATTCCAGATCAAATTTTGGCAGAATGGTTTGTTAAATCATTGTTACCCAAAATCACTGAAGACGTAGCTAAGGCTAGAGTTGTTACTGAAGAGCAAGTGATTTCTCAAGCTCATTACCTTGACCTCGTTTATACACAATCAGGTACTTTACATGAAAAAATCCTCGATCTTCCAAAACAAGGTCAAATAGCTATAGCTCCTTCAGGGTCTCATGATGCCGATGGTATGATTGGTACAGTCAATACTAAAAGCAAGAATAAATCTTCAAAGAATTCTTCTCCTATTATAACTTTACCTAATTCCCCGAAAGGAGAATCTTCCCCTGAATTTTCTGTCGACATTCATGTCATAGAGACATCTACGACCAAATCTAAATCCGGCAATAAAAATAAAGGGAAGAAAAAAAACAAAAAGAATTCAAAATAAAAAACTGATAAAAACGAATCTAATGACGAAAAATGAAAACCTCGCTATCCTTGTTACATTTGTGATGAGGATCATTTTACTAAGGAATGCCCACATCGAGCAGAGGCTATGAAATTCATTAAAGGTTCACAACAACCTGTTGTCTTGAAGGATCCTTTTCCGACTCAAGATAGTAAGATGGTTGGTTCTACCTCGAATTTCTCAGAAGAACCTATTTTGATGATGTCTCATGTAAGGATTGCGACGCAATCACACGATTATGGAACTAAGAATCCCGTTGATCATAAAGAAGCAGAATATTCTAGTGCAAATACATCAACTACACCTCCTCCTGTTTCTGGTCCGCTACAGATCGAGAAACCAAATCCAGACTTAATAATCAAACCGCCTGCTAAAGGTGTTCTTCGTAAATCAGCTTTCAATCCACATGTGAGAGCTGCTCAGAATTACAACATTGTTGAAGACTTAGCTATTTCCCCTTCAGCAATGTCGGCTTTGGAAGTGCTGCAATCATGCCCGGCACAGCGTAAATTACTTTTGTCTCCCATAGGAGCTGTCGATATTTAGGATTCGAACCTTATAATCTTCGATTTAGAGAATAGTACACCTCGCCTACCTCACCAAATGGCTTCCCAAATTCCAGTGTTAGTAAAAAATAGACCGATCTTTCGGACTGTGATTGATGAGGGAACTTCAACGTGTATTATGTCGATTCAGTGTTGGAAATCACTTGCTTCTCCTACACTCAATCAATCTCTGACGATTCTTAAGGCTTTTTATGGCCGAGGTTTCCACCCTTTTGGTATTTTGCAGGATTTACCCATAGGGGTTGAAGGTAAAACCGTAAATATAGATGTGGAAGTGGTTGATGCCCCTCTAGATTACAACCTTCTCCTCGGTCGTAGTTGGCCTTATGATATGACTGCTGTTGTTTCTTCAATCTTTCGACTCATAAAATTTCCACATCAAGGAAGGATCGTTACAATAGATCAGTTAACTTATTTTTCTTCCGATCCAGCCTCTACAAAAACAATCCAGCACATTGGTAAAGTGGCTATCCCTTACAAGGATGTTGGAGTAGGTTTGATTTAAGATTCTGGTTTACTAGGAACCTTTTCCTTTCCTCCTCCATGTATCATCTTCTATTGCAACTATTCATATGATTTCGTCAGATAGTGTTATGTTTGATGATCCTTGGATCGTACCTTCCGATTCCGAGTTAGATTTATTTGATGGCATGATGCCTTTTAGTCCATTTTAAATTGCATATAAGGCTGTACAATCACTTTCCAATCCTTCTTCAACCGAAACTGATCCAATGAATGGGATCCATGAGGAATCACTTTCTATATCTAGTTCAGCCACAACAACATTTCCTGATCTTGTTCATACTGATGAGCAGATTTGTGAATGTTTGTCTGTTGATGATTTACCATGGGAAGATCTACATCACCGATATTCGTTTTTACCTAAGCTGGATCATTTTGAAGATGATTTTGCTTCTATTTTTACTGCCGAATATGTCAAAGAACCGCAGAATCCATTGTAAAATCCTGATTCTGAGTTAAATTTGGAAAATATCTCTCGAACGAATCTAATTGACATTTCAGTAAAGCCAGGAATAATTGAAAACATTCATATAGGTGCTGGTTGTACGGAAGATGAAATTCAAACTTATAAAGCCCTATTTCAAGAATTCTGTGATGTGTTTGCCTGGTCCTATGAAGAAATGCCAGGAATCAATCTGTCAATTATCATACATGAAATCAAGACTTACTCGGATGCCAAACCTGTTTGTCAACGTCTATGTCAAATACATCCTAGAAAAGTTGTTGTTATCAAAGCCAAAGTTGAAAAATTACTTCATGCAGGTTTCATTTATCCAATTCCTTTAATGGATTGGGTATCGAATATTGTTCCTATTACTAAAAAACAAGGAACGATACGAGTATGTATCGATTATAGGGATATTAATCGATCTTGTCCTAAAGACAATTATCCAACCCCCTATATCGATCAAATAATCGATGATTGTGCCGGCAGTGAAATGTTTTCCTTTATGGAGGGTTTTTCTGGTTACAATCAAATAAACATACTCCCTACTGATCAGCGAAAAACAACTTTTATTTGTCAGTGGGGGACGTTTTCTTATTGCAAACTACCCTTTGGATTGAAGAACACTAGAGAAACTTTTCAAAGGGCTATGTCTTACGCATTTCATGACATTAAGCACAATGTGTAGCCTTATCTTGATGATTTACCTGCTCATTCATCGCGTAGGGCTGACCATCTCACTCACTTACGAGCTATCTTTATGAGATGTAGGAATTATCGAATTAGGCTGAATCCACACAAATGTGTTTTCTGTGTAGAATCAAGTCGCTTACTGGGATTTGTTGTTTCAAAAGCAGGCATTCGCATCGATCCATCGAAGGTCAAAGCTATTGTCAATTTATCTCCTCCTTCGACTTTACGCCAACTCCAAAGTTTGCAAGGGAAAGAAAACTTTTTATGTCGGTTCATTCCTAACTATGCCAAGCTTACAAAGGGTTTTACCTGGTTGCTGAAACAAAACATTCCATTCTTTTGGGATGAGATTGCTGATCAATATTTTGATGCACTTAAACACACGTTGACCCATGCACCATTATTGCATCCTCCCAACTACAACCAGGACTACGTTTTGTACCTTGTTTATTCTCATTCCACAATTGGGATGGTTTTAGTTCAGGAAGACGAATCTAACACTGAACATGTGATTTACTATCTTAGTCGGAATCTGCATTCGACTGAGATCAAATACACACATGTGGAGAAATTGGCCTTGGCAGCTGTTCAAGCTATCCAAAGATTTAGACACTACATCTTGTTATGCAAAACCACAGTAATTTCTGACTGTAACCCTATGATGTACATTTTGACCAAACAATTGCTAGGGGGCAAGTATTCCAAATGGATAATCATCTTGTACGAATTTGACTTGGAATTTGAAAAATCCAAGGCAAAGAAATCTTTGGTTTTCACGGAACTGATGTGTGATTTTCGCTCTACTGATACTGAAACTGTGGCAGAAGAGCCCACTGCAGATGAATCTTTATTTCTTATCAGTACTCTTGATCCATGGTATGGGGATATTATTGTTTACCTCTAAACCCAATCTTTTCAGCCTGAAATCTCATGATCTCAGTGACAGAAAATATGCTTCCAATCACAATAATACAATATTATTGGTGATACACTCTATCGTCGTGGAACAAATTCTGTTTTCTGACACTGTCTTATTCATGAAGAAGCTGAGAAATTTTTAAATGACTAACATTCTGGAGCATGTGGCGGTCATATGTCTAGGTATGCCACAACCCAAAAGATATTGTGCGCTGGTTATTTCTGGCTGTCATTATTCAAAGATTGTATTTATGCAGTCCGGAAATGCCACAATTGTCAACTTTTTGATCGTAAGATGCGTGCGCCATCCGATCCTCTTCAGCCTATAATTGTTGTTGGTCCTTTCACGAAATGGGGTATTGACTTTATTACATGTAACCCTCACTCGGCCGGGTGGCATGTGTATATTATCTTAGCAGTAGATTATTTTACTAAGTGGGCCGAGGTGATGCCTACATTTTCGGCTGACGGCAAGACTGCTGCAACTTTCGTATTTAATCACATAATTTCTAGGTTTGGTGTTCCTCAAGTCGTTATTACAGATCATGGAAGTCATTTTTGGAATATCATGATGACTGAACTAACAGATCAACTTGGCATGCGCCATGATAGTACCATTACGTATTATTCGCAGGCCAATGGTCTGGTTGAAGCCATAAATAAAGTTTTAGTCACTATGATCAAACGAATAAATGGTATTCACAAGACGAATTGGCATTCCATGTTATTTTCAGCACTTTGGGCATATTGAACCTCAGTAAAAACATCAACTGGTTTCACTCTCTTTCAACTGGTTTACGGTTTGGAAGCTGTGTTGCCAATTGAATGCGAAATTCCATCATTGAAATTAGCCATATAATTACTCCCAGCTACATCTGAAGAGGAGAAACATTTTTTTTACTTGGCTTAGCTAGATGAGAATCGACGAAATGCTGCAATAGCAAACGAGGCTCATGTCAAACGAATAAAAGCTCAATATGATAAAAGTGTTACCCCTCAAAATTTTTCAGAAGGAGACCTAGTCTTAGTTTATGATCAAGCCAATGATAATCTAGGAGCTGGGAAATTTGTGCCCATGTGGCATGGTCCTTTCATTGTAAAGCAAAAGCTGGAAAAAGGGGCCTATGAGTTGATAGATTTTGACGGTGTCCCTTTAGATAAACCCAGAAATGGGCTTTATCTAAAGCGATATTATGCTTAAACTGGGTGTGGAGATTTTTTATTAGATTAGATTTCTTTATTGCTAGTGTGTCTTAGATTAGAAAAGTGTGCCTAGTTTAGAAGTGTGTTTTTTTATCACTATTCCTGCTTATCTGAGTTTTACTCTTGATATTGCAGATGTCGACGTCTCTTCAAACCTACATTGGTTTTGCTGATGGTGATTGTCGTAGTACATGAAAAATTTCTTCCGTAGCTTGGGTTATCTATTCACCCTCTGATGAGTTAGTTTCCATGCATGGGGTAAGCCTTGGTCAAACAAGGAATAACATTGCAGAGTATAGTGCAGTGATTGAGTTATTATCTGAATCCATATCATTTGGGATTCGGAGTTTGATTGTTAGGTTGGATTCTAAACCTGTTGTATTACAGCTTAACAGGGTGTATGCCATTAGAAATCCAGTGTTATTATGGTTATTTTTAAGAGTTCATCTCTTGGAACGTGAATTTAATTACATTGAATATCAGCGTATTCCAAGACATTTAAATACGTTAGCAGATGCAATTGCTTCTAGTATGATAAATCGACATTTGCAATAATCAAAATAGTAAATCAAACAACATTCATAACATGTACACAGATAGCCGGTAAATAGTGATATATCATAGTATAGAAGTGTTCTAAAAAAATATACATCATCTTCGATCATAGGTTGGAAACACCTTATGATCGGCAAAAATGGTAACATAAAAGGTCGAAAATACGAGTCTACGACATGATCATCCTATCACTGCTGGTGATCACGATAAGAGACCACTGCCCAGGCCACCCTACATAGGAACCTTCTAAAAGGTCCTGGAACACCAATCACATATCTCTGTAATCTGAGTGGAATATCATCTATGTCCGTCTCTGGAATGTCTAGAGTCAGACGCTCTAGGTGATGCTCTAAATCAAACAGGACTTCTGCTGATTGGCCTGCTGGGGCTAGTGCGACTGCAACTGATTGTCTTCTTTCATAAGGCTGGAGATGGGCTGGTCACCGTGGGCCCACATCTGCATTCAAAACTTTTGGTTATTAGTTTCAAGACGATCAAAATACAAAAAAAATTAGAACTTAGAAATTGTTGAAAATGATTTTACCTGATTCATCCCACTGTTCCCCTGCTGGGAGAGTCATCTCTTGGTCGCTGCGAAAATCTATCCTGGCATATGGAAAGTCCTCTATAACAAAAATTTGGCGTTCCAGCCAACGAAAATATCAAGGAGGAAATCGAACAATCTCGACGGCCTCAATAGCATGACGGGCCATCAATGCAACCCAACGAACCATCCTAGGTTCTCGAGGTCGACCGGCATCAACAGGAATGTTCTGCGGAGCTAACATGGGATCTTCTCTAGAGCGAAGGTGACTACAATGAATCCATATCCAAAGTTATTTAGTTTTCCATTCTTCGCTCTAGTTAGTTGGCCTTTTACATTAGCCAACACAGCTTCGCACCAGTTGAAAATGGTGCCTCGAAAATAGTCTACAGCAATGCGCATTTGGGAACCGGTAGCCACGTGCAACGGTGCACTCCCACACAGTCTGGTAACAGTAAAGGCAATAAATTTTAGCTCAGGACAGATGATAGTTTTTATGTCAATCCGTTTGTCCCTGGGGTCTGCCTGATCATTACAAAACTCTTGTCGAAGACTAGCGACAGTCTGGCCACCTGGCCTAGTCCCAAACAAGGAAATTTTTTCGCCCCTCTTGGACAAACTAGTCAAAAAATAAATATCCTCCAGCTCAATTTCGAGCCGGTGGCCGCCAATAATGAAACACTAGTCCTGTACATTCCACCTGTTCACCAGCCATGTTAGGAGGTCTACCTGTGCCCTCATGCCTTGGATGGCCCAAAATTTATACAAACCACATGCTCTTAATGCTTACATTGTGGGCAAATGGAGCATTGCAGCGTCATCCACGTCTTCATGCTCACGTTCTCTCCAAATCAACATATTGTTAATCCTACAATGCATAAAAAGATATATTAGAATAATCTAATTTGAAAATTTTTGGGCGGCAAATGAGAAATTTTATTTTGAAATTCAAATATGCGGGGACCGCACTTTGTCTTCATACACAGTGTGTAAGAACACATGTGCGCTGTGGGAAAAGTTCGGACCCATGACTTTTTTCTACATAGGAAAAAGTCGGGGTCTGCAGGGCCCATGTGTTGCACGTACGAACCCCCGTGGGTGATTTTTTAGAACATATTTTTCTCTTAAAAATGAAATCTAAAGCCTAAAAATGAAATGCAAACGGACGAAATGCAAGATTAGGAGGTCTTGGATTACCTGGAGCTGACGGTTCTCGATTTTGTCGGACGAATTTTCTAGAATCTTCACAGGAACTTTTTTACCCAAAAGCTTTTACTTTTCACTCTGAACTCGAACGGTAAAAATGAAGTTGGAAAAGTCCTTTTTATAATTTTTTTCGAATAAATAAATTTTTAATTTGTTTATTTTTCACTTTAAAAAAGTTATTTTTGAAAGCATTTTTATTTATCTTAAATAGGTATGTGTAATGTTTCAAGTTTTTGGGCAGAAATTGGATTTTTTAGGAGAATTGGCCATTTTTCAACAAAGAGCATACTTTTATCACTTTTTCGGACTCTTTCAAAAATTTACGAAAAAGCGAAACATTGGAGTCCTCTTTTAAGCCCTTTTCAGACTCTCTAAACATGAAAATATTGTCGAGTACTTGATTATTTGAACTTGTTAAAGTAAATGAATGATCGTCCCTTCAGTATAAGTTTCCCCCTTTTACGGACTGAAATGGACTATTTACGAAGAAGGTATACGTTGAATAATTACGGTCAATAGAGTTCTCTCCCGAATTATTTTATCCTTTTTCAAGCTCGAGAGACTAAATTTACGAAAAAGTACACCCATGGATTTTTCTTAAGTTTTTTCTTCTGACTCCCTAAAAATTGAAAAACACCGAGTTTCTCCTATACTGGACTCGTTAAAATTTAACAGTAAAGGACCTATTCAATTTCAAACAAGAAAGAACCAGTCCTTCTTAGGGTTCGAATCTTAAACTAAGTTGGACTCATCCAAAGGATGAGCTTATAAGCAAGCAAATGTTATACTCCTCAAGATTTTCAAAAATAAAGAGGTACTTGGCAGAAATGGTGGGGGAAAAGAGAGAAAAATGGACTTGTTTGTTGTATTTTGATTTTTCGAAAATCCAGTTAACCACTCTTGAACACGACACTTTTTGTTCACCTTGGTCAGGAAATCCTTTTCCTAACAGTTAATCAAACCACATTGAAAGTCTTCATCCAGTTTCTGGGTATTAGCTTTGGTTCAATTGTCACCAAGCCATCTGTAGTGTCGTTATGTGTTCAAGAGGACAGTTCAAATAAACCATTCATCTGCAAAATATCTGTCACCCATTTTGACCATCCCTGAGTCAGTCCTTACCAATATATTTTCAAAACTTGTTCTATGATTTCGTGTTGTGGGCTTCCCTACGACGGATCACTTTCTATCGACGACAACTCATTATCTAGGAAGTTGGTCTATAAATTTTCAGTACCTTGAAATCTGCATGCCTCAATTGCAGGTAATCTGCATGCCTCAATGGCAGGTTTCTCGCTTTTGACGATAGGTTACATCATTGACCTTCGATTGAATGATTCCATGACATGTTCAACTTCAGCTCATTCATTCACATTTCATGGATTGTACTGAGTACTTTGAGAGCCATTGACATTACTGGTGGTTACTCTCACACTTGTTAACAGTTTACATCATGGACTAGTAATCAAGTGGTTTCTACCATGTTCGACTTCAACACATTCATTCACATGGATAGAATCGTACTAGTTCGAGATGCGGAAATCAAGACCCTGGATCTAGTTTCTACCATCCAGGCTGCAAGGAATTTTTTATCATTTATACAGTGGACTATTTATAAATAGATGGCTACATCCATACTGTGTCTACATATGTCTATACTGTGATGTATTCAAAATCATTCATGTATCAGAACAGTTTGAATTATTTTCTAGTTAGTTTTGATCTGAGTATGGGAATGCCTACCTTAGCGATGATATGTATACATATATATTTTGCATTGAATGTTTTTACAAGTTTCGACTGGGGTGTCTACAGGATAATCCTTAAAATGATAAAGTACTTCACTCTTCATATATGACAGACTTCAGCTTCATCTATTCCAGACTTTGCACTTTAGGGGGCAATCTGTTACACTGAAAATTGTCATCCTGACATTCTGCTATGTGTATGAGCTCATTATTACTCATAATTCCTCCTTTGCAAGTATAAAATATCAGTTCCTCATGTCAAGCCTTGAAAATCAGAGAAAAGTTCCTAAAAATCTCCTTAACTTTGGTATCGCACTTTCTCTCTATCTTGCCTGCGGTCCCGCACCTAATGTTCAGGTCTCCTGTGTACCTGAATGCACTTTCTCTGTGTTATGGTTGCGGACCCCTGTAAAGATAAAAAAGGTGCGAGTAAATTAAAAAAATCTCACTTACAGTAAATTCTAGAAGCCTCAAGAAAGAATCTTGCGGTGGCAGAACTGCTCTTTTGAGGTTCATGTATCCCTTACCTTATGGAGCTAACCCCTTGATGTGAGGAGCTTATCCATTTGAAGGAGGACTCTATCCCTTCATAGTTGGAACTGAAACCTCCTGTTTTCCACTATAAAAAGAGGCATTGGGTAGCCTCAAGGGGAGTTCAAGATTAGGAATATTTGAGTTTAAGTGCTGTTGGGATTCAGACTCATTTAATTAAGATTTTTGTGAGGAGAGATCACATACCTCTATTTATCTTGGTTGGAGGAGTGCAGAGCTTATTAGAGTAGAGGAGACTCCTGCTTCGGACCCCGGGAAGGCCTGTTCAACATCAAGGCTAAGGTTGTAAGGTTTTCCTTCTTTTGAAATTAATACAAATATATTCATTTTTCTCAATAAGCTGTTAGTTAATGGTTTATTTCATAGATTCCTTGATCACTATGATAAGCATGATTTATTATGATTTCTATATAGGTGCTATTTAATATTTTGCTTGTTTGTGACTGCAGGTTTATGAATATAACTCCTTCAAGTGCACAAGGGACAACAACGACTTCAAACAAGTGCTGGACATACGGTAAGTCTTTTACACCTCTATAGAGATTTTTGTAAATCATATATGCTTAGAGAAAGATTAGTTTATTTGACTGTTTGTTGCTAGATACTTTTAGTACTAGGGAGATCGGTCTTGTCTGCAAGATGGATTAATCCATACAACAATCACATTATCAAAAGACATCTCTATAAACTTGGAGAATGTCTAGTCTTTCTTCTGCATGAAGAAGATTGAACACTTTCATGAGAAATCATCTAAAAATATAACATAATACATGTTCTAGGCAGTGGAGGCTGTCGAGAAAGGTCCACATACATCATAGTGGATCCTTTCAAGGAATACATGTGCCTTGTTGTCCCGATCATTGAAGGTGGATTTTGTGTACTTCCCCAATGTAAAACTTTTGAATGTATCATGTTGCTCTAGTTCTCCTTTGGGTAGGGTTCTGCATGATCTTCAAAGCTCCATGATGCAAATGGCCAAGTATTCTATGCCATAATTTGTCGACATATCGACTCTGCACCTTCTTTGCCTTTATTCTTAATGTAGCACAGTCTTCCACATCCAACTTGTATAGGTTCTTCAATCGAACCCAAATTTGATTCACTTTTCCCATGGTGATGTGTCTCAGGAATGAATTCCATTTTCTTAATATCACATCGTAGCCACCATCTTCCAACATGACGATGGAAATGATATTTTTCTTTAGACCCAGTACAAACATCACATCCTTGATCCTGAGAGGGGAGCCCGACTCCCTCTGAAAGGTGACTATAGCACTCTCGGTTGTGTTGTACCTTCCATAATCTACCATCTCAATGTGCATATGGATATCTTTCTCCTCCAATTCACTGAAAAAATATTTGTTCCCTGTCATGTGGAAGGACGCACCACTATTTAGATACCACACACTCCCCATCACTGTGCTTGCCATACATGAGATGAGGGTGAAATCCAACTCAAAATGTGAATCCAAAGGTTCACCTACCACTCCTCTTAAGGTTTTTTTTATTTCCTTCCTGTGTGTCCGCTACATGGAATAATGCCCAAATTCATGACAGCGAAAGCACTTTATTCTGGGTAAGTCTTTCTTCTTTCCCTCTTGACTAGATTCTAGTTTGGATTGGAATTTATTCCCTTTTCCCTTATTTTCATTTCCATCCAAGGCACAATTTTCTTCATCCTCGCCCTTGGATGAAGTCCCATCTATGGTATTGTACCTTATTTTGTCTTATACAAAATAAGATCATAAGTGTTCACAATTTGGTATTTTCTCCCTCTAATTCATCGAATCATAGTAGTTGTGCCAGCTCTTGGGAAGGCCTATAAGGGCTAGGCTCACCAAATCATAATCTTGGAATATAAAAATAACTCCTACAAATTCATCACGACATTGTGTGAACCTACTGAGATACTACTAAATTGAGTCATTCTTCTACATCTTGATACTTCAAATTTTATCCTTGAGCGCCAGTTTCCTGTGGTTGCTACTATTTTTGATTAGATCTATCAACTCTTACCACATTACATACAAAGTCTCTTTCCCCTGAACATTTGAGAAAATATGGTCTCATATTCCCTCCAATATGGTTCTCGTCGCCTTGACTACACACTTCTTTCGTTCTGCTATATTTTGAGTATCAACTACTGTTGGTTTCGGGATATCAATATCAATGAATTCCTTCAACCCATTATCTTCCAATACAAGCTCCATGTGGTCCTTCCAAGAAACATAATTCAAGCTACCCTCAAACATCCATGTGGATATTGGTGGCCACCCGCCTATTCCACTTGGGGCACCACCATTGTCTCTTTCAGATTTTTAGTTTCGGCACAACTTACTATTTTTAGTAGTTTTTCGGGTCTTGAACTTTCGGAGCCATTTTGAGGCCCTAAACAACGTTTTTTTGGCATCGCTTTTCTGGAAAAGATAATTCCATTTCAAAATATAAATTTGTAGATAGAATTTTTAGTCCTTGGATAGATCTTTCCAACGATGTATCATGTGCATCAAATGGAGATTATATGCCAAAGTTACGACCCCAGGAAATTGATGTACCAATTTACCTCGACAGGGCCCATATTATGGCGTTTCATCTCCTAGGGTTAGGTTTTTGGATATTTAGGGTTTTCCATTGTTTCTTAATAATATATAGGCCTTCGAGCCTCATTGTAACACAAATTTCAGAGGCCTATAGCCGCCACATCTCTTCTCATAGATAAGCTAGCAGCGCCCTAGCTAGTTTATTTCCATTATGTCTGTAAGCAAATTTCATTTCTTTGATATTAATGAAATGAAGTGTTATTTCTGCTGCATCTTTGTATTTATGGTTATATGTGTATTCTATTGCGTTCATGCATAAATCTAGATTAGCAGTATCAAAGCGGTCTTCTTTTTCTCGATCGTCCTTTGCATGTCCCCAACGAGGTTGGGGTATAAGGAGTTAGGGTTAAATCTGGTTGAACCTTTGCAAGATCAGCCTCTCAAACCTCGACGACCTCCCATGGGACGAAAAGAAAGATGATGGAGCAGGAGATCCTATAAAAATATTTCTCGAGGAGGACATTGAAAAACAAAGGAACGTGATGATGGATAACTTTTCCCAGATCCTTCAACGATTGCCCACCGGCGGCGCATTTGCATCCAGTAACCACTATGGAGGTGCAAATCCCTTTAAGGTATAAGTAAACTCTGACATTCCCATATTTGAGGGTCAAATAGATGCAAATGTTGTAGATAAATGGTTGAATCTATTAGAAGGATATTTCTCTGTTCATGACTTTTCTGACAGGGAGAAGATTATTTTTGCACTCATCAAAGCTATCCCCCATGTCAAGGACTGGTGGGAAACCTACTGTGAGAAAAAGGATGATACATAACCCTCTCTATTCTCAGCCATACCCACTTGAAATTCTTTTTGAGATGCCATCAAGGAACAATACTATCCCATGGGGATCTATGAGGACAAGTACATACAATGGACCACGCTGTGGCAACAAAGGGATCAAGATGTGCATGAGTTGACGAATCTATTCCATAACCTGCGCACAAAGTTGGGTATCAAAGATTCAGAGAAAAAATTGGTGCTAAAGTATCACAGTTTTCTTCACAGATACATTTAGGAGGAAATGGAGTTCTTTGACATCTCCTCACTTAGTACGACATACCAGTATGCTGCTAAGATTGAGCAAAAATTCAAACATAAGAAGAAAGACTTTGGATATGCGAATCAAAAGCAAGGGAAAGGTGTCCCCAAACCACAGAACAAAGGAAAAATCCAAGGCATGGCAGCCCAAGACAACCTTCCAAAGCCGCAAGCAAAGAAAAACACTGCGAGGATAAAGAAGAACACAAGAAGGTGGTGCGAGTTCCATAAGAGCTCCATTGACAACACAAGTGAGTGTCAGGCCAAGAAATCGTTGGTGGCCGAATGAGGGCTTCTGAATCAGATGCATACTACGGCTCTAAATTAGAACCTGACAAGGGGAATGATAAATGGAAATAGATTATTGATGTAGAACCCAACGCCACTGTTGCCACTGTGAAGATCGAGAAGGAGGAACCGAAAGACCCAAAGGAGGAGGAGCGTCTCTTCCACTCCCAGATGTGGGTAAAGGGTTCCCCGCTATAGTTCATTGTCGACAATGGGAGCCAAAAGAACCTCATTTTAGCAGACGCCATGAAGTGGTTGGGCTTGCCAACCACAGCACACCCACAACCATACACCATTGGGTGGCTTCACCAAGGATGGGATCTCTGCATCAGCCAGCACTGCTACCTTCCCTACAACATCAAGCCCTTCACGGATGAGGTATTATGTGACAATTCTCCTCTTGATGTTTGTGATGTATTATTAGGCCAACCATACTTGTGGAAGTGACATGATGTGTATGAGTCCCAGCCTCGCGCTCTTATTGTTACTTTGGGAAATAAGCTGTACAGGATACCAAAGGTAGCACCGCTTGCCGCTATCTCTTTGATTATTGCAAAACAATGCAGTAAGCTCATTTCCAAAACCAAATTTTTTTTTTTACTTATGATCCGCCCCCAGGGAAAGAATAAGACTGTGGCCACGACCTCTAGACAGGGCTCCTTTGCATGACAACAAAAATGGACAAAGTTGTGGAGGATTACAGGGACATCTTCACCTCACCCACAGGGGTGCCTATGCACTGTCAGGTCAAGAACCCCATTGATCTGACCCTAGGTGTGTCGTTACCAATGGATCAATCTATCGCCACTCTGTTATGGAGAATGATGAAATCAAGAGGAAGATTCAGGAGCTGCTGCAGAAAGGTCATATCTGACCGAGTTCATCACCCTGTGGGAGCCTAATTGTGTTGGTACAGAAGAAGGATGGGACTTGGAGACTCTGTATTGACTATCAGGCACTGAAAAATATCACTATCCAGAATAGGTACCTGATCCCATGGATTGATGATGTTGTGGACCAACTCAAAGGGGTGAAATATTTCAGCAAGATCAACTTAAATTTTTGGTATCACCAAGTACTAATCGAACCCTCTGATGTGTGGAAGTTTTCCTTCAAAGCCAGGGAGGGCCTTTTTGAATGGTTGTTCATGCCTTTCGGGTTGACGAATGCTCCCGAAACCTTCATGAGGTTGATGGACAACATCTTGCGGCCATTCACCAACTCATTTGTAGTGTTGTACTTGAATGAAATTATGATCTTCAGCTAGACCTGGGAAGAGCACCTCCACCACATCCGACAAGTCCTCCAAACACTGCGGCAACACAAGTTATGTGCCAATTTGGAGAAGTTCACTTTTGACATGACCTAGGTTCAATATATGGGATAGATTATTGATGAAAGGGGGGTGCATGTGGATCCAACCAAGATCCAAGTCACTCGGGATTGGCCAGTCCCAGCCACTCTAACAGAGCTTCGCAACTTTCTGGGTCTTGCTAATTTCTACCGCAGGTTTGTGTTGGGATTCTCTCATATCACTTGTCCCTTGAGTCAAGTCACCAAGGGAGAAATGAAAGCAAAATTCTTTTGGTCGGAATCTCAACAGAAGGCGTTCGTAGAATTGAAACATCACCTCTGTTCTACCCTAGTTCTCACATTACCAGACTTTCAACAACCATTTGAGATCGAGATAGATGCCTCTTACTATTCTATTAGGGAATTTCTTACTCAACAGGGGCATCCAGTGGCATATCACGTTGAGACATTGTTTGACACAGTTCGCAAGTATCCCACTTATGACAAAGAAATGTATTCCATTGTGTAGGCTTGTCGAAAATGGAAGAATTAAATTTTGGGGAAGGAAATAATCATTCACGCAGATGACCAACCCTTGTAGTTCATACAGACACAAGGGAAGTTATAGAACAATCACCATCAGAAGTGGTCCACATATCTACAACAGTTTCATTTGAACATCAAGTACAAGAAGGGTAGAACCAATAATGTTGCAGATTGCCTCAGCCGACCACCGATCGTGGCACTAAGCACCGTTCTAAACTCTTATGGGCATGAGACTTTTGATTGGCCGCTTCTCTACAAGAGCGATCCAGAATTCAGTCACACATACAAGGCACTCTTGGGTGGTACGCAAGTTCCAAATTTTCACCTTCAAGATGCACTGTTATGTCACCTGGGACACCTTTTTGTTCCGTCAAGTGAGCATGCCAAGATGATATGGGAAGCATGCTACAGTTGAGTCGCTAGGAATTTTGGGGCCGAGAAAACAGTGGCAGTACTGTAGAAGTATTTCTATTGGCCGAACCTTTGACAAGATGTCAGGAAGTACATAAGATCCTGCACTACTTGCGCCATTGCCAAACTGACCATCAAGAAGAAAGGTCTCTATACTCCACTACCCACCCCTAGTCAACCTTGGGAATCCATATCCATGGATTACATGTTGGGAATTCCTTCTACTGAGCATGGAAATGACTGTGTTTTCGTGGTCATTGACAGATTCTCAAAGATGGGCATTATGATGGCCTGCAAGAAGAATATCACAACAAAAGCCATTGTTAAAATATTCTTTGAATGAGTGTGGGTGCACTTTGGGATCCCACAGTCTATCATCTTAGATCGGGACAGCAGGTTCCTCCACACATTTTGGTCCATCATCTTTTCAATGCTGGACACCAAGCTCACCAAGTCCACAGCTTTCCATCCCCAAACCGATGGCCAGATAGAGGTCGTTAACATGATGATTGTACACATTATGTGCATGTACAATTCAAAGCATTCACACACATGGGATGAGAGCCTCCCCTATGTATAGCACAGTTATAATCAGGCTCTCCACAGCTCAACAAGCCACAACCCCTTTCAGGTGGACTTGGGATTCCAGCCACTATGTCCCATTGACGTAGCCATGCCATTTGTTGCTACTCAAGCCGATTCGAATCATGTCCAGTCTGAAGTTGAAAAAGTGAACAACTTCATCAAGCGCATTCAACACATTTTCCAACATGTTCATGACATATTGGACAGAGCCAATACTATGTACAAGCAATGGCATGATCAACATCGGGTGCCACACAACTTCCAGGTGGGTGACAAAGTCAGGCTACATTTGCAGAAAGAGCACCTCACTAGACCCCACTGCAAGCTTCGCTCGCTCAGATATGGGCCATACACCATCACCAAGGTTCTAGGGAACAATGCCTTTGAGCTCATTATTCCACCATTCCTTTCTTTGCACCCAGTATTCAATGTGGACTGCCTTTATCCCTACTTCTCACCTCTACTGGACACCTCTGGCATTGCAGAACAACTCACACCAATAGAGTTAAACCCAGACTGCATGGAATAGGCCACCACATATTGTATCATGGACATGCAAATAAATAACATCGCCAACAGAAGA
This sequence comes from Pinus albicaulis, assembly GCA_034641835.2. Lineage (NCBI taxonomy): Eukaryota > Viridiplantae > Streptophyta > Pinopsida > Pinales > Pinaceae > Pinus > Pinus albicaulis. Next base: position 742,593 of record JAXQQM020083415.1, read on the forward strand.
TCCAACTGTATCGGGTTGTCAAAGCTGGCCAACTCCTACACCAAGGCGAGTGGTTGACTAGGGACCAAGTTCAGCAGAAGTTTCCTCATCTCATGGAGGAACTCAACGCAATGGTGACCGTTGCTTCCTAAGGGGGGAGAAATGATCCAGGTGGATATTGGTGGCCACACGCCTATTCCACAAGAGGCCCCACCATTGTCTCTTTCAGTTTTTCGGTTTCGGCACAACTTACTATTTTTAGTATTTTTTCGGGTCCTGAACTTCCGGAGCGATTTTGAGGTCCTAAACGACGTTCTTTAGGCATCGCTTTTCTGGAAAATATGATTCCATTCAAAAATATACATTTAAAATAAAAAAATTTATTCCTCGGATAGATATTTCTAACAATGTATCATGTGTGTCAAACGGAGATAGTATGCCAAAGTTACGACCCCGGGAAATTGATGTGCCATTTTACCTCGACGGGGCTCATATTCTCGCATTTCATCTCCTAGGGTTAGGTTTTTGGATATTTAGGGTTTTCCATTATTTCTCAATAATATATAGGCCTTCGACCCTCATTGTAACACAGAGTCCAGAGGCCTATAGCCGCCACATCTCTTCTCAGAGATAAGTTACCAACTCTCTAGCTAGTTTATTTCGATTCTGTCTCTAAGAAGATTTCAGTTCTTTGATATTAATGAAATGAAGTGTTATTTCCACTGCATCTTTGTATTTATGGTTATATGTGTATTATATTGCATTCTTGCATAAATCTGGATCACTCAAGGGCATACTCGAGTCTTAGTCCATAGAAATCCATCCTTCTGGCTCTAAAGAATTGATCCTGCAAATTTGATCCTCCTGCTAAGACGACTTCAAAATATATTCTCTACTGTGAATCTTGCTCTGATACCATGTAGAAATTAATGTGTAGATTCGAATGAGCTCATGAAATTTACTAAATCACAAGACTAGAGTTTACTCTACTATTTGGCAGAAGCTAATTCACGACCGAGAACACATAACATAAACATGTAAGAAGAAACATCACACATACACATATATTTATCTAGGGGAAAGAAAATGCTTAAAACCCCTTACTATTTGTATTGTGTTAATCAAATAATAGAGATCAAATACAATTCTTTATCAAGCCTGAGCACAACTTGCAAGTGTATGGTCTATCTCTCTACATGACTGAATGAACCTCACAAATACTTAGCCAATTTTCAAGCCTCCAAGCTCCTATTTCCTTGTGTTGTTCCTTGAGGAATTAACCCCTATTTTTTAGGGAAATTAATCAATTGGATTGTGCAATCCCTGTAGGTCCATTCTTTAATTGCATGCACCGCTTGTACGAATGTGATTGGTCTACAACTGATAGTACACTTCCTTGGAAACTTCATCTCAAATTGGTAACTCGAATTCTCTGCATACAATGGTTATTTTGGGTTGACTGATCAGTTAGCTGGATGACTAAAGTTACACTGCACAACTTGACCTTCCACCAGTTTCTCCAACAGTTGAACTAGTTTAACTGACAATAACTCAAATTAACCAAAACACAAGCTTCCCCAGCTCGAATTTACTGAGTTAACTAAGTGAAAAGTTCCATGTCACCTAATTTAACTACCTCCAAGATTTTGTTGATGTGGAAATTCAAAATTTCAACAATGTGTAAGCACCTGGATCCGGGGGGTAATCCATCATGAGAAATAAGAGGATTCTTGGGAAAGCATTAGTCAAGAAAATCAGGCTAGAAAGCATAGGTTGTGTAATTAACCACTGATCAAATTAACTAATGTATTAAGAGTATCTTAATACATACTTTCTATGTAAACTTCATAGATTTACAAATAATAGTCAAAATCACATGTGTATCTTTTTACTAAAATGCAAACAAAAAATACTATATAACACTTGTTTTATTTGTTTGAACTTTTATATTTTTATATTTTTATTTATGTTACTTTATTTTTTAATTATATTTTTTATTAATTATTTGATATCTATAATCATTTTTTCTTGGTATCTAGCTATGGGACTTCTTTGGATGAAAATTGCTTCATTTCGTTTTATCATTTTCTGATTATTTTATTTGCTTGCTTTTACTATTATATTTTTAATTTGTATTTATGTTTCTTTATTTTTTAATTATATTTATCATTGATGTTTTGGTATGTTTAGTTATTTCTTTCTTGCAGGTATCTATCTCTACGACTTGTGTGTTGAAAATTGGTTCTTTTCATTTTTATGTTTACAACTCTGTATTTTGAAGATAGATATGTGTTATGAATATGAAACATCGACCATGAAAATATAACCCTGTATATTCAATCGGAGTTTGAACATTTGGTATCTTTTTAATTAAATATTGACGCACTTATCTATATGTATATTCTCTAATCTAAATAAACAGTTAATTTAATACTATACGTTATCCCCATCCCTTATAAAAAATAGATGCCACTTCTTAAATTAGCGATCACTAGGCATGCCAACCAATCGGTTATAAAAATTGATGTTACTTATGACTTTCAACTGCAGAGATGAGCCGTGTTCAATTTCGATTACTGCGGGTGCCAACCAACCATTATTTATATGGATATTCATCATCGGAGATTAATTGGAGTTCCTTCCTTCCTTGGCTTGGTATTGCATGGTCCCAAGTATAAGAAGGCTAACGAAATTTATGGTGTTAAACATTAGTATTAGTTCATCTTCAATCTTGTGTTGGCGATTTATTTATTAGTGTGTGAGACTCAGGGAATTTAGGATTCAAAGGTTTAATTACCCCATTTATCCCAAATCTCATGAAGCGACCCTCAATCCTGGTGTAAACACTTTCACAATAACCTTGAAAATGTCACTCCCTATTTTGAAGGAAATAATTTATTCCAATGTGACTCACTATACAATTCCACCAAATTTCACTCTCTAAAATCAACTACTATCTCTTAAAATTAAGAAAAGTTCAAGAAGACTATTCTAAACTCGAAGCATCTAAATAGCATATGCTACCCAGTTTCACTACATTTATGCCTTTGAATGAGGCCGTAGACTTCGTTCTGGCCATGATGAATCTGGGGATTTTGCATCAGTTCGTAGTTCCCTGCAGCATGCAGTTCAAGAGCCAATGAATCGATTACAACGAAATTGTCTTTTGTGGTTGAAACTCTTACATGTCTACTATCAGAGACAAAGTCAACTTGGCAGCTCTGCCAACAATTCATAAGACTAGCTCGCAAACAAACCAATTTCCAATTGGCTCATCGTTTGCGCCAAGAATTGTTGAGTGGTATTTCAAAACGTCAAAAAGATGACTTTTTCGAATGGGTTGTTGCGAGCTTACAGTATGATAGTATTTTGCTTCTGTTTGCAGAGGGAAAATGTGAAGAAGCCAAAGTAGAGCTTTGGTCATTGGTGCGTTCTTACATACCATTTTCTACCTTGTCTGTTTCTGCATCTGACAATATGTTGAATGGCTCCACAGAGCGATGGGGTACTTGTGAAGAGAAGCTTCCAATATGGAGATGATAAGCAAGAAGTTTACATCGTTTACATGGGGGCATATCAGATTTCCCTGATCCAATGCTCTAGCTGTATAAAACACATTTTTGGGATTGCCTACAATCTCAATCCGGCTCAGCAGTAGCACCTCCATATAATATTTGTTGACTATATTTTTTTTTATCGATATATTTGTTAACTTCATGAGAAGGAACTATTTCCCTGTTGGATCAGGTTGGAAATATAATACAACCATATGTTATGGCTTAACCGTCGTGTGAATTGTAATTTCCAGGAGATAAGGTGGAAACCACAACAAAAATACCCCACTATCAGATATGAACGCTAGCCACTTAACCGTCGGAGCGTATCTGCTAACTACAACTATTGAAATGTTAATTTCAACTGCAGGAATGTACATCTGCAGCAAAGGTTGTGTAGAAGCAATTTACAGATCTGCAACAGTCATTTTCTATTTTGATTTCGTGGTTTAACCACGGTACCACGTTCTTTCCATTTTGATGAATGGTTCATTCGGGCTTTAAAGCCCTTATAGTTTTTTTTGGAAACAGAGTCTTTCGTTTACATGACAGTCTTTTGAATTTTTTTTGAATAGAGCCGACTCCACTGCCAGCACACTAGCAACGTGGACCAATTGCTCTTTTTCGCGTAGGTTTAAAGCTGAGTCAGCACAATGGAGAACCAAACCCGAAAATTTTACAAAATCAATTTCATAAAGTTTTTGCATAACGTTTTTCCCTGACGTCATCATCAACTTTTGTTACACGAAGATTTTATTAAATATGGTTCGGTTTTTGTTTGAAGTCCGATGGGACCCAGCGCTAGCCAATCAAATGGCGTTCACGCAGCTTTGGGCCTTGGTGACGTCACAAGGATTTGTGACGCGAATTTTCATTGCAATCTGATTTAATGGTTTTGAAGTCTAGGCGGAAGGTTTCGGTGTTATGTTTTGTTATAGTTTTACGTTATATTTCTTTTGTCATATCGCGTGATGAACCATATGTTTTAACCTTGGTTATGTTATATCCACGAATGATATAATATATATTATAAACTTTGATAGTTTATAATATATATATATATGTTTTAATAATTTTTTATCATATGCGCCAAAGTAAAGAGTGGGCCCAAAAGGGTTATATGAGTTTCGTGTTTTGTAATAAAACTTTGTGTATTGCATATATAGTATAGAGTGTGTTGAAACACAGTACGATAGAACATTTGCAAAGCCTGAAGGCTTACATGCAAAGTGTAAAGAGTGTGTGTATTTTTTTATATACACAGCAAAAGAGAAGACTGTTGAATGTAATAGCCAGAAGGCTTAAAAAAGAGACAGGATGAAGTTTTTTTTTGTAATCTCCTAGAAGTGGAAGTTGTTAACATTTTTGTAATGGGATTGTTTTATGTTTAATGAAAATCATTTTTATGCCATCTCTGTCTAGCATTCAGCAATTTTTTTTTAAAACCTCTGTGTTGTAGAGGAGAACCTTTTGTTCTCCTTGTTTGTTTGGAATAAATCAGAAATTCCAACATGGTATCAGAGCTAGTCCAGGCTCTTTGAAGGTGTCAAAGAAGCTGAAGGAATGATTTTTTGTTGCAGCAGATTCTCCAGCAATGTGAAGGCTCAGCTAAAATTCAAGGTATTTCTCAAAACAGAGTTTGTGTTACTGTTTGAAGACAATTAGTAATGTTTGGAGCCAGCACAAGCATGAGTATTGGAAATACTCAGCTCCCACAGTTCAATGGGAAGATCTATGATTATTGGGAAATCACCATGAGAGCCTTGTTTGCCTCTCAAGACTTATGGGAGCTTGTAGAAGATGGTTTTGAAGAACCAGTACCTTTACACAGGCATAGAAGGATTTGTTGAAGAGCAATAGGAAGAAGGACTCAAAATCCCTCTTCTATCTCTATCAAGCATTACATGAGAGTGTGTTTGCAAGGATAGCAGCAGCTAAGAGGTCCAAGGATGCATGGGATACTCTCAAGACAACCTATCAAGGTATGGAGAAGGTGAAGACAGCAAAGCTACAATTGCTAAGAAGATATTTTGAGACTCTCTGCATGAAAGAGTCTGATAACATAGACTCATTCTTCACACATGTGATTGGGATGGTCACATAGATAAGATCTCATGGAGAAACACTTGAAGAAAGAAGGATTGTGGAGAAAGTGTTGAGGAGCTTACCCTCAAGGTTTGATGTTATAGTCACAACCATTGAAGAGACAAAGGATCTCTCAAATTTTTCAGTTGATGAGCTTCATGCATCACTAATGACACATGAACAAAGATTGGGTAGAAATGAAAACTCATCTTTGGAGCATGCCTTCAAGACCCAAATTTCCTTTGGAAGAGGAAGAGGTCAAGGCAAAGGAAACAACAGAGGAAAAGATAGAGGAAGAAGCCAAAATAGAGGAGGAAGAAATAGCCCTACAAATACTCAAGGAAGGGGTAGCAATCAAAATGAAAACCAAGGCCACAACAGTAGCCAGCAAGGTGGACAACAACATGCTCATGGACAAAGGTATGAAAAATCCAATGTCCAGTGTCATTATTGCAAAAAATATGGGCATTATGCCAATGAATGTAGGAAGAATCAAAATGACATGGGTAATAGACCCAATGCTAATTTTACCAGAGAAAATATCAGGCAAGATAAAAAAAATTTAGCATGTAATATGGCTGAGGAAAAGAGTGAAGATTTATGGTTTCTAGATTCAGGATGTAGCAACCATATGACTGGAAACATTGTTATGTTTTCTATGTTAGATGAAAATGTGAAGTCTCAAGTCACATTGGGGACAAACAATAAGGTTTCTGTCATAGGAAAAGGCATAGTAAATGTCTTGACAAAGAAAGGAGAAAAGAAGAGCATATCTGATGTATATTATGTACCAGGTATGAAATGTAATTTGTTAAGCATTGGACAACTCATCCAAAAGGGCTACAATGTTTTCTTTGAAGATGATGTATGCACCATCATGGATAAACCACCAAGCAACCAATGTATTGATGAAGTAAGGATGAAAAGGAACATAATTTTCTTCTCAAGATCAAAGCAGATTTGAAGAAAGGAGAAGAAATGGCAGTAGTGACACAAGATATATTCCAAAGAGAAGCAAAGGATGAAAATTGGTTATGGCATTTGATATTTTGACATCTCAACTTTGGAGGTCTTAATTTGTTACATAGGAAAGGAATGGTAAGAGGATTACCATTGATTAGGAAACCAAACAACCTATGTGAAGGTTGTATCTTGGGTAAACAACACAGAGAAAGTTTTCCATCAGGAAAAATCATAAGGGCAAAGGCACCCTTAGAAATTGTCCATTCATATTTGTGTGGGCCAATGCAAACACCATCACTAGCAAGCAACCATTATATGTTGACTTTTATTGATGATTTCACAAGGAAAACTTGGGTTTATTTCTTGAAATATAAAAGTGAAGTGTTTGAAAAAAATTTCCACTTTATGGAACTTGTTGAGAACCAAAGTGGGCAACATATCAAGGTCTTAACGACTGATAGAGGAGGTGAGTATATCTCAAAAGAATTTTTGCGTTTCTGCAGAGAAGATGGCATACACAAGCAATTTATAGCAAGGTATACACCGCAGCAAAATGGAGTTGCTGAAAGGAAGAATAGAACAATCATGGATATGGTAAGAAGTATGTTGAAGGCAAAACATTTGCCAAATGAATATTGGGCTGAAGCTGTACATTGTGCAGCATATGTACTAAATAGATGCCCAACAAAATCAGTGATGAATAGAGTTCCGGAAGAGGCATGGACTGGCATAAAATAAGGTGTCACCCACATGAAATTTTTTGGTTGTGTGGCTTATGCACACATTCCAGATCAGCTAAGAAAGAAGTTGGACATCAAGGGGGAGAAGTGTATTTTTATTGGATATAGTGACAAATCCAAAGCTTATAGGTTATATAACCCATCCACCAAGAAATTTATTGTGAGCAGAGATGTTCAGTTTATTGAAGAAGAAGCTTGCGATGGAAGCATTGAGAAAACAGTCAATGTAAAGAGCTTTTTGTCTCATGATGAAAATGAGGATGAGATGGCTGAAATACATACATCATTAGCACCACTACCTCCACCAACACAAGGACAGCAAGGGACACCACAAGCTGGAGTAAGAACACCCTTGAGAAGAAATGAGAGTGCTTCTCAAAGCACACCACAAGGAGCAGATTTGAGTGCTTCTTCAAGCACATGAACACCAAATGAAAGAGGAACAAGATTCAAAAATATAAGTGAGATTTATAAGCAAGAGGCAGCAAATGAAGGTATGAACTCTTTATTTGCTTTATATTGTCATGTAGATGATCCTATTCATTTTGAGGAAGCTATACAAGATAAAAAATGGATAGATGCTATGGATGAAGAAATGAATGCCATAGAGAAAAATAAAACATGGGATTTGGTTGAACTCCCAAAAGGTAAAGAAGTAATTGGAGTTAAATGGGTTTATAAAACCAAAAGAAATGTTGAAGGTAAGATTCAAAGACACAAGGCCACAGTTGTTGTCAAAGGTTATAAGCAATAACATGGAAGAGACTATGAAGAAACTTTTGCACTGGTTGCAAGAATGGAAACAGTGAGAGCAGTGTTGTCTATAGCAGCACAAAACAAATGGAAGGTTTACCAAATGGATGTAAAATTAGCATTCCTAAATGGAGTATTGATGGAAGAGGTTTATGTTGAACAACCTCTAGACTATGAGAAAAAGGGCCAAGAGCACAAAGTTTGCAGATTGAAAAAAGCTCTTTATGGGCTGAAACAAGCACCAAGAGCATGGTACAGTAGGATAGATTCCTATCTACTGGAGAATGGGTTTGAAAAATGTGAAGGAGAACCCACATTATACATCAAGGAGAAAGATGGTAAGATGTTGATTGTTGTTTTATATGTTGATGATGTGATCTTTACACGTAATGATGATTACCTCATTGAAAATTTTAAAACATTCATGAAAGATGAATTTGAGATGACTGATATGGGATTGCTGAAATACTTCTTAGGAATCGAAGTAGAGAAAAATGAAAATAAAATTTTTATCTCTCAAGCTAAATATGTAAATGAAGCTTTGGAAATATTTAACATGCAGGATTGTAAGGCAGCAATTACTCCCACAGTGATAGGATTGAAACTCAGCAAAGAGGACAGTAGAAAGGATTTTGATCCTATTTTGTACAAGAGCATAGTTGGCAACCTTATGTATTTGACTGCAACTAGGCTTGATATTATGCATATTGTTAGTTTGATTTCCAGATTCATGGAGAGGCCAAAAGAAGCACATTGGCAAATAGTAAAAATAATTTTGAGGTATATGAAAGGAACAAAGAGGTATGGTATTTTGTATATTACTTCAGAAAATTTTGAGTTAATTGGATACACTGACAGTGATTGGGCTGGAAGTGTAGATGACCGGAAAAGTACATCTGGTTATGTTTTTCATATGGGTTTAGGAGCTATTTCATTGGCTTCTAAAAAACAACTTATTATAGCATTGTCTACAGTAGAGGCAGAGTATGTGGCAGCTACAGTAGCAGCATGTCAAGTAGTATGGATGAGAAGAATGTTGAGGAGTTTATGTCCAGAACAGGTAAAAGGAACAGTGATTTATTGTGACAATACCTCAGCTATAACATTGTCAAAGAATTTTGTGTTTCACAAAAGAACAAAACACATAGATGCCAAGTTTAAATACATCAGGGAGCTAGTGAACAATGGAGAAATAATTTTGAAACATTGTAGAACTCAGGAGCAGTTCGCTGATATACTGACAAAGCCATTGGGGCAGAAAAGTTTTGAATATTTAAGGAAATGCATGGGTATGACAGATAACCCAGTAGTTGAACTTAAGGGGGAGTGTTGAAATGTTAATTTCAACTGCAGGAATGTACATCTGCAGCAAAGGTTGTGTAGAAGAAATTTACTGATCTGCAACAGTCACTTTCTATTTTGATTTCGTGGTTTAACCACGGTACCATGTGCTTTCCATTTTGATGAATGGTTCATTCGGGCTTTAAAGCCCTTTCAGTTTTTTTTTGGAAACAGAGTCTTTTGTTTACGTGGCCGTCTTTTGAAAAGTTTTTGAATAGAGCCAACCCCACTGCAAGCACACCAGCAACGTGGACCAATCGCACTTTTTCACGTAGGTTTGAAGCTGAGTTAGCACAATGGCGAACCGGACCCGAAAGCTTTAGAAACTCAATTTCATAAAGTTCTTTCATAACGTTTTTCCCTGACATCATCATCAAATTTTGTTACGCGAAGATTTTATTAAATATGGTTCAGTTTTGGTTTGAAGTCCGATGGGGCCCAGCGCTGGCCAATCAAATGACATTCACACGGCTTTGGGCCTTGGTGACGTCACAAGGATTTGTGATGCGAATTTTAATTGCAATTTTATTTAATGGCTTCGAAGTCCGGGCAGAAGGTTTTGGTGTTATGTTTTGTTATAGTTTTACGTTATATTTCTTTTGTCATATCGCGCGATGAACCATATGTTTTAACCTTGGTTATGTTATATTCACGAATGATATAATATATATTATAAACTTTGATATATATATATATATATATATATATGATATAATATATATTATAAACTTTGATATATATATATATATATGTTTTAATGATTTTTTTATCATATGCGCCAATTAAAGAGTGGGCCTGAAAGGGTTATACGAGTTTTGTGTTTTGTAATAAAACTATGTGTATTGCATATACAGTATAGAGTGTGTTGAAACACAGTATGAGAGAACATTTTCAAAGCCCGAAGGCTTACATGCAAAGTGTAAAGATTCTGTGTATTTTTATACATACACAGCAAAAGAGAATACTGTTGAATGTAATAGCCAGAAGGCTTAAAGAAGAGACGGAGTGAAGTTTTTTTTGTAATCTCCCAGAAGTGGAAGTTAACATTTTTGTAATAGGATTGTTTTATGTTTAATGAAAATCATTTTTATGCCATCTTTGTCTAGCGTTAAACAATTTTTTTTTTAAACCTCTCTGTTGTAGAGGAGAACATTTTGTTCTCCCTGTTTGTTTGGAATAAATCAGAAATTCCAACAACAACAATGTGTAATGTTATATTAAAAGTTGATGTCCCAACACCGAATGTCTTAGTCGTCGATCTGACATGTTGCCTTGTGAAACCAACATCTTACGATGATATATAAACTGCAATGCAGGCTGCATATAAAGGATCAAAATGGAAATAGCAGCTTCCACCGTGATAATATCACCTATTAAGGCAGGATCATTTCCTGAAAATCATCATCCTTCTATGGCGGTTGATGCAAAGATCCAATCAAAGGAAAACAACACTAAAGGAACAATTAGATTGCCTTTCCAAAGTTTTGGAAGCACTTTTTTCAGATCCACTGCAGAGTTTGGCCAGGATTCCACGATTTCATCAATGGAATGAAGATTCTGTGGCATGATCAGCGGTATGTCTAGATGTAGAACTCCACAATGTTGGACGTCGATCCGAAAGGCAGGCCATGTTTGTGAAGAACTGAAATACTGAAGAATCAAAAGGCGTGGTAGAAATAGCTATGGAAGATGCTCGGAAAATGTTGGAACCCTTCACTCCAGAGCAACTATTGGATATTCTGCAGGAGGTGGTGTTAGCTCCCTGTAATTAGCAAGATTGGAAAAGTCCAACTGCAGGGAGAAAACTATTTCAACCACTTTTGGATTCTAGGATCAAGCCCTCCTAAATCTGGAGAGGGATCTCTCCAATAAGTGCAAAGATGGATTTATCTTTAAAGCTTTTGGGTAATGAAATTAGGCTAGTTATGAAGTCCGAGGGTTTTTGTTTCTTTTTGGATGGTTGAGCATGATTATTATTTGAGTGGAAAGTCCTAAAAGGAAAGAGTTTCAAAGGTATGAAGTTGCAAGCAATCAGAACAAGCTTTGGCTAGAAGATAGATATAATGTTGGTTTTTAGTCCATTGGGCTATGGAGTCATAATAGGATTTAATTGAAACAACAAGGTTTAAGAGTGGTCCATGGGGAAATTCATCTATGTCTAAGGATCTCTTTAAAGTTGATTTTATGGAATGAAATGATACAACAAGAAGGGGAATTAAAAAAATGAAGAACAAAGAGCAGCCTAAGATCAGGTAAGTACTTTGAAACTATCATGCTTTTGGCATACACTTAAGAAAGACATAAAAGTAATCTAAGATCTGGTAAGTACTTTGAAACTAGCCAGATTTTGATACACTTTCAATAGAAAAACATTTGAAACACAAGGGAAAACACATATGATAATAAAGAATAGTCTAAGATCAGGTAAGGACTTTGAACCTAGCCTGCTTTCAACACACTCTTAGGGAAACCTTCAGACAGTCTTTGGGGATAAAACTAAAGGACAGGGCTCACCATTACTTCCTTAGTTCATCTCTACTTAACATAAACTGAAAATAACATTCAGGAATAAAAATTAGCCTAGACAGGAGGACGAGGGAACGCCAACATTCCTAACTGCTTAAACCGAATTAAATCATTCCCAAACAACACAATTTGGAAGAAAACATATAGATAAATCTTATCAGTCAGAGAAGGGCACTGATATACAGTAAATCCTAACTCTATGCTTTTTGTTCTTTATTAGAGAAGATGGACAAAGTGAAAACAGAAATAAAATAACAATTTACAATAAGAAATAACATCATCGTCAACATAGACCAGGATCCCATAAATTAGATTGTACTGATGCTTCAAACCAGTTACAATCTTCAAGTCCAATGTTTCAGTTCAGAAATCATCTTCACTTCTCAGCCTAACTATTCTATCACAAACAGAGCTCCAAGAGCCTTTGAACACTATTTACAGGTAGAAAATTCGAGCACAAGTATATTTCAAAGTTCAGCAACCAACATTGTCTCATCTTCTACAGAAGTATTTATAGAAGGAATGAGGAGGTGGGAGGGGATAAAAGATCTCTCAGGTCAATTAATACAAATAAATGCTTCCTGGCCTTTGATGGGCTCGATGGAGAAGTTTACAGATGTTTTATCTGTATTAATTGTTTACATTAAGAATTAAGCTCGGTGAGAGCTTTTGTTGACTTTAAGGCTCTGATTTATGTTGTAATAACTCTGCTGATATTTTGGCATTAAGTTCCTTTGGCAGAATTAATTGTTCGGCTGCGTTGAGGCAAATATCTTCTTTTCTGATCATAACTCGGCCTCTGTTGAATGCTTTGAGGCTACAGGTGGCTATAGGTAGCTAAGAGGAATCAATTAGCCTCTGATGTGGCAGTGGAGGCTCTTTTTGACTTGATAAATCTTTTGATTTGATTTTAACTGTGTTTTAATTCAGAGGATTAGGCTTTTGATTTTCGATCTTAGCCGTAGTCCTCCAAAACTGTGAAAACAGTCTTCAATTCTCTTTTCTGCTATGTCTAAGTCTTCAACATTGATAATATTTTGTTTTGATTTAATTCACTATGTCTTGTTGATGTGCAGGTTCTGCAAAGGGTCCATATGGCATCGATGCCCATGATGCATCGACGAAACGTGGCATGGAACCCTCTGTAGTAATTTTCCTTTGATAAACGAAAGTCTAGAGGATCTTCACCCTCGGCTTTCTTTTCCCTTTATTATAATGGGAAAATCCTTTGAAATCTACAAACAACAACAAAAGTTAATAAATCCTGCATTTTGGGTAAGAACTGCTTTGGAGGTTTCGGGTAGGAGCATGACCGTTGGATAAATACATCCAACGACGGAGATCTGATGCGGAGGTCAAATGGAGGTTGTTTGGAAAGAACAATGGTGTAAATTAAGTCTGGGCTGTTGATCTTGCAGAGATCAATGATCGAAATAAGTCGGGAGAAAATAAAGCGAAGGGGTCATTTTATATAGAAATGGCGAAAATGTAAAGAAGTAAGGTCAAAAACCTTTGTCGGAGGATAAATGGTTAAAAAATGAAATTGGGGTTTCAGTATAATCGTGGGTCGTCGGATGAGACCAGGCCACGCGATCAATGACGGATATTGCACGTTAAAAACCCTTTGGAAGAGGTGGGGGGCGATAGTGTAAAGCGAAAGTGATCTGGGACCGTTGATTTGCAGAAATCAACGGCTGAGGAGGAACGCGATATAATATAGTGAAAAAGGGGATTGGTGGTTTCGGGAAGGAAAACCATGGGTTTCAAGTGGCAAAAGGGCAAGAAAGCGGTATTAGCTTTTTGGACACGATATGCATCAGAGGCCGACACGTGTCCTCAGAAAACAACTTATATCACGTAATTTTTAAGAATTAACTTCCGCGCCTAAAATTACACGAAAACGTGCATCAACCGTTGGATCTGGGGTCTCAGATCCGACGATGGAGAACGAGCGCGATATCGAATATATGCATGGGTGGAAGCAGAGAGAACGGTTTCAATATGGACCATCGGATCAGGGATTAGACGGCTAAGATTAGATTTGGAGGGAGGCAGGATCCACAAGGGTCGGGCCTTTCGGGACAAATCTGGGCCATTAGATCTTAAAAATGGACGGTCGAGATCAATCTTCGGGGTTAATGAAATAATATATGGGCGGAGAAAGGGTTAATGAGGGCCATTGATCTGCATATATCAACAGCTGAGATTGGCCAAAAAACATTTATGAAGTGGGACACATAAAATATAACTAAAGTTGGAAGGATTGATCTAGACCGTCCGATTTGGACACGTGGACAGCCCAGATGCAATCGGGGCTCGGCGATCGGCGGGGAAAGAACTTTGAATGGCACCGATGCGATTAGATGTGGGTCGTTGATCTGTAGATTAGATCGACAATGGAGGATGGATCGGGGGATCGACGATGGAGGATGGATCGGGGGATGCTAATTGGGGGTGGGGAAATATTAACGCGCCCGATGAAAAATTTCCGATGCAATACAACGCTAGCCATCGAATTGGCCCAATGATCAACGGCGGAGAAGGGCTCCGACCAATGAACGAGCGGGACCATATTATAACATAAAAAACCAAAAAATTTATGAAAAAACAAAGGTTTATGGCTTCGGGCGGGTTTATGTATATGAAGTGGCTTGGCACCCGTTTTCAAGACCTTTGATTATATGGAAAAAAAAGGCCCAGGGCTTTATACATAGAAAGGGCCAATCGAGATCGAGCCTTTGGGATTTTCAATCTACCCATTTTTCATTAAAAAACATTGCCTTGGAAGATTTAGACCAGAACTTAGGAAAAGTGGGTTTATGAATTTACAAAGGGAAATATGCATCAAAGATGGGTTTACACAATGTTTTAGCACCTGATTGCAGGCCCAGGGTTCAGCGAATGAGACAAGGGGATCGGGAGGTCACAACCAGGGGCTAATCACATTGGAGGCTTTTAACATGGCAAATAGACTTGCACGCTCTGATTTCTCCGATGCAATAAGCACCAAATGGGCTTAGCGCTTGGTTCCAGCACCAAGGAATATGGTGGGGAAGTGGTTAGGACTTAGCCCAAAGGGGCTTAAGCCTACAGTTAGAAAATTTTATTTTTTATGAATTTTTTCATAGTTTTTGATGGATTTGGGGGTTTCGGCAAAGTTCAAAAATGAGTTTTAAACTTTGTAAAGGGGACTTTACGAAGGGGAAAAGGGAAACAAATGGAAAATAGAGGAATTCCATGGGGAATGAAGGGGTAAAAATGAAGGTTAGTTTTGAGTGGAGGTAGGAGAAAATGGTGTTTTGCAGCAGTATTCTATCTATGGAATTAGCAGAATTCCTGAGTTTAAAAAGGAAACAACAGTGAAGATTTAAACAAAGGGCATGATGTCTTTATGAGTCTTCAAGAGATAACATTTTTTTCAATAAAAATTGTTTCTTGAAGGCTCCAAAAAATGTTTTATCCACCTTTTGATATAACAAATTTTATAGGTGGCGAACAGTGGCTCCATTTGGGGATGGTGCCTTCTTGAAGGCATCAAGAACTTCAGACTTGCATTCTCTGGGAGGCTGATCAATGGCTTATCCATTGGGCTACCTTTTTTTGCTTGGATGATCATATTTTTCTCTGAAAATATTAGTAGCCATGAAAAATAATGGATTTTCATCAATACAACTTTCTACCTACCCAATCCTACTGATCTAACATTTTATCTTCTTTAGAGTGCACTTGGATTGGAAAACTCTCTTACAACATTTTATTCTTTTGAAAGCATAAAAATAGTCTAATTCTACTCCTTATTTCTCCATGAAATCAGACTAAACAGTTGAGTCCATATGCTTCTCTACCTAATCTACCAATCTGTTAGGATTAAATAGTCTAACAGATTTTTTTTCTCTAATTTCTAAAGCAGAAATTTAAAAGCATACAAGTCAGGATTGAACAGTCTAACTTGAAGCTGATCTATGGCATGAAAAACAAGCTACACATAGATATTATTTTGCAGAAAATTAAATCAAAATGGAAGGCTTAAGATCTGAAATTTCAAGCACGGCCTTCTCTTTTCTAGCTCTGTTTTTACTTCTGCTTCAGCTGTTCTTTCTTTGTTTCCCTGGTTCATATTTTGAGCTAATTAGAACCAGTTTTACCTTTTTTTTTTACTTAGAATTTTAAACAGATTTGAGTCATTCTTGTTTGGAAACTTAGGTTCAGATTTTGAGCTTGTTTGAACCTTTAATTTCTACCCTAATCTACCTAACTGATAAGCCAAGATTAAACTGTTTGGCAAATCGAATTCACTATCCTATCAACAGTAAATTTAAAACTAATTAGTCATGGTTAGGTTGTATGACTAATTATAAGTGTGTTTTTAGGAGTGGAATTTAAGCTTGCACACTTTTAGAATTTATTTCTCTTTTTGGTATGGGGTTGTACCTTTATTGTTTTTACAATCTACCCACTTTTCTTTCTTTTACTATTTTTGTATTTTTGTTTTTCTAACTTCGAATGCAATGATGGGTGAAATATTTATAATGAGAAAAATATAAAAAGGCTTCAAAACATGGCATGGTTCAAGAGAAGTAATTTTTAAGCATATTGCCATTGACAGGACCCCCAAATAGTTCAGTTCCATTCAACTCCTGTAAGAAAAAGGTATTATTACCAGCAGCTGAATGAATGAGATAGGGGCCAAGCCATAAGTTTTCAAATTTTCCATGCTTGCCCTCGTCTTCCCTCCTTGAGTCCCACTTTAAAACTTTGTCCCCAACATTAAAATTGCTGGCCTTTGTTCTTCTGTCAAAAAGCTTTTTGATGTTGTCCTGCTTTTGCAATGCTTTGTTATAAACCTCCTCTCTGGTTTGCTAAAGATGAACAGTCTGATTTATCCTTCTTATCATGTCATTGTCTTCAGACTGAAACTCTTGAATTAACTTCATAACTGGTACACCAAGGCTGGTAGGAAAAATTGCATCTGTACCATATACAAGCTGGTAGGGTGACATACCAATAGATTTCTTCAATGTCAATCTGTGAGCCCAAAGTGCATGAACAAGCTTTGTGTGCCAAGAATTTTTGTTGTCTTCCAACAGCTTCTTGATTATGTTCACCAAACATTTGTTTGATGATTCTGCAAGTCCATTACCTTGAGGGTAATAGGCAGTGGAATGACCCAATGTTATCTGATACTTGTGACAGAATCCTACCATCTTCTTTGATCGAAATGCTGCTGCATTATCGGTGATGATCTTGGTAGGACAGCCAAACCTAGAGAGAATATTAGTCTCCATGAATTTTAAAATGACAGAATCATTGGCTTGCCTACAAGGAATGGCTTCTATCCATTTGGTGAAGTAGTCTGTGGAAGTGAGAATCCATCTATGCTGGGCAGAGGATGGTGGATGGATTTCTCCTATGAAGTCAAGTCCCCACTGTTGAAAATGAGCTTCAACAGTGATTGGATGCAAAGGTAAGGGTAGTAGCTTTCTTTTGCCTCCAAAAAGTTGGCATTTATGACAGGCAATAATCATCTTGTGCACATCAAGAAAAAGAGTAGGCCAATAGTAACCAACCCTTAGGATTTTGTTGCATGTTGTCTTCCAGTATAAGTGGCCTCCACACTCTCCTTCATGGAATTCATGCTTAACCTTCTTTGCATCATACTCAGGAAAACATTTAAGCAATATCTCACTTGCATTTCTCCAATAAAGACATTTACCTATAATGAAATAGTTTACATCTTTTCACTTCAAAAATCTTGCCTTCGTTTTTGTCAAACCAGGAGGTGTATTCAAATTAAGAAAAACATAAAGAATATCAGCATACCAAGAGGAATTCATAAAATGATCTTCGACAATGGGAGTTGAGATTTCCTCTTGATCATCCAAAGCATTAATCATGTTAATATCAAGAACTTTGAAATTTGATTCTGCCATTGATCTAGCTAGACCTTGGCCTTTGATGAGTTTAGTGGGCTTTATCTCTAGATCATATTCAAGAATAACAACAACCCACTTACCTCTCTTACCATCTGGGTCCTATGTTAGAATGTCTTTCACAACTGAATTTGGGACAAAGGCAATGATGTGTGAGTGCAAGATGTATACTCTGAAGTCTTTTAAAGCCTTAACCAAAGAAAAGGCTTGCTTCTCTATAATGTTATACTTCAAAGGGGCATCTCTCAAAGCCTTGCTAAATAATGCAATAGGCTGCTCTTTTCCTTGTGGATTTTTCTGTAAAAGGACAGTAGCTATGGTATGTTCTGATGCAAATGAAAAAATATAAAAATCTTTTGAAAAATCAGGACTTATTAGAACCAGTGTTTTGGTTAACGCTTGTTTCACCAGCTTAAAGGACTTCTTTGCTTCCAAGGTCCATTTTACCCCTTGCTCCTTCTTCAGCATGTTTTTAATATTTCTAAGGAGCTCAACCAAGTTGGGGATGAACCTTCTCAAGAAATTAATCTTTCCGATGAAAGATTGCAGTTCCTTAATGTTTCGAGGATGAGAGCTTTTCAATATGTCCTCAATCCTCTTTGGATCTATCTTTATACCCTCCTCAGAAATAATGTGCCCAAGAAGTTTACCTTCTTAGAGTCTGAACAATGTTTTCTTAGGGTTTAAAGATATCCCAAACTTTCTGCATTTCTCAAAAACTATTCTTAAATGTTCTAAGTGTTCTTCATCTGTTTTTGAAAACACAGTAACATCATCAAGGTATATAATGATGAAGTAGCCCAGTTCCTATGAGAATGCTATGTCCATGGCTCTCTAAAAAGTTTCTCAAGCATTCATTAGACCAAAGGGCATTTTCACATACATGAAAGTTCCCCAAGGTGTAGTAAACGTTGTATTTAATTGATCATTAGGGTGGACTAAGATCTGATTGTACCCTGAATAGCCATCAAGCAAAGAAATTCTTTTTGAACCAACTACCCTTTGTAAAATATGATCCATCTTGGGCAAAGGGTAGTTATCTTTGAGTGAAGCTTTGTTTAAGTCTCTAAAGTCTATACAAAGCCTGATCTCTCCTTTTTTCTTCCTAACTGACACCAGATTAGACACCCAATCAAAATATCTAATAGGGACAATAATACCATCTTCATACATTCTTTTGATTTCCTTCTCAACCAATAGTAACTGAACAGGGTTTATTCTACGCAGTTTCTGTTTGAATGGCTTTTGGTTTTCCTTGAGAGGGATTTTGTGTTGTATTATTTTAGTGTTATAGGATTTAAGATCTTCATAACTCCATGCAAAAACATCAGAAAATTCTTTAAACAGCTCTATGTATCTGAGTTTAATGTGAGCTGGTAAAGTTTTAGACAGTTTAATCATCATAGGTTTTAGTTCACTGCCTATATTGCACTTTTCTACTTCATTCTCTACAGACTCCATTTTTGGCTTCTTGGCCACATCGTTGAAATCAAACAACTCTTCTAAAGGGGCCAGACCCTTAGGCAAACTTTGATCTTTAGACTGCAGGGTTTCTAACTCCTTTGTTTCTAATGCTGTAATCATTTCTATTGTGTTTTAATGTTTGGTAGACAAAATATTAACGTTAGCAAGCTTAGGAGACTTTTCTTCTTCACCAAGAAAATTTTCTTCACTATTGCAGTCTATTTCATAATCTGAATCTGAACTATGTAGTTCAAATTCATTTCTGAATTGCATGAAGTCTTCTATTTGTTTGTCTTCGTCAAACACTTGCCAATATTTTTTGTTATCAGGAATAGCAGGTCTGAATTTAATCAGAGTTGTACATTCTTTGGTTTCGTATGGCGTTAAACATGTTCTAGCTACAAAATCTAAGTTGTGGGCCGCAATATTTCTTTTTCTTGGGACAAAAATTAGCTAGGACTCCTCAAAAGATTTTAAAAGGTCTACGACATCATTTTGATAGGCCCTAAGTCTAGGATGATTATCGTTATACTCCCCACTGACTTGCCTAATGATTAATTCAGAATCCCCATGCACTTTTATTCTTTTGGCTTCTAATTTTTTCAACAAGTGCAAGCCTAATAGAAGGGATTCATACTCCTCTATGTTATTCGAACACTGAAAGTTTAATCTACAAGAAATGCTTTCTGTGTGGTTGTTTTCAGTGTTACGAATGCAGACACCTACACTAGCATTGCTCCTAGTGCAGGAACCATCAAAGTACATACTCCATAGAGGACTGGTTTCAGGTTCATCCTGGTTGTTGTCCTCTTCAACAGGAGTGCTTTCGGATTGTTCTTGAGTATCAACACTTAGTTGAATTTTGTTTAAACCCTTAGATTTTTCAATATGTTGAGGAACGTTTCTTTGACTTTCAAGGTTAAATAGTGATGGACACATTATTTGTAGCTCAAGACCTGTGTTTGGTTTACTAAAGTTTTCAGATGTAGCAAAATTTTTGGACAATTCTGTGGAGTTTACCTCTTCCTTTCTATCGGCCAATAATTCTGTTAAAGTGACTTATTCACTGAATTTTTCATTGTTAAACAGGATAAATGAATCGAGGCCTGTATTTACAGAATACAGAGGAGATTTTTGGGGTCTGTCTTGACTAGTCACCATGTATTTCATATGGGACTCCCTGTATAGTTTTCTTGTCTGATTGAATACAAGGACGGTCGCATAGGTCATTTCCATCTGCATAGTCCCTTGTAACTTAGCCTCCCAAGACCTAGATAACAACATTCAATTCTTTTGGGGTACATCAGCCACAAAAATATCCATAACAAAACATTTGGCTGGAATCTGTGCTAAGTTAACGCACAGGTCTTTGATTAATCCTAAACATTTTACTCTGCTTGAGTCAAAGGAGTAAAGGTATTTATAAGGTCTGGTGATTTCTAGACCGAGGCTCTCCATTACAGCTTTGGGAATTAAATTATGAGAGGCCCCTGAATCATGCATAGCGTTGTGCAAAATCTTGTCATGAACGTTTAAAATTACATAAAAGGGAGGAACTAGTCCCTCTTGATACCTACCTTCAATATTTGGACCAAAAATAAGCTCTGGCTAGTCATCGTTAAGATTGACTATGTCATTATTATCATCTATATTTAAAGCCTTCAAAATTTGGGTCCTATATACATTTTTGGCAGCTAGTTCAGAGAGAGGAACAAAGATTTTAATTTTGGAAATTTCTTGCTCCAAGCTGAAAGGAATTTGATTCTTTGAAGTGCTTGTCTCAGCCTTACTAGCCGTCACTCTGTCAGCAAAATCCGTTTGCTGACTTGCTCTATTTACATTTGACAAAATGGTTTTCACAGGAGTATTAGCTGAGGTGCTAACACTACTAAGATCCGCACTCTGTTTTTGATTGTTTTGAGTGCCCTTCTCTTTACCTTTATCAAAATTTCCAGCCATTGTTTTGTCTTTTTTTTTTTACAGTTTTCAGTTTGTTTACAGTGTTGTTTTATGAAGATTTTTCAGAGGTTTTGGTGTTGGGAGTTTGTTGACTATTTTTACTTCTAAGGTCATATTCCATTTGATATTTTATGAGGACATTCTCCATGTCTTGATAATAGTTTTCATCCTCATCTCTTTTGTCATTATAAGGTGTGTATAGACCTTGTTTTCTATCATAATGACCCTCAAAGTCATCATTATCTACTCCCAGCATGTTGATATCATCTTCCTCTATTTTCTCATCTATTTCCTCCACCCCACTCACATAGATTTGATGAAAGGGAGGAGTAATCTATTGATGATCTTCCCTAGGTCTGTTTGGAGGTTGGTTTCTTCTGAAATTATGATTCTGGTTCTGGTTTCTATTTTGAGGAGTAGTTTGGTTTTGACTTGCTTGTGCTCTCTCAAGGATGCTCATTTTATTCATCATCTCCTCCATCATTCTTTCCATCTCTGAGCTGGAATTAGAAAGTGTGGATTCCTCTCTGAAGGCTACTCTCTTCTCATTCTTCATTCTTGCTCTTTTCTCCATCAAGTTAACTTCCACAACAAGAGCCCCTTTTTGCATATCTTCAAGGGTTAGAGGATCTCTTTCTCTCAGCTGATAGGCCATCTTAGGGTCAAATCCTTCAGGGAACTTGTTTAACGCTGAGCCTTGCGGAGGTTTTAGGTCTGGGGGAAGTGCATTATACACATTGTTAAATCTAGTGCAGTAAGCTTGTACACTTTCCCCAGTATTTCTGTGGAAGTTTTTGTAATCAGAAAGTATTTGGAGAGGATTATTATTTACTTCCCATTTGTTTAAGACTGTCTGATGGAAGGCTTGGATATCATTGATACTGTGGGGGGCTAAGCCTTTAAACCATTTTCTCACTTCTCCCCCCAGACTCTGAAAAAATAGTCTTAGTTTGACAGATTCATCATCAATTTCATTTCTGTCAAAGTATTCATTCATCTTATCCACATGTTGTGATGCAGTTGTAGCATTTCTAGCATCATATAATGGTATTTTGGACTGATAGTCCTCTGGAAGATTGACTAATGGTATAGGAAGGACTAAGGGAGTATACCATGCTGCCATGATATGAGGTGGAGGTGGATTAACAAGAGGAAAAGTGGGCTAAAGTGGAGTGGTTTGAACAGTGGATGTAGGATGAACAGATGTGGATGGACCAAGAATAGATTGTTGAGCTGATCTTGGATGAGAGACACCTAAATTGGAAAGGAAATGTAAATCAGGTGGTTTTGTTTCTCTACTACCAGGATGTTCACTTGTTTTAGGGGATGAAAGTGAAGACTTGGAATCTAGCTGATCTAAATCATCAAGAGACCTAGTTCTAAATGGATTTCTTAGATCTGCTTCTGATTGTTGTAGAGCTACAAGATTTTCAAGAACTAAATTAGCTCTCAAGGGTGATCTGAAAACAGTTGAAAATTTAATCTTAGGAGACTTCCTAAGGATACTTTCAGGGTTATCAACTATCTCAGGTGGGTTAGGGTCAGGGTAAGCTCTAGTATGAATCTTTCTAGGAGCCACTATGTTGTGTTTTTCAGACCCAGCTAAACAAGAAAATTTCAACCAAATACGGCAGTATTCAAGAGGTTAACTAATCTGTTTTACACGAATTTTAATCCTACAGTCCTCTAATTGAGTTTGAATGTTGTTACAAAGATTATGGGTCTTCCCAATGGAGTATTAAGGTATGTTTAGAATTGTGGAGTCGCCAAGAGGATTTTTTTAGCTCTTTTGGAGGTAAAAGGTTTTATGGTCCACCACCATGTTTATTGAATACCAATCTGAAATATTTTTGGGTTTTCTAAGTTATTTTTTAGTCCTGTGGTTTCTAAGAGTGTCCTAAATCTATGTAAAAACTTAGCTACGGTTATGAGACAAAGACAGTATACTCTTATGGCTAAGCTAGCTGATCCTTCAAGGTTAGATAAACTCTTATGAGAATCCTAGGGTTTACCTAGTTTGTCACTGATTCACACAATTTTACCACGATTACCATCACTTGGTAGTGCTTGAAAAGGCTGCTTTTTACTCACAAGGTTTTATAAAGTGTTTAAGGGAACCTAAGATGAAAATTTGACTCAGTTCCCCAACGGAGTCGCCAAAAATGTTAGCTCCCTTTAATTAGCAAGATTGGCAAAGTCCAACTGCAGGGAGAAAACTATTTCAACCACTTTGGGATTCTAGGATCTAGCCCTCCTGAATCCAGAGAGGGATCTCTCCAATAAGTGCAAAGATGGATTTATCTTTAAAGCTTTTGGGTAATGATATTAGGCTAGTTATGAAGTCCGAGGGTTTTTGTTTTTTTTTGGATGGTTGAGCATGATTATTATTTGAGAGTAAATTCCTAAAAGGAAAGAGTTTCAAAGGTATGAAGTTGCAAGCAATTAGAACAAGCTTTGGCTGGAAGATAGATATAATGTTGGTTTTTAGTCCATTGGGCTATGGAGTCATAATAGGATTTAATTGAAACAATAAGGCTCAAGAGTGGTCCATGGGGCAAGTCATCTATGTCTAAGGATCTCTTTAAAGTTGATTTTATGGAATGAAATGATACAACAAGAAGGGGAATTAAACAAATGAAGAACAAAGAGTAGCCTAAGATCGGGTAAGTACTTTGAAACTATCCTGCTTTTGGCATACACTTAAGAAAGACATAAAAGTAATCTAAGATCTGGTAAGTACTTTGAAACTAGCCAGATTTTGATACACTTTCAATAGAAAAACATTTGAAACACAAGGGAAAACACATATGATAACAAAGAATAGTCTAATATCAGGTGAGGACTTTGAACCTAGCCTGCTTTCAACACACTCTTAGGGAAACTTTCAGACAGCCTTTGGGGATAAAACTAAAGGACAAGGCTCACCATTACTTCCTTAGTTCATCTCTAATTAACATAAACTGAAAATAACATTCAAGAATAACAATTAGCCTAGACAGGAGGACGAGGGAACACCAGCATTCCTAACTGCTTAAACTGAATTAAATCATTCCCAAACAACACAATTTGGAAGAAAACATATAGATAAATCTTATCAGTCAGAGAAGGGAACTGATATAGACTAAATCCTAACTCTATGCTTGCTGTTCTTTATCACAGAAGATGGAAGAAGTGAAAATAGAAATAAAATAACAATTTACAATAAGAAATTACATCACCGTCGACATAGACCAGGATCCCATAAATTAGCTTGTATTGATGCTTCAAACCAGCTACAATCTTCAAGTCCAATGTCTCAGTTCAGCAATCATCTTCACTTCTCAGCCTAACTATTCTATCACAAACAGAGCTCCAAGAGCCTTTGAACACTATTTACAGGTAGAAAATTCGAGCACAAGTATATTTCAAAGTTCAGCAATCAACATTGTCTCATCTTCTACAGAAGTATTTATAGAAGGAATGAGGAGGTGGGAGGGTATAAACGATCTTGAAAGTAAATTAATATAGATAAATGCTTCCTAGCCTTTGATGGGCTTGATTGAGAAGTTTACAGATGTTCTGTCTGTATTAATTGTTTACATTAAGAATTAAGCTCGGTGAGAGCTTTTGTTGACTTTAAGGCTTTGATTTATGTTGTAATAACTCTACTAATATTTTGGCATTAAGTTCCTTTGGCAGAATTAACTATTCGGTTGCGTTGAGGAAAATATCTTCTTTTCTGATCATAACTCAGCCTCTGTTGAATGCTTTGAGACTACAGGTCGTTATAGGTAGCTGAGAGGAATCAATTAGCCTATGATGTGGCAGTGGAGGCTCTTTTTGACTTGATAAATCTTTTGATTTGATTTTAACTGTGTTTTAATTCGGAGGATTAGGCTTTTGATTTTCGATCTTAGCCATAATCCTCCAAAAGTGTGAAAACAATCTTCAATTCTCTTTTCTGTTGTGTCTAAGTCTTCAACACTAATACTCTTTTGTTTTGATTTAATTCACTGTGTCTTGTTGATGTGCAGGTTCTGCAAAGGGTCCATATGGCATCGATGCCCATTAAGCATCGATGAAATGTGGCATGAAACCCTTTGTAGTAATTTTCCTTTGATAAATGAAATTCTAGAGGATCGTCACCCTTGGCTTTCATTTCCCTTTATTATAATGAGAAAATCCTTTGAAACCTGCAAACAACAACAAAAGTTAACAAATCCCGCATTTTTGGGTAAGAAATGCTTTGGAGGTTTCGAGTAGGAGCATGACCGTTGGATAAATACATCCAACGACGGAGATCTGATGCGGAGGTCAAATGGAGGTTGTTCGGAAAGAACAATGGTGTAAATTAAGTCCGGGCCGTTGATCTTGCAGATATCAACGATCAAAATAAGTCGGGAGAAAATAAAGCGAAGGGGTCACTTTATATAGAAATGGAGGAAATGTAAAGAAATAAGGTTAAAAACCTTTGTCAGAGGATAAATGGTTAAAAAATGAAATTGGGGTTTCGGGATGATTGTGGGCCGTCGGATGAGACCAGGCCACGAGATCAACGACGGAGATTGCACGTTAAAAACCCTTTGAAAGAGGTGGAGAGCGATAGTGTAAAGCGAAAGTGATCGGGGGCCATTGATCTGTAGAGATCAACGGTCAAGGAGGAACGCGATATAATATAGTGCAAAAGGGGATTGGTGGTTTTGGGAAAGAAAACCATGGGTTTTGCGCGGCAAAAGGGCAAGAAAGTGGTATTAAATTTTTGGACGTGATATGCGTCAGAGGCCGACACGTGGCCTTAGAAAACAGCTTATATCGTGTAATTTTTAAGAACTAACTTTCGCGCTTAAAATTACGTGGAAACGCGCCTCAACCATTGGATTTGGGGTCTCAGATCCGACGATGGAGAATGAGTGCGATATCGGATAGATGCACAGACGGAAGCAGAGGGAGCGGTTTCAATATGGACCGTCGAATTAGGGATTGGACGGCTAAGATTAGATCTGGAGGGAGGCAGGACCCATAGGGGTTAGGGCTTTCGGGACGAATCTGGGCCATTAGATCTTAAAAAATGGACAATCAAGATCAATCTTTGGGGTTAATGAAATAATATATGGGCGGAGAAAGGGTTAATGAGAGTCGTTGATCTGCAGAGATCAATGGCTGAGATTGGCCGAAAAACATTTATGAAGCGGGACGCATAAAATATAACCAAAGTCGAAAGGATTGATCTGGACTATCTGATCTGGACATGTGTACGACCTAGATGCAATCGGGGCTCGGTGATCAGCGGGGAAAGAACTTTGAATGGCGCCGATGCGATTAGACATGGGTCATCGATCTGCAGATCAAATCGATGGTGGAGGATGGATCGGGGGATGCCAATCAGGGGTGGGGAAATATTAACGCGCCCGATAAAAAATTTCTGATGCGATACAGTGCTGGCCATCGGATTGGCCCAACGATCAACGACGGAGAAGGGCTCCGACCAATGAACGAGCGGGACCATATTATAACATAAAAAACCAAAAATTTTATGAAAAACAAAGGTTTATGGCTTGGGGCGAGTTTATATATATCAAGTGGCTTGGCGCCCGTCTGTGGGGTTTTTGATTATATAGAAAACAAAAGGTCTGGGGCTTTATATATAGAAAGGGCCAATCGGGATCGAGCCTTTAGGCTTTTCAATCTACCCATTTTTCATTAAAAAACACCGCATTGGCGGATTTAGACCAGAACTTAGGAAAAGTTGGTTTATGAATTTACAAAGGGAAATATGTATTAGATATGGGTTTATACAATGTTTTAGCACCCGATTGCAGGCCCAGGGTTCATCGAATGAGACAAGGGGATCGAGAGCTTACAACCAGGGGCTAACCACATCAGAGGCTTTTAACATGGAAAATAGACTTGCGCACTCCGATTTCTCCGATGCGATAAGCGCCAAATGGGCTTAGCGCTTGGTTCCGGCACCAAGGCATATGGTGGGGAAGTGGTTAGGACTTAGCCCAAAGGGGCTTAAGCCTACAGTTAGAAAAATTTATTTTTTATGAAATTTTTCACAGTTTTTGATGGATTTGGGGATTTCGGCAAAGTTTAAAAATGAGTTTTAAACTTTGTAAAGTGGACTTTACGAAGGGGAAAAGGGAAACAAATGGAAAATAGAGGAATTCCATGGGGAATGAAGGGGTAAAAATGAAGGTTAGTTTTGAGTGGCAGAAGGAGAAAATGGTGTTTTGCAGCAGTTTTCTATCTATGGAATCAGCAAAATTCCCGAGTTTAAAAAGGAAACAACAGTGAATATTTAAACAAGGGGGGTGATGTCTTTATGAGTTTTCAAGAGATAAAATTTTTTGCAATAAAACTTGTTTCTTGAAGGCTCCAAAATTTTTTTTAGCCACCTTTTGATATAACAAATTTTATAGGTGGCTAATAGGGGACATTAATGCTCCTAGGGGATCAGATGGGTCCGATATCAATGGGTTGAAACAACCTGGAAATATATTACCTTCAAACCTTGGAATGCAGTTTTCCTCACGTTGGTGGGTACGATGATGGTAAAACATCAAGAGGGTATGGTCCTACTGGAGGAGGATCTCTGTATGGAGAGTATTGTCAACTTCTGGAGTTTCTTAGTCGGCTAAATTTCCAAAACGAAGCCAATATTCATTTTCATCCTATAAAAATTAACATCAGCAATCAGGGTAATCAATAGCACCAAGAGTTCTCGGTGGAGGGGTATATCAAGACGTGTCGTCGTTTTACTATGTTTAACGAATGCATGAGATTTTTTTTTAATCGAATGAAAGCGCGGAGTTTGAATAGCTTCTTTATGCATCAGTAAAGACATGATTGATTAGTGCAGGTGTTTTCAAGCATTTTGCAACTTTTTGATGATAATCGCTCTTGGTTAGGATGGAGTTGAATTTCCACTCTGCAATCTTTCCGTTTTTTAGGATCACTACTTGAATTTCTTATGAACACTTATGCTAGTCTTGGAATTTGTAACGAGGAGCTATGGACTACTGGTGACATTGATTTAAATTATTTTAAAGTTTCTATGTAATTTACAAGGAAAAAGATCATGAAATTTTGTCATCAGTTTGTTGATCCATTACACCATCCAGTAAATCGGATTCCAAATTCAAGATGGGTTGTGGTAGCTCAATTTTCATGTAATGGATCTGAGGTGACTGCATTTTTTTTGGCAACAACAACACCGAATGCTTGGGCTACTCGCCAAGAAATAGATTTATCAATAGATGAATTATTCGATGTTGTGGGTAGTAAATATTATTTTTGTACCAAAGATGCTGAAGCGTCTACAAATAGTTTCCCTGTTTTGCTGGTCATTACAATGATCTCGCAAGCTTGGTTTTTAATACAAGTGATGATGCGATGAGGAATATGTTCAGTTCTGGCATTGAAAATGTGATCTACAATTCGTTAGCGTTAATGTTCTTTGGAACGTTCTTGGCAGTCAACTGGATTTTTGGTACGGGCTCTTGACACGAATTTATGAGCACTCAAGGTTGTTTTCCAGTATGATTCCAGCATGACACAAATTTTTGGACACAAATTCAAGTTCATCTTCCTATTTGGTTAAGATTTGGTGCAACATTCAAAGCATGTTATGGAGAAGGGGGAATCAATGCCGAAGCCCAGCATCGATACCAACAAGGTAGCATGCAAGATTACATCAAATGCAAACAAAATTGTTCCCAAAATTTACGGGAATAATTGACTTCATTCAGAATTGACTTCAATTTAAAAAAAAAAAAAACTTTTAGAGGACTAAGAGTTTTTTTAATGGGGAGGTTTGATCTAGGAGGATCTAAACAACCCAAGGAGCACTATGAAGAAGATATACTCATGTTAAGCCTAGGTTGAGGATGTCTTTATTTTTATATAAATGTGTTGATATATATGTAAAATATAAATTGAAAATACTGAGATGATTTTTCCTCAATAATTCAAAAATTCAATTTCTAATTTCATATTGAAGTTGATAGATTATTCTCATCCCTAAGGTTTTGGGGGTAAGGCCCTTGAAAGTAGAGATTGAGATATTTCCTCAGAAACCTCATGAGAAAATTTTAAGGGATATGAGAATTATTTCCTCCTTAAAATCAAAGATAAGGAGATATTTCCTCCTTATTTTTGGGCTCTTAAGAGCTATATAATGCCATTCTATGTATATAAAAGGAAGGAGAAAGAGAGTAAGGAGAGATTTGGAGTGTTTGAAAAAGTCATTTTCGAGCAGTGCTTGGATAGCTCATAAGTCTTTTAGAGTATGGATGTATAGTTGAGAGTTCTTGACTGGCCACCTTGATGTAAAAGTCAATGTACATTTATCTCTATTCATAAAGGCAATAGATCGATTCGTCCTGTTAGAGGTGAATCTGGAGAGGTAGCCCACTGGAGGGGGTGAACTCTGTAATCAATCGTGTTGTTCTCTTTCTTGTGAATGTTTGCTTATGTTATTGAAAATATTTTATTAAAACATTCCATTAAATGATTTTTTTTTAATCATTTTTCCGTATAGATGTTTAAAAGTTTAATCTTAGTTAGAACTAAAAGTTCAATTCCAGATCAGCATCACACTATAATACATTTGGAGGTAAGAAACACTAGCGCCCCTTCACTTAATCTGCCCTAATGTGTTAAATATCTATGCAATTAACAAAATCCATTTATTTCCAACTTAGGCTTGGTTTCCCAAAAAAAATATTATTATCATCAAATATATATATTAAAAATATAAAATTATAATTATATATAATTATAAAATAATATTTTTAAAAAATAATGTAGAAATTCTATTGTGAAAGTGGTATTTTTTAATAATATGACTCGTAGATATATTATCTCTTTTTAGTTTTTTAATGATTCAATTAAGATTAACATTTGTATGTCGTCATGATGAGATTTTTATTTTTCATGTCAATTACCTTTTATAATTCTAAGAGGTTCTTAATATTTCCTTTGTTTTTAATAAATGGAACTCAATTATATATTTAAAAAGATGATTAGGTAAGAGAATTTTAGGATTATAATTTTTTTTTGTCCAAGTTGAAAATGTGTATGTTTATTTACCTAAAGTTGGCTCCCATGTTCAATACCTCTCCATGGGGTTTGAAGATAATAGGTAATGGAAATTGAACTGCATATAAAACAAATAATTATAGATCAAAAAATGAGTTCTATATATTATAGTGTTCTCACTTGGGTAATCTTTCACTTTGGCATTCAATTCTTTATTAATAAAGTTGTTTTACTTAGTAGGGAGTATAATAATTTTGTAATCAAATAAGAGGAGAAAACATATTCACAATATAATTTATTTGAATAAATAGATGTGTGTAAAATATTTTAATAAAAAACTAGATTTGTAATTATAAAATATAAAACTATAACTTATATTTGTGAAATTACTTTGTATTTTTTTCTTATATATATATAGAAAGACTAAACAAAGTTTGGACTTAAGAAAATAAAACATAACATAAAGAACAATATCTCCTTCCAAAAATGTTTCCATATTAAAATGACATTCACTTTCTTGCATACCAAGACTATTGTTCTTCATATACAATTTCTGACAAGCATGCAATTGGTGCTCGTATATGTAGATGTACTTGGAGTAAACTCTATTTTTGTTAATAAAAAATCTTTTTATTTACATCTATGCTAGATATATTGTACTTGAATGTATTTAAAATATCTTATTTGAGTTACATGCTCATTTCATGCTTGTTTTTGAGTATTATTAATCACGAAATTATTTTCACCCCCAATTTCATATTTCAATATCTATAACAAAATTTTCTGGTTCACAACTCTTATCATCAATATCTTTGAAACCTCCATGACCTGCTTCCATGGAAGCAAAATTTGCCTTTCATTCCTTCACTATGGCTCCTTCTCTTAAAAAACTTATTTCTTCTAGGCTACTCCTTCCTATGTTATTGTCTTACGATGTTTATTTTGCAACATGTGGTGAAATTGTTGGTTTATATATTAATTTTAATAATAATAATAATAATAGTAATAGTAATTTAAAATAAATGTATAATTTAGTTAATTTTCAAGTTTTTTTAAATTTTTTGGCAATGTGAGATGTATAATGAGGCAAGTGTTTTGAATCTTATCTGTGTTTACTATCCATTTAATTTATATGGTTGTTCTAGTATAATTATTCATAGAGTGGAAATGTGCTCTAGAGTATGACAACCATAATGTAATGTGAACAAAAACATTTTGACCTAGTATATATATATATATATATATATATATATATAAGAGTAAATATGGATAATTAAAATTATAAAAATTAAAAAATTAATAATTTTAATTTTAAGAATAAAATTGTAAACTTAAATTAAACTATAAAACTAGTGTAGTTTACAAACTCATGGTATTGCATAGCTCATGGTCTATAGATATGTTTTCCATGGTCATGCAACCTATAATAACACATGTGGGCTCACATGTTGAATGCTACATTCCAATGGTACACATATCAAACCCTAAGGTGATATCATCCACAAACATGGTTTCGAATGTAAGGGAACTCCATGAGGTGTGTCTAACACTCCCCCTACAAGCCTACAAATGTTCCCAACAATCCTCTTAAGCCATGTATTCTAGTAGTTCTATTCTCCATACATGAACATTTTCATTTCCCAAACATCCCCTAGTCAACTCTAAGGCTCCATGCAAGCATCCCAACTATCGAATGTGTTCTAGCATCCAATTTTGTCTTCCAATATGCAATGCTCTTGTCCTCCTAATTAGGGCATTATCAAAGCAAGGAACCATTTCCATGTGCCCATGATCATGTAGAATGCACTAGGGAAGAATATCATGACAACATTCAACTGAGGTCAAGCTACCACTAAGTAAGACAATTTTAATGTGAAAAATACATCAAAAACCATATGCCAAGTGAAAATTCATAATAGACGATCAAAGGTTTAATTATACAACATTTATCCCAAATCTCATGAAGCGCCCCCAATCTTGGTATAAACACTTTCACAATAACCTTGAAAATGTCACTCCCTATTTTGAAGGAAATCATTTATTCCAATGTGAGTCACTATACAACTCCACCAAATTTCACTCTCTAAAATCAACTACTATCTCTTAAAAAGGTATTTCCACTCATGCTATCATAACATCTTGATGCTCCAAATAATATTAACCATGTGTGAATATGAAGGAACATGACACTTAAATCATGAGACTCTTAATACTTGGGTAATAGTTATAATGCAATTAAGGTTGCAGATTGAGTACTCTTGGTGGATTGCTATTAAGGTGTGAGGATGATTCTTGTGAAAGTATTAGTCAAGAAAATCAAGCTCGAAAGCATAGATCGTGTAATTAACCAATGGCCAAATTAACTAATATATCAAGAGTTATCTAATACTTACTTTCTATATAAAGTTCATAACTTCACAAATATTAGTCAAGATCATTTGAGTATCTTTTTATTAAAAAACAAGCAAAAACTACTATATAACACTTGTTTTATTTGTTTTTACTTTTATATTTTTAATTTTTTTTAATGTTTCTTTATTTTTTTTAATTATATTTATTATCAATTATTTGATATGAATAATCATTTGTTTCTTGGTATCGAGCTCTAGAACTTCTTTGGTTGAAAATTGATTCATTTCATTTTGTCATTTTCTTACTATTTTATCTGCTTGCTTTTACTTTTATACTTTTAATTTTTATTTATGTTTTTTTTTTAATTATATTTATTATTAATTGTTTGGTAAGTATAGTTATTTCTTTCTTTTAGGTATTTGTCTTCTACAACTTGTGCGTTGAAAATTGGTTCTTTTCATTTTTATCTTTGCAATTCGGTATTTTGAAGATAGATTTGTCATGTAATATTGGTAATTCCAATAGGAACAATGATCGGAGGATGGCTTCAAGATCGCACTGAAACCCTTGCAAGGACTGGTTTAGGGTTTCGCTAGCGAGTAACCTTGGCGCACTGATAAACGTATGGCAGCAACCTCGGGAGGAGGGCCGCCACCCTCCTACCGGAATGTCACGAGCAGAGATCATACGCTGCGCCCATCTCAGTCTATCAACACGCAGTAAAGAACAAGACCAGTTCTAGGAGCAGAATGGCAAGCCAAACTGAAAGGTCAGTGTTTGCCACGAGCAGCCAAAAAACCTCGTTTTGTCATCCCAGCCTCGAAGCTTGAGGAATACAGAGGTTACATGAAGAACCACACATTGATCTGTAAGTTTGTAGGTATTTGGCCTTCAGAAAAGGATTTTCTCAAATGGATTCAAATAAAATGGCAGCCCAAGGGTCACATTGATTTGAAATTTGGGGCGAAAGGATTTTTTACAGTCATTTTTTCTAATTTATAGGATAAAGAACACATTTTTGAGGGAGGGCCATATTTTTATAGCAACACAGGGCTCTTCCTCAGACAATGGGAGGAATGTGATAACCCAAAACAAGAGCAGTTTCTGGCAGCTCCTGTCTGGGTAAGGCTTTTTGGGCTTCCCATAGATTTTTGGGACCCTGAAATTTTGGAAGGCATACGAAAATCAATAGGTACATTTGTGAAAATAGCAGAATCCACATCTCGTGGACGCTACACCTTTTTTGCTAGAATCTGTGTGTATATGAACATCTCTGAACCCTTACCAAAGATGATTGAACTGGAATATGAAGGAAAATTTTGGCCTCAGCCTTTAGATTATGAGCATATCCCCTTTCGCTACCGTCACTGCCATGAATATGGCCATCTGTATAAATCTTGCCCATTAAATGGAGCTGAACAACCACCTTCAATAGCAACTGCCTCAGAGGAAAAACCTCAGCAAAATGATGAAGGGTTTGTAACAGTTAATATAAGAAAACGACCTCCACGTTCAGGGAAAAATGGCCAGACTTCGGGATCAAAGCAAAGTCCCATTAGATCATCAGCAAATCGGTTTGAGGTGTTACAGGAGGAAGGCGAACCAATCATTAATGAAAGAACGGAGGACGGATCAGTAGATGGTTCGGCGATGGTTATTCAGAAACCTCAATCTTCCAAGTGAAAAAACAACCAAGAAATGAATACATCAGAGGAAACTAGGGTGCCAGAACTAACTCCAATGGATGTCGAGCAACAAAAAGATGATTTGAGTGCAGAAGAGAAACTATTAAAATGTCTATTGTTTGAGTGGAGAAACTTGGATGACCGATTCATACCAGCGGAGAAAAAGAAATTATATAAAGAAACATTCGAACATTACCTCACAACGCAAGCTCAAAAGGAAGCCCAAGAAGGTGAACAAGCAACTAGCAAGAAGGGAGCACAACCAGCAAAACCTGCAAAAAAGAGAGGACAAAGAACCTTACAAGAATCAATATAGCTCGTAGTCGAAATGCTGATCAATACGGGGAAGATAATACCGTTAACAACGGTATTTCAACAACTACCAAAAGGTTCCTAATAAAAGTGCTCTCCTGGAATATCACAGGACTGAACAGCAAGGGCAAGCAAAGGTATCTAAAGGAAAGACTAAAGGTGGAAAAACCACAGGTAATGCTAGTACAATAAACAAAAGTTTCAGGTCTGAAGCTTGAATCCATAATTCAATCCTTTAAAATGCAATATGAGGTTATGGCCATTGACTCCGTAGGAACCTCAGGGGGAATAGCCATTATATGGAATGCTACTGAGATTTTGGCAGAGGGATGGATTGGCTTACCCAGAATCTTATCAGCCACCTTTAAACACATTGGAGCAGAGGAAAGGCTCCATATATCGATAGTATATGGACCTCCAATTCCAGGAGAGCGAGCAGAGTTTATGCAAAATATCCGTAGGTTGAGCACACTGCAAAAGGAAAAATACTGGCTTCTTGGCGGAGACATTAATATGATATTAAACCTCTCTGAAAAAAAGGAGGCCTCAGAAGGGAAGACCAGGATATGGCTTCATTCAGAGATTTGATAACGGAATTGAGGTTAGTTGATATACCCACGGTTAATTGAAATTTTACATGGAATAATAGACGAGGACAACGCTCCCAAGTTGCCTCCCGGCTGGACAGATTTTTACTCTTCGAGGCTTTTGTGACTCAGGACATCTATTATGAAGCTGTAATCCTGCCTACCATGGGATCAGATCACTGGCCGATCAGATTGGAAGTAGAAGTAAAGGCAAGCCCTTATAATCGCCCTTTTAGATTTGAACTTTTCTAGTTACGAGATCCGGAGTTCATGGACAAAGTAAAAAACTGGTGGACCACAAATCAAATTAGAGGTCGAAACAAGATGCATTCATTCCAGCTCCAGTTAAAGAAAATAAAAGAAGAAATCAAAAAATGGAACCATCTTGAATTTGGAAACATACAGTAGGAGAAAATTCAACTTAATGAAAAAAAGAAGGCAATACAGCAGCAAATTATTCTGTATGGGCAAACTCCGGAGCTAGCTATGGAAGAAGGCAACATCCTCAGCCAACAAGAAGAGAGAAGAAAGCAAGAAGAAATATTGTGGAAGCAAAAATCCCGGATAACTTGGCTTAAAGAAGGAGATCGAAATACAAATTTTTTTCACAAAGCCATGGTTCAGCGACGCCAACACAACAGAATCTTCTCTCTAAAGGCAGAAAATGGAGATCGACTAATGAAACATGAAGATATTGAGAAGGAACTAAACAATCACTTCAAAGACCTTCTCACTGAACCAACACCCAACAGACAGGCGGCTATTGATAAAATAACAACGCATATCCCCAGATTGATTACTCGAGAACAGAACCTTGCTCTGCTTCGTGAAATCACCCTCCAGGAGGTAGAAGAGGTAGTTTTAAATTTACCAAAGAACAAAGCCCCGGGGCCAGACGGTTTCACAAGTGAATTTTTTAAGGCGGCTTGGCCTTTTATTGGCCTGGACATTTTAGAGGTGGTAGAAGAATCCCGAAGGATGAAAAGGATCTATCCAGCATTGAATGCCACGTTCCTTACTCTTATCCCAAAGCAGAAAAAGGTTGATACACCAATTGGCTTACGACTGATTGCTCTGTGTAATGTCATTTATAAAATCCTCTCTACAATAATGGTCAATCGCTTGAAACCTCTGCTACCAACTATAATATCCCCGGAATAGACAGGCTTTGTCAAAGGCAAGCAAATCCTCGATGGAATAGTAGTGGCCCAGGAAGCAATTCACTCTCTAAAGAAGGACAAATGTAAGGGTCTTCTAATCAAGCTAGACTTATCCAAAGCATACGATCGAATAAGCTGGCAGTATCTGATAGAGGTGATGCAAGCCTTTAGGTTCGATGACCGCTGGTTACAATGGTTGCACTCATTTATCTCTTCCCCACATTTCTCAATCCTCTTAAATGGTAGTCCCTCAGCTCCATTTAACAGCTCTCGTGGCCTTAGGCAAGGAGATCCTCTGTCTCCTTTCCTCTTCATCATTGCAGCAGAAGGTCTTGGCAGACTCATCAAAGCTCATCAGGCAGAAGGAAAATTGCAAGGTTTAAAACTGTGGGGAACCCACCTCCCACTGACTCACCAGCAATTCGTTGATGATATCCTATTGTTCTGTATGGCGTCGCTGAAGGAGTGCAAAGATATTCTGAAAATTTTAGATATCTTTAAGGATGCTTCAGGGATTGAGATCAACAATGGAAAATCAAATATCTACTTCTTTAACTGTGCACCTACGATGCAAAACTTTCTCGCCAGGACCCTAAGGTTCCAGCGAGGTTCATTTCCAATGAAATACCTCGGCATGAATTTAAATACTGGCCCTGTCAGGATAGCAGATTGGCAAGACATCCTTGTCTGAGTGGCCAAACGGATACAAAATTGGGCGTTCAGAGTTCTAAATGCCCCGATGCATCTTATCCTCTTAAAATCGGTGTTACAGGCCTTACCAATATATCAGATGTTTGGAAGAGCATGCCCGAAAGGGATTTGCTCCCAATTAGTATGTGAGTTCAAGAAATTTTTATGGCAGGGATCCCAAGGCAATAGGAAGTGGGCTCTTCTATCCTAGGACAAACTAATCAAACCTAAACGTGAAGGTGGCCTAGGAATACGTGACCCTTCAACCCTGAATAATGTGCTGGGCGCAAAACTGTGGTGGCGCTAGATTTAGGGAGGCGCAGATTTGTGGAAAAATATCTGGACCACAAAATATGACATGCCTCGCACAATCCCTAGCAGATTAACGACCGATCGAATAGAGAGAGGCTCTTCTATTTGGAATTTGGCGGCAATGAACCGCCATTTAATTAGGTCCCACAGCTTTTGAGAGGTCAAGGACGGAGGTATAGCTCTCTTCTGGGAAGACTCGTGGCAACAATGGGAAAAATTATTCAGTCGCCTTGATTTGGGTGAAATCTCTCTATATAAAAATACACCAAATCATAGACACTTACAGCAATACTGGTGCCAAAATCATAATGACCTGTGGAGAAAATGGAAAGACAAAACATACTGGCAGGAGGCCCCAGAAACACAACAATGGGAAAACCTGGCTAAAGAACTTAAAACCAGGAAAATAAGACAAGCAACATGACCAAAAATTCTTAGATGGGGACATCAGACAAAAGGGAAATTCACAATCAAAGAAGGATATTATCTACAATCCCAACAAGCGCGCTGGGAACCTCAACCAATATGGAGGAAAATTCTGGCGGCCAAACATTGGCCCAAGGTGGAATTTTTCTTATGGTTGGTAAGTCATAGAAAAATCTTGACTTGGGAAAACCTACAAAAACGAGGGATGGTGGGACCCTCTCGGTGCTCCTTATGTCGAGTGGAGAATGAAACAACTAAACACCTTCTAAACTCGTGGCCTATGGTGCAGCAAATATGGAAGAGCCTGGAACAACTGTTCAGACAAACAGATAAAAAACAAGACAACATCGTAGACACTATCCGCAGTTGGCAAAAGGGTGGATTTCATTGTCAAGTGATTAACAGAGCGTGGACACTATCACTTGGATTCCTCCTTTGGCAGATCTGGAAGGAAAGGAACCGTAGGATTTTCCAAGGCACAGAACAACCATTGCAGCAAATCTGGAAGTACTCCACAGAAAATATTCGGGAAACTATCCTATCAGAAAGTTGGACAAATGAGGATTGGCAGACGACGGGTTTTGAATCCCAAATACTAGAGTCCCTAAATCTTAAACCTCAGATGCTGTACAAAAGCTTGTGGAAGTACAGACCACCGAATCAAACTATTGAGGAAAATTGGAAGCCTCCTCAATCAGGATTTATCAAATTGAATTATGATGGAGCTTCTAAAGGCAATCTGGGACAAGCGGGGTCTGGAGGGATTTTTTGTAATTCTGAAGGAGCAGTCTGCCGGTTCTATGTCTTTGATCTGGGCCATGCTACAAATAATGAAGCTGAATTGCTAGCGGTCAAGCAAGGTTTAGTGATTGCAATTAGAGAAAACTATCAGAGAATCATAATTGAAGGGGATTCAGAAATGGTTACTGGAGTTCTCCGCAGATTATAGCAAGGCACACCTTGGGAAAAAATTTCCCATAGTTGGCGCACAGTTGCTCTCATTGAAGAAGTGAGTCAATTGCTGAACCAGATCCAATATATGATCCCCAACCATATTAGACGTAAAGGTAATGCAGCGGCCGATTACCTTGCTAATTGGGGCTGTAAGCAGTGTGAGCGTTCCATAGAGGCTCACCCCACAGATGCGATCTGGGATGTGGAACTTCATTCCCTCCAGCTGATTATGAACAAAGATCTCCAACCCCCCGATCGGGGTGAACACTTGTCCGAAAGTAATTAAGAGGTGCAGTAAGATGGCAAGTGGACCGTCCTCCAAATCATCAAGCAATATCATGGCGCGTTTGAGCAGTATCTCTCGTGAGTACGAGATGATCCTATCTTTAATGAATGCGCAGGGTGGACAGCCTATGCTATCAGAGCATCAAAGGAATGTTTCTGAAAAGGTAAGTCGACCTACTCCTCGCCTTCATTTGTGCAAGCATCGCTTTCTGCATGCAAGCGCTTAGAGGTTCCAGAGGAGAAAGCCAGGCTCTGCTCAATCGACAAGGCGATGCTATGGATTCAGAGCTACAGTGTTGAGGATGAAAGTAGGCAAGGTTAATAGTTGGGTTCGGGATTGTAAGAGAGTCTGTCAGGGTCCTTATAACAGCTGTTTTAAGCATTGATATTTATGCTCTGGTACGATATGGGAAAGCGATGGTCCTCCTCCCAAACTGCAAAAGGAAAATAGCAAGTTCAATCAGATCCAACCCCGAAGAAACGCAGGAGGAAATCAAATTTGGAAACTTTAGAGAATCTCGCGGCAACGTATGTAATGGGAAATTCTTCCAAGACCCGCCAGGAAATTAGAGGCTGGGAAAGGGACATCCAAACAGACCCTGAAGACAATGAAACTGAAACTGAAATCATGGATTTTATAACTGACCCAGGCAACACCTGAGGCAGACTGACACTGTTCCAGCAAACCATCCACACTTACTGGATTTTGAAGTGTCTTTTAGCAAAGGCAATGCAGAGCTTTCCACCTGGCCAGGCTCAGAAAGACCCTCCAAAGATTGAAAGCAGCATCAAGGACATGCTGCAGGACATGCAAGATCAGCGCTACCATATTAAAATCACCCAGTACCAAGCAGCGGATCGCATTAGCAGACTTAATGACCGCGTGGGACGCATGGAAAAGCAACTTTAACAACTTCAACAAGTGGACATGCCAGGGTCTACAACAAAAGAACCCGCTCCAATTTCTTCTTCAGAGACTTAGCAGTTCCCTCTAGAATGAAGATTAATGAACTTTACTGTTTTGTACGAACTTAGTTTCTATTTTCAACATATCGAAAAGTATGATCTAGAACAGATAACTCATGATAGACATAGAAGGATGAAACTATTCCAATTTTGGTTTGCTTTTCATGCACTGAGATGGCCAACAGCCCTGGTTTCCTTCGGACAGATTGAGGCTATAGATAGAATTTATAATTTTGTAACCTGCTTTGCATTTATAAATCGAAAATAGAAAGGCACCACCAAATTCACAAAAAAAGAAGAAGATAGATTTGTCATATTATGAATATGAAACGTCGACCATGAAAATATAACCCTCTATATTCAATCGGAGTTTGAACATTTGGTATCTTTTTAATTAAATATTGACGCACTTATCTGTTTGTATATTCTCTAATCTAAACAAACACTTGATTTAATACCATATGTTATCCTCATCCCTTATAAAAAAAAAGCACATAGACGCCACTTCTTAAATTAGCGATCCCTGGGCATGCCAACCAGTCAGTTATAAAAATTGATGTTACTTTTGACTTTTAACTCATGGAGAGATGAGCCGTGTTCAATTTCGATTACTGCGGGTGCCAACCAACCATTATTTATATGAATATTCATCATAGGATATTAATTGGAGTTCCTTTCTTTCCTGCAGGGTTCCCAGAAAGGCTAACGAAAATTCTGGTGTTAAACATTAGTCATTAGTTCGTCTTCAATCTTGTGTTGGCGATTTATTTATTAGTGTGTGAGAATGGAGGAATTTAAGATTCGACGCGGCAGTCATCTGATTCTCATCATCATCATCATGGAAGCAATACGTAATATTTTACTATATTACTTCGTTTTCAGTTACGTTGCTAAAGAAGAAGAAATGGAAAAAATATTACATCACTTTCAACCATAAATACGATGTTGAATGTTTACTTAGTAACAAAACTTTATATCTATAAGTTATTAACTATATATATATATATATATATATATATATATATATATATATATATATATATATATATATATATATATATATATATATATATATATAATCGAAAGTCTTATTTTTTTAAATATTTTAGCTACAACTCTCAATATCATGAATATCTACCCTAATTTATTACAAAGTATAAAAACTACGAAAATTAATTTCATTGACTGTGCTTTTTCTTCCTCTCTTGTGCCCTGGAAAATCTCTCTTGTAGTGACTCTTTGTTTTACTTCAAACTTTTTTAAAGTTTTTTCTATATCAGGATAGTACCCATCACCATGTTGCTCATCTAATCTATAGGGAAAATCATGTGAAATATAATCCAACTTTTTTTTTATTCATATTCGATCTTCTTCTTCCTGCAAGTATATCATGTCACTTAAACCAAAACATAAACATAACCAACATACCTCAGTATAGTTCAAGGGAGGATATCTCGTCTACAAGTTCAATCAAATTTAAAAAATACATCTATATACATAATCATAGTAGTATATATACATCATCTCAATCATCATCCCAGATACAATGCATGATGTCACAACTATAACACCAACTAGATGCAATGCATGCACAACAACAAATAAACATTGACATGCACAACCCATGAATATTTAACTGACATGCATTCATGACAAACTCATTTCTACATGAAAACAAAACTATAACAATGAATATTTCCATGCATACATAACAAACATATAGACAACTAACATAATGAAGACATATACAACTGACATGTATGCATGACAAACACATTTTGCCCACCCAGTCCAAGGGTTGAACCATGTTGTGATACCACTCTATAAAACCCTCCTCCAAAACTTACCCAAGCTAACTGATCCGCCATGGTAAATATGTGATGAAGGATTACTATGATATGATTCAACTCCTCAAGTGTAATTAAGGAAGTGGAATCTATAAACCAAAACCAAACTGACCCTTCTTAGGAGCTACAGGACCCCCAACGGCTAACTAACCATTCCAGGTGCCCAACCCTTAGGTTAAATTTCTTTTTAACTAAACTAGACCCCAAATCGCTCCCATGAAAATCCCTCCATGTGATTGTAACCCTCCAGTTGCTCCCATAACAAGGCATCCATGCGACTGCAGTCTTTTTAGGAATTTTTGTGCCAGCGACCCCAAAATTTGAGCCCTTTTTTTAGGGCTAGGAGTTAGGCCTCTACCCAAAACTTGATGAAATTCTCGGGAATGTTAAATAAAAAGAAGAAAATGCCTATAATGCCAAACTTGAACAAGGACCTGATTTGAATCATTCTAACCATGGCATATATTTTTTCAAACACATCATGAACATGTAATGTACAGGCCATAAATACACATTTGAACATAGGGGTCTAATACTTATTTGAGAGTCATCAAGAAGGTATGATGCCCTCTCAAAATAGTTGCAATATCATCTATTAATTCATCCATTCAGTATCCATAACACAGTAAATAAACTGATCAGCAGCTGTAACTCAAGTCTTCTTTTCAGCAGATTCATAACTAACATAATAACAATGATGACTGAAACAACCATTAAATCACTTTGAAAACAGGCAAATTTACTCATCAAATACAAGAGGAAAATAGCTCTTATTATCATATGTCGTTGGAGGTCACGCTGGATCCTAAGAAGGGTGGTTGGTTTTAATTTTTACATAGATTCCAATTCCTTAATTATACTTGAGGAATGGATATGATCATAAGCAATCTTCACTTCACATATTTACCGTGGTGGATGGGTTTAGCTTAGGTAAGTTTTGGAGGAGAGAGTTTATAAGTGGTATCAGTACTTGGACCAACCCTTGGAATGGGTGGGTAGAATGTGTTTGTGCATATATGTGAGTTGCCATGTCTTCATTATGTTGTTTGCTCACTGTTATGCATCCATGAAATGTCATGATTATAATTATTCATTTCTTTTTATTAAACCTCAGATTTATCCATTTAATTATCATATTAAAATATTAAAATGGGATATGCATGTGATATTATTTGTTGTTGTGCATGCAGTGTGTTATCATGCATTGTATCTGGGATGATGATTGAGATGATGTATATATACTACTATGATTATGTATATAGATGTATTTTTAAAATTTGATTGAACTTGCAGATGAGATATCCTCCCTTGAACTATACTAAGGTATGTTGGTTATGTTTATGTTTTGGTTTAAGTGACATGATATACTTGCAGGAAGAAGAAGATCGAATATGAATAAAAAAAAAGTTGGATTATATTTCACGTGATTTTACCTATAGATTAGATGAGCAACATGGTGATGAGTACTATCCTGATATAGAAAACACTTTAAAAAAGTTTGAAGGCAGAAATAAGGAGTTGCAAATCAAATAATGACAGAATCATTCAGTCAGGAGAGAGACTTTCTAGGGCACAAGAGAAACAAGCATAGGTCAATGCAATTATTCTTCAGAGTTTTTCAGACTTTGAGAGACAAGGACCACTTAGGATCATTCATGGACATGAGGATAGGACTAATGGAGCCTATGGTAGTGGGTTTCAAGGCGGGCATAGGTCAGATAGAGATGCTTTCATCAGAGATGGCAAGTTCTTGGGTACCCCTGAAAGACAAGGAAGTGGAGATGGCCTTTACTCTAGTTCAGGTTCAGGTAGGTACCATGGTCATCATCACTATCATCCTTGCAAGAGGAGTGAGAGGGGATATTTATCGAATGATTTAAAGAAAGTAAAGCCACGTACATTTGATGGAGAAATTAAGAAGTCACAATATGTAGAAGTGTGGTTACTGGGGATGAATAAGTACTGCGTATTACATGATTACTCTGAGAACATGAATGATAGAATAGATACGTTCAATATTAAAGGTAAAAAAAAAATTTGTGGGAAGAAGTAAATAATGTTAGAGGAATTCGGGAAGAGGAGTTGACTTAGAGTGAGTTTGAAAGACTTTTCAAGAATAAGTATCTATCTGAGAGATACTATGATGACAGGGATAATGAATTTCATTAGTTGAAGATGGGATCTGTGATCGATGAGGAGTATACTAGAAGGTTCTTGGAGTTATTGAGATATGGTCCTTATCTGAAGGAGGAGAAAGCAAAGATTTATAGATTCGTTAATAGGTTGTTGGTAGCATTCAAGGAAAAAATCAAGTTTGATGAGCCTAGATCATTGGTGGAAGCCATTAGAAAGTTGAATCATTTTCATGAGAAATCGAAGCCTAGGTGTGAGACTAAGCAAGATTGGAAAGGTAATGAGAAAAATAAGGAAAATGGGACCATAAAATTCCTCTTTGATACCATTTGAGACCATACAATGCCTTCTTTAACCTATAAACATAATATTTCTTGTCAATTGATGATGAAACCTTGAGTGTTTTTCTCTCTTTACTATTGTATAGAATGATGAAATTGATTTGTAAAATGATCCAGGTGGATATTGGTGGCCACTCGCCTATTCCACTAGTCAGTTTCATCAGTTTTCTTATTTACTATTTTTAGCTATTTTTGGGGGTTCTAAACTTCCAGAGATTTTTTAAGGCCCTATAAAACATAGTCCTCAGAGATATATTTCCAACGAGGTATCATATGCGCCAAACGGAGATAATATAACCAAGTTACGACCCCAAGAATTTTCCTACCCAACTAACCCCAACGAGAAATTGTTATGAGAGATGCAAACTGTTTTCATCACTTCAAACATGGATCGTGTTCTTGTAATGACTATTGGTGAAGAGCAAGCAGCATCATGCATGTTGATTTATTTCTTCAACCAAACACAAATCTCTATC
Source organism: Pinus albicaulis (assembly GCA_034641835.2). NCBI lineage: Eukaryota > Viridiplantae > Streptophyta > Pinopsida > Pinales > Pinaceae > Pinus > Pinus albicaulis. Next base: position 787,434 of record JAXQQM020083415.1, read on the forward strand.
ATAATTAACAAAAAAACCTGTGAACAGCAATTAGCACAATCTACAATGCTTCTTTTTAGTTTACCAAAACTTCAGAAGTTTTTAATTTCAAAATTTCAGTTTCAGGAAATGGATCTATGGATTCATGTGAATTTAATAAGGGACCATCACCGACAATTGGACAGACCAGAAATAAGGTTGCAAACTCGTCATTATTATTAAATGAAAAGCTTGGAGGAATGTTTACACAAAAATGCTCAGATGAAACCTGGTGTAAATATTCAAGGAAAACACACCCAACAATGCTTGTGACAATTTGATCTTCTCGCCCAAAAACATCTCGATCTAGTAATTTGACTCCCTACTTGTATGACAAGGAGCCCGGTGAATCACTGATCTGGCTACTTCGTTTTCCTCTGCTGACAGTGTGCTCCTTGCCAATTACGCTGAATTCACTCGTGGTCATACCATGAGTATACGAAGAATGGAGAAAAGCTAACAGCGTGAGTATACGAAGAATGGAGAAAAGCTAACAGCGTAGGTGGTTATGGAGAAAGCCTAACAGCTTAGGTCGTTACAGGAACTACCAAGGGAATCATCCCCACCTCGATCAGGAACCGCCAAGGGAACCATTTCCACCTCCATCAGGAATAATCATCGTTGATTTATTATTGTAGGGTTGATGGTGAACAACTATCCGCTGAACCATAAACAATTTTTAACAAATATTTTATTTAATAAATATTTTATCAATCTGATGGTAGACAATTTTCCAATCGTCTAACATGTAATCTAAGAGTGCAGAAAAGGTACATCTGGCAGCTAGGAAAGTTGTTTTCAAATAAGAACGTCTTACGACGTAAAAATAAGAATTCTAGATTATATATATATATATATATATATATATATATATATATATATATATAGTTATTTTAACTTTGTAGATATAAAATTTTGTTACTTCAAGTAAACATCCAAATATCGTATTTATGGTTAAAAGTGATGGGAATATTTTTTCCATTTCTCTTTTGAATATCAAGAATATATATTCATTTTTGTTTTTTTATTATAGCTTATATTGTTTTTTATTTAGAGAATATTTTACTTTTATTGTATTACTTTTATTTTAAAAGAGAAACTTACCAACTTCTTATTCACATTAAAAAATAAATATATATATATTTTTACTATTACTTATTTTAACTTTGTAAATATAAAATTTTGTTACTTCACGTAAACATCCAAATATTGTATTTATGGTTGAAAGTGATTGAAATATGTTTTCCACCTCTTTCGAATATCAAGAACATATATTCATTTTTGTTTTTTTATTCTAACATTTTTTATTTATTTAGAGAATATTTTATTTTTATGGTATTACTTTTATTTTAAAAGAGACACTTGTCGACTTTTATTCACCTTCAAAAATAAATAAATATATATATATATATATATATATATATATATATATTTTATATTTTTAGATATTTTAACTTTGTAGATATAATTTTTTTTACTTTAGGTAAACATCCAAATATTTTATTTAGGGTTGAAAGCCATTGAAATATTTTTTCCACATCTCTTTTGAATATGAAGAACTTATATTCATTTTTGTTTTTCTTTATTATAGCTGATATTTTTTTTTTTTAAATTTATTTAGAGAATATTTTACTTTCATTTTAAGAGAGACACGTGTCAACTCTAGTTTGCAAAATCACACCACCCTCCCTTATAATAAGTAATCACACATCACTCTGTCTCACACTAGGTAATCATGCATCACCCTCATACTAGGTTGTAGATTGCAATGCACTGCAACTCTGTAATAATTCCATCCAACAAGTGGTAATCACGCTTCACCCTCATACTGGGTTGTAGAATGCAAGCCAACTTTGAGCAATAATTCCATCCAATTAACAAAATGGGTAATCACACATCACCCTCATATTGAGTTGTAGAATGCACCTCTGCCCAATATTTCCATCCAACAAACAAAATGGAGAAGCAAGGAGCACACTCATATTATTGAATATTACATTATTCCCATCCATCAAACAAAATGAAAAAGTTGGAACATCTCAAACAACAAAATATTCAATAATTCCAACACATGGTATTTAATTAATAGTGAAGCCCTTCCTAATGGTATGCACTACTACTCATAAAATGATTCAACTAAATGTTAAAACGCACTTATAAACCCTAAATGAATCTACCACACAATTATCAAACCCTAAATAAATCTATCACCCAATTATCACCGCAGGATTATCAATGTTATATGAAATACAATAAATATTTGTTGGAATCGCAAGTTTAAACTAAGTCCTCTACACAATTTAAGTGGTCAAGAAGATTTTGAAGGTGTTGAATCATTTAGACATCCACAAATACAATTTACCATGAAAAATGATATATATATATATATATATATATATATATATATATATATCAAGTTGCAAAGGAAATGAAATCTTCGTAGATCAGTCGAGGCATCAATGATTAAGATGAATCTATACTAGTGTGGTATTAAGCTCATGGATACCATGCAGTAAAGTATTTAAAATCCTTGAGGATTCTCCTTTGTAATATGCCTGAGATTCATGAGCATAATACACCCAGTATGAGGGGTTGTGTAAGTTTGTGAATATGTGCCCCTTTAAAAAAAAACACATGAAAATAACACATTTTATTTTGCACTCTAAAAATATTTGTGTTAGATCCATACTTATGATAGATTTATACTAGTAATTATTTTTCTTCTTACTTTAATTTAATTAACAATGAGAAATTCATAGTGCACCTTTTCAATTATCTTTATCATAAATATGTTGAGAGATTCATTTTTATCTAATTTATGAAAACTAATCTATTTATATAAATTGAAATTATAGATGTATTTAGTTCTTTTAAATATTTATTTTTAAATTTTTTAAAATAGATTATTTTTATTTTTGTGAGAAATAAAATTAATTTTAAAAATTTCTAATCTAAATTATATCAATAACTAATTATATATATAATCTTTAAGTTCATATTTACTAATTATCTAATAAAGTTTTGATTAACAAATTATTTGTGTGAGTTTTATTTTTCATTTATTTGTTAATATAAAAGACAAATCTGTAACCTCCATAAGAAGAAAAATTAGAATTAAAAAAAGTTGATTAAAATCATATTCTTTCATTAAAATAAAAATTATCATATTTTATCTATTTATTTTTCCAGATTAATAATAAAAATTTAAATAAACAAATACAAAATAATATAGAATAATAGATTGCCCAATAAATATTTGAATTTAATATAAAGAATAATTTATATCTTATTCAATAAACCATATTTTGAATATCTTCTAAACAAGATTTCTAATGGTGCCCAATGAATACAAAAAACCAACCACTGTAATATGAATAAACTTCCTTTTAAAAATTAGAATTAGTGTTGGTAATATTTCCACACTCAAAAACATATTTGTAGATTTTGTTTTTCCAAATTTTCCTTACCGTGCTCTTCCTTTTTTAACCATTTAATTTTCCAAGAACTTCTTTTTAAAAATCAGTGTCGGTAATATTTCTACCATTAAAAACATATTTCTTATTGATAGTTTTAAAAGACATCGTAAACAAACCTTTACCATTAAACCCATATGCTTATATTTTCTATTCTGATCATCTTCGTTCTTGCTCATGGATTGTGCAATCCCTTTGTAGCGTCTTGCACAGATCACATATGCAACAAAGTCAACTGTTATTAGGAATGCAAATAATGAACAAAAACTACCTATGCGACCCCTGTTAAGATCTTCTGGGATCCAGCCGGTCATATCCATTACAATGGTGACGATCAAACTGCCCACATAGTTCCCCATGGCAATGGATGTCATCCACAGTGCATTATCAAAGCTTCCAAATCCTTTAGGAGCTTGGTCATTCAAAAACTCCAGCAGCCCAACACACATAAACGCCTCTAACGCACCAATGAGGGCAGGTTGATGAGTTTGCCAGAAAATTCCCAGACAGTTTTGGCCATGGGATTTTTCCACAATTGTCAGACGATACAATTCAACTACAGCTGCTAAAACCATGATAAACATTGACATCCCTGCAGTTGGAATATAAAAGCCATGTCATTTGGGTGAACACAACTGAGTAAATAATTGTGCATACCCAAATGGGTAGTATATGCAATAAGCACAAGCTCCAGATAGCGTGTTTCATCTGAGGTTCTGTCACCTTCTGTTAACGTTGTTGCTTTATCAAGAAACCTGTAAACCAATAAATGAATCTTTGAAGAGTAAAGAGAGTTATTTATTCTTAACGACTCTTAAAAATTCAAACCAAATGAAAAGGTATGAAAAGGTTGGACTAGGGAAATTCAATAGTAACCAAGAACCTCAACTCTTCACTGTGTAGTATCTTCCTTCTTCCCCATTGCTGACTCGCTTTGCAACTCATAAAACTTATCGCCCTGTGATGGAGTTCTCACATTCCATTTCCGGGTTGCTCAAAAAAAATTTGAGAAAAAATGAACTATGGGATGGATTGCTGCAACAAAAACTTGAGCAAAATGAAGTATTGGATTATAGTCCGGCCTAAAATCCCTGTAACAGACTTCTATGGACTTATCGCCAGGCCTAAAATGCCTGTAACATATTTCCATGGACAACGCCACTGGCTTTGAGTGACGCATTATCAAAAAATTCAAATGTGCGCTAGATGTACCGAAATTGAAATTCAAATAATTTGGGTGGCAAATTCGTGAAATTTAAATGGTTGCCCGAGCGGTACCATTTTATTAAAGCTGACTGCAGCATTCAATGTGTAAGTCAGAGCTCTGGAGAAATCGGCGAGAGTTGTACAAGTGCCGGGAAACTAAGATGGTCGTCTAAGTACCAGTGGCATGCATGACCATCCATCCATTGCAACCTCATATCAGACTACTCCGATGTCAAGTCAGGTGTCCCTGGACGGGCAACAAATATTTTCCGATGGGCAGCATTTCCGGGCTAAAACGTTGCCTGGGTAGACTACTCCTGGATTGTTAATAAGACTGCCAAAAAAAGTGCCCCAAGCTCTTTTGTGGAACCCAAACATGTATGGAACATGAGTTCCAAACAAGATATTAAAGAGCTTGGGTTCAATGTCTTCATGGAAATCCAAAGCTATAATTATATCTCTACAACAATACATTGCTCCATTGAAGTTCTCACGTGATCTTTAATATCTAAAAAGGGATCATTGGTCATATTTTGAAGTTGCGAAAGAAATCCTGCATCTATAAGTCTTTTTATACGAGAAAAAACACTAGCGATGTCGTGATAGCTTGGGTTCATTATAGACCATACGGCTACCACATGAAATTGAGCAAGGTGGCATTGTCTTCCAAGGTCTAAATACAAAGCTTCACCTATGGAATTGACAAGTGTGAGCTTTCCATAATCATTTTGTTTTAGAACAATACGAGTGATCTTTCGTGGAGGGGGAGCTACCTCAAATACTAATAAATAATGTGATAATTAGAATGTGTGTAACTTCTTGCCTCAATTTCCAAAGAAAAACATAAGTGTTAGTAGAAAAAGCCTACAAGCCACAACCCATGATTTTTTACTGTGGAGGAGAAGTGACTACAAGCCTTGAGCCCAAAGGTGAAGTGCAAGAGTAACCATGGTGTGAGAGCCCACAAGAAATGGTGGTTAACTTTCGGTATGATAGGTGGGTGTAATAAGGTCTGTGGAGGCGACGTAGTGGTAAGGTCGCTCTTGTAAAGACGGACAGGTCCTGTGCTCAATTCTGAGCAAGGGTGTGGCTCGCTGCGAGAGATTAACCATTCCAGGCCAAGCCCACAACCTTTTGTACATTGATGTGTGGTTTGACGGAAAGTTTCCTTGGGTGAAACCCAAGAGACCGTAGTTCAAATCTCATTGAGTATATGGCTTGCTATGATCTCGGCTCAAGGAGTAAAGTCCCTTTCCCGATGAGTCTCGACTCTTGCTAAATCATAAGATTTGGTATATTTGGCTTGTAGGGTGCTCGATATATCCTTGGTGTTATATTGGCGACCATGAAGATTTATCCTGGGTCTCCCCTAGATTACTCTAAAAGAGTTACTGATTCACCATGTGTAAAAAAAAAAAAATGACAGATAGGCGTAAAGAAAATATTTTCTACGAAGAGGTAGGGTTTTGGAAGGGGTGGAACCGCAATAGATAACCCTTCCCCTCTCATACATCAAATGGGGTGCCTCTTCTTTCCATAAATTTTGTCAAATTAACATGGGCCACTCGATGGAGGTCTTGGCACTAGGAGGTAGAAGTGCAATATTAGACCCCCCTTCACTGATATCATAAGGACCCACTTACCCTTTATTTGATCTAAGCCATTTTTTATTTACTGAATAGTCATTGTCCATCAACACGAGGGCCCTTCTATGGGTATTAACTCCTCGATAAAACAATTGCCAGCAGACTAATATCAATGTATTGGGACATATGGTTACATGGGGTCCATGTTGTGCATAAGAGGGCATGGTAGGCTCATATATATATGTATATGGGGTTTATGTTATATGGAATTATAATGGTACATATTTTTCATATTATATGGATTGAGTGTGGGTAAACAAAGTTTTTTTATTTAAATTTATTTTATGTTTTGATTAATTGTGGTTAATAGTGCTTGGGGAATGCCACATAATGATGAGGGTGGCAACCCCAGACTCACAACACGAGGTTAGTAGTTTTGACATGATTAAGGATGTGGAAAGCCATGTTAGCCATGTGGTCTATGATGCTATTAGTGACATGGATGAGCTTACTTAGAAACTTTGGGGTGCAAGAATGTCAAAATTTAAAATGGAAGATGGGTTCAGATATAATCAAAAGCTAGGAGGTAAAAGGAGTAAAACATTCTTGGGACACATTTTTGCACCAAAAACTCAGATTTTGACTAATAACTAGTCATTAAGACTAGAAAGGTAATTTCGAGAAAATAAAATTAATGTCAAACTAAATTTGGATCTGAGGACGAAATTTTATGGAAATTCCCAATAAAAGTTAGAGGTGAAAAAATAAGGTAACATATGGGCATAATAAGCTAGGCTTATCAAAGGGAATAAATTTTAGCCTTGATATTAGATTTGGATAGCTATGTAGTCAATGGAAAATTATTAACGAAGAGAATGCAGTAATGAACCCATAATTTTAGACTGAAGTCAAAATCCCACGGGAAACGAGAAATATGAGGAATGAAAATCATAGTTTAACGGGTTAAACTTATGGAGGGCATAAATATCACCCTAGGTACCGTAATTAAGTAAATGATAATCAATAGAAAAGTAGGGCAAAAAACAAAAATTTCGGCAAACCTAGAATTTGAATCTTGATAGAGATTATGAATTGAATTTTCTTGTGAAAGCTACAAGGTAAAATAGGCTCGTGAAAACTTTTTTCGAGGACTATGATCACGAGAACATGGGTTTGAGCTGAGTATAGTGTATGATGGAGAATAAAAAGTGTATAATATAAAGTGCCCTAATGAAGTCACTATATTAACATTGTGATAAAAAACACAGTGGATATATATTCCCAAGCAACAATGACAATATTTTTTTTCATAGTAAGGAATTGGATGAATTGATAGCACGGTTAACATGATACAGGTTACATGTACAACTATGATGGAAATAACGATATAGAATATATGGAAGTAGTAAGACAAGCATGCACAAGGGGAAAGTTCATAGGGTAGATTAGCTATGCTATTTGAATTTTATGATATGTAGGAAAATAAGAAGGATTTTTTTCTAAACCTTCTCTTGTTAAGGAATTATGAAATTTTATATCTCATGTATAAGTATGTATAAATGTGATTATGAATATGTGTTTGGTAATTGTATGCTAATTGATAATGTTATTTCATAGTATTTTCCATAGCCCATGTGAGAAGATAATCACAATTGTTGTGATGCAACTGCTCAAGAAAACAATTGTAAATATGATATTATACCGCTTAAACACCTTACTATTTTTGTTTTATGAATAAATGAATTATTAATTGTAATTAATAGGAATTGAATGTCAATCGAGAGTCTATTATTTTTTCTGGGCATATCTAATTTGTAATTAGCTATCACAAAATCAAGATTGGAATTGATAAATATACCATTGACAATGTTGTTTGGTGCTTTGAGATGAAAGATCAAGGTGGTATGTAAATTCATGTGTCTATGAAATCTCACTGGGTAGATATTAGAGAGGAAACATGCATTCATGCAAAGTAGGTTCATATATAGGATTATGATAAGGCATGATGGTTTTGAAGCATAAATTTCATACATGAACAACAATTAGCAAGACTTCCATGGAATGAATATATGAACATTATGTGGTGATTGTAGATATATTTTTTTGCAGGGATACTTGTCGTGTAACCAATTCCTTAGCATGGAATAATATGTACATTTTAGGTACAACAAATTTCTTACAAGATTATACTAGGAAATCAAAGGTTGGTAATAGATTCATGATAGGTATCTGATAAGTTAAATAGAAGTTGAGAGATATTTGGTAGCATGATCACATATAGGATTTTCTTCCATAATGTAAGTTATATAATGAGGTATAAGTGGTATAATCGGGACACAAATGATATAATAAATTTTCTACTAGTATATTACCATAAATTTGAAAGCCATATACCATATTATAATAAAATATGATCACATGTACTCTAAGGATGTCACATAATCTCACAAGTGAAACAAGGTTATAACAGGTACATTAGAGTACTATAAGTAGATTGGTTACACGACCCACATTGATAAAAAATGAAGATACATTAAAAAACCATGTTTTAACACACTTTTTTAATGTATCTTCATTTCTTATCAATGTGGGTCTTCTCAGAAGTATGCATAATGGGTACCTGTTGGATGTGGAATTTAATTCAACATCCAATAAGTGTCTACAGTTGATTTGAGTCAAAATTTAAGGATATAAGAGCAAAATACAATTTAAAAAAAAATAGTTTTCTTCTTTTCCCTCCAAAATTCACAACTCTTATTTTATTATTTTAACTATTATTTTGTTATTTTTGCTTAGGATGCCACTTTTAGGCTGAAATTTCCTGTAATGAAAGTAAGAATAACAACAAAGGCTAGATATTTGTTTGTAGCAAATTGTATGTAGGGCTAGGGCCTCTAATTGAGGCACTTGGAAGGCCGCCATGGCTATGGCATTTTGCATTATTTGGAATTTTAGTTTTCATCATTTTTTATTTATTGATGATTTTGATCATATGTATTGGCTACTAATTTCTCTTACTAAAAAATAAAAGACATTATACGTATATTTCAGTATGCATATACTTATATTTGTAAGGATGAATTGTCTTGTATATTAATGATATTTGTTGGATGTCTTCCACGTGTAATGATGGTGGCGCTAAGGATGCACACGAGTTAGCATGGGGAAATGACATCTATATCTTATTAATGTGGAGATGGTAGCGGAATTGTGGAGGATGCCCCAGGATGAAGCCATGCATGAGGAAATGGAGTTGCAACTATAAATTGTGAGCTTAAACCACTTTCTAATAGATGATTTATATTATGAGAATTGATGCATTGAGGACAATGCATAAAATAATTGGGGTAGGAATGTAATACACCCACATGTTTATGAGGTTGTAATTACAAGTACCTTTTGTTAGGCTCATGATTCAGATGTATATTGTAGGCTTTCCTACCTCAGTGTTTATGATACGTGGAATGCAAGCCCATATATTTATGTTATATATTGTGGGGTCAACATGCCCTATCATATGTTCTAGTGTTGGTTAAGTGTTTAGAGGGCTCACATTGTAAATACAATATATTTTTTTTTATATTTTAATAATAATGAAAATGAATTGGTTGTAGAGTCCACTCCATGGTAAGAGTATGGGGGGCCATCCATCCCCACGATGACATGGGGAAATGGTGTTGGAAACAATTGTGAGTGAGAAAGGGAACTTGTGACCCAAATTACTTCAGGAGCGCCACTTGGTAGAGGAATCCATGCAATTTGGAAGTATATATATATATAATTAATTTTCTGTGTGTGTGTACTTATGACTCACACAATGATAATTCATTTTTCATTATCATTTTAATGATAATTTCCTCTGAGGAGGATGATGGTTTTGGACTTTGGTCCTGAGAAACTAGTTGGTGAGCCCTAAGCTTGGGTTTTGGATAAGCTAGGAGTTGTGTTGGGTAGTTGGCCTTGAGGTTTCCTAAATAGCCCTGGAACAACATGGTTGTTGGGTTAGCACCTTGGAAGTTGATGTTGGCCTAGAGAGTCTCTAGAGCCTTGGAGCATCATATTTGTTGGGTTGTCACCTTGGTAGTTGGCTTGGAGGGTGGCTAGATCCCTAGAGTAGCATGTTTTTTAGGTTGTCACCTTGGTAGTTGGCCTAGAGGGTGCTTGGAGCCATGGAACATCATGGTTGGTGGGTTTGCACCTTTGTTGTGGATGAATGGATGTTTTTGGTTATTGTTTCCTATGGAGTTGCAACCTCAGATTGGGGTGACTTATGGCTAGAATCCATGAACCACATAGTTTATGGTAGGGAAGAAGGTGGAGATCCCATATCCATTAGGTATTATACATAGATAATTATTATTACTCTATGTGATGTTAATTTATTTATGAAGTCATATTTTCAGTTTGCAATATAATTTTATTCCATATTGCAATAAATATAATATGAAATTATTTACTATAAACCCTAGTTCTGGATTCTGAGCAATCATGTGTATTTTATGCATTACTAGGCTATAACCTTAATTGGGTTGTGATATTATGAATATATACTTGTGTATTCCTTTATGTGATATATGTGTGTGTGTGTGTTAAGTTTAATAATCCTGGGGCATTTACTATAAACCCTAGTTTTAGGGATTACATGCTTGGTGTGGTTAATTAGTCATATTTTATGTTGTGCACTTCGGTGCATGAAATTACACGTGCCATGCTACAATTTACATGATATTTTTGTTATGAACTCTAAGTCATGGAATATTAGTTACATATCACATATTTATAAATCATAAGTTTAATATGATGCATCAGAACCTTAAATTGTTTGTGCACTAAAACTATTTGGTACATCATAATGTTAGATTAGATGATAGCGTTTATACCAAATTTTTTAATTACATGGACACGAGCCATAAGCTAGTTTTTTATGTTGGAAATAATAGGTCAGACATTCTTCCACAACAATAATGATAAATTTATTTCGAAATTCGGTTGTGGTGATGTAGTGCTACCCAGCGAGAGGACGGGGACATTACATCAATGCTTCCATAAATATAACCCATCTCTTTCACAAAAGCACGTCATGAAAAAATTTTCTTAATGATTTTAGAAGCAACACATCATCTCTATTTATTAATCCATTTATTAGTAATATTTTTACCATATCCATATGTTCTTCCTCTACGTTTATAATTCTTTGATCAAAGGCATTATTATGATTTTTTTCATCTTCATCCATATTCATTATTAAAATTTGAACTTATCTTGATTGCAAATTCCTTGAAGCTTAAGGAACAACTATAAAGTGAATATTGACTTTGTAACTAGGCCTGCCTATTTGAGGAATTTGCAATTAAGATAAGGATGAACATTATTAGGCGACGTGGATATTTCATATTCCTCCTTTATTTTTTTTTTGTGTAAGCTTGGTATGTTATATTATATCATATCAAAAATATTAACATGAGATATGTACTCTATGTGTACTAGTATTCCATAGGGAAAATATACAAATCACATAGTATAATTATGCTTGACCACTTAAAAAGTATAAAACTAAAAAAAACAAAAATATAAGATACTATATATTAAACCTATTATGGAATAACTTTCCTTCTTTAGGAAATTTCCTAATACCCTTAATTTCAAAATATTACAAAGCATCATAAAAATTTTTCTGGAATGAAGACTATTTAGTCAGAGAATTCACCTCGATTGTAATTGGTGGATTGATGTCTTATTCTAAGTCTATTGTTGACACCTAATCATATGGGATTGGGAAATTAGTGTAAATATTGGAAATAAAAAATAAAGAAGATGAAGAGGCATTGGAAAATGAATTCCAATGGTCTCCCTCTCCTTGTATATATTTACATATTCTGTTAATGAAAATAAAATCATCAATTCATAGAGTTACTAATGACTGCCCTGAAATGGTATCAGAGATACAGGTTCCAATTTATCTATGTAACTCTTGTTATTCCTTGCGATTATTCTTGTATCATCTGTCTATTAATTAATGGAAAATCTCTCTCCCTCTACACCAATTCTTCAAATGTTTAATCTCTACGTGAAAAATGGTTTGTTGTTGTGCTGAAAGTGCCATGGATGTTTCTTTCAATGGTATATGTGTGAGGTACCATTAGAATGGTGCTAGAATAGTGCAATGAATACTATCAAATATTTTGCATTAACTGTTGCATTAATTTATGAATGTTAGTGGAAACTCCTGCAACATTGGTTGAAACACTGGTTGAATTCATGATTGTGCATTGGTTATGATGGTCGTGGCATACATATAGTGCTTGTGTTTTCTAATAGTGTTAATTTGATGAAAGAGAAATAGACCAAGCTCGTGATGAAGAATTGGAGGGGGTTTGACAAGGTGGTGGACCAACGACATGTTGAGCCGCAAAATAAATTTTGTTACTTTGATAGAATTTTAAATATTTAATGTAGATACAAAACTAGAGTAAGTTGAAGAATTCAAGCTAGGGAGTTATTTTCCATCTTACTGGTTGTCTTTTCGACTTCCCTCATTTGTAAGGAAGGGGAAAAAATCACTTGTTTAAGATTGTGAATAAAATAGGGACATCGAATGGGAGAAGGGGGCTTTTCTCCTTCCTCCAAGTTTGTACATGTGAAAGAAATAAAAGAGGTTGTGCACAACACATTTGTCCATTAATGCAGGCTATTATCTCTCATTTGAACTGTGTGCACATTTCATAATTTGTGTGACCAAACCTACATTGTTATTTTCTTGAAAATAGTTACTTTATGAGAATAGTGGTTGCTTATGCATTCCTTTTGTTGTGATCTTAAAATATTTTGCAGTGCCTTTATTATGTAAGCAGTAAGACATTTTTGTTATTGGGGTGCAGCACATTAACTCGATAAAGGAGAAAATGAGATTAGGTGACGTGGGAGGAGATCATTCCCTGAACGTGGGGGATGTGTTAATAACCTATAGAGTCGATCTAAAGAGAGAATAAATGTCTTCACCTTCCATAAAGGAGAAAATAGAGTTTTTGGAAGTGCTACAAAAATAATTCATAACACATACAAGTTTTTTAAAAAGGCGCTATGAAAATATTTCGTAGTGCTTACAATCAATTTTATTTTTGCACCACGTTGTGTCTAGATTTCCTTCCGGCTATTTTCTTCGATTAATTTTTGGTATAAGATCCGGTTTTAGGTAGAGCCATGTTTTTGGTAGAACTAAATTTAACATTGGTGGTATTGTGTATGAAAAGGGGAATGGAAACACGAGAAAGAGGAGAATGAGGTCATGGATGGAGACCCATAGCTAATGCAGAACTCCAAGAATAGATAAACAGGTATTAACCTCATTTAGAGGCCATGGAGGCAAGGAGTCAGCGAGACCATGAGGCTGGAGATGAAATCAGATCGGAAGAAGAACCTACAACATAGAGAGAAACACCTATGGATGAAGCTCTAGAAGTTAAATTTTTGAGGTCAGTGCTAAGCTGAAGTTCAATACCAAATATTGAGTTTCTACCTATGATGGCAGTCTAGTAGTCGATAATTTGTTGGATTGGATTAGTGAAATATATAAGTATATTGAGTATGAGGAGATTGAAGAAGATAATATAATAAAATTTGGTGTAACTAGGTTGAAAGGCCATTGTGCATTGTGGTGGGATAATGTGCAGACTGAAATAATGAAACAAGGGAGACCATTGATAAAAAATTGGGACAAGATGATAGAAAAGATGAAGGATAATTTTTTTCCAAAATAATATCAACTATCCCTCTACAAAAAAATGAATAACCTCAAGCAAATGTTGCTAATAGTCAAAGAGTATACTAAGGAGATTTATAGGGTTAATTTGAGGGAATTTTATGTAGAATACACCTTGGCAAAGATAACAAGGTATGTCAATGGCTTGAAGTTTGGGATTCAAGATAAAATCAACATGATTTCTCCCACGATGATGGAAAAAGAATACCAATTTTCCTTGAAGGCAGAAGAGAAGATAATGAGGAAGCATAATTCAAGCAGAGGTCATGGTTTTGTTAGAGGAAAATGGAATACAACTGGAAGAGGGAAGGCTCCAACTCAAAATAATGATGAAAGTTTTTATCACCCTAGTAATTCTCAGGTTGTGGGATGAGGATTTATAGGTGAAGAAAACCACGGGTAACCAAGAAACTCTTTTGAAATTCAGGATCTAACCTTCCCAAATTTCGGAGAGGGATCTCTCCGGAATTTGGGAAGGTTAGATCCTGAATTTCAAAAGAGGTTCTTGGTTACCCGTGGTTTTCTTCAACTATAAATCCTCATCCCACAACCTGAGAATTAATAGGGTGATAACATGCTAGCGACCATACTGGGGAATTAACCACTCTCCAGTTTTAATTTTAATCTTAGAGGAAGATTTTTAAAACATATCTTTTATACTTTAAGGTTGAGTTTAAAGGTTGTGGGTATTTATACAATAATCATTCTGGCTCCCAAGAAATTATATTATACTAGATCCAACACTGATCCCAACCCTGGACATATAGTAGACAATTCGAACCAGATAGGAAAAAAGAAAAACAAATTGTTAGTTTAGAAACTGAAGTACCCCTAAGAAAGGCTAATTCCTTACCCAAAGAATTAGTAAGATTATCAAATATAGATTTTGATTTCAAGTTTGAAAATTCATTATTTAGAAATAAATCTGAAACTGATTTAAAGGAAACTATTATAGATCCTGTTTTTACTTCTTTTGTGAATGAGAAATAGAAAGTTATTTCAGCATCAATAAAATCAGACAAAACTGAAATTCAAAGTCCAGTAGAAAGGGTAAATGTTACATGAATTAAAGACGTTGATGAAGCTATTAAATTAGCCAATTTTTTGTCTCAATTTAAACCTCCAGTTTCTCAACTATACACCATAGTTTTTCCAGCAGCAGAATTGACTCTGTATGCTGCCACTTCATTTATAGACTCCACTATCAGTTCACCACCATAGCCTGTTAGTCCTGAGTTGCCTTTACAGCCTAGGATCATATGTTCATCATACCCTCAATCCACCGCAAGTACATCCACAAAACCATTCATTCCTGAGTTTCCTGTGCATCCTGGGATAGTATTTCCATCATCTACTCAATCCACTGCATCCACTAGCTTCATCAGCACTTCATCTATATTTCCTAGCCATATCACTTATTCTTCATCTCCTTTTCCAAGCTTTTCAAGTACAGCCTTCAGCACATCTACTGTTATAACTAGCACTATCCCTGCCACTACTACTGTGCCTCCAAGTGTAGCAAAAATCCAAGCCATAGCAGCCAGATATGATCCCCTGGTTTTACCTCAAAACCTCCATGACATGCTCCAAAATTACCAAAAGTATATCCCATTATTTGATAATTTTTCACAAATTAATGCACAACAACATATCACCAAAATGAATGATTTTTGGGAAATTTATGAAATAGATGAATCTGATGTCCGAATGAGGTTGTTTGCACAAAGATTAACTAGAGAAGTAAAAACATGGTTTAGAAATTTAGGTGCTAGTAGTATAGCAGACTTAGCTACATTTCATAGAGATTTCCTAAATAAATGGGAAAATAAAAAGAATCCCCTACAAATATTATCCGAGTTTGATGCTGTTAAAAGAGCTCCTAATGAGTCTGTCCAAGATTTTTGCACTAGATACAACAATATCTACAATTCTATTCCTGCAGATCTTAAACCCACTCCATATTCCGTGTTGCTCAAATTACCTGATTGTTTTGATGTAGACATGGCCTACCAACTTAGAGAAAGAGATGCAGAGACCCTAGAACAAATGAAATTGAATTTTTTCAGTGTAGAAATCAATATCCTAGCCAAAAAAGCCAGACTTAGAAATGAGAGGAGGGTCACCATCAAAGAAGAGAATTCAAGCTTAGATGGTAAATTTGATTTTATTAACAAAAATTTAGAAAGAGTAGTTGAGAGATTAGACCACATTGAGAGGAAACCGCAATGGGATAACCAATCCCAAATCAGAAATCCCAACTACTAGAAAAAACAACAATCCTGGGAAAGGTAAAGAACCCTTCCCAGATCAAAACATTGGGCCCCCATTTCAAGAGAACTTTGCTGAAAGTTCTCAAAACAATGTTGAGGATGAGGAAGACATCAACATAGTAATGGGGATAGATGAAAGCAATACAATTTTCCTCACTCAGGAGGATCAAGAACTCTTTGAGCTACAACTGTTCAAAGTGGAATCTGGTGAATCCTTTGAATATAAGCAAGGTTATGACTTCGCAATCAATGAAATTCACAACCAATATAAGCTTAGGAGCAAGAAAACAAATGAGCCCACTACAAAAAAAAATGCTCCAACTCAACAAAATCAAAACAAAAAGAATATAGAGGCTCCCAAAACAAAAATTTTGCAGATTCTTCCCAGAGAAAATAAAAAAAATTCGAACCCACCCAGTCCTAAAAAGAAACCTAATCCTAAGATTGTAGATATCACTGATGAGGTGGCTCAATCCTCTAAATATGCTCAAAAGGCTAATACCACAAGGCCAGTAATTCAACAATAGTTACTGATCCAAAAAATAATCCGGCTGACTCAAAATCATCAAATCCTAAATCTTCTGCTGAAAATTCAAGATCTTACAAAGCATCTACTAACACTCAAACTATTCCTAAAAAAATAATCAAATATAACAGAAATCAGGAAACTCAAACAGAAGATAAAAGAAAACCTCAAGCTAAAGGTAAAACTGCTAAAACTCAAGAAAAATCATCCCAACCGATAATTCGAAAAGATGAATTAATTCAAGTTATCAAATCTCAGTCAACATTTAATATTCAATCTGAAATATCTAACTTGAAGATAGCCATTCCCTTAATTGAATTGGATAAATTGACTTGTATAGATCTATTATTACTAAAACATTGAATGTAAATGAAAATGAGGATACAATTAATATGAGTGATGATAGACCTGAATTAATATTTGGACCAAATGTAGATGGTAAGCATTCAGATGGGTTAGTACCTCCATTTTACTTAAGTCTTACTATCCATGATCAGATATTACATAATGCAATGCTAGATACTGGAGCTTCCCATAATCTAATGCCCAAAGCAATAATGGAAACTCTAAATCTAGACATAACCCAAACATATCAATATTTATTCTCGTTTGATTCAAGTAAAGTCCAATGCATAGGATTGATTAAGGATTTATGTGTGAACTTGGTCCAATACCTTGGTAAAATCATGATCATGGATGTTGTGGTAGCTGATATCCCGCCAAAGTATGGCATGCTTCTTTCTCGCTCATGGGGAGCAAAGTTGCAGGGATATCTACAAATTGACATGAGTTATGCCACTATCTCGGTATTTGGACAGCCTAAAAAGATTTACAGAGAAACCTTAATGAAGTTTATGATCAGCAGTGCCGAAAGACCTACCAATTACCTAATTTGTTCAACTCCCACTGGTCTTGATTCCTTTATTCTTTGTAACTCTGATCATAATAATATCCAAACTGAACTCACTGATATAAAGCCTAAAATAATGGAGGATTATATTGGTCATGAAGCTTTATGGAATTTGGATTTTGATGGTTCAGTAAATAAATCAGGAGCTAGAGCCGGTGTGTGGATTACCAACATTGAAACTAGCCATTCCCAAGGGCATGCCTTTAGATTGAATTTCAAATGTACCAATAATATGGCTGAATATGAGGCTTTAATCTTAGGTCTTCAAATCATTAGAAAATTGGGTGGTCAAAGAATATTGATCATGGGAGATTTAGAGTTAGTTATCAAATAAATAAATGCAGAATACTCTGTCCACAATCCCAGATTAGCCAGATACAGGGACACAACACAAGATTTGGTTGAAGATTTGTTAGAAAGCAAGTTTTCCATTATTCCTAGGAAACAAAATTTACAAGCCCATTGTTTAGCAACTTTTTCCAGCACTTGTAATCTTCCATTTTCACCAATACAAAAATACACTACTGAAATCAAACACAGACCTATTGTCCGAGATAATGTAAAATACTGGAAAATTTTCTTAGAAGTTGAACAGATCTATCACTTTTTGAACAATGAGGGAGAATTTCAGAATTTCCAAATAGATAATGATTGTAATATAGATTCATCTTGTAACATGGATTCAAATTTTTTTCAAATAGATGTTTTAGATGTACATAATTTTGATAGACCTACTATATTTACTTAGAGTGACATAGATGATTTGGAAAAAGTAGATATAGAGGAAATGATGGAAGATGAACCAGATTTGATAGATTTAAAACATAACATTTTACCCAGAGGTTTAACTCCCTTAGAAGACTTGTTTGATTCCAATGATGTGCCCAAAAGGCCAAAAATTGAACAAGTCAGGTTTGATATTGAAGAAAGTAACATAGGAACAAATGAAAAACAAAAAATGATCAAATTATCAAAGTCCTTACCATCAGAAGAAAAGGTTAAATATATAGAACTTTTGAAATAATACCAGGATGTTTTTGCATGGGGTTACGAAGATCTAAAAACTTATAACAAAGACATAATTCAACATAAGATTCCTTTGAAAGAAAATAAAAACCTTTTCAACAAAAATTAAGAAGGATTAATCCAATTTTGTTACCTTTAATCGAAAAAGAGGTTAAAATAATGTTTGGTGCACAAATAATTGCACTAGTCAGGTATATTGATTGGGTTTCTAACTTAGTCCCCACCAGAAAGAAAACAGGAGAAATTCGACTGTGTATAGAATTTAGAAATCTCAATAAATCAATCAGAAGGCAATTACAGGATCACCAAGGTTAAAGTTGAAGGCTACTGATCTTAGAGTTCTTGACATTCCACCAGGAAATGCCATCCCCAAGTGAAGCCAACATTAGTAACCTATAAATATAGGATTTATAATTTTGACTTGACTGATGGTAGTCTTGTAAATATGTACAAACTTTTCTTTCTGCAAGTTATTTTCCCATATTTTGTAAAAAATAAAAAAATAAAAAATCAAAAAGAGGGTAAAAAGTCCTAAAAGAAAGATCAAAAGACTTAGAAAAAGTAATATACCCCAAAAGAAAAAAGATGAATAAAACATGAAAGTGTGCAAGTGTAAATGCCACTACTTTTACCTTTTCCAGTTGATTATGGAAGAGTGTTAATAAATGTCATAATCTGTGATGAGTTGAACAATTTAATCTTGACTTGTCATTTTTCAATTTCAAATGTTGTAGACAGTGAATAAAGAATTGTCATACAGTTTAATCATGAGAATTTAGTAGTTAAGTAGAGAATAAAAGAATCCAACAATTTAATCTGGATTCTTGGATGAAATAAGTGTAGAATTAGATAATTTACTGCTTTCAAAAGGAATAAAAGGTTGTAAGGTTTCTAGTTCAAATGCACCTGATTAAAATAGAAGAAAAAAATGTTAGAAGATATGACTGGGTAGGTAGAAGAAGGTGGGAAACATCATTGTAAATATCTTTCACCAGGCTATAAATAACTAATTTCCCCTCCCCATAGCAATTTGATATTATAGACTATCAGTCAAAGAGGCTCAAGGCATTTCCTTGACTTCTGTTGGGACTGGACCCAAGGCTCAATGACTGACTAGTTGAAAATGTTAAGTTTCTACATTAATCTCAAACATCGCATCATTTACCCTTCATGCACTCATCACCATTTGATCTCATAAGTAAGAACTCTTTTCTTACTTAAATTTTACATAAAGGCCTATTCGATTAAATTTCTCCGTTTTACAAAGCATAAAACCCTCAAAATGCATGATATACTAAGTGAAAGGAGTTATGAAAATGAAACTTTATTCTAATTTTCACTTTCCTTAGTTTTATTTATGAATTTGAGTATTCATTTTCCCTTTTCATATTAATACTCAATTTAGTTATTAACTCCCTATAAAATATCCTAGTCCTATTAATATAACTTCTTTTTATTTAATATCCCAAAAACCCCTTATTATATGATTTTTATATCAAAGATATTAATCACATGTTGAAATAACATCCCGAAATCATCCCTTTGATATAAAACTACCCGTAATAAAATATCCCTGCTCCCTTATTTTTTTAGAACTTTAAATAAATCTAAAACTATATAATATAATTAAATTTGCAAAAAAACGCATTATCACATACTTTATATTAAAAATAGCACAGAAAAAATGATACTTACTCCCATTCCCGCATTACCTCTACTCAAGGTTAAAGCTTTAACCTTACCCCTTTCCCTCGGTATATATCTCCTTACCATAGATTAAACCTTGGTTAAATCATTTATAACTCGCCCCATTCACTTTACTTTATGTATAAACTCATTTTATACATAAGTTTGATTAAATAATTCAGCACCCTCGCACTCATCCTCAACCCTTTGATCATCCTTACATTTCCAATTCGACGATCCACGCTCAACACAATCATTTGGCCTCATGCCTCATCCTTCCCCGTCGTGATTAAATCATAACCACTCGATCACCAATGCTCGCCCTGATCCTACAGTCCAAATCTAACGTGATAAACCATTCCTTTGTCCCACCATTTCCATCGCATTAATTATTAACCATTGATCATCTCTATCGAAATCAACAGATGATAGTGAACCCGGGTCCCACTTTCCCTTGTCTCGCAGCTTCCTGATGCATCTCAACCGTTCACATCGTTCAATCAAATTCGATGGTGCATATTCAACATCGCATCCCAAAAGTGATCGAGAAAAGTTTATGAGAAATATTGCGATAAAATTTGTTTCATGAAACCATCATATGCTATGTGTCTTAATTCTACTGGATTGCGTTCCAAAAGGGAAAAACTACTTACCACTCAGGATCAATGTGATAACCACTAATGGTTTCGCCTTCAATGCAAAAACCACTCCCACCATTTGATTTTGACTTGTAATTAATGTCCTACATATCAATAAAACCTAAGGTTTTAACCTTAGTTTTTCATTGTTTCCATATCATTTGCACCTTCTCTATTTGGAAAACTACTCATAGACACCATTGTTGAGCCCCTACTACCAAATTTTCCCATCTGAAGCCAATTTCCCCTTTGAAATTTATCGCCGAAGACTCTCTACGACTTCTATTAGCCACCTACGACCAGGTTGAAGACGAGTACAATCCTAAACATTCTCCTCGACCGCCATTATACCTTTAAAAGGTATTTCTTTGAATTTCAAACCCACATTTCATGAATTCAAATGAAAATTGAAATCAATCACAGTGAGAAATATAAATTTCCTAATCTGAAAGTGCCCAAACCTTGAAAAAACAGGGGGAACCCTGTCAAAATTTTCTCAGAATTTTCCATCTCCTCCAAATTCAGTTTTTCAGTATTTTTTGATCATCTAAAGGCAGTTTTCACAGTTGAAATCTATTTGAATTATAGAAAAATCCATTAAAATCCTTTTTCCAGTCCTCTGCACATTGTAATTCTGTGTTTTCATCCTAAAACCCTCACCCAGATTCTAAATTTTTCCTATAAGCAGCTTAATTAGCCTTCTATGTCCCAAAAGAAACTAAGAAAATAGTCTAATCTTGCTTAGTTTTATTCAAAATGATAAAAAAGAAAGTCATTCCTAGGACTGGAGGTCCCAAACCTCAGAAGCATGCCTCCCGCAAGCTTCCAAACCCTGAACCTTCGAAAATCAACTAACCTACTCCTACCCTACCTGCAGATTCCACTGAAGTAGTTAGACCTTTGCAGCCACCTGTCACCTCTAAAGAAAATAGTTCATTAATTGATTTGGACTACAGAATCTCTGATCCTTCATTAGAATTCAACATACTTGAAGTGCACAACTGGTGCTATGAAAAATTTGCGAAAAAGGTTGAAAATGATATACCTATCTGGGACTCAAACTTGCCTAAATATGTGGTTCCCATCACCCATCAAGCTCAATATTTCATTAGGTTATGTCAATTACACTATATCCCTGACCAGAGATGTATAGTAAACAAATATAGAGAGTTCATGTGTTATATAACTGTTGAAGCCATCAATGATATGCTCCAGCTGAGCCATGATCCAAGAGTAGTATCAGTTTCCATTGAAGATTTAACACAACTCTATCTAGATCTGGACTTCCCTAAAAGATTCATGATCTTTCAAAACATCTGGCCCACGCATGTTGACATTCCTAAGGTAAATCCACCTTATACCACTTCTGACTTCCCTGAAGGTTCTCAGCAAATCATTTCTATGCTTTCATTCATCCTAGGCTATGTTAATGATGAGTTTGTAGACGCCTCTATTCTAGGTTTCCTCTCTACCTTGTCTCCAGGACACCCACCATCCATAGTTTTCGATTTTGCTAAAATCATTGCTGATAATATGCATTATCAGTTGACTAAATTACTTGAGGAAGGAGTATTCAGATATTTATCCTATCTATTACATCTCTTCCTATTTTTTCAAGCAGAAAAGTTCCCAATTGCATTACAGAAGATGGATGTGGAAGGTAAACCTCTTTCATTGGTATTCTGGACTTCTTTACTCAGAAAAGACAACAGTGAATACAGCTATAAAGACTTCAATGATTTTTTTTATTAAACCTACCATGAATTTGTTGAACAAAGAAGAGCCACCAAGGATTAATGAAGACATCAAAATAATTTTACAGTTGTCTGAAAACTGTAAGGTAGGAGACTGGTATTTGTACGAAAAGCACACAAAAATCAGAGTATATGGTGCACTCCTGGCTCCTTACAAATTACCCAAGTTTCTAACTACCAGGACTTTTTCTTTAGAGTACTTGAGACAAATCTTGAATGTAGATGCAGTGAATTTCATAGCTTCCAGAAAGAAAACACATTTCAAGCTCAAAAATCAAATTGGCCCCTTTATAGTCAATAACAGAGAAGCCATGAGAGAAATAACTAGCAAATTGTCAGAGTACAAGTTCCAAAAATTTTTCAACTGGAACTATGACCCTCATGTAATTTTGAGTAATATTAGGGTCAAGTGTAAGTTAACTCCATTCCTCCATGACTCAAAGCCACAAATTGAAAAGTATGCTAATCAGATTGAATGGGTTGCAAACACATTGATTGATGATACACAGGGAAAACAAAAAGATAACATGCAGGGAAAACATATGGATAGTACGCAGGGGATTACAGTTGGAAAACAAGCAGAAGTGTCCAATAAAAGACCCAGAAAAGAAGAAGGCTATACAGTAGAGACAATTGCAGAAAATAAATTTAAAATTATTTACAACAAAAGGGAAAAAGTAACTGATGTTGAGAAAGAAAAGATAGTAGAGATAGATGATAACAATGATCAACAAACAAATGATGAAGCCACATTAATTGTGGAAATGCAGATAAATTCTATTAGCCCCCTATAAATTTTTGATAGGAAAACATGGGCTAAATGTTTCTGAGCCTTCAAGGAATGCATTTCCTCTGAAAACACATCATCCTTTAAGCCTTCTTGTGCCTTCTTTCCATTGATAAAATCCCTTCTGTTGATTCCCCTTATAAAGCCTCTCTGTTTGTGAAGAATGCCCAAAGGCCTCCTTTTCCTTCTTATTTCATTCCCTCTAAGCCTCTGTTTTCATCATTCTTTATCCCCTTATAAATTCCCCTTGTTCCTCTAAATTATCCCAAAATCCCCTTTAAATCGTACACACACCCCTTGTTTGGTTAATCCCCCCTTTTTTCCTCTATCGTTACCCCTTTCTGGCCTCAAATTGCATTAAAATGGGCCAAAAAACACATTTTAGGTTTAGCCCCTTTTGGCTCAACCCCATAACCGTTTCCCCCCCACATGACCCAGCACTAAAACCAAGTGCTAGCCTGGAAAGTGCTTATCGCAATTAGATATCGGGAGCACTATTAACCGTTGATCTGTACAGATCGGAAAGTCATCGCAAGCTCCATAGCGTTCGTGGCCCCCCGTTCACTTCCACGATCACATCACAACCATTGATCTGATCCACAGATTGACGACCTGCATTTCACCTGCCCCAGTGATCCCCGCGCCAAAGCACTGTGCAGAAACCGGTGGTTTCCATCGCACCGCTTTTGGAGGGTGGGCTGTATTTTTTGTTTGGCAGCGATGCCATTCACTGGTCAACACGTGGCACCGCGCACTATTGAAAAACCACCCTCATCGCGTGTTAAAGTTCGGCTGTGGACCCAGCGCGATATGCGCATACACCATCCGATCTGAAGTTGTCCATCCAATGGTGATCGCGGCACGAAGATGCTCGGGAGTTAGCCCAAGGCAAAAGGAACCTTTGACCCACCATCTGTCGCCCTTCGATGCGTTCTCAACCATCGATCTCCTCCTGAGATCGGATGGTCTGGATTAACTGCATGCCCTGCCATTGACCGGGTCCCGCCACGTCACCCATTTCATATATTTTGTCGCATTTTCATTCGTCCCCTTTATATTTCATGCAAAGGTCAAAATGTCAAAGTTTCGCATTAATATTTTTTGCATTCCGCCAACTTTCACCAGACCATTCTCCATTGTTTCACTGTGTTTTTCACCATCACCCTGCACTGTTTCACCATTTCACTAGGTTACACTTCCATTCTCATTGTCCCCGTTGCATCCACCCCACCCATGCATGGTTTTCTTAACATGTTTACGTGTTTTGCAGGGTTACAGGCAAGCGGAAAACCGCCATGGTTCACAGTCACTGTTACAGTGGCAAAGAACACAGGGAAGACCATGTGCAGAGATTGAAATTATGAAGAAAGGCCTGGGAAGGTGTTATGACATGAAATCACAGATTTCGCTGACAGAGACAGGAATGGAGCGGCAGAGAGTATTAGTGAGAAAGCGGAGAGTTTAAGGCTTGTAATTGAAGATTTTGAGCCTTAACCTAACAATTTAAAGGAAGGGTACTAGATTGAAGACCCTATGGATCACTCAGAAGGTTCAATGCATAGAGAACCATATCATTAGGGTGTTTACATTAGAAGAATGTTCTTTCCATAAAAGGAAAAGGTGCCCATACTGTCTGCATGCTTTTTCATGTCCCTGAGGAAATTTCCGCCCTGAAAACAGTCCTATGATATCAGACGCATTTGTTACATAGTATGGAAGACCTGAAATCATTGATCTGCCTTTGTTCAGTTAATCAGAATTATGCAGAGGTGCTACAACAAGTACATCAAAGACATACCTGGAGTAAATTGCAGCCTGACGAAGAACACTCTTTCATCCAAAGAGTACCAAAGATAAATGCCCATAATTTAAAACAGAATGGGGCGTCGTCCCTCTTCCTCTTCTGAGTTTTAATGCTACATTTAGTTTTCATCTACCCCCTCTGTCTCTCATTCAGCTATAAATTTCATGAAGGAACTCATTGTAAAGGGGGTTGATCGGATATCTGAGAATTGCAAGCTGTTTCTTTTGAGACATAGTCTCTGTGTAAAGTTGCAAGATAGGCCGAGGGAGATGTTTTCAGGCTGAATATCAAGCTTTTGGAAATGTTGTACATGACTGGTGTTGCTCTTTAATACGACAAGCACATTTATTTGGATCCTGATTTAAAGCAGCGGTGATGTTTTTCTATCTCTGTATTTGTTTTACCTTGTAGTTAATTACATTTAATTTCTACTGGCTCGCATCAGAAATATGGCATAGGATTTACCCTTGTTAGGTACCCTATGTTTCTGCTCTCCTTGCCTTCAATGTTTTCTGCTGTATGTGTTATTTGAGGATTGTTTTCAAGCTAATTTAACCATTGTAGCGGTCAAAACATATGCTGCTAGCTTATGTATGAATTAATGAAACTCTTCTCAGATGTTCTTGTTAGGCTTTGATTGAATGAATTGGTATATTGGGAGTTTAGAACTTTGTCTCTATCTTACTAAGGTCCTTTTCAATTGATTAAACCTTTCTAAGATCCCTTAAGCTAGATACCAAAGCATTGAGAGTTCAAAGTCTCTCTTTGATCTCAGGTTTTCACCTTTGTGTTCTGAATCTTTAACGTTCCTTGTCTGAAGAGTTAACCATTTAGGTTTTGAATCACAGGTTGTCCAATGGCATGTCCTATCCCTGAATCTGATTTCTGAAAGGTCACCTTGGAGGTTTCCTTGCTTTCACCCTCTCTCTTATCATTTCATGTCGCACTATCATCTTGAAGATCCAATGCTTTAGATGACTAGCCCAACTGAAAGCCTGCATATTGAATAGCAAGTAAACACTTTCCTGAATCCATTGCCTAATGGTCTTGAATTTTCTCTGAATTATATCTCCTTTGCCTAAAACCCTCTTTGCTCGGCCTTGTATTATACTGAAACCTTCTTTCCTGATTCCCAACAACCAAACAAAAATAAAAAAAACAAACCCTGAGCCTATAACTAGCCTAATATCTTAACTTTTGAGCTTCAAAGACATAAAACCTTTGATTATATAGAGAGATCCCTCTCTGGACCCAGGAGGGCTAGATCCTGAGGTTTGAAAGTGGTTCTGATGTTGTCTCATCTTTTGGTCTTGCCAATCTGGCCAAAACATGGGAACCCCAACATAATGGTGACTCCGTTGGGGAAGGAACTTTGAATACCCTTAAAATGCTATATCCGGTCTTGTGTGTTTCTCCCACACTCTTAGACAGAGTCTGGAAAGGGCTAGGTAGCCTCCAGATCTCACTCGCTTTTAGAGGTGAAATATATGGCAAAAGCCCTCCCACTCTATCTCTGGTTAGAGTTTGCTGTGTTTTGAGGATATCCTTGAAAAGAGACATTACATAAGCACTGTGGTGGACAGTGTACCCCCTAGAAGCATCCTAAACCTTCCACCTGGCGACTCCAAATTTCCTTAAAGATCAAAGACTCCATTGGTGATCAGTAGGCCTGCCGATTATCTTGGTTCACATAAGACTCCACTAGGAGACCAGCCTCCATAACAACATCAACCATAACAGAAGTAACAAGTAGGGTTAAGATGATTTGTTGGAAACCAACATTCTGGCTTCAAGAAACATTCACACAATAGCTTATCCTAACCCAAACCCACCTGAAATAGTTGACAACCCTGAGAGTATCCTTAAGAGATATCCTACACCTAAAATACCAACTATTTCCAGCCACATCCATAGAGCTAGCTCTGCACCGGAAGACTTTACAGCTCTATTAGTCCCACTTTTTGACCTAGACCTACCAAATAGATTACCAAGAACTAGGTCATTCAGTGTTCTAGACCAGCCAGACCTTGAGCTTCCCGGTTCACCATCTCATAGTGGTCAACACATTAGGGACAGAGGAACCCCTCCATCTACACCCCCTGATATTCACTTCATTAAAAAATTGGGACTCTGTCATCCTAAATCAGTTCAACAAGATTTTGCTGGTTCTAGTATCCCTGTCATCCATATACCAGCTACTCAAGCCAACCCCTTACTTCCTTAGAACATCATCATGGAAGCCTGGTATGCACCTCTGGTATTACCCCAGCCTCTAGTGCCCCTACCTAATGATTATCAATCAAAAATCCTGCACTTCACTGCAAAAGAGTCTACCACAGCTCAGCACCATGTAGATAGGATGGAAGATTCTTTTGACTACATGGAGATAGATGATGATATATTCAAAATGAGAATATTTGCTGAGAGCTTAGGAGGTGATGTGAAGAAATGGTTCAAAGGCCTGCCTCCTAATAGTATCCAAGACCTTCCTACTTTATATCATACCTTCATAAACAAATGGGAGGTTAAGGTAAACCCTCTCCAAATCCTATAAGAATACAAGAATATTAAGAGAAATGTAGGAGAGAGTGTCCATGACTACTCTACAAGGTTTAACAGTGTTTACAACGCCCTTCCTCCACACATGAAACCTCCCCAAGGTTTGGCCCTAGTGAAATACCCTAAAGGTTTTGATGCTGACATGGCCTACTACCTTAGGGAGAGAGATTACAACACATTAGAAGACATGAAAAAAGGAGCAGTGAGTGTAGAGGCTAATCTGATTGAGAAAAAAACAAGATTGAGAGCTAAGAAAAGGGTAACATATAGAGATGACCCTGTAGCTTCCACATCTGATCCCAATTATGACCGTCTATCTAAAAACATAGAAAAGCTACACCAAATGATGGAAAAAATGGCTGTCACAGTTAGTAATCAGAACAGAAACCAAAATATTAACCAGAACCAGAACTTTAGAAGAAACAATACCACTCCCAATAGACAAAGAGAAGCAGATCAGCAAGTTATTCCCCCATTTCAAGAGAAATTTCTTGATGAAGATGAGGGAATCATAGAAGAGTCCGAGGGAACCACAATAAACATGTTTGAGGTAGAAAAATCAATCCACAATTGTTCCACAGAAGAAGATCAACCCTCACCCTCATATTGGAGTGAGGAAAGGTTGGAATCTGAGGATTACAGGTTGTGTTTTGAAAATGCCATCATGCAGGTTAGGGAACAATATGAACTTAGAAGAAAAAAGAGCCTAGAAAATTCCAAACCCAAAGCTTCTGAGATTACCATCAAGAAAAGGCCTGAGAAAACTTCTAAAGCAACTGCTGAAAGTAATAAATCAACAGTTGATAGTTCTAGGAAGAACAAAGAAAAAGACAACCAAAACACTGATAAACAAAGTCAACCAAATAGCAACACTAGCACTGCAGTTAGTGCTCCTGATAAGACAGTTCCTAAGCCTGTACATAGTGAAAATCAGCCCATTGATTCTTCCACCAAGGTGGTGGCTAACAAAACAGAGTTGAAAATTCCAAAGAGTCAGTCGACTTTCGATTTGGAGAGTGATATTGCGAAAATTAAAATCTCTATCCCACTCTCTGAGTTGGCCACTCAAGATGTATATAAAGGCCAAATTTTGAAAGCTTTGAATCTAGGTGAAAATAGTGACACTGTAAATCTGAGTGATGATCAACCAGCTCTCTTGTTTTGTCCAAAGATAGAAGGAAAGTTTCAATAAGGGGTAGTACCCCCTTTTTATATCAGTCTCAATATCCATG
Organism: Pinus albicaulis; assembly: GCA_034641835.2. Lineage (NCBI taxonomy): Eukaryota > Viridiplantae > Streptophyta > Pinopsida > Pinales > Pinaceae > Pinus > Pinus albicaulis. The sequence goes on from JAXQQM020083415.1 coordinate 816,668, forward strand.
ACAAGATCCTTCACAACGCAATGCATGACTCTGGGGCATCGCACAACCTGATGCCTAAGGTAGTTATGGAAAAGTTAAGCCTAGAGATAACCCGGCCCTACAAAGATTTATATTCATTCGACTCTAGTAGAGTAAAGTGTCTTAGCCTGATCAAATATTTATGTGTGAATTTGACCCAGATTCCAGCCAAATGTATGGTCATGGACGTTGTAGTGGCAGATGTGCCACCTAAGTATGGCATGTTACTATCAAGGTCATGGGGAGTCAAGCTACAAGGTACAATGCATATGGATGGGGCATATGCCATAATCCCTATCTTCAGCCAACTTAGAAGACTGTGTAGAGAGGCACAAATGAAATTCTTGGTCAGTAGCCCCGAAAAACCTGAAAATTCACCTTTATACTCTGTACACACAGAACTTGACTCCTTCATCCTTTGCAATGATGAATCCTTAGAGGGGTCAGATTTCAAAAACAGAGATACAAACAATGAAACAGAGCCCATGGACTTTAACATAATGACTACTCTAGACTCGGAAGAAAATGATGTAGAAAACTTTGGACAGAGCATTGAAACAAAAACTTAGAGTGAACAAGAAATAGAATGCAGTCAACTGATTAGTCACCCTTCACAAGCTCATACACCACACCAAGAACGAAACGATGTTAAGCCTGAGAGTGAACCTTTATGGAAAATGAATTTCGATGGGTCATGCACCAGGAGAATTTCAGGAGCAAGAGTGTGGGTACATAACAGAGAGAGTGACTATGTAGAGAGCCATGCCTGTAACTTTCACTTCAAATGTACAAACAATATTGCAGAGTATGAGGCTCTTATCCTAGGCTTAAATATGTTGAAAAAATTAGGAGCCCGTAGGATAGATGTGCATGGAGAATTTGAGTTGGTTATAACACAAGTGAATGGTGAATACACAGCGAAACATCCTAGGCTGAGAGCATATAGGAATGACGCTATGGATCTATTGAAAACCTTTGTGGAATATGAACTAGTGTTTGTCCCTAGGATTAAGAATGCAATTGAAAATGGATTAGCCTGCATGGCTAGTTCGTATCACAAGCCTCCCAGTGACCAAAAAATCATCATTCAGACCAAATTTAGACCTGCAGTGCCGGACAACGAAAAATACTAGCAGGTCTTTGAGGGCGATAAGTAGATTGAAGATTTCTTGATGGGCAGGAACGAGTTCGAGTTTTCTGATTCAGACTCGAAATTTGATGATAGCTGCCTAAGTGAAGAGCCCTCAGATGAGGAAGAACCACCCTGTAACATAGAAATAAACGCTTTAAACGAACAGATTGGAAATCCAAACGAAGAATGTGATAACGCAGATAAAGAGGATGTAGAGGTGCTGCAGGCCAAAGATAAGAACATACCTCGAGGTCTGGCACCTTTAGAAGACCCTTTTGGCTTCGATGATGTAGCAAAAAATCCCACTATAGAACACGCAGACTCTGATGTCGAGGAATGTAACATAGGCACTGAAGATAGGCCCAAGATGATTAAATTGGCTAAGTCCCTGCCTGCAAACATGAAAAAGAAATACATTGACCAATTCAAGGAATTCATTGATGTGTTTTCCTGGAGCTACGAGGACTTAAAGGCCTATGACACAAACATCTTACAGCACAAAATACCTTTGAAAGAAAATCAGAAGACCTTCAGACAGAAACTCCACAGAATAAACCCAAAAAAATTACCTGCAGTGGAAAAGGAAATAAATAAGATGTACGAAGCAGGCATAATAGTTCCTGTGAGGTTCTCTGATTGGGTCTCAAAACTTGTAGCTGTAAGAAATAAGACAGGTGAGATCAGGTTGTGTATTGATTTCAGGAATATTAACAGAGCCTCACTCAAAGACAATTACCCTTTGCCAAAAATGGAACACATTCTTCAGAAAGTAGTAGGCTCAAAAAGGATCTCCCTGTTAGATGGTTTTTCAGGTTACAACCAAGTTTTAGTACTCCCAGAAGACCAACTCAAGACAGCTTTTACCACTCCATGGGACACTTTTATGTATGTAAAAATTCCCTTTGGACTGATGAACGCTAGTGCAACCTTCCAACGAGCAATGGACATAACATTTTCAGATGAAATAGGGCACTTCATTGTCATCTATCTGGATGACATAACATTATATTCCAAGACTGAAGAAGAACACCTAAAACATCTGAGAAGAGTGTTTGAAAAATGTAGAAGGTTCGGTCTATCATTGAATCCCAAAAGGACTGTATTTGGGCTGCAAGAAGGTAAGCTCCTTGGCCACATCATATTTGAGAAGGGGATTAAGATATACCCACAGAGAGTTGAGGGAATACTACAAATCACACACCCGAGAAACATCAAAGAGTTACAGTCCTTTATTGGGAAAATTTACTTCTTAAGGAGGTATATTCCCAACCTAGCTAAACACCTCAGGAATATGACTAACATGCTGAAAAAGGGTGTAGGAGTTAAGTGGACTGTTGAGGCTAAGAAATCTTTTGAATCAGTTAAACTTGCACTCACTCGAGCTCCTGTCCTAATCAACCCTGATTTCTCAAAATATTTCCTGATATTTTAATTTGCCTTCGAGCATACAGTGGCTACAGTTCTGCTATAGAAAAATCTAGAGGGAATGGAACAACCCATTTCTTTCTTTAGCAAAGCACTAAGAGATGCACCCTTGAAATACAACATAATGGAAAAACAAGCTTATGCCCTGGTGAAGGCCTTGAAAGAATTTAGGGTGTACATACTGCATTCCCACATCATAGCCTATGTGCCACACATAGTGGTTAAAGACATCTTGTCCCAAGACCTAGATGGGAACAGGGGAAAATGGATTGCTATGATCTTAGAATATGACCTTGAGATAAAACCCACAAAACTGATCAAGGGCCAGGGCCTAGCTCAATTAATGGCTGAATCAAATTTACAAGCCCTTGACATAAACATGGTAGATGCCTTGGATGAGCAGGAAGGATTGCCTGTTCCCACTGTTGAGGAGAAGTTTCAGAGCTCTCCTTGGTATTCTGACATTCTGTACGTGCTCACAAACCTCAATGCCCCTCCTGAACTATCAAAGACCAAGTCCAGATTCCTAAAGCTAAAAGCCAGAAACTATTGCATAATGAATGAATGCTTATACTGGAAAAATACAAATGGCCTATTGCTTAAATGCTTGCCTAAAATAGAAGCAGAGAGAATTAAACATGAGTTCCATGCAGGAGAGTGTGCAGGCCACCTGAGCTGGAAAGCCACTGCTAACAAAATACTCAGATCTGGCTATTATTGGCCTACACTTTTCAATGACATCCATAAGATGATAATTTCCCTCCATAAATGCCAGATTTTTGAAGGCAAAAGAAAGCTACTACCTCTCCCTTTACAACCCATCACTGTTGAGGGTCCCTTTATGCAATGGGGCTTAGATTTCATAGGAGAAATTCACCCCGCTTCTTCTACACAACACAAGTGGATCTTAACAGCCATAGACCACTTCACTAAGTGGATATAGGCCATACCTACTAGGAATGCCACAGATTCAGTCATCATTAGGTTCCTAGAAGGCCATATCCTCTCTCAGTTTGGTTGCCCAAGAAAAACAATCACTGATAATGTTGCTTCTTTTGGATCCAAGAAGATGGTTGATTTTTATCATGGTGTGTTGTTGAAGTACCTTGGCCATTCAACTCGCTATTATTCGCAAGGTAATGGGTTGGCCGAATCATCAAACAAGAGCCTAGTGACCATCATCAAAAGTTATCGGGAAGAGAACAAAAGGTCATGGCATAACAAGTTAGCAGATGCCCCGTGGGTCGACAAAGCTTACAACAAAGAAATCCATTGGCATGTCACCTTATCACTTTATCTATGAACAGGTAGTGTTTAGGATTGGACTTTGGGTACAAATTGATTAAAATTTTCCAAGAGATTCAGTCAGAAGAAGACAACATGGTAAGAAGGATAAACCAAACAATTCATCTCCAGCAAACAAGGGAAGAAGTATATAACAGAGTCGTGAAGGTTCAAGAAAGTATAAATAATTTTTTTGACAAATGAACCAAAGCTTCCAACTTCAAAGTTGGAGATAAAGTTCTGAAGTGGGACTCAAGGAGGGAAGACAAAGGAAAGCACGACAAGTTTGACAGTTTGTGGCAGGGTCCATACATCATCCAGGCCACTGTGGGTCCAAATTCCTTTTTTCTACAAGAACTAGATGGTACGGAGCTGTTTGGGGGTCCTGTTAATGGCAGGATGCTCAAGCACTACTTCTGATGATTTCCAATTTCTAGTTTCCATTTCCATTGTAAATACCATTTCTATGTTTTGTTTCCAAATAAAAAGAGAAAATGTTTCAAAAAACAGAGAGAAAGGAAAGGTTCAAACATGCTCAAAGCATGAACCTCTGAGGTGCAAAATATTGGCTCTAACATGATCAAAACCTGAGCCAAAAGAAGTGAGGACAACTGGTTCTAACAAGAACAAAACCTGAGCCAGCAAAGAAGAAAAGAGTCAGCTCTAACAAGCCCAAAACCAGAGCTGAAATGAAGAAGAGAAAGTGGCTCTAACAAGCTCAAAACTTGAGTCACAGAGGAAATAAGGATGCTTCAAAGATTCATATTTCAAGCCTTCAAGATTTTGTTTTCAGTTTTCTGCAAGTTTCTGTCCATGTGCAACTGTCTTTATGCCTTGGATCGACAGCAAACTAGACTGTCTAATTCCCAGTTTGACTGCTTTTTAAATTTATGTTGTAGAATATAGAGAAGAAATCTGCTGGACAGTCTAATCCCAACAGATATTAGATTAGGTAGAGAAACATATGAGACCAACAGTTTAATCTGGTCTCATGGAGCAATAAGGGTAGAAATAGAATAGGTTTATTTTCTTGTTTGTAAAAAATAAATTATGTAAAGGGTCTGCTAGTCCAAATGCACCTTGGAAGAGAAAATGATAAGACTATAGTCTGGGTAGGTAGATTGTTTGGGAATGTTTCTGCTGATCTATCATGTTTGTGGCAGTTGAAAATCAAAGAAGGAAGATGGCTCGAAGATCAGGCATCTGGCCTACCTCAAATATCATTTCTGAATACTTGACTCCTTCAAGAAGAAGCCATCCCCATGTGGAGCCACTGTTAGCCCCCTATAAATTTTTGACAGGAAAACAGGGGCTAAATTTTTCTGAGCCTTCAAGGAATGCATTTCCTCCGAAAACACATCATCGTTGAAGCCTCATTGCGCTTTCTGTCCATTGATAAAATCCCTTCTGCTGATTCCCCTTATAAAGCCTCTTTGTTTGTGAAGAATGCCCAAAGGCCTCCTTTTCCCTCTTATTTCATTCCCTCTAAGCCTATATTTTAATCATTCTTTATCCCCTTCTAAATTCCCCTTGTTCCTCTAAATTATCCCAAAATCCCCTTTAAATCCTACACACACCCCTTGTTTGGTTTAATCCCCCCTTTTTTCCTCTATCGTTACCCCTTTCTGGCCTCAAATTGCATTAAAATGGGCCAAAAAACACATTTTAGGTTTAGCTCCTTTTGGCTTAGCCCCAGAACCATTTCCCCCCCACATGACCCAGTGCTAAAACCAAGCGCTAGCCCGGAAAGCGCTTATCGCAATTGGATATCGGGAGTGCTATTAACCGTTGATCTGTACATATCGGACGGTCATCGTAAGCTCCATAGCGTCTGTGGCCCCTCGTTCACTTCCCCGATCACATCAAAACCGTCGATCTGATCCACAGATCGACGGCCTGCATTTCACCCGCCCTGGTGATCCCCGCGCCAAAGCACTGTGCAGAAACCAGTGGTTTCCATCGCACCGCTTTTGGAGGGCAGGCTGCATTTTTTGTTTGGCAGCGATGCGATTCACCAGTCGACACGTGGTGCTTTGCACTATTGAAAAACTGCCCTCATCACGCGTTAAAGTTCGGCTGTGGACCCGGTGCGATATGCGCATACACCATCTGATCTGAAGCTTTCCATCCAATGGTGATCATGCCACGAAGATGCTCGGGAGTTAGCCCAAGGAAAAATGAACTCGTGGCCCACCATCTGTCGCCCTCTGATGCGTTCTCAACCGTCAATCTCCTCCTGAGATCGTACGGTCCGGATTAACTGCATGCCTCACCATTGACCGGGTCCCACCGCGTCAACCATTTCATATATTTTGTCGCATTTTCATCCATCCCCTTTATATTTCACGCAAAGGTCAAAATTTCAAAGTTCCGCATTAAAATTTGTTGCATTCTGCCAACTTTCACCAAACCATTCTCCATTGTTTTGTTGCATTTTTCACCATCACCCTGCACTATTCCACCATTTCACCAGGCTGCACTGCCATTCTCATTGTCCCTGCTGCATCCACCCTACCCATGCATGGTTTTCTTAATGTGTTTACGTGTTTTGCAGGGTTACAGGCAGGTGGAAAAATGCCATGGTTCACAGTCACTATTACAGTGGCAAAGAACACAAGGAAGATGTTTTTCTATCTCTGTATTTGTTTTACCTTGTAGTTAATTACATTTCATTTCTACTGGCTCGCATCAGAAATCTGGCATAGGATTTACCCTTGTTAGGTACCCTATGTTTCTGCTCTCCTTGCCTTCAATGTTTTCTGCTGTATGTGTTATCTAAGGATTTTTTTCAAGCTAATTTAACCAGTGTAGCAGTAAAAACATATGCTGCTAGCTAATGTATGAATTAATGAAATTGTTCTGAGAAGTTCTTGTTAGGTTTTGATTGAATGAATTGGGATACTGGGAGTTTAGAACTTTGTCTCTGTCTCACTAAGGTCCTTTTCAATTGATTAAACCTTTCTAAGATCCCTTAAGCTGGATACCAAAGCATTGAGAGTTCAAAGTCTCTCTCTGATATCAGGTTTTCACCTTTGTGTTCTGAATCTTTAATGTTCCTTATCTGAAGAGTTAACCCTTTAGGTTTTGGATCATAGGTTGTCCAATGGCATGTCCTGTCCCTGGATCTGATTTCTAAAAGGTCACCTTGGAGGTTTCCTTGCTTTCACCCTCTCTCTTATCATTTCATGTCGCACTATCATCTTGAAGATCCAATGCTTTAGATGACTAGCCCAATTGAAAGCCTGCATATTGAATAGCAAGTAAACCCTTTCCTGACTCCATTGCCCAATGGTCTTGAATGTTCTCTGAATTATCTCTCCTTTGCCTAAAACCCTCTTTGCTCAGCCTTGTCTTATACCGAACCCTTCTTTCTTGATTCCCAACAACCAAACAAAAATCAAACAAACAATCCCTGAACCTATAACTAGCCTAATATCTTAACTTTTGAGCTTCAAAGACATAAAACCTTTGCTTATATAGAGAGATCCCTCTCTGGACCCAGGAGAACTAGATCCTGAATCCTGAAAGTGGTTCTGATGTTGTCTCATCTTTTGGTCTTGCAAATCTGGCCAAAACATGGGAAGCCCAACAAATTCAGAAGCTCCCTCCTCTTCCAAAGCAACAGAAGAGACAGATTTAGACATCCAGAAAAAATTCAAACAGATCAGAGAAAGAAATGAGGAAATTAAGAATGAGGTTTATTCTAAATTCCTTAAAGAAAATCCAGGAAACAAAGACATATTGCTTACTGCTTTTGATTACTCCACCAACAAAATGATCATGTCATTTTTGAAAGCCACCATTGCAGATCCAAAGTCAATTGTTGATTATACTAAAACAGATGTAGAGATGGACACTAATACCATACATGAATTAGATTAGATTGAGTTCCATAGAAGCACAATTGAAATGCTATATTCAAAGGTAGTCCACAAAACCATGAGTGCTACCATGCTTCAAAATACTGTATCTAATATACAAGCTCAAATGAAATTAGAAAAGGCATCTCTACATGCTAAGGATTTGAGGATCACATCCTTAGAATATTTGGTGATAGAAACTGGAGTAGATCCCTCCAATATTGAAGTTTCTAAGACATTTATAAGGCAAAAGAATGAATATACTGCTGCCTTGAGAAAGAAACTTAAACTTCCATAGAGTGAGCACCCACAGGCTAAAGAAATTCTTCAGGAGAAAACAGAGAAAGATGAATTAATGAAGCTAGTTTTAAAGATGATAGCTCAGATCAAAGAAATGGAAAACCAGACAAAAAATTTGATGAAGGAAAATGAAACATTGAAGAAAGCAAAGGAAACCTCCATTCCTACAGTCATCCCAATCGTAACTGCTACTGTCCCTTCCACATTGGCAAAACATTTAGCACTAGAAGGAGTATTGGTAACTGCTGTGTCAATTATATCTAAATATGTTTCTGCCACTTCATCATATACATCATAAGTACATCAAATAGGTGAAACAACTGACATAGTAAAGGCCATGGAAGAGATGTCCCTAAAGAATAATGAGATAATCAACTTGAAAAGCACCATTCAAACTCTTGAAACATCAAATAAAAATACATTGATTACTTACAAGGGACATGAACAAAGAGCAAACAGACTTCAAGAGCAGGTAAAGATTTTGCAGCAACAGGTCAATCTCAGTGAACAAGTATCATACATCAAGAACTATATTTGGAACAACATAATTCAAGGCATACATCTATAGTGGCCTTCAATCCAAATCATTTATGAGCAGAATGATCTACTTAAGGCAGCGCAAGTAGAAATTCAGAAAACCAAATAAGAACTAGCTGACAAACCTTCTCAAGCTTTGAAACTTATTACATTTTTAAACAACAAAAACAGAGAGGAGCTTGAAGGGCTGAAAATTCAGGATAGGACTGAAAGCATACTACAAATCAAGCAATTCCTAAGCAAAAGGAATATGATGAAAAAATTGGAGGAAAGATGTAAAGACATGAACTTCTCAATCACAAATGTTTTTGCCAAATACACTATACTAACACAAGCAGGCTTTCCAGACATTCATGCCTTAAATGAAAAGGTAATGGTGCAGAAGGATTATGATAAGAAAATCAGGGCTCATGCCAAAGAACAGGTCAAAAAAACTTTACCACAAGGATCCCCAAGTGGTAAAGTGGTTTTACAGTATTTTGAGAACTTATTTTTCTACAAAATGAGATTAAACACATCTTCATTATCAAGCCCAAATTTGCAAAGTACACAGAGGTAGATGAGAGCTACAGGAAATTGAAGAACATGAGAATTCCTAGTGCAGAACAATGGTAGGAATTCACTGATTTGATATAAAGGTTTGCCAACAGAGCATAAAATTACATCAAAAGCAGAACATTACTGTTACCTAAAGGTAAAAAACAGATTGAGAGTGTATCAGGTAAATGATCAGAGTCAAAGAGTATCAGTCAAAACAATTTTTACTGCGGGTTATTCCTCATTTTACAGCAGTCAAGCAATAAGAAAACATCGTAAAGGGTATCAGAGTATAAAGTATAGGATGAAGAGTGTATTAAAAGTAATCTTCCAAAGATATTTTTCCAAGTGCCAGCAAGCATTTCTAGCAACTACAACAAAGCAATAAGTTAAGATAATTAGTCCTATTTTTTATTGATAAGAGGACAACTTGCCAGTTTGTTTTGCAGCTGTCCCTCTTTCTATGTAATAATATTTATTTTTGCCTAGAGATATTCTCATATCTCTTAGATATTTTGTAAACAATCGATTTTTATAAATACTTCTCTTTTTTAAGTATTAAGGGTGGAATAAAATTTGTCAAGACTACTATAGACATTTTTGCTGAATACATTGGGAGTTTGTGTGAGTTGATTTGTAAAGCAGCAGACTGGAACTAAGTCAAACATACATCATAACTCAGGATTCTTGTGCTAATCAGATAAGTAAAGTATTTTCCTGTTTTCATTTTTTACCTTTCTAAGTTCCATACATACATTTACATGTTTTCAGTCTTAAATGATTGACTAGGAAAGCTTAAACATGATTAGTGTTAAAAGCTCCCTGTTTTTTACTATTTATTCATTGATATGTTTTCAGCTGATAACCAGACTTAAGAATTATTAAATTCTCTTAGTCCTTGTTTGACCCCTTTCTTTCATCTTCATTTCTGTAACTTAAGGATCTTTCATTGTCCTTTTGTTCAGATCATGCCATTTCATCAAAAAGCCTATTCCAAACCCTTTGAAGGTCATCTACCCTACCCTTAGTACATTTGATCTTTTGACCTTATTTCCTAGCTCTGCTTGCCAAAAAGTTGACTCCATAGCCCAATGGTTAGTTAGATCTCTCTGTGGTTTACCTTGAAATACCTTTTATCCCCACCAAACATTCAAAATAGACCAATTGTCCAATCATACCTTGCCTAAAATCTTATAACAAAATCAAGCTAAATCTTGAGGAGAGATCCCTCTCTGGAATTTGGGAAGGCTAGATCTTGAATTTCAAAAGAGGTTTTGGTTACCCCTGGTTTTCTTCAACTATAAATCCTCATCCCACAACCTGAGAATTTCTAGGGTGATAACACAAGTAACCCAAGATAGCAAGGACAACAAGAGAAAGAAGGTGACTCCAGAAGAGGAATACCTTACTAGGGAGGTAGAGGTAGAAAAATACGTAGAGAGAATATTGATCAGTGCTATAAATGTGGGAATCTAGGTCACATATCTTTTGAGTGTTCTGAGAATGAAAAGGGAGGACAATGAGATGCATATGTAGCTCAGTTGAAAGCAACAGAAACACTGACACTTCTGGAAGAACATGCATGAAGGAAGAGAGAATAGTTAATGATGAATAAGGTCTTGTTCAAACCATCGAATGATATTTTTGAACATACATAGAGAAAATTATTATTTAGGACTCTTTGCAAGGCCAGATGAAAGTGTTGCAAAGTGGTGATTGATAGTGGAAGAACTGAGAATCTAGTTTGCACAGAAATGGTGGAAAAACTTGGATTGAAAATACCGAAGCACCCAATGCCATATAAAGTTTCATGTTTGCATAAAGGTCACTAGTTGTTGGTGAGTGAATAGAGAAAATTGGAGTTCCATATAAGATCATATAAGGATAAGGTAGTTTGTGACATCATGCCAATGGATGCTTGCCACCTTCTTTTGTGATTACCTTCACAATTTGATAGAAAAGTGGTGCATGATGGAGAGAACAACACCTATAATATTGAAAAGGATGGTATAAATCACACTCTTGTGCTGTGAATAGCTGGGATGGCGCTCCTTATGCTGGAAAGGAATTTTTGCAACAAATGGAGAAAGAATAGGTGACTGTCACGGCGGTCGCTTGAAATTGCAGATTTACTTGTTGAGATTTACCTTTTGAGATTTAATAGATTTTGCATGAGTTTAGTGATATCGTGGTATATGATTTTCCAAGTTAGTTTCCACCCAAGAGAAGTATCAACCATGACATAGACATGATAATAGGAGCAAGCCTTCTGAATAAAGCTTCTTACTGAATGACACCCCAGGAGAATGAAGAGGTAAGGAAGTAGGTTCAAGGACTGTTGCAAAAGGGTTTGATAAGGGATATCTTGAGCCCATGCATTGTCGCTACGATACATGGTCCAAAGAAAGACGAAGAATAGAGGATGTGCATAGATTCCAGAGTAATCAACAATATTATAATCAGGTACAAATTTCCATTGCCATATATCGATGACATGATGGATTATTTGAGTGGGGAAGCTTTATTTTGAAAGGTTGATTTGAAGTCAGATCTGGATCAGAGAGGGGGTGAGTGGAATAAAATTTTCAAGAGAAATAGTGGACATATGAATGGTTGGTCACGTCATTTGGATTGAAAAATGCACCAAGTATATTCATGCAATTAATGAATGAGGTATTGAAGGATTTCATATGTAAGTTTGTTATTGTTTGTTTAGATGATATTTTTATTTTTAGTTGAACATGTGAAGAATACCTTAAGCATGTAAGGTACATTCTAGAAAGTTTTCAAAAAGAGAAATTATTGATTAATATGAAGAAATGTAATTTCATGACATTTGATTTAGTATATTTAGTCTATATCATTTCAAAGGATGGGTTGAAAATGGATCTTGAGAGAATAGAGGCAATTGTAAGTTGGACTTCACCCAAAAACATTTTTGAAGTTAGGAGTTTTCATGGTTTAGCGAACTTCTATTGGAAATTCATCAATAATTTCAGTGTTATTTGTACACCCATCATTGAAACAATTAAGAAGGATAAACAAAAATTATTTTTGATAAAAACATCAAAGAAAAGTTTCCAAATCTTGAAGAAAAATATCGTTGAGAAACTGGTGTTGAAGCTACCCAACTTCAATCAACTTTTTCATGTCAGATGTGATGCTAGTGGAACAATCATCAGATCAATATTGAGTTAATAAGGTATGATTATTGCATATTTTAGTGAGAATTTTAAAGATTCAAAACATAAATACTCCTCTTATGATAAGTAATTCTATGCGGGGGTTCAAACCTTGAAGAATTGGAGACACTATTTTATGCCCAAAGAGTTTTCTTTGTTCCCTCAAAATTATGAATTATAATATATAATGCAACAACATAAGTTGAAATATAAGCATTCCAATTGGGTGGAATTCGTAAAAAAAATCACCTTTGTTTTGAAACATGTGAGTTGACAAGAGAGCAAGGTAGTTGATGCTTTGAGTAAGAGGAGTTTGTTCATGTAGGAGTTCCATGTAGAAATTTTGGAATTTTATTATTTGAAGGACTTGTATGAGGATGATGTTGATTTCAGAGAGGCCTTTGAAGCATGTAGGAACCCCGTGAGATAGTATAGCAACCCATGGAGGGATTTTATGTTGCAGGATGGTTTGTTGTTCAAGAAAATTCATTTATGTATCTCTCATTGTTTAAGGAGAGATAATCTGACATAGAAAAAGCACAATGGATGATTGGTAGGACATTTTTGTGTGGAAAGGACACTTGGGTAGCTAGAACACCTCTATTTATGTCAAAATATGAGAGTTGATGTGCAAAAATATGTGAGAAAATGCATGGTATGCCATCATGCGAAAGGAAGGCGCGAAAATTATGGGTTGTACAATTCTTTTCCCATTCCTAGTAGATCATGGAAATCAGTGAGTATGGACTTTGATTGAGTTTACCAAGAACATAGAGAGGCAATGACTCTATAATTGTAGTTGTGGATAGATTTACGAAGATGGCTCATTTTATCCCATGTTGCAAGACGAGTGATGCTACACATGTGTCTAATTTGTTTTTCAATGAGATTGTCTAATGTGTGACTTTCCAAAGATTATAATCTCTCACAGGGACACCAGAGGTTGAGTAAAATAATTTGTATTAGAATACTAACATAAATTATCATTCTGGGATACGTAGGACTTGTGAGGCATACATGCACAATATATGCTAGGGATCAGTTTATGGAAACTAAATATTAACCTAATCACACCATCCCTATATTAACTTGAAAATATATTCTACCTTCTGGAATTAAAATTTAATCTACTTGCATAATTTAATTCCAATCTAAGACTGTTGTATGACTGAATGCCCAAATCTGATCCAATTGGAAAATGATAGAAACCACTTTCTTGAGACAATTTAGTGAGCACAAGATTACACGGCTAATTAGAAATTTAATCTAAGAAAGCATTCATGAAACTAAATAAGCAAAGAAACTACGACTGCTGTATGACTGAATACCCAAATATGATCCAATTGGAAAATTATAGAAACCACTTTCTTGAGACGACTTAGCGAGCACATGATTACACAGCTAATTGGAAATTTAATCTAAGAAAGAAATAAATCTAAATCTATGAAAGCAAAGAAATCTTAACCTATGAAAGTAATAAATCTTAATCTATGAAAGCAATAAATCTTAATCTATGAAAGAAAATAAATCTCGCACATTGTAGGTGTCCAATCCAAAAGCATGAGAGATGGTAATTCAAGAGGCTCCCAATGCAAACATTACCAAAACAAGGTGAACATAACTCATGAGCATGGTGCCAAATTTTAATTTTATTCAAAACATAAGTAGTCTTAAATTCACACTTGAGTATCTCTCCAACTTTACACATGCCTTTGAAAGGAGGAGGCTCTCCTATTTATACAAATTCCTAAGCAACCTCCTCATTGATGAGGATCCTTCTTGATCTCCTTTGATCCATAATATTCTCAACCAATTTTCTAATCGAAGGCCACATATCCCTCCTTCAAATATCCTTCATATCATGAAGATAAATTCGAATTTAATCTTTGGGAGCCACATAAGAGGGCCTTGGAAGCTTCCAATGAACCTACACATGTCACAAAACTCTTTCCACTTTTAAGGTATAAGCATATGCATATTATTTCCTAACTTTTGATCACAAATTCACTTAAAAACAATAGAAATTTATATTGTTTGGAAAACACAAGGGTAACCCAAATGATGATGAAAGTGAGATGAATGTAGTGACATGGAGGTGAAATGGAGGTGATATAATGGACATGATGGTGAAAGTGGATGTCTTTTTAAGGACAATTTTGAGACCCAACATACCCCCCAACTGAAGTTGTTGCATGTCCTCATGCAACCTATTACATTGATTCATTTTATATTTGAATTGCCTTGATTTTTAATGAGCTTTGGCTTGTACTAATTCTCCTTTAACTTTGAATTATCATAGCATTTTATAACATCATTGTTTTTGCAAAGTTTTCTTTGAAATACCTTGGATTACAACATTCTTCTTTATGGTTGGTTCTTGTGTGACAACCAAAATCGATATTTTTTTTTTTTGTTGGTTCTCATGTGACAAAAAATATTGATGAGTATTTGTTCTTGTGTAACAATACTTTTTTATTCTTTGTTTCATCCAAATATCTTGAAAACATTGAGAATTTTATCTTTTCAAGTAACAATCTAATAAGCTCATCACTTTGATGATTTGAAAAACATATAATATTTTTGAATCTTAATGCAATAGTGTTGTATGTTGGTTATATGAAAGTGATGTGGCATATGATGTAAATTATGGAGTGATATCCCTTCCCCCTGACTGTTGCTTTTTGAAACTTTATGAAGTGAGAAAAGGAACATTGTGGATTTTTTTTTATTTTTATTTTTTTATTTTTTTTTATTTTTTTTCCGAAAATTATAACTTTAGCATTTTAAGGAATTGCATGATAACAAGTTAGAAAATAACGTAGCTTCACTTACCTATGAAATGGATAAGCTTTGCATATGTCACTGCTGCAAAATTATAATCTAATGCTTCCTCCATTGGTCGTGCAAATGGTGGATGAAGTTCTGAAAGTGAGTCTTTATTGTTGCTACAAAATTTGTTGAATCTATTACATCTGCTACATCTACTACAAATGTTAAATACTGATGGATCTAATAGTCTTCATGTCGTTATCACACATTGGCACAATTATTATGTATGTGAATAAATTTGCTGATGTCGAACATAGTAAGAAATTGTTGAATTAGTGGCCATTAATGTATGCCAATAATTAACATGATACCTCTCACCATTGATGAAAATGAGAGTCAAGATGCCTAAGCACATCTTTCTAGGTACAAATAAATTTTTTGATGTCGAGTCACCTAGAAGATCCTTCAAACAATAGATAATAATGTATTCCCATTGTTTGTCGGCAAGACAACTTGCCATTAAGGAATGAAAGCTTCGGGATACTTTTTGAAAATATTTAAAACTTAAAAAGGATTATAGATATATAGTTTTATTTGAGAAAGGAAAATGAACATGAAAACGAAAAAGGTTAATGGAGTTAATCAACATGTAAGTGAGATGATTGCTTTTATTCATGAATTAGGGGTGGATGGAAGTGAATGAATGTGAATGGATAGTGAATGTGAATGTAAAATATGAAGGGAAATGAGGTGAATGTTTTATGAAGTAAGGATGAAATGGAGACAATGGAATCTAGAAGGCTTGCAAGTGTCAATAATCAACAATACAATGTGCTCATACATTGATGTTTATTCTTTGTTGTTGATCATCTTCTTGTAAAGGAAATTGGTCTCTGAGAGAGAAATTGTTTGCTTATGGTCATCTGTCCTTCCACCTAGAACCTGCAAAAAAAAAAAATACTTCTTCTGCAATGGAATGTAAGACTAATAAAAGAGAGAGGTGATAAATCTCTCTGGTAATGAAATTTACAAAAAAAAATTGGGAATTGGTACTAATAAGACAAGTTCATGAGGGAACACCAAAAGAATTTATACCTATGTTGAAACTAGTGCCTCAAGCTACATGTTGTGTATTTTCAGAAATTTTTATATTATTTAATATTTCAAACTCTAATGATAGATTTTTAATTCTGTAGATATCATTTAGATATTTCCAACGATGCTTGAATCGTCAAAATATGATATCGTATGAGAAAGTTAGGCTAATTTAAAATTTGGGTGAAATAGTGAAGTTTCTCAGCTGCAGAATTGATGTTCAGTTGCAGAATTGCACAATTTCTATAGCTAAAAATCTTGAACAAAAGTTAAGTATACATATCTATGCATGTAATCATTCTGATTTTTAAATTCAATACCTCCTCCAGAAAAACGAGAAAATACCCTACTTATTTTGTTGATGAACTTATTTATTTATTTATTTTATGGAAAAAACATACTATATATATATATATATTAAGTCATCACTTCATTAAAAAATGTAACAAAACATAATGATCCATAAACACTCCATAACATTAAAACGAATGAGAAATGTATTGAAATGAAAAATGTTGAAGTGAAGCATTTTCATGCGTGTGGTAAAGAAAATTAAAACGTTTCTTTTTGGCAGTCTCCAACCCAAAGAAAAAGATACGACCCAGGCTAGAGTTTGCAATGGCTTGCGATGTAGTTCATTCATGGAAAATTTCTTTGTTCATCGCCTCTTTTCTCAAATTAGCTCTGGCCTTTATTTTTATTTGGGTGGTGTGGGTTTCCTTCGTCACAACCAAATTCTTGAGTTTCATTGGTTTGCATTTGCCTTGCACCTGAAAGGATTCATTGAGGACAAGAATTATGGGGCCGAGAATATATGTGCTACAGGTAGCTCTAATGGATTTCCCAAGTAGGATGATTTCCACCACAGGGAACTTTGTTCTCCATTAGTTTCCATTTGAGGGAGTTTGCACTCACGAGGGAAGTTGTCGGTAAGGGATATGTACTCATTTCTCTGGAAATTAATTTCACAATAATGGGAACTGTAGATGGTCTTCCAAATGGAAAGTTTACCAGGGGACATTGCACGATGGGGAAGCTAGTCCATCTGGTTTACATGGAGATGTGAAGCACGCCAATTCAAAAGAACGGTCGAAGAAAAATTAGTCTATGATGGGAATGCTACAAGGACAATAAGAAACCATCACTACGGGCATAGGGTAAAGAGGGCAACATTGACTGCATTTTTCCAAGAGTATGGATAGCTATTCCATTTAGACTGATAGTAAGAGATTTGATGGCCATAGAAATCTGCTTCACTGCCAGCGAAACCTATAACTGTCTTTGCATTAATTTAAAACCGTTTTTCTTCTTCAGGCAGTATGAAAAATGGAGCTCAAAGGATCCCTAAAATTCTCCCAAACGGTTAGGAATTTGAGGAAATCATTTATAGGGTTACTTAATTCACTCCATTCCGGAAAAAAAAACCCATGTTTCAATTTTTTCAGATTCGCTTCCATTTGTTCAGAAAATGTGTTTAAAAATGATGTGTCAAGACTATTGTGTTTTCTGGAAATGCTCTTTTGGTAAAATCAATTGTTGATGGATCTTCTAATTTGTCTGCTATATTTTCACCCAGAAACCCACCTGTCTAACCTTCAAAGCAACTTGTTAGATCATAAAATTCCACTGCACAATTTTAATTTTATTTCTAACTCGTTTGCCACAAAGAATGGATTTGCCAACTGTAAAAATCAATTTTTTATAACCGCAATTGGAAGCTAGGGATTAGTTGAATTTTGTTTTGCAGGATTTTGTTCAATGTCAAAGGCTGAACAATGAAATACGGATTTACATATATATTTAAAGAGGTCTGGATCTTTTGTGAAATATGCAACCATCAATGAATTCGATGTGCTTTCACTTGGGCAAAGCAACTGTGATTGATTTGTAGAGATTTGGGCCAGGGCTAGTAGGATTTCACCTCTCAGATGATGGTGAGAGAAAAGTATACGTTTTCACAAACACCACGAACAAAAACTCATTATTCCCTTCCCACTGGTGGATTCAGTGTATTCATATTTGATTTTCGTTTATGCTAAAAGGCCATGGTAAGTTACGATGGTTGTTTTGTTTTGAAAAAAATAAATTTTTTATTATACATATAAATTTTTATGTTTTGTTTTAAATTTTTTTATTTTTTTTATTTTTTATATTAAAATGTTAGTTTTGTTAAAAAAATTATATATGTTACATTTTTAAAAATATATACATATATATTTTAATATAAACAAAACAATTTATTAAAATCATTATTATTTTTATTTTTATTTATTAAAAAAATAATCTATTAATAAAGAAAATTGAATATTTCTATAACTCCAACATTACATGGGGTAGGAGATGAGTAGGTAACAATTATTCCTTAGGATGGATCCTAGTGGGTATCAAAGATTCCAGAGGAAACCATCTTCTTTTAGAAAGCCTAACTATTCTTGCAGGTTGTGTCCCTTCTTCTCTATGAAATATTATGCTTATTTATCTTGCTTAGGCTATGTATGAAAAGTCACTTTTTGTGCTTTCTTTCGCTTTCTATGAGGTGATTTTACCTCTACCTATAATGCTTCTTGTGGTGATTTTTTCTTCAATTATGCATGTACTATTTTTTCCTATAGCTTATCTTGTGGTGTTTCTACCTATAGTGCTACCCATAATGTTTCCTCTTGTAACCTTGTCTGTGTTATCCCTACCTTTTCTTGAGAGGTGTCTTGTTCATCCCCCTGTATATCTTCCTAATATGATTCCTCCTCTTCCCATAACTCTTTCTTCTCTATAAGAAATGTTCCATGTTGCTCTTTAGGGATAGGTGTCTCTTCCACTTGGATTATATTTTGATAAAATTATTTATTTTGAGTGGGAGTCTTCATCATTAACTTATGCCTCCTAAAGGTATGATGTTCCCACCTAATTACTAATATATTTTTCTTAGGTAATATATTTGGTTTAGGTGGTGATATTTGCTTAGGAGGGGTCCCAATTTTCACCAAAGTAGCTACAATATCTTTGTATGTAATTTCAAATTTAGGATTCTTATTTTTAGAAGGCCTAGGTCTGGTAGTAGCATTTTCTTTTCATTTAGCCACTATAGGGTATTTTCATTCTATTAAATCCCTTTAGTTTTATATGAAGTATTTTCTACCATATCCACAAAATTTTCCCATGAATTAAGGTATTATAACCTCTCTAGTGCATCATAAACTATTAAATTGATCATCCCATGGGTGCTCAAAGATTCTTGTTTCCCCAACTTCACCTTACCACTCATATCCTTAAATATTGTAATAGGAAATAAGGAATAATGAGGTTCTATGCTAGTGAAATATGTGCTTGGTGTATCAAATGGTAATGTAACCTAAAATGACAAACATGAATTATACTAAGTCTCTACTCATAGGAAATATATTTCAAGATGTGATAGACAACTTCATTCCAAGGAGGTGGAAAACTCTCTCCTTTGATTCCATTTCGATCCACAATAAGCTATTCATTTTGTAGGAAGGAATTTTTCTTGGAAAGGGTAGATTTTTTCCTTTCCTCTTTGTTGTGACATAGGCCTGGAGGTATGCCAGTAACCCTACAAAGGATAGTCTCATTAATGTGGATTTATAGTTCCCTTAATATTGTAACATACTCCTATCCCCAGTAACTATGGAATTCAAGGAAAAATCCAAGGACATGTCATCATCATATCCCCTTAAATTCTCAAATAATTATAACCATTGAATTCTCAAAATATGTTCACTACCCCGGGATTTTGATGAGTTTTGGCAGTTTTAGTGGGCTTTCTTCAATTAAACCAAAATATCATTATTGAATTCTATAGTAGGTTTATAAAGTTTTGTATGCAACTATGTCTAAAATATACCAACAATGGAAGATTATAATTGTTTTTAGTTGGGGACTATATATGTTTCCAACTATAAAGTGTTATGTTTCTTTTAGGAAGTGAGACTACTTCTTATGATTGTATTGTAGAGAATACACAACATAGAAAATGAGGAGATGATTACCTAGATGAACAACCTTTATATTTTAGTGTTGAGGATGGTTACTTTCTTCGATAGTGTGCTTCTTTGTATAGAATTGGTATTGTCTATTTTGTATAACTTGAAAATATAGTTCCTATAGGAGTATAACCCACCGATGCAATTCCTATAAAATGTGTAGAGCCTGTAGAAAACCTTGTGTTAGTGTCTATGAGTCACCGGTGATCAAATGTACTCTTTCCATGTGATTGATAAGGTCTTATGGTCAAATTGTTACATTTTCAAATAAAATTTGACACCTCTCTTGGTTGTTAAATGGTCAAGTCATTGTCTAAGTTTGATTTTCACTCTCATATCATGGTCATCAATGTCAAATCATATCAGTTTCATGAGTCATAAAGTCACCATAGGTTATTTTTCTTCATTAAGTGTCATTACTTAAAATATGAAAAGGAAGAGTCATATTGTCATAGGGTTGATTATGAGAATGTCATGAGTTTCATAGTTTTTTCCATTTAGAGTCATGTCATCATCATTCAAAACAAGTAAAATGTCATGGGAGTTATTACTTAGGGAATAAAGCACATCATAAAGTCATTGGGTAAAGTACACGATGTCACTCCACTAAACATGCGAAAATCGAGTTTTTTGAGCTATAAAGAGAAATAAAGCCTTCAAAGAGTTCATTCTATCCTTCCAAGTCTTCAAGAGCTCCTCTCTTGCATAAAAAAACTTTCCACAACCATCAGAATTTCAGATTACATCACCAAATTTCTCAATTCATCAGCCTGATGTGCTTTTGTTGTGTTTTTGGCAACTTGTTGTGTTTTTGTTTTGGAGACATAAGGTGGGAAAGATCAGGTCAAAACTCCATCTCTTTATTTCAAACAACTTCAAACAAGTAAGTGGGACCATTACAAATCTTTGCTTCAGTCAATTTCTTCACAAAATTGATAAACTCCTTCCATAGGTTTTGTTGTTGCGTTTTGTTGCGCTTTTGTGATTTCATGGTTTCGCTTCACTTGATAAGGAAATTTCCTAGTTTCTTAGCCTATAAATCCCTAATATCATTCATTAGACACTCCATACCATTCCCCTCACTTTATTTCACTCATTTCATCAATTTCCCACAAAAACCCTAGCTAGTTGCTACACTTCTAGACTAGGACTTTGTTTTCCCTCTTTTGTCCCCTTTCCCTCACTCAAATTCAGAAATTCCACTTTCATTGTGTTCCTAAAACACTTCCATACTCCCCATATTTTTTTTCAAATTTTTATTGCCCTTCATCCCCTTCATTTCCTCACTCCAACTTGCTACACTTTTTCCCCTGTTTTGGAGCTAAGTTCCCTTTTCCCATTCTTCCTTGAAACTAGGGTTTCTTGTAAAAAACAATATTAAACATGGAAGATACTAGTGAAAAGATGAAATTTAGAGGAGGAAAAATATCAAGGTATGAGCCTATTGATATGAAGGAGGTCAATGCATCATATTTTATAAGGAAATCATTTGAAGAGGTAGGTTGCCTAGGGTTTTGTAAGAAAGTGCAAGAGGTGGGTTATAACCATGACTTAACAAGTTTATTTGCTATCAATTTTAGAAGAGATCATGTCACAATTGCAGGGGAAAATTTCATGGTGTCAAGAAAGATTATATATTTAGCTACTACAATCCCAAATGAAGGAGAGATTTGGTTCAAGGGGATGGATTTAGACATTGATAATTATAGGTCTTTATTGAAACCACAATACAAAGACTCCCCTTCTCATATGTTTCCTAGCAGGAAATTGTTGGAAAAGTAAACCCCCTAGATGAGAACTATCATGAAATACTTCACTTGTGAGGGCAGGTTCAACAGGTTGTATCAGTACCATATAAGGTTGTTGATTCATTTTTACTTCTCAAAAGCCCCTCAACTTACCTTACTACTTGTTCAGAAGTTTGGTTAAATTGACAGAGAAGGTGAAATCAAGGGGAAAGCATCATGTAGCTAGTTTATTTCATCATGCCTTGATCAAAAAAATAGTCATCCACCAGCTGGAACAAATCAACATGCCATGGGAGACCTTCTTGGAGGCAGCTACTCTTCTGCTTGCCTCAAATCAGCCAAAGAGTCAGAGCACTCCCTTCGCGTCATCTAGGCCATAGGAAGTTGGCTCATCAAACAAGCCATTAGTGACAAAGACACAACCTAGATCAGAAATTCCAAAGACCTATAGCAAAGGTAAGAGGTTGATGTTTTCCCCTGAAATATTAGAGATGCCTAGACCTGGAACTAGGGTTCAAGAAAAGATGTTGCCTAGGAAGACTATCAGTGAAGAGGGAACTCGACTTGGCACTATGAGACACGATTCATCAAGAGGAAAACATGATACACCATTCCAAAGTGAAGAACAAGAAACTCTTGATTTAGAGATGGCTAACCTAGCAAAACACCATGAATATAAGGCATCTAAATACACAATCAAAGAGAAAGAGGCACAGATCAGGGAGCTCAAAGATGATCTTCCCAAGGAAAATTTCATGGTGTCTTTTTTGCAACAAGAAAATAGGCAGTTGAAACTAAACCTACTATTGCAAAGAAAACCACAAGGGGACCATACATCATCCAAAAAGGTAGATGTTGTGGTAGAAAAGGATAAGGGTGAGGCCATAATTGATGTGGAGCAGATAGAGGACAAAAAAATTCAGGTATAGCCAAGAGGACCTAAAAATAGAGCAGTAGCAAGAAAAGAAAAACATGAAAAAGAGCCATCTCCTCCTCAAGCCCACAAAGATATCAATGACACCATAGTAGCTGAAATTGAAGAAGACAAGGAATAATAGCTTGGGTTAGTAAATGAACACCTAGAGAAGATACTGAATAAGGAAAACAGAGACACTGCCATGCAGAGTCACATGGAAAGGCACTACTACACTAGAAACACTATTTGTAAAATTAGGGTTAAGAACATGAAGAAGAAGCTTAAAAGGACCCTAAGGAAGATTAAGAATAAAGATAAACTTGAACTCTTGGCTAATGCATCCTTAGTTTTTTGAAGGCATCACTGAAAGCAAGGAAATGAGGCAAATTTTGAAGATTTTGGAATTTTTTGTGTACACAGGAAAACTAGCCCACATAAATGTAGTGAGTACTTGTTGCACTTTTTCTCAGGAGGTCCAATTTCCAAATTTAAAGAATGTGCAAATGGATAATGATTCAAGGATGTCAGAAAAGTACATAGGAAGGCTTGAAGGTTCATAAATTTTCGGTAGTTAACCAAATAATTCCTATTTTTGACCTTTCTGCCACCTTTTCAGACCACTCGTTGCACTTTTGGAAAGTTTGATTTCAAGTCAATTTTCAAGGGGTTTGGAGCAGGTTTTTCAATTCTTGATGACTCCATTGTGTAGTATACATCTCAAGCTTTCCAACCATACGTTTTTCAGTAAAAAAATCATCCAGGAAGGCCTCCAAATCACCCTCCAAAGTTTTGATGCGCTTTTGCAAGATTTGTTGCGTTTTTGTCACCAACTTCAAGCTTGGATTCTGAAAAAATGGCAAATTATTTTTGAAAATTGGAGGAGGTTTCTATTAATTACATACCCATAAAAAAACCTCTCTCATTTTTTTAATATAATTTATGGTTTGGGATATATTTAATCATCTTAGAGGCCTATTTTTTCCAAAAATAAAACACTATGTTTTTCTTGTTTTAGCCATTATTTTGTGGCAAGGATTTCGAGAAAATTGAAACGAATTTAAAAAAATGGAGAGAGGTTTTTCTCAAAAACAACCTTATGTATGAAAAATTCTTCCATTTTTGTAATAGGTGTTATGGTTAAAGAGATATAAGTTTGTCTTTGACCCCTATTTTTTCACTTGGTTTCTGGGTTTGAAGATTTTTCTCAACACGTGGAGGTCAAAGGTCAACTTGGTAAATGTAACAGATGGATCATGATTTTTTTGATGGTTAATAGGCATATTTATGGTCATATTTGTAAAATAATCTTATGTTTAATGACTTGAGATAAAATATCAACTAGTTAGCTAAAAAAGGGGAAAGTTGTTTCTAACTTCCCTAGGATTAGGCTATGAGTCATTAGGCTCATTAATTAGTTGCTATGGATCAGGATTCGACCCATATAGGTGGAATATTGTTCTATTTTCTATATGTCCTCAAAATCAATTCATTGAGAAGTTTGGATATTTGAAGTTCATACTCTTTTGGCACTAGTGTATTTGACAATTTGTAGAAGAAATTTATAGATAGTTGCAGCTATTTTTAAGGGATTCTTGTGATGTGGTTAGTGATAGTGTTTTTATCTATTTTTATTATGCTTCTGATGATAAATTTGTTCAATAATCCATATATTTTCTTCCTATGCTTTATCTTTTAAGGTTTGAATCAGAAATCATTATTTTATGCTCTGTTTTTGTTTAAGATAAGCATCTAAGTGTTTCATCCTCTGAATAAGTGAATTTATTATGCTCACTTAACTTCTTAAATGTTTTCCTCTTCACTACACTACAATGAAAAACCAATTGTGTCACTGATCTCACCTACCTTGCCTTATACTATGTTTGCATCTGATCCTTTTTGGATATCTTGCCTAGTTTGCAAACCTAGTGCTTCTTTGTCCAACAAACCCTAGTCAAATCTAAATAAAAAACCCTACTTAGTTTATAACTAGCCTAAAATCCTTATTCTCAAGTCATTTCCATTGACTGTGAGCTTGATATAGAGAGAGAACTCTCTTATTTGGTAGGTTTAGATGGCAAATTGAAATTTGTTATGTGGTTACCTCTTTGGTTTCCTTTCTCAGCTTTGGGAAACCAAGGAGCCCTAACACCTTGTAGCAAAAAAAATGTAGGAAAAACCTTGTAGTTGAGAGAAAATTATTGTCCCTTTGGAGCAATTTTAATTTTCATACAAATGATGAGTTCAACATTGGATTTTCTAAGTCTTAGGTGGTGGGTTGGCACACTATGAGGGATAATTTCAAATTCAGGTAGGAAATGGCCTATTGATCAATAGACATGACCAATACCTTGCCTGAGTATTGGCTATGATTATTCATGCACATGGTTTATTTTTTGGCGTCCACTTCTTAATGGGATTGTTACCTTATAACACATGTGGTGTCTTTTTTTTAGTTATCTGGTATTACCACCTTTCTAATACTTTTGATGTTTCGGCCTTGTATTATGCATATTGTAATATAAATTCAAGTCAACTGAGATAAAATGAAATAATGATTCATACTTGAGGATTGTATAGTGATACTAGATCAATTGGAGGTGTCGTGGAGCATGAATCCTTGCAAATACAAAGGATTTTGCTATGCATTTTTGAGTAAAAAGTATCCTATAGGATTTTGCTATGCATTTGCATTTATACCTTCTTGCTAGGTGTGGTAATTGCTTTGATGAGGGTTTTTTTTTTCAAGGCTATGTCATTAATTTTTAGTTGAATTGTTTCTTTTGATAAATCTATGCCTTCTTGTAGATTTACAAAATTTCCCGTAACTCCCTTGTAGATTTAGAGGATTGGTTGTAGCTTTCCTATAAAATCCTATTTGGTGAGAAAATTGAGTTTTCAAGTGAGTTCAGAATGATGGAAAGATATTTTTATTGATGAGCATTAATTGTGCAAGTAGAAATATGGATGGTGAAGGTGTAAAAATGGGTACTGTAGGAAATAGAACTATGATAGGTAAGACTTGATTTCCTTACAAGAATGCTTGATAGATAAGCCAAAGTTTTTGTTGTAACTTTTTTTTTTCTCTCCTATAGCCATGTGTTCTAATTCTAATGTATGTTTTTATATACGTAGGCCTTAGTAATATGCACATCATAAGACAAAATTAAACATAAATGGATTAAAATTTTTCTTTTCTTTTCTTTTTCCTTTTATTTTCTTCTTGTTATAGGGTAATGGTACCTTTTCTAGTTTTCACCATTGCCCTACCCTATTAGACCTATAATGGATTTCTTGGAAATTTTATTTTATTTACAAAATAGAAAAATAACTCAAAGAGGTTTTTAGTCTTGGAGCTTATCCCAGGTGCCTCAAAGGAGGTTTTTATTGAGCCACCAAGTTGTCATCTTTTTCACTATTCAAAAAGCTCATTTTCAGTCATTTTATCTCACTTCTTTGTCCATCTATTAAAGCATTTATTTGTATATATGACATGAAAATATCACAAATGTTAATGTAGTTACTTATAATTATTTTCCATTTTTTTTGATGAATTAGAAAGGATTATTATTATTTTTACTAATGATGGGTTTCCTAGCTTGGTTCTTGTAGCCTCTATGTAGTTCCTATAACTGTCCATTGAGGTTAGCATAATTACTTAGTTCCATAAGAAATTCCACAACATAGGTTTTAATCCTAGGGATGATGAAATGAATTTATTTTTTCTAATTGATACCCAAGTCGACTCCACAATGCTCTAACTCATGATTTATAATTCAAACAACTTGTTCTAGGAAGAATCAAGTAATGAACTTCAAACATGATTTATATGGAAATGAAAATAATTTGCAAAATATGTGACATGGCTTTGGTTTAGAAAATACCCAATTATGTGAATCACAAGTGATTAATCTAAAACGTTCATAGATTGGGAGATAACCATGGTTCTTCAAAAGGGTTCTTTCTTGTTGTAGTTGTTATTAAATTGCATCCCAAATCAAGTAACCAATTAGCAAATGAAATTAATCAAACTGATTATTATATTATTATATGTCAATTAAATCAAATGTGATATTATATTGAGTTTGTTTACAACCAATATCTCTAAAAAGCACACAAACACAATATTTTGTAATTTGTCCATAAATATGACATTCTAGATTTTCGGGAATTAGTTTTGATTTCTGTTGGCCATGGCCCAACTTGGTCCAATTTTGAGTCAAAGACTCTGCATTTTTAGGAAGCAGAGTGTGTGTTCCAACGAAGATGAATCTACTGCGCGGCGGTTTCAGGCTCCAGGGCTTGTTGAAGCCCCTCTTTTTGTAAAGGGTTAAGGTGTATTTGTTAGTTTTTCTCTACCCATGGTATGTAGACCATGGTGTTGTATGTATGCAAAGGATATATAAAGCAATGTAATGCCAATTTGAAGAAATATATCTTGTAATGATTGATGAGTGACGGCTATTGAATATTTGTTTCTAAGTCTATTTTGGGTCTTAAGGGAAGGCTCCACAACTGTGTGCGTGGAGGCCTTGAAGAGTTTGCAGCTTTGTGCGCAAACCACTTACAGCTGTGCGCACAGGTCGGTGAACCATTGTACTGGAGAAGACTTATTATAATAAAGAAAGAGTAATATTTTAGCATATATTTTTTTACATGTTTATTATCTACATTTTGAAGTTATTTGTATGCTTTCTATTGTGTTTTGATAATAAAGGCGAAGTGCGCACTAGTATTAATTGATGATTGAAGCATAGATTGTTAAAGAAGTTAAAGGAATCAACGCAGTTCAGAATAAGCTTAAGATAGAAGTTTAGATATAGATACACACTCTAGTATCCCTTTGGATGCATAAACCTGGTTCTGACATCCCCAATATTTCATCGGGTGAGACTATGATCTGTGGAGTAGGTCATTGCCGAAAGGGCCAGTAATAGATGGTTTTTTTGGTGCGTAGCTAACTCTGAACCTGGGTCAAGACCCCTCTGAGCCAACAAATGGTTTCGTCAGGAAGAGAAGTAGTTTAAAAATATGATTCAACCATTTAATACCGCATACACAAGCATTATAGACATGGTTTGGGGCACACTAGCTGAGTGAATCGGGACGAGTCACATGTGAGTATTGGGGGCCTGTTGGGCATGGCCCAAATTGGTCCAATTTTGAGTCAAAGACCCAAATTTTGAAGAAGCAGAGTGCATAATCCAATGAAGATCAATCTATCGTGCGGAGGTTTTGGGCTTCAGGGCGGGTCAAAGCCCCTCTTTTTTTAAAGGGTTTGGGTGTATTTGTTAGTTTTTGTCCACCCATGGTATGTGGACCATGGTATTGTATGTATGAGAAGGCTATACAAAGAAATGAAATTTCAAGTCGAAGAAATATATATTGTAATGGTTTATGAGCACAAGCTATTGAATATAAGTTTCTAAGTCTATTTTGGGTCTTAAGGGAAGGCTCTGCAGCTGTGTTTAGGGAGGCCTTGAAGAGTCTACAAATTTGCATGTAGACCACCTGCAGTTGTGTGCGCAGGTCAGAGAAACGTTATACTAAAGAAGACTTATTATAATAAATAAAGAAGAATATTTGAGCATATTTGTGTTTACATGTTTATTATTTGAATCGTGAAGTTATTTGTATGCTTTCTATTGTGTTTTGATGATAAAGGCACAATGCACACTAGTATTAATTGATGAGTGAAGCATAGATTGCTAAAGAAGTTAAATGCATAAAAATAGTTAAGAATAAGATTAAGATAGAATTTTAGCAATAGATACACATTCCAGTATCCCTCTAGATGCAGAAACATGGTTATGTAATCCCCCAATATTGCCTTGGGTGAGACTGTGATCTGCGCAGAAGGTCATTGTCGAAAGGGCTAGTAATAGAGGGATTTTTTGGTGTGCAACTAAATTTGAACCTAGGAGAAGACCCATTTGAGCCAAAAATTTCCATACCTCTTTGTATAAAATGTATCGACCAAGCACATGTTAGGGGTTTGAAAAAGAATAGTAGAGTGTTAGGGAGGTTGCCAAATATTGTAGAGAGAGTATGTATGATTACTAGCTTATTCACCTCTCTGTAATGAAATGTTGTTGATCATTCAATTATTGGAGCTGTTGGTTATGTATTGCTAAAAATTTCTCTTTAATGATGATGTGACGATTGCTGGTGTTTAAAGATCATGGGTGGAGTGAATTAATACTGATTTCAAATAGATTAGATTCTTTTCTTTGCTACCAATGGATATATTGCAACATGTTTCATTTCGTTCTTTGATCATTGAAATGTCTTTCCTTATAATTGTGTAGTTTTGTGTGAAGGGTTTGCATCGAGGAAAATTTCAGGCTTTTCTTCCTCATGAATATAAAATGGTTGTCTGGTCCATTTGGCTTGATAAATATATATCTAGTCAATCTAGAATATCATAGGAAACCCCAATGAACTCATTATATTTAGGATCCTTTCGCTTTCCCTACTTTGGTTTGGTGTGATTTACTTTTCACATAAGTTCTCTTAAAAGCCACTAATTTCCATTATGCTACAATAGTTTAGGAAGATTATTGATGCTCCGAACTCCACACATACAGTGTAGCATCTCTAAGTTTGTGAACTCTTGGTTGATAATTTAATGTTGAATATATAAGAAATTAAACCACCCAAAAATTTTGGTGTCGTTTCCCCGGAGGTGCTAAAAGAGATTAGGTATTTGACGGTTCTATTTATTTTTTTCAATTAGGTTTTATTCTAGAAATTTTAATTTAAAATAGAAAATTTTATGTTCCCCCTTGCACTAATCCATGTGCTGATAAAAATTACTAACTAGCATAAGATCTTATTGAGAAAAACAAAAAATGGTACTCTAAGGTATCTCTCAAATATTGACAACAATAGAAGACCTGACCACATCTCAAGTGGAGAAAATCCTACTTGCAATCAAATACTTATTTTCATATTTAGTGGAAAAAGTTCTCATTGCAATGAGAAACACATCTGCTTATTAGGGAGGAAGAAAAGAGCAAGGGACTCGTAAGCAACATCAAGAAGAATATCTAGAAGCTCATGAAAATATCAAGAAGAATACCAAGTAATGTTCCTTGATTATCCTTTCCATTTTGTAGAAGAAATAAAAGAGTCATGAGAAACCATAAATGTATATCAAATACTGGAACTTGATATCGATAAATTTTTTCATGCGTATCACCATATATATTCAATGCATTCATGAAAGCAATGAACAAGCATTGAAATATCTTAATGATAAAGGAGGACACATCAACAATTATTAGTGATATACGACTAATTTAGTCTAGGAATAAAATATACGACTAGATAATAAGTGACTAAACTAGAAACGACTAACTTCAATGACTAATTTAGTCTAGAACTAA
Source organism: Pinus albicaulis (assembly GCA_034641835.2). Lineage (NCBI taxonomy): Eukaryota > Viridiplantae > Streptophyta > Pinopsida > Pinales > Pinaceae > Pinus > Pinus albicaulis. Next base: position 846,857 of record JAXQQM020083415.1, read on the forward strand.
AATATATGACTAGATAATAAGTGACTAAACTAAAAGCGACTAAATTAAATGACTAATTTAGTTTAGGACTAAAATATATGAGTAGATAATAAGTGAAAAAATTAATAATGATTAACGTAAATGACTATTATAGCCCAAGAATAAAAATATGACCAAATAGCAAGTACACCAAGTATATGAATTAGTCATTTATGTTAGTAACTTTTAATTGTGTCACTCCGGAAATGAAAAATTCAATTTTGATACCGAAGTGTCACATTTCACTACAGGGGTCTCTGAATCCATCTGTAGTGTTAAAATTTAGAGACAAAGGGGTCTTTGAATCCATCTACAATGTTAAAATTTTGAATACCCTTTTTTCTCTAAATTTTAACACTAGAGGGTTGTTTCTACTCTCACCTTAGAAATGAATCCTCTCACTTTAGATTATGTATTGAATCTCGAGGATATCCCAAAGCACAAATTTATGGGGTCCTTTGTGTGACTAGATCACTAGCACTGAAAACCATTTCCCCCCTCATATACATTATGATACGTATAAAATGTACCCTCAAACATGGTTAAATGTTCTCTTTATACACTTGTAAGCATCATATGTGATTTGAAAGCCTCCTAATTTATTCAACGTATATAAACACACGCGATTCTTCTTAACGACTACCACCACCACCACATTTTCACCCAAATTTAGTTTTTAACAATTAAATATATAAGTATACATAAAATTAGAAGGGATTTGTATTAATGCGCAATAAAGACTTGAACATAGGGAAGTGGTCCGTTTTCACAATTAACATTTATTAATTTGGAAGAACATAATAGAATAAAATTAAACAAATCAAATAATTCCATCTAGTTATTTGAAATTAACAATTTATAATTCCATCTAGTTATATGAAATTAACAATTTACAAGGTGCAAGGGATATAAATCTTCCACCATGCATGCTAGTATCCTAAGGTCCACTCTTCATGTTACAATATCACTTGTGATCTTTTCTTCCTCTTGTAATTGTCTTCAGAATTTATTTCCATATCTCTATATCAACATTTATTAGTCTTTTGTTTTTTTAATTATTTTAGTTTAGAGAGATTTTTTTTCGACTATTTGCTTAAAATTTCTTAACAACATAGAAAATAAAAAAAATTATAAAAAGCAATAAAACAACATTTTTTTTAATTATTTTTGTTTAAAAAGAATTTTTTTTAACTATTTGCTTAAATTTTCTTAACAACATAGAAAATAAAAAAGATTGTAAAAATCAATAAAAATACATTGTTATTTTAATTATTTTAGTTTTAAAAGATTTTTTTTTTTTACTATTTGCTTAAATTTTCTTAATAATAATTTTTTATATAAAAATCAATAAAAAAATTATAAAATAATAAAATAATAAAATAAAAAGACTATTTAAAAAAATTAAAATGCTTCATTCTAACAACATATACCACTTTTCTCAAAACCAAAAAAAATAGAAAAATGAATAAAGAAAAGAAAGACTATTTAAAACTCATGCAATGAGCCCACTATCTATTTTTTAAGTGATCTCATTTTTTCTTTTGTTTTTATATTTCCCTCCAACTTTTTTTTAAGTGATCTCGATTTTTTTTTGTTTTTATATTTCCCTCCAAGAATTTAATAATTTGGTGGGAATTTAACGGAGTTGAAAATTCCATGGTTTTCCTAAGCCGTAAGGTAATCATGTCTGACTCTGTCCTTGTCCTTCCAGACGGTCTTTTCACAGGGTAAGGTATTCATCTCCACTGTTGAATCCCAAATACTAAAATGCATTTTCTCAATTTTAATTATTCCTAAAACCTGAATGCGGCTAGATTTCGATTCATCTCAAACACTATGCATTTGCTTGGAATAGGGTCTTTTATTTTGAATGTGGTGTGTTCTAATAAATTTTGGGTAAGGTTCCGCAGGATGACCATGGAAAACTGGGCGCGTTGAAGAAATCTGGGGGCGTTGAAGAGTGGAATGGGTCCAGCGATGGCAGGGACAGAATCTCAGTTCACTCAGTCTCTTCACTGTCAGACAGTGAATGTTGGAAGATAGCAGAGAATGTTGCAGGAAAAAATGGGCAACTCACAGAGGGCATTACCTTTCCAATGTCGATGAAGTAGTGAGTCATTCAATGAAACATCAAGCAGCACTTCTAGTACCAGCCCTAATTCTACTTCTGCTCTTCTTCCTGTCTCCTCCCCTTAGTTTCAAGTAAGGATGCAATGTCATATTTTAATATACTGAAATGGAGGAATACGTTTGCGGATGCACTTGGTCCCTATGAATTTGTTCTGGAAACAGAGCTTATCACCATCGAAGCTCACATTGGAAATGGGATATGTCTCCAAATACAAGGTCTCATGCCGAGGCATTTGAATGTTTTAATGTAGAAGCTTTTGCGCTTGAGCCCCAGAATGCTTGTGCTCTCACGCACTGTGGAGTTTTTTACAAAGATGAAGGACACTTCTAGATGCAGTAGAGGTTTGTTTCTCACATCTGACACTATTTGTGGTTTTTTTCATTTTTCTGTACCTATTTTTTGTGTTAATTGTTTGTTTGAGCTTCTTTATAGTAGTAGGTTTTTTATATTGTATTTTGAAACCGAATGCATTTGAATATTACTAGCCGGATAACCACAATATATCTACAGTAACTATGGTACATGTTTCCCATCGCTTCTTAAGGATGAAGTATATAAAAAATTTGTGACTGTTTCTAATAGTTTGAATGGTTTTCAAGTTGAGAAGAACAAGGTTTGTTGTTTGTTGCAAAAAAAAATCCATTGAAATGTAGTAGTATTTTAGAAAAGCTAATGCTTTTGGCAAGTATCGGTTGCCCTTGGGATGAGATTAGCAAGTTATACCGTACAAAGCCTCAACATTTTATATGGACAGTTCAGAGACAACACTGTATTCTACAGTGGATGTTCTGTCAAACCCGGGACTAAGAAAGGAAAATATAGGTAACATTATTTTAAATTATCCTGAGATTTCTTAGATGGGACCCAAGAAAATCCATGGCAGACAATTTAGATTTTGCAAGCGTTGGTTTGGATCAAAAGGAGATGACAAAGATAGATTTGAGTCATCCTCGCTATTTGCATGAGAACTTGATCAAGTTGATTACAGATATTAATTGCATTTGGCTTGAGAAGCAGGGGATTGTTGTGTCTATCAGAGAACATCTAAAAAACACAACACTCATGACTCCATTGTCTAAGGTTTCTTCAGAAACATTTCAGAATATTCCTTCTGTACAATCAGAACTTGTCCATAAAAGAGATGATCAAGTTATCCGTGGCTCTAAAAGAGAATATTTGAAAATCACAATGCATGTGACTTGATTGTCTAAAGTTTCTTAAAAAAAATTCAGAATACCCTTTCTCGAGGATCAGAACTTCTATGTAGAAGAGATGATCTCAATTTCATTGATGCTAAGCTCAGAGATTCACTAGGAACCCAAGAAAGAAATATCACTAAAATTTTACAAGAGCCAATTCAGAGACACAAGCTAAACCTTTGGTTGAAATTAGGCTTGATACATTACCCTGAGTCGACGTTCAAAGATGCTAGAATGATTCGTTGTGGAGGAAATAAGCTGCAAGAGAGGTTAAGTTGTGTTTTGAGACTTGTGTCACCTTTCAATGATGTTTGTCAAATGGTGAGGAAAAGACCAACATTATTGAGTAGAAGTTCAGATTTGATCCAAAAGAAATTCGATTTTCTTTGTAGTACGACATTTAACCCACTGCAGGTTCTTCCATCATTTCCAAAATATTTCACCTTTGATCTTGAGGGTAGCATCAAACCAAGATACAAAATGTATGCTTGGATTAAGAAAAACAATTTTCTTAAGAAAGAGTGTGGTGCCTATACCATATTTACACTACCAGAGAGAAGATTTATTCAACAATACGTTAACTTCCACCCTGAAGGGAGCAAGTATTTTAGTCTTTGCAAGCTTGATAAAGTAATGTCCAAGACTCCATTGTCTAAGGTTTCTTCAGAAAATTTTCAGAATCTCCTTTCTGGAGGACCAGAACTCCTCCGTAGAAGAGATGTCGAAGATGCTAAGTTAAGCTCATATAGAAATGTGAAAATTACATGATCTCAATTTCGAAAAAAAAAGAAGACTATGTCAATCCTTATACATTCTATTGACACAATTTTTGGGATGGCAACATTAGACTTGTGAAGTTTCATCAATGTCAACTTTTCAAAAAATTATTTTTAATGTACCAATCCTTTTTAAGGAATCCCTACATGTTATCATATCAATCAATGCTGATGCCATGGCATGGACATCTACTAGCTTATGGGGTCACACTTCTACAAACGTATTGTAAATTTTTGTAGATGTTCTATGCTTGATGCAACTTTACTTTTATACCCGATATCAAACAACAATCACATAAACAAGAAAGTAAAATGCTGATAGAACATACCAATAGATCAACAGAAGACAAGCCAAAAATACACTTAACTTGATCAGCAAAATATATGTGATGTGATGTGTTACGACGGTCAACATGATGCTTCAACTAGCAAAGTCTCTGCACGGTCAGCCAACCAGAATGTGTCACACAACCCTCTCGGATAGCTCTATACAATCAACCCAAAGTCAACAAAATTCAATGCTATCTAGTCAATGGTCAACACAAAAACAGCAGCAGCAAAAGTCAATGCAACTAGGTCAAAGTCAATGTTTAGCCTCGATTTTTGTGCCAAAAAGTATGAACTGCAAAAATCAAAATTTTGGGCAGTTAAGTTGACCATGCATTGACCAAAGTCAACGCTGGCCAAATCTGCGTTGAAACCCTAGGTCAAAAATAGAAAATGTTTTGCTGCAATTTTTGTGAAAGAAGAAGAGCCTCCAAAATGATGATCGAACCAATCAGATGCAGAGAGAGAATGTGTGATGAGTGATGATGAAAATGACCTCCAACATTGACCAATATATATCCATCTGTGAGGGTGTGTGACACATCTGTTGGGGCTTAAAGCCTACATTATAATTCTGGCTGACCTTGCACATAAGTGGAATTAATTCAAAATAAATGTTCAGCTCATCGGATCAAGATGATCTTTAGATCGATCTTGCACCTCTCCGAAAGAGGAATCCAATAAAAATATTGGCATCTTCATCTGAGCATCACAACATGGAGTTTGGACCTAGTTGTTCAAAATTAACACTCCCTCTCAACTAGGGAGAACTCCATCCACCTGTGCCATCCAAACATCGTGCATCATCCCGCCGTAAATTGCTTTGTTGGCTTCTTTATTTCAGAACGAAAGGTGAGTCACAAAGACATCACTCTCGGTTGACAAAATCAGCTCAGAGGTCCGAAACCTCTATAGGACTCAAAGGAGTCACATACCAACCCGAAGTTGGTTTGACTGACCTAAAGTTATTTGGAGGTCTGAAACCTCACTAGACTTGATCCCAGATCAAGTGATTGGACACGTGCCATCCTAGACATACGGAGTACAAAAATCTCTGATGCATCCATCGGTCTTTGCTACTTGTCTCTAGCTTTTCCCACCTCATTGGCCAAATGAGAGGTACTTCCCATGAGTTTGGGACTCCATGGGTAGGATGCATGCGGGGCATAGATCATGAGAGGTGAACCAACTCAACATCATAACGGTGGGGCAGAAGCACCACAAGGTTCGACAAGTCTAGCCTTGTGTGTGCTTATAGCTCCAAGAAGTTATCCCCAAAGCCCCCTGGAGCTCCCAGAGCTCATCGTCCAACAGGACCCTTAAAATAGGGTCGTTCCACGATTCCAAGATTCTCATAGAAGGTTAGGAACTTGACCTTCCCCAAGGGCTTTGTGAGAATATCCGCGACCTGCTCATCAGTTCTTATATGATCGAGCCTTACGGCGTCTCGCTGTACCATATCCTGAATAAAGTGGTACCTGGTATCAATATGCTTGGATCGATCGTGGAACACATGATTCTCTGACAAACAAATCCCACTCTGGTTATCACAAAGGATAATGGTGGTATCTAGCACATGCCCAAATAGCTCACTGAAGAACTTTCGCAACCAAACTGATTCACAACAGGCCATACTCGCTGCAATGTATTCGGCCTTCGCAGTGCTTAAAGCCATCGACTTCTGCTTCCTTCTCATCCAAGATATCAAAGCAGATCCAAGTGTGAAGAAACATCCAGATGTGCTCTTGCGATCCACCACACTACTAGCCCAATCGACATCAGTATATCCATGGAGTGTCACATTCTCGGCAGTGTATCTCAGCCCATGGTTTATCGTGCCGCGAAGATATCTCAACATATTCTTGGCACCAACCCAATGAATGTGATGAGGATCAACCATGTGTTGAATCAAAGTGTTCACTGCAAAACATACGTCTGGACGGGTGTTCACTAAGAACATCAGGGCCCCTATGAGTTGACAATACTCGATAGGATTTGCTAGCATAGGCCCAACAACGATTCCACTCAACTTCTTAAAGTTGAGCTCCATCGGTGTCGACACGGACTTATAGTCCACCATTCCAAATCTTTCCAGCAGCTTCACAATTTATTTTCCTTGAGAGAGAAAAATTTCGTCAGGTCTGTGTCAGACCTCCAGGCCTAGGAAGTAATACATCAGTCCTAGGTCCTTCATCTTGAACTCAGAAGCGAGCTCCCTCTTACACTGATGAATGAGAGGGTCAACACTTGTCAGGAAGAGATCATCCACATACAACACCAGAATGAGAGGCTTTTCTCTATCAACCTTGAAGTAAAGGTTTGGATCAACATTACTACGAGTGAAGCCCATATTCATCAAGTAGCTATCTATCCTCTCATACCAAGCCCTGGGGGCTTGCTTCCACCCATAGAGGGCTTTCTTCAACCTGCAAACATGGGTGTCTCTATCCTAGACTTTGAACCCAGAGATTGCTCCACATACACCTCTTCCTTTATCGCACCATGCAGAAAGGTGGTCTTTACATCCATCTAATGAAGATTCCATATTTGTGTAGCAACAAGGGTTATGATAGATTAGATGGTGGTATATTGGGCCATAGCTGCAAATATGTCATCATAGTCTACGCCTTCCTTTTGAGAGAAGCCACGGGCTTGAATTTTTCAGCACTACCATCAGATCCATGCTTGATCTTATAGGGCCATTTCGAGGTGACAAATTCTTTGTCCTCTGGTCTCGGAACCATATCCCAAACATCATTCTTCATAATGGATTCGAATTCTTTGTGCATATCATCCTTCCATACTTGATGCTTAACGACTTCCTAAAAATATCTACTCATGGCTGCTAGATACCCTTGGTATCTATTCGGCTTCTTGCTTTCATGGAATGTCTCCCTTGGGGCCATATGTCTCTCGGCATCCTTGAGAGTATCCCTGAGCCATGAGGGTCTTCCCTTCATTGAAGGAGGTGGATCAATAAGGTCCATCGGTCCTTCAATATCGGGAATCGTCTCACCCTTTGGTTCTTCTTGATTTCTAGACCTTTCTTTAGATTTGATAATGACTTAAAAATTTGACAAGATCAACCAAATTGTGAGCCACCATATCATTTTTCAAAGGGAACTCAAGAAGGGGGACTAACAATCTTGTAGAGTTGTTGGCATAAAAATATACTAAGAAAAACATTTGATAAAGGGATAAGAGAACTTCAGGTCTTTGGAGATTCTTCATTGGTACTGAAATGTTCGCAACATTCCTAAGACATAACATATCGACTTGTTGGCAAATACAAATCACCCGAAGGAGATCACCTCTATTTTCGCAAGGTTCACTATAGCTCATGTCTTCCTAGAGCTGAATGAGAAAGTCGATAGCCTGTCTAAGGAGAGTCTCCTCTTAGAACTTAAAATGCTGCATTCCCTAGAGGCAGATAGGAACACTTCAACTAAAAGTCAGTCATCCATACAATTTCTTTGCTATCATATTTTCATATGTACAAATCACTGTATTTGTAAGGCATGGAAATATGTATGAACAATCATAAATTTTTGTTTTTGAGCCAGTTTTCCTGATCATCCATGGGATGGAATAGTCAAAACTTTATTTGCAAGTATGATAATTCAATATTTAGCATGAGGATTGGGGAACATTTAGCTGAAAAAGGTGAAGATTTTTGGCTCTGGTGTTGCTGCTCATGAAGAAAGCATTTTTGTTTCCATCTTGGCAATAATGATGCAATCTTTAATTCCAAGTATTGTTAAAAAACAAAGCTATATAAGCGAAACACTTGAACCTGAACCATTTTTCCAATTCTACTATTCTATCTTTACTTTGGGATGAATAGGTTATTCTATCTAGAGTTGTGCCAAATCTCTTGACAAGTGTTTAGTAAAATGGTAAGACATGATGCATATTATAGCAGGCCACAAATAACATTAAAAAAGGACCAGTAGTTTATGCGGCAGAGTCTATGTCAGGGAAACTAGTGGAACATTACAAGTCCGTTAAAAAGAGAATGCATATGATATATCAAGAGATCAAGCTTCTAATCAGCCCTTGAGGAACAATTGCATGGCACTTCTCATCAAATTTGGATAGAAAATGCAAAAATAATTGCCAGAAAATAACACTACATAAAAAGAAGGATAAGAGATGACTGTGGAAATTGAGAAGCATAGCAATACATAAACAACGACAACAGGCTGAAGCTAAGCAACCCATGTAAGCCATTTTAGAAGAGGAATAAAAGAAAATTTTCATTATAAAGGAGACGCGTCTATTGCCAAGAAATATCATCATCTACTATGAAATGTATGAGCCATAAATTTCCCATAAATTCTGGGGATTTGTGGTGTTGGATGTGATATTTCCAAAGGAAAACCATAATTTATATTTCAAAGCTGCATTGGGGGAAGGTACCAGCCACTGGACAGAGCCATAATTTCTATTTCAAAGCTGCATGGGGGTAAGGTACCAGCCACTGGGCAGAGTTTAAGTTCATATACTCCCTCATAAATTATTGAAAAGCCTAACTTTTTTTCCATCTCTGCAACCTTGGCTAAATGCTTATGGCTGCAAACAACAATCCAATGATTATTAGTATTGCCAAGAACCATTACTATTGTGTTCTTCTTAGCTACTGTTTCAAGGTGTTCTAAATTAACTTCCCAATTCCTTTCTGTAAATAAAATTATATTTCCTGGCTTCAATGCCATTGTATGCCAGCAATGCTTCATAAAGTGGATACCTTGGTCTTGGCAACAAAATTTTTGCATCTTTACAGCCCTAGACTACAATAGTTACATACATGGCTTGTCTACAACCACAAGTTAAGTGGACATCATCTACAACTAGCTGGTAAAGAAGTTCGGGGAAGAGATACCTTGCCAATGCCACTTGTCCTCACTTTAGACCCATTTTGTAATAGTCTATTGTAGACAATCTTTGAATTTCTTGCACATATTTCATGGGGATCCACTCTTTTTGGATGTTTCTAACTTTGTTTGAGAAAATTTTCCCTAAGAAGTTTGTGACAGTTAGCATAGAGGTTTGATACATTAGAAAAGTGTCCATTCTGGGCACTTTTCTTGGTAGCAGAGGACATCCTGGAGGTGAAGTTATTTGTCAAGGTATCCCCTTTGTTATATTCATGAGTATGGAACATAAAGAAGTATCAAGACCTTGAGTATGGAGCACCTACTTCTATTTAAGGGTATTCATCAGTTTTCATGTTAGAAGAAATGATAACTGGGAGCACTTTGGAAAAGGAACATAGAACCAATACTGGTATGAGCCTGCATGACTATATTGTTATCGAGCAAAAGCATTTGAATTTCAGCTTGGTGCGATTATTGTCTTTAGCTAAGAATCAACTGCATATGATTTTGAAAGCCACTGGAGCAACTTCAACCCTTACACTAGTCCAACTCCTTTGTACCAAATAATAATGACTGAATATTGAATGATAATATAATCTGAGAGCAAAGGAAATCAACAATATAAATTTTGGAGCAATCTAGGCATTTGCACACAAAGATATACCTGCTAGGCTGCCACATCTCCAATGGAAAAGTTACTTCTACTCAAATCATTTCTTTTGGTAATTATCTCTAGTGATGCCCCTGTACTTGGAGAACCTAAATTCAGTAGATTAGGAATTCTATAATAATTCAGAGAGGTTGGGCATGATTTTTGTCAGGATAAACCACAGATATCAGGCCTCCATAGTCTTGAGAACTACATGTAGAACCACAGTGTAGGCTATTAGTATTAAGTTATAAAACCATTCTCCTAAAACGAAAGATGTCCCTCAACCTACGGTTCTCTTTGGCATTGGAGAATGTGCCAATGGGTCCTTTGCTTGCATGGTTTCTCATCTCCTTAGAAATCCTAAAAAATGTGCATGTTGACCATGCCAAAGGGCTCCACACACTACCTGTCCTCATAGTGGAGCATGCTAAATAAGGATAACAAGCTCCATCAAACTTGTAATAGATACACAACTCAAAGTGGGAGTGCTGCTAAAATATACTCGTGAAGGCTTCAAAGGCAAAGGGATTTCAAGGAATTTTAACCCCTAACTAGATGTAATCAAGCCCATTCTTTGCCTACCAACCAATCAAGGAACTCCTTTATCAATAACATTGAGTTATGGCCATTTGAAATTTTGACCTGAGGGTTTCACATTAAAATTGCAGGCAATTCATAGTGTGTTCCAAAGTTTTCTTCTCTTCAATGATGGTTAGGAAAGAACAATCTGCAAAGTTTCTATTCAGTTGTTGATCACCATTAGGACCAGGAAGGGGTGTATCTTTGATTAGGCCCTATCCAATTCTTCTTTGAATGGGATAACTAAGGGCTTCAACAACTATTACATAGAGGATCAACAAACACCATTTCCAGATAGATTAAAAGTACTCTATCTCTTCAAATTTGGCCTAATTGATGCAAAGGAAAGTTGCAGCCCATGAAAATAAAGTTCCAACTACATTAACAAAAAATGTATTAAATTCAAGCACCTTCAACATGGAGAGATTGAACAACCATTCCACTCTACGAAAGGCTTTTGCAGTTTACCTTTATGAAGAGGGCCTCCAGGCCTTGGCTTCTAACTCATTCAATGCCTTCCCAAACAGAAATCACATTATCCCAAATGTATCTACCTATAGTAAATCCCATCTATTTTGCTACAATGATTTTAGACAAGATATGTTTTAGCTACAAAGCAAGCTCTTTGGCTACAATTTTATAAGGTAGATTAAGTAAAGTTATCGGTACTAGCTTGTGATTAATAATGGGTCTCCCAGCTTCAAGATGAACTTGATCAACAACTTGTTGATGTCGTTACCTTGTGTATGTGTCCATAGTACATACAAATACTTTATACACTTAAAGAAAAATTTGGCCCAAGAAAGCCCCAAGTGGCTTTGTAAAATTTGCATAAATAACCATCCTAGCCAAGGGACTTATCATCGACCATTTCCCTAAGGGTTATTGTCAACTCATCTAATGTTGATTTTTAATCACATACTCCTTATTGTTCTTGCATTGATTTTCTGGGAATTGCATCAATAAAAGTTTGCATGACTACCTTTCTTTTCTCCATGATATCCTTGAGATTGAAAAACTATTTTATAGTCACTAAAAAACTCTTTCTCTATATTTACCTGATCAATTATTTTTAATTTTGTTGTTTTAAGCCTTGATGTGTTCCACTACATTTTAGTTGAGGTCTATGAAGAAGACCTTGGTTGGCCTATCTCCTAATTTAAGCAAGTGAAGTTAGGGTCTGATTTAGGCTCCCCTTGCTTTGTATGTCTCTTTCACCTTTAGTCAATGTCTCCATGTAACCACCCCAGCTTGGCGCTGCTCACTATAAGGGCTATTTTGTAACATCCTTAACACTTGTACCAACACATCCAGGACTACTTACGCTTTCTTCTTCTCAATACCACCAGTCCTCTATTGTATCCCCTCAAAAACATAGTTAATCTTCTAACAGTATCCACCAACCAAAGAATCCAGCCTTTGTCTCGACCCCCAAGAGTCAAACTCCAAATTTTTTTGATAGCCTTAATGCATGATTCACACTTCAAGTTAGAGATATTCAACATGAATGACATGTTCACATCAGATACAGATCTAGCCATATCCAGCTCACCTCAATATTCAATGCACCATGTAGATTAAAATTATTGTTAGACATAGGAGCACACAAAATCAATGAGTCAACTCCACCCCCACCTATGTTTTATAGTGCACCTCATTTCTCTCATTTCAAAATACCCCGATGCAAGCAATAAATCTTCTTTATTTTCCAGGCAGCTAACACAACAGGATAACATGAAATTTCTAACATATATGTCCAATTCATTAAACTTGAAACATTGTTGAATTGATACTACAATGTTCAATTCATATTTCAGCAGCAAGGGAAAGTACCTAGCTACACAAGTTCCTAGTATATTTTCCGATAATTTTCCTTGAACATCTTGGAAAGTCCATAAATAAAGAAACACAACATAATTAAAAATCTTTCCAGAGTAGCAATGTTGTAATCACCATATAACACATATACCTCATAAAGAAGCAGTGTCAATATCAATATCTGGAACTGTCCCAACAAACATTTCAAAACGAGGGGCACCATTTTAACCTTGTAAAGACCATAAAAAAGTGCTAATTCCAAACAAAATATTACAAGTAGGGTTCAACCTGGAAGAGAAATAACATCAAGAATATTTGTTGTTCGACTGATTTTACCAACAATCTAAGAAAAGGTTAGGAATGTTGTATTTTGAAATTGTGACCTAATGTGGGTGTATGCAGGACATTCTAGAGTGTTTTTCATCTTCAAACCTCTTAGTATCACAAAGATGACAAATTCACGATGTTTTAGGAATTGTCCAAAGACCTGTTTCACTATGGAGTTCATGAACACAAGTTCCAACTAAAACCAATGCAGTTATTCCATGCAGCAACACTTTCTTCCATCCATATATTTTCTGATCTAATGTGGGTGTACACAGTACATTTTAAGAGAGTGTTTTTCATCTTGAACCCTCTTAGAATCACAAAGATAACAAATTCACAATATTTTAAGAATTTTCGAAAGCCCTGTTGCACTATGGAGTTTGTTAATACAAGTTCCAACTAAAACCAATGCAGTTATTCCATGCAGCATAGCTTTTTCCCATCCAAATACATCCAGTACTAAATATTTAAAATTCCCCTTAAAATCATTGTTTTCCTTCTCTTACAAAAAAGAAAATGCTAAATTAGTCTGTACAATATACCAAAATTAAACTGAACAACGAAACTATTTGCAAACCATTATGGTCCGTATAGAAGAATCACTTGCCTGTATGAGACCAAGAAGGTTAAGCATGGGTCACCACTAGTGCTAGGAGAGTGAATTCCATTAACTGTTAGAATATCAATCAGGTTCATAAGTTTATAACCTATGTATAAAACAATCCAACTAAAACTTGCCTGTATGTTGCTGCATGCCAAATACGAACAGTACCATCTTCTGAACCAGTGATGATGATAGGAAGTTCAGGGTGAAAACATACTGCAGATACATTATGTGTGTGTCCTTCCAGAGTTTGGACACAACTTTTTGTCTGGTAGTCCCAAACCTGATGACAACACACCAAGAAATTTAAAGGTAGGTCAATTTTCTAATGATCAAGACAAGTACTAGGGGTAAATCAATTACATCTCTAGATAATCTATATGTTTGAGCACCTTTGCTGTGTGATCATCTGAGCCAGTAATAAGATATGGTCTGTCACCTCCTGTGAAGTAATCAACACAGTTTACACCCTTTAAGTGGGCATCGAGAGTAAAATTTGGTTTTTGCGAGTCCAGATTCTAGATCTGATTGATGCATTCAGGTTAAAATAAATCAATATGAAAAAATTATACAAGGCTTTAACATTTTAGGATATCTAAATTCTAATTTCCACTATCTAAGAGAAGTAACAAATTTGAGTGTTCACCAAGAGGAAAAAATATGAGATTCCTAGGTGGATAATTTATGCCAGAGTAAAGCTTATCTATAAACTTGGGATTTACTAAAGAGCACTGCCTCCCACCTTTATAGTACGGTCTAGTGAGGCACTTGCAAATGTATTTGTATCCTTGGGATTAAACGCGACTTGCATCACATAGTGTGAATGACCTTCAAATATTTGAGTACATTGCCAACCTTTATCCCAGTCCCAAAGCTTGATTAGCATGTCATCAGATGATGACAGCACATATGGCAGAGTTGGATGAACACTCACACACCTGATATAATCAGTATGTGCTTCAAATACTTTCACCTTATCCATGGTGTTATAATTGTAAACACGGATAATCATGTCATCTGCACCAGCTACAACCCAATGTTTGCGTGCTATGAACTTGGCAGACTGCACTGCAAATAAGCACTAGCATTAGAATATGTATCATGCACTTCACTGACAACATATAGATTCTGCTATGCCAATATGATGTATAGAACATGTTTCTACTATGAATACCTGGAAGTTCTGTGACTTCAAAAGACTTTGCCAAAGTCTGCCATAAATAAGATTCAACTTAAATTAGGTTTATACAGAGAACGTAATTTCTGAAGGAAGTAATTGTAGATATAATTCTGTCACGCTAAAAGAAATACATTACCAAGACATTGATAGATAACAAGAATAAACCATGATAAATATGGCATAGGTAGGCATCTATGTAATCTCAAAGAAACATTGTTATCTCATTCTTTTCAAGTCAAAAAATCAAAATATAATATTAATCTTAAACTTCTGAACTATGTCTAAATATGTCTTCTTCCCCTAGAGTAATTTGAATCTGCCAAATCCAGCAATTCTGCATTGCTGGGTAGTCTTTAAGCAATCTTTCGGTTCTTTCATTAGGAAGAGCATGCACGACAAGACCAGCAAAAGCTTGACTTCTGCATTCCCATATATGCTGAAGAATGGTTAGTGTATATATTATGCTGGTTAAGTTTGTCAGGCAGGTAAATATGCACTGACAAGATGGACTTTGTGAAGGCCTGTATGATATAACATTTTCACTAGAATAAATGAATTTGTGTGATTTAACAAAACCTATGGAGGTGGAGCTAGGAAAAAAAAGGTACTGTGCAGTTGTCATCTAATAATGACTTTACTTCTAACGCTATTCTTTACATAAAAGTTTAAAACTTCAAATTTACAAGCTCCATCTCAGGCAACATATTAAACACAAGCAAATGACAGACTAAAAACACATCCAATTCCAGATTCCAAACTACAATACAAATGACAAATACATCCACCATCTCAGATGAGATTAGCAAAGTTGCACCATAACATAAAATTATCAAAGCCTTTATTTCCTCCCTGAAAAGGTTTCTTTAATAGAACTAAATACACATTTGATGCACTTAATATCTGAGGCAAATCAAAATGCAATCTTTTAAGCACCATGAAGTATTGATGTTGTTTCACTTTCAAAGGTTGTTGTCAATCTTACCAATACTATTCTCAACAACACTTTCTTATCATCAAAATAAGTGCTTCTATCTAGGAAATCAGTTTTTCTTAGTCTTCTTAATAGGCTGTGTCCTGCTTTATTATTCAAGTACAAAACTTGTCATTTAGTAAACCACCAATAATATCTGTTTCTGCTAGAACAAGCACAAATTCACGATTCTAAGTTCAGCAAATCCTACCATTTGCTGCCATGTGTGACATTGTTTTGAAGAAGGGTTTGATGGGTTTTCTGCCTGAGTCCAATAGAACAGATAGGCAGATCTGGCCTCTACAGGGAAGCTTCCATGGAAAAACAAATATGATGGAAGAATACTATATTTATGTCAAAATGGGAGAAGCCCAATAATTGCATTTGCAATGGGTGTAATCAAATTTATCAGTCTCATAACTCAAAGAACAGAGGGACTGCAGAGCATGGTCGATCGTATAGACATTCTTTAGCCCTGCAGCCCAAATCACATTTACATCTGCCCAATGCCAAACCGGATGATCCCCGCAGAGAAAAATATAGATGTTGTTCGAATGGTTAGCCGTTGACAAGGGTTCCATTCTTGCGTTTTTCTTGCCCACTTGTATTGGCCCATCATTATTGCATGAGTTCAAAAGGATGGACTGTGTGCAAGTCCCCTATCATTTTAGTGGAATGGATACTGCTCAGACTTGGCACCATAGTCTGTTCTTTGCAGTGAAGCTCCCTATACATGCTTGTTTGTCAAAGACTTTTGGAAAAAAGGGCGTATTTCCATGATAGTCCCTTTTTTTTTCTTTTCTAAATGGGAACCTTTGTGTTTACGGATGATAAACCCTCCAACTCTTCCACATTTGCAAAGAATCGGTTGCTGGTACCTCGCCAACAGTTATTGCAATTATCTGCTTCAAGGCCTAAAAAATACAATCATTGATTGTCACAAGGTCCACGGTTAATAGGCATATCCAGCATACCCCATGCAAGGGAGGTGCATTCCTGTGAGGATTGTCAGAACAACTGCTCCAAGTTGCCACTAGACCACAGCCTGATGTGCATTATTATCCTTCTGCACAAAGTTAATCACATTAAGGATTATGATTTTTGATACACATTATATTTCTCTAAATTTCAACTTCTTATTAGGAGAAGTGTGTCCCTTGTTTGAAATTCGGTTCTTCCTCGCTATTCTCCCTCATCCCCTTGATTATGCATACTGTGTTTTCTTAAAATATTTATGAATGGGACAGTCAATGCCGCATTACATTCTGGCCATCTCACAGAATTTTGGGGATTTTAGTTATAAACAGAGCAAAGTTTAAATGTTCTAGGAGTCTTTTAGAATTATGAGCGAAATATAATTTTAAATATTTTTGGAGTCTTGTGCTTTTTATTTTTGTTTTCAGAATATACAGAAACCTTAATGCCCTTGCTTGAAAAATCTGGAGTGCCTCATTTTTTGGATCATTGATTCAGATTGACATTCTTGATTTCCACAGTAGACATAAGAGGTTCATTGTTATGTGCTGATGACACTTTAGAATGTAAATTATTTGCAAAGATGACTAGTTCTTTCCTTTGAGATTGTGCGAAAGGATGGATTTTTTAAACTTGTTGTAAAAAATTTGGCTGAATAAGAAACTTGGATCCCTGTTACAAAAATTAAATATGTCCTACTAATGGTATAAATGATTGGAAACTACAGCTGCCAAAATTGATACCAAAGATGTCTTATTAAGGGTATTAATGTTGGAAAATTTGACTACAGTTGCTGGAAGTGATATCTTGTTTCTTACGAGTTGACCTAATTGTACTTTTTTAGGATTGTAGTTTAAGGTGTTCTGAGAAGATCAAAAGAGGATTGAGTTTTTGTTACCTAATTGGGCCATAGGTCAAGTTGTAGCTGTGAAGTTCCCTTGTTCTTCTATCAGTAGCATTTGCATATGGTGAAAGTGGAATCATTCAATGTATATGAAATCAAAACAATGGAATGAGATAGGATCTAGTCTTCAAAAGATAAGCATTTGAGTGTTTAGGGTGTTTGTAGGGTGATTTCCATGGTTCTATTTCTACTATTATTACTATAATCCTTCATTATTTGCTTGCAATTGTTGTTAGTTTATACCTGGACTTCTTCGCCATTGTTCTTCTCCAGCGCACACAACAGATATACTATGTTGCACACTCATCAAATACAGTGATTGTTATAAATTTACAATGCATGGCAGTTGAGTTCATTACCATTTATATGTTTGTAGCATGCCACAACATATTTATAGTTGGACATGGAGTGAAATATGTACTTTTTTTTGCTTCCAATTTTGTGGTTCTCTATAATTTATTTGGTTTAAGAGATGAAAGGTGCAATACCAAGAGAGTTCTTGCTTGCAAGTCACTATCTTTTTTGTCTGTTAACTTTTTTTTTTTTTCCTATGAGCTTAAAAAATTGTTATGTATGTGATTGTGAACCCTTGTTAAAACTTGTATATGTATATGCACTTCTGTAACTAGACTTTGTCACACAATGTTGGACAGGAAACTGAGAGACAACATATTGGCTTAAGAATGGAAGGTAGGACCATGGATTTGAGATATCTTGAAGGAGTTGTACATAGCAGGTTGAAAGTTGAAAAATAAAAGGTGAGTTGTCAGCTACACCAGAGACTGAGGATCGGCAAAACACATTTTATGCCAATGCTAGCAATGTAGTGTCTGGTACAGATTCTGTGCCTAGAGGGGAGGATAATGGCGCAAACAGGAAATATAGGAATAGATGTGAAGATGAAGAGGTTGAGTGTGGTGCTGAGGCAGGAGGAGAACATGATGCTGATGCAGATGATGAGGGGGAAGAGAGTCCTCAAAGATCGACTGAGGATAGTGAGAATGCTTCTGAAGCTGGTGATTTTCATGATGATGATGATGCCAAATCTAGCTCATGGTGCTCCTCTGCAACCTCATGGTGCAAAGGAAACAGAGGAGGCAGTGAAAGTGAAGAACTCTATTGCAAAAGGTAGTGCAACAAGTATAATAGGGGAGAGTGATGGCAGTGCTAGAGCTGATATTGCAAACACTAATGTGAAACAACAAACTCTGGGTGGTAATGGCGAGGAAAATTTAATAATGGGAACAACAATCTCTGCCAAGGGTAGAATCACAAATGGTGAGAGTGCTATCAAGGGAGATGGTGTTCATGAAACTGGCCAAAATGGGCATAAAAGAGGGTGGAAATTTGGATTCCACTGCACCTGCTGCTAATTATATTCCTAGTACAGCCATGCAGGTTGGTCACATTGAAAAGTTAGATGGCTCAAATGCTGTGATTGTAGTTCCAACAGAGTCAAGTTCAGGATGATTGGCTTTGTACCATGTGTCAGGTTAGAATACTTATCCCATGTATGGGACACACTCATAGCTTCAAGAGACTTAAAACTTATTAGAAGAATTTGGCTTTAACAAGTAGTGTAATATAGATAATTTTAAGTTTTTTTTTACCTATTATGTTGTTTATGTCACTCATTTTCATTGTGGTCTTCTTGGTATGGACGGGTGCACTGCATTCAAGGCCTGGGAAAATGTTTGGTGAGAGTGGGCCTGAGCCTTCCATAAAAGATAGGGTGGGGCCTTTAGCAGAGGTATGGTTCTAGAATTGTCTACGTTGTTTTAAAATTTATAAATATACAGAGGACATATGACGTAATACATCATTGATTAAAATACACTAGGAAGCTTAACAAAAATCAAATATAAGTATTGTGTTAGTTTTAACTAAAAAACAACTATTTCCTGGTGAATTATCCCTCCTCCCATCTTATGTTTCATTGATTTGACATGCTATATAAATTATGATGATTCATAGTGAAAAAAATTTATGAGCTATTCTCTTCTCATGTTGATTTCATATGTCTCTTAGTGGTGGGAATGATTTATGATCTCTTGATTGTTATAAATTTACAATGCATGGCAGTTGAGTTCATTATCATTGATATGTCTGTAGTATGGCACAACATATTTATGGTTGGATGTGGAGTGAAATATGTACTTGTTTTTGCTTGCAATTTTTGGGTTCTCTATAATTTATTTGGTTTGAGAGATGAAAGGTGCAATACCAAGAGAGTTCTTGCTTGCAAGTCACTGTCTTTTTTGTCTGTTAATTTTTTTTTTTTGTTTCCTGTGAGCTAAAAAAATTTTTCTGTATGTGAACCCTTGTTAAAAATTGTATATGTATATGCACTTGTGTATCTAGACTTTTTCACGCAATGTTGGACAAGAAACTGAGAGACGACATATTGGCTTAAGAATGGAAGGTAGGACCATGGATTTGAGATATCTTGAAGGAGTTGTACATAACAACTTGATAGTTGAAAGAGAAGAAGGTGAGTTGTCACCTACACTAGAGACTGAGGATCGACTAAACACATTGTATGCCAATGCTAGCAATGTAGTGTCTGGTACAGATGTTGTGCCTAGAGGGGAGGATAATGGTGCAAATAGACAGTATATGAATAGACGTGAAGATGAAGAGGTTGAGTGTGGTGCCGAGGCAGGAGGAGAACATGACACTGATGCAGATTATGAGGGGGAAGAGAGTCCTCAAAGATCGACTGGGGATAGTGAGAATGCTTCTGAAGCTGGTCATTTTCATGATGATGCCAAATCTAGCTCATGGTGCCCCTCTGCGACCTCATGGTGTAGAGGACATAGAGGAGGCAGTGAAAGTGAATAACTTTGTTGCAAAAGGTAGTGCATCAAGTATAATAGGGGAGAGTGGCAGTGCTAGAGCTAATATTGCAATCACTAATGTGAAACAACAAACTCTGGGTAGTAATGGTGAGGAAAATTTAATAATGGGAACATAAATCTCTGCTAGGGGTGGAATGAAAAATGGTGAGAGTGCCATCAAGGGAGATGGTGTTCACGAAACTAACCAAAATGGGCATAAAAGTGAGGGTGTAAAATTGCATCCCACTACACCTGCTATTGATGGGATTCCTGGTACAACCATGTAGGTTGGTCGCATTGAAAAGTTAGATGACTCAAATACTATGCTTGTAGTTCCAACAGAGTCAAGTTTAGGATGATTGGCTTTGTACCATGTGTTAGGTTAGAATAATTATCCAATGTATGGGAAACACTCGCAGCTTCAAGAGACTTAAAACTTATTAGAAGAATTTGGCTTTAACAAGCAAGGTAATATTGAGAATTTTAAGTTTGTTTTTACCTATTCTGTTGTTTATGTCTCTCATTTTCAGATTTTTGTGGTCTTCTTGGTAGGGATGGGTGCATTGCATTCAAGGCCTGGGAAAATGGTTGGTGAGAGTAGGCCCGAACCTTACACAAAAGATAGGGTGGGGCCTTTAGTAGAGGTATGGTTCTAGAATTGTCTACGTTGTTGTTTTAAAATTTATAAATACATAGAGGACATATGACGCAATACATCATTGATTAAAATACACTACTAGGAAGCTTAACAAAACTCAAATATAAGTATTGCATCAGTTTTAACTTTAAAATAGTTGATTTTTGGTGAAATACCTCCCTCCCCCAATCTTATGTTTCATTCATTTGACATGCTATATTAATTATTATGATTCACAGCGAAAAGAATTTATGAGCTATTCTCTTGCCATGTTGATTTCATACGTCTCATAGTGGTGGGAATGCTTTATGATCTCTTGATTATTATAAATTTACATTGCATGGCAGTTGAGTTCATTACGATTTATATGTCTGTAGTATGCCACAACATATTTATGGTTGGATGTGGAGTGAATTACATACTTTTTTTTGCTTGCAATTTTGTGGTTCTCAATAATTTATTTGATTTGAGAGATGAAAGGTGCAATACCAAGAGAGTTTTTGCTTGCAAGTCACTGTTATTTTTGTCTGTTATTTTTATTTATTTATTTAATTTATTTTTTAAATTCTTGAGCTAAAAAAATTGTTTTGTATGTGAACCCTTTTTAAAACTTGTATATGTATATGTACTTGTGTAACTAGACTTTGTCACACAATGTTGGACAGGAAACTAAGAGACGACATATTTGCTTAAGAATGGAAGGTAAGACCATTGATTTGAGATATCTTGAAGGAGTTGTACATAGCAGCTTGAAAGTTGAAAGAGAAGGTGAGTTGTCAGCTACACTAGAGATTGAGGATTGACAAAACACATTGTATGCCAATGCTAGCAATGTAGTCTTTGGTACATTAATGGTCCACTAGCTCTCTTTTCATTTGCTAATATTATAATGAAGTTTTATTAGAGGCACTTTTTGTTTGTTTATTTTGGTTAGAAAAGAGTTTGCTCTTGGTTTTATGTGATTTTCAATTTATCGTATGTAGCATGTTGAGAAATGGGAAAGAATAACGTGACATTTATTTTGCAGAAATTGATGTTGAAGGAAAATTTCTTTGACATTGTTGATGTTAAGGTATATGTTGTATAAACTATTTATAGTTTAATTTATGTTATATTCTAGTGTTCATTGTCTTTCATTTCTTACAGTGCATTGTATTTTCTTTTGTTTTCAGAAAATGAAATCAGTATTGATGGTAAGAAGCATGAATTGAAAAAAGAGAAGAGCAATAACATTGGAGCGACAAATGAAAAAAGAGAGAGGAAAACTGGTTTGGTGATACCCTTAGAACCAATATCTCGCATAAGACACACATATAAAGACTGATGATCAAATCTTCAGAGTTGGTGAATTCACCTGTAATGCCTTGACAACACAACGATAATGTTTTGAAGTGGTGAAACATCATTTCATGTGTAAATTGTAGTCCAACTAATATAAAGTTGGAAACTCATATTGTAATATTTTAACATTTCATATAATATAATTTATGTGGTTGAAATTATTTATAGTTGCACTTGATGTTGTTTAGTATTGTAATTAAAATATGCGACTTTGTGTTTTCATATTAGATGAATATGCACATTGTATGACATTTTTTAAATCGTACAAATTAATTTATGTTGATTAATAATGAACACAAATAAAATGAATATGCGACTAAATTAGTCATTTATAATGATTATTAATGAAATGAATATAAACTAGTAAATTAGTCATTTATATAATGAATAAATGGCTACTGCAAATGATAAATTTGTGACTACAATTGATGACTAAATTTTGCATATATACGACTATTAGTAGCTAATTTATAGTATCTTATAACACGACTAAAATTTAGTCACATTTCTTCGGTCATTAATTGGTTTCAAACAATGACTAAAGTTTGCATATATATGACTATTAGTAGCTAATTTATAGTATCTTATAACACGACCAACATGTTGGTCATAATTCTTTGGTCATTAATTGGTTTTCTCGGGTGATCATATAGTAATATATTTTGTTGTATATTTGGTCATTAATTGTGACATTTAATGACCAAATCAAAGACCAAATCAATGACTAAATGAATGAATAAATCAGTGACCAAATGAATGACTAAATCAGTGACAAAATGAAAGACCAAATGAATGACTAAATTAGTGACCAAATCAGTGACTAAATCAATGACCAAATCAATGACCAAATATACAACTAGATAACAAAATTGAGATAACCAATTAATGACTAAGCTAAAAATGACCAAAAGTTGGGTCGTTGTTATAAGATACTGTAAATTAGCTACTATTGGTCACCGACCGAAAAATAGTCGTTTATATGCAAATTTTAGTCATTTTTTTAGTAATAAATTAGCCATTTTTTACTAGTGAATGTGTTTCTAACATAGGGGGGAGCGTTTTTAAAGGGAAACATACAATTTTTAAGAATACAAACATAATGAATATAGAGGAAATCTTAAATGGAATATTAATTATACTGCTACATAACATTCCAAGTGTGTGGTACACCAAATGAAAAAATGATACAATTACTAATGAATGATGGAATCTATCATCATGCATCTCAAGGCGACAAAGGTCTCTTGCCATAACTACACATGAAATAATGAGATATAGTAAAAAGGACATCAGACTATATATGAAACTAGTCATTTGTAATTATATATGCAATCAATGGTACCAACCTAGATCCATTCAATCTCGGACTATCAAGCGATGAGAGGATCAAATCCCTTGAGGTGCAAACCTTTCCTCAAGTTCTTCCCTCAAAAGAGGTTTGCACCTCGAGAGATTTGATCCTCTCGCCGCTTGATAGATCTGCAGTTAGATGGATCAGTCGGTTTCTACCATGTGCAACCAACGAAAATATATTGATAATATAAGGAACACATGATTAATTTTATCAATAATGTGTAAATACATCTAATATTAATATAACCATTTTAAATATGATAAATATGTTTGAGATTTATCAATTAATTTTAATTTTAAATTTTCTTAGCTTACCCGAGTTTGTTAAGATGATAAATATTGTAAAATAACTTTAATGATGAAAAATGATGAAATAATTTTTTTGAATGCAAAGTGACAATGTAATTATATTGAATGATTGAAAATGTGAATACTAAGAATCTAGCAAATTATAAATAGCCTTCATTGTGATCAATCTCAAACTATTTTCTTCTACTATTCTTATTATCACTCTTGTTAGTTTTGTCATATTTTCATATCGATTATATGAAAAAGACAATTGAAATCATAAACTATTTAAATATTTATCTTGGTTAAGTTGTAGTAAACATCACATTGTCTCTCTTGCTCTCCAACATTATTAGGTTTAATTACTATAACACAAAAATAAATACATCGTCAATTATTATTTGTGCTTACAGTTCTAAATCTCAATGAAAATTATTAATCCGGTGACTTTAAAATTAATGTACCATCATACATCCAATTACACGCATCAGAAATCAACATATACACTAAAATAAATGCATATGCAATGCAAAAAATCAAATGAAGATTATAAAACAACATCTCCACTAAAATCAATGCATCTAATGCAAGTAATCAAATAGGATTAGAAATCAACATCTACACTCAAATCAAATGAATCTAGTGCACGTAACCAAATAAGATTAGAAACCAACATATACACTAAAGTCAATGCATCTAGTGCAAGCAATCAAATAGATTATAAACCACCATCTACACCGAAATCAATGCATTTAGTGAAAGCAATAAAATATGATTAGAAATAATATATATTGAAATCAATGCATCTAGTGTAAGCAATCAAATATACTTAGGAATCAACATCTACATTGAAATTAATGCATCTAGTGCAAGCAATCAAATAAGATTAGAAATAACCATCTACATCAAAATCAATGCATTTAGTGCAAGAAATCCAATATGAATAGAAATCATCTACATTGAAATCAATACATCTAGTGACAGTAATCAAATATCATTAGAAATCAAAATCTACACTAAAATCAATGTATCTAGTTCAAGAAATCAAATAGATTAGAAATCACCATCTACACCGAAATCCAATGCATCTACCTAGAATAAATATTCTTCCCTCTCCCCCTCCTCCATATATCTTATGTCCCTCCATATCTCCTTCTTTTTCTCTTTATCTCACCCCACAAACACAAACTCCTCACTCCATATTTATCAATATCTTTGTCCCTCCCTCCCTATCTCCATCTATATCTTTCTTTCTCTTCACCTTCCATATATATCTCTATCTCCCTTGCATTTCATATCAACCCCAAAACATACACTCTCATTCTCCAATCTATCTATCAAATCACTCCCTCTCTCTCCTCCCTCTCCTTGCCTCTCTCTCTCTCTCTTCCCCTTCCCTCCCTCTCCCCCGCTTATATCTCTCTTCCCTCCTACTATCCTCTCTCCCTCTCTCTCCATATTCCTTCTCTCTCTCTCTCTCTCGCAACTTTCACAATCTCTCTATATTTATTCTTACCTCCCTCCCTCTCTCTCCCCCCCCCATCTCCATCATTATTTCATCTCTCTGCCTTCTTATTTTCTCTCCCACCTCTCTCTCTCTATCTATCTTCACCTTCCAAACTTGTTAATATATGCCTCTCTCTCTCCTTCTCTCCATCTCTCCTTCGTTATCTCTTTATCTCGCCCCCAAACATACACACACTCTCCATCTTTCTCCTTTGTCACTCTCTCTCTCTCTCCACTTTGTTTCACTCTCTATGCATTTCATCTCTCTCCCTCTCTCCTCCCTCTCTCAAGTCCCCTCCTTTCCTTCCCCTATCTCCTATCTCTCCTACCTCCCTCTCTATTCCCACACCACTCACTCTCTCTCTCTCACTCCCATACAATGCTCTCACTCCCCCCTCACTCTATTTTTCTCTCTCAAGTCCTTTCTCTTGTCATTCATCTCTCTCCTTTCTCACCCCTCTCTCTCTCTCTCTCTCTCTCAAATCATATCTCTCTCCTCCATCACTCTCATCTCTCTCTCTAAACTATGTTACTATATCCCTCCCTTTTCTTTCTTTCTCCTTCCCTTTGTCTCAATCACTCCTCCTATGTCTCTTTATCTCACCCTAAACATACATACTCTCTCTCCATCTCTCATTGTCACTCCCTCTCTCTCTCCACTCTCCTCACTCTTTTATGTCTTTCTCTTTCTCTCTCTCTCTCTCTCTCTACCCCTCTCTCTCTACCCCCCCTCTATCTCTACCCTCCAATCCTCTCTCCTTTATCTCTCTCTCCCACCTCCATCTTTATGTCCCCTCCCTCTCTTACCCTTCTCTACCTCTCTCACTCCTCTCCCTCTCCTCTCTCTCTTCATTCCTCCCTCTCCCCTCTCCTTCATTTATCTCCATATCTCCTTTGTCACTCCGGGTATCTCTCCACCTCTATCATATGTCTTTGTTCCTTCTCCCTATATATATATATATATATATATGAGATAATATAACAAATTTAATATTGTATTAATATAAAGTTATTAAATTTAATAATATTATTGATGAATATTAGAATTAAAATATTAATATTTTAATATTAATGTTAGGGTTAATAATGTTTTTTTCGTGCTATTATTATTAATTTGGTCCATAGGCTTCATATATAATTAGATGTTGATTTCTACTCCTATTTGATATATTTTTTTTTATTTACCTTACCTTTTTATACCTCTTTCATAAATATCGTATTTGTCCCGTGGTATTATTGAATAATTTGTTCCATGTAGGCTGGCCCATAAGATTCAATTTCCAACAAAACTTTTTTTTTGAGTTTTTAAATACAAAGAGGTTTATGGAGTATATATAAAAAGAAGTTTTATTTATTTAATACAATTTCGAGTAAGTAGAAAAAGAGCTTTTATTTTTTTACCATACCTCTAGTTTATTTATATTTTTATTTATTTACTATATCTCTTTTTTTGAGTGTTCTTAAAACTTTCATATTTTAAATTTATATGTTTAAATTTATTTTTATTTGTTTATTTATATGCTGTGTGTTGTCTTAAGCCAAAATTATTTAGATTGTATTTTCTTTTTAGTTTTTTTTTTATTTTTATTTTGGCTTCGACATACTTACACATCGAGGTCATAATGGGTTGTAGGTTAACATACTTACACATCTGGGTCATAATGGGTTGTAGGGTTAATAATGCTTTTTCTCTTTATTTGCTATTAATAATAATTTAGTCCATGGTATTTGAGCCATAGACTTCATATATAATTAGATGTTGATTTCTAATCCTATTCGATATATTTTTTTTTATTTACCTTACCTCTTTATACCTCTTTATATTTATTTATTTACCATACCTCTTTTATAAATATGGTATTTGTCCCATGGTATTTGGCCCATATTCCTTTAGTTTATTTACCATACCTTCAATTTATTTATTTTTATTTATTTTACCATATATTTTTTAATTGTTTGTTTATATGGTTTTCTAAGTTATTGTTTGCTTCTCGACATTATTGAGATTTTATTTTAGCACTTTCTTTAGTTTTTTTTATTTTGGCTTCCGACATACTTACACATTAGGTTCATACTGGGTTGTAGAATGCGCCTCTCAGCAACAAAGAGATTGAAACTATAAGGTGTAGTGGCCTTCATTAGGCCATAACAAGATTTCCACAATTTGAGCATCGATGAGGACTGTTAAGGACCAGGGATGAGAATAGCTAGTGTGTTCATGTTTCCTCTCTTAGTTTGGACCATTACAATGCCTAAAGGGCCCAATCCTTCCCTCCACCATTGCATAAATATTCCTCCAAGAGCGATAATGTAGTGATTGTGTTATGTTGTAGTAAGCTATTGGTCAATGTGGAAATTGAGGTTTGATCTTTGCTAATGTTTCC
The DNA here is from genome assembly GCA_034641835.2 of Pinus albicaulis. Classification (NCBI taxonomy): domain Eukaryota; kingdom Viridiplantae; phylum Streptophyta; class Pinopsida; order Pinales; family Pinaceae; genus Pinus; species Pinus albicaulis. The sequence goes on from JAXQQM020083415.1 coordinate 874,540, forward strand.
TAAAATGGGAGGATGTTGACAACGAGGTTATGGATTTGCCTAAAAATCGAGAGACCTTATCGTTACGAAATTCCTCGAATTTTCTCGTTAATCTTATGCGCAAACCCATGACCCACAATTCTAAAATTCACCACTTGAAGTAGTTGGCATGGTGATATAAAACAAGTACTATAATTTTCTAAGAAATTAAAATGGCACCCCTATCACTCAGGTTTATCAAAAATCATGCACAATATATCCTATATAGTCATATAATGGGTTGGTAGGTGCACTATTACATGCAAATATACTTTATCACTCACAATGTGGTTCTAGTTTTGAGGTTAATAAAAAAGGTCATTAAATAGTGTTTTAAACCTAAAACTACCCTATATGATTCAAACAACTCATCCATATTAAATAATATGATATATTTTACCCCAGGCATTAGAAATAGAATAAATAATAGTCTCCAATTACGTAGCAAGTGAAAGCCAAGGAGGATCTTACAGTGTCAAATATTATATCGAAGTTCTTAATGACTAAAGCCCACATTAATTTCAAACTTTACATCTGATGGTTATGGTTTAGGGTTCATTCTATCTTCATTTGGTGATGGTAGGTTTAGATTTTAAGGAGATGTACGTTCTATGTGATTTGAGATACATTGAAAGATGAGTAATATGATTTTATTAATTTTTTGATAATTTAATAAAACCTTTATGAGAAAAAAAAAGTTTTAGTAAACATACTTCAAATTAATCAAGGATAAAGTCAACAAAAAGAGAAAGTAAACAACATCGTATTGGTAGACAAATTCTTTGCAAAACTCCTCACATTGCTCCTCCACCCTCAAATTAAAGAACAAGTATTAGTTTTTAACAACTAAAGTGTTCATAACATGTGTAGGCTCCTAGAAAGTTTGAGTTGGTAAGTTATGTGACCACATGCATAGTTTTTGGGGGAGAATTTAGGTTATAAGAACAAGGGTGATATATTCATAGCAACATAGTCCCCCACTCTCTTTCTGTATTCCAGATTTTGTCATTATTTGAGAATTCTCTATTTCTAAGTAATCGTTTCTTCAAGTTGCACCTCATCATTACGCATAATGAAAGCTAACCCCTAATATATGCACACTTTGCAATCATTACAACAATTTCTCTAAATTCAATATGAGATGCAAAAGGTGTACAAAGCCATCGTGAAGAGTGTGAGGAAGCTTTCACGGGCTTCCTCCGCACAATGAAGTTATCTGATTAAAAATAAAATATTAAAAACATATAATTCCATAATCAAAATAATAAAAATTTCTGTCGTACATTATGTGTTTTCATTGGAATTTTTATCACTTTAAGGGAAGTTGTAGTGATGGATGAAGACAATGGTGCATAAGACTCCACACCCAATATTAAAAAATAATTAAGGATTAGTCATACTAATAATGTATAAATTCATATTAAGAAATTGGATTAAATGGAGGCAAGTGAGAAAATTTGTACCTACAAATGTAAGTCCCACAAAATTAATATATCAATTTCACTCGAGGTGGAAGAATATTTTACGTTTAGAGTGGACAGCAGAGTGCACAAAGAAAGAAGCGAGATTCCAAAGCTTCCTCTCGCACCTCTACAATCCACATAATGAAGGATAACCAATGGGTGAAAATGTGAAGGTGGGTTACACTTTTTGTTCTTTTTTTGAGAAAAAAAAATTTGTTTTTTCGGTTCTTCAACTTTCGCAAACTACAACAATTTTTCCGTGTAGAATTTCATTTTGCGATAAAAATAAAAGTTGTGAGAAATTTTGTTAGATTTCTATTAAATTATTTTTTGAAATTTTTTTATGCAGATTTGATATGTCAACTTAGCGTTTTCTTGAGTGTGTGTTTCTTAACAATCAAAGGATTCATAAGAAGTCATGTTATGTCGCAATGTCAGATTCATTGAAAATTTGTGTTTTTGAAAAAACAAAATGTGTTACAACAATCTAGACAAAGTATACTTTGTTTTCAGCCATTTACAAAGCCAATGGATGCATATCATAATTACTAGAATTTTTTGAACCGGTCCAATACGAAAATCGTGGTATTTTGGATATGTTTCGCATGGCAAAAATTTCTTAACATATAAGTTATAAACTAAAAATCTAAAAGCTACCCATTAGAGTCAACGGACCAATGTAATGCCCCATAATTTTTCAATTTTTTTACAATGTATTTTGGGAGATAAAATTTTGATTTCACCTAATCACAATGACCCTCGTAATTTTTTTTGCACCCATTTTATTAGAAAAATAATTAAAATTAATAAAAGTTTACTAAATTTTTAAAAGTTATATTTCCTGAAAGTAGATTCAATTTTGAAAATGCTTGTCTTGGTTCCGACAGCTAATTAACAACCTTTCATGGAGTTTAATCAATCCAAAGTTGCGGTGAACCGTTTTCGCAGCTTGGTTTTGCGTAATTGGTGATGCGTTAGTTCGGCCGAACTTTTAGTCCAAGTCTGGCCGAACTATGTTTTCCGCTTACGAGTCGTTAAAACTAACGTCTTAATAGTTCGGTTGAACTTCTTATCAAAAGTTCGGGTTGAACTATTACAAATTCTTTGTTTCGGGCCGGAAAGTTTTGTGGAGCCCCTACAAAACACACATTTCGCGTCAATATAAATTGTCACAAAATGATCACAATTTTCGCACATTTTCACTTCATTTCATTTTACAAAGACTTGGTTTGGGTTCAAAAACTTTTCTTCAAAGTTTGGGTTTAAAGAAATTTTTTGGAAGACATTGAGGCGGCGTGATTTTTCTTGGAGGTATGTACGTGTTTTGTGTTGAAATAAATCTTTTGAGCTTCTTTGCTCAAAAATTTTTCTTCAAAGTTTGAATTTAAAGAATTGGGTTTAAGAGCATTTCTTGGAAGCAAATTGATTTTACATTTTTTGGATTTAAAGAATTTTTTGGGCACATTTCTTGGAGGCGGCGTGATTTTTCTCGAGGTATGTACGTGTTTTGTGTTGAAGCATGTTTTGTGTTTTTTAAAGTGTGTGTTTTGGATTGGATTACGTATTTTTTTACAAAAAATTTACACCGGATTTTTTTAAGATTTTTTTTAAATTAAATATTTTGTGATATTTTTTTGTAATTGAGTTATTGTCTAATTTTTTGAACCTCATACCCTATTATCATGGGAAATTGAAGAAATTGTGTGAGAAAATATGATTGAAAAAGAGACCCCGAGGAACGTAGAGAAGAGACGAGACAATATCGCAAAAGAAAGTTAGAAGCCCTTCAAATATTGAAGAGGAAAATCAACCTCAAGCAAAAAGTGAAGCAAGTATGTAATGTAAATATTACATATTCTATTGATATATATTTAAAATTTTCCTAATGTAAAATGTGAAGCTTAATTTTTATTTTGATGAACTAGTTTGGAAAATATTTTGTTTGATGTAAACAGTATTAAAGAGATATTCCTCAAAAATATTGAAGAAGAAAAATCAACTTCAAGCGTAAATTGAAGCAAGTATGTAACAAATATAATGATCTATTAATATATTTTTAAATTTTTCCCAATGTAAAATGTGAAGCTTAATTTTTATTTGATGAACTAGTTTGAAAAATATTTGTTTAATGTAAAAAGCATTGCAGATACTCCTCAAAATATTGAAGAAGAAAATCAACCTCAAGCGTAAATTGAACTTCCGCATGTATATGACATATTTATTAATTTATTATTTATTGAATATGTACTATTTTTTTGAATATGTATTGCATGAAATCACTATCGATAATGAGATAGGAAAATGCCGACACTCACACATATGGAGATAAAAACCTCACCATGTTATACGATATCGTGTCGATAGAATTTTTGAAAAGTATTTCAAAAAATGAGCAAGTGACACCAAGCTCAAATGTTGAAAGGTCTCCTATCATCAAGGAAATTAAAAGAAGTGTATTTACATTACTGGGTATTCTAAAATCAACCAAAGATAAAAAAATGAAAGAAGAGGTGATAAAATATGAGTAGTGCTATAGAGTCAATTAAGAGATCTAGAGATAAAGATGTTTCAAATATACGTAGAGGAATACGTATGGAAATGGTTTCACCAAGTACTCAAGAGAATCATTTGAATCTAACATCTATGGCAATTTGAGCACTAGAACCTCGCGAAAAACTCGCACAAACATCGAAAAATTTCACCGCAAATAGATGTAAATGATGAACTCGCTTTTTGGAGAGCTATTTGTAGGCAACCATACAAAGATAGACTGAGAAGATGTTAAAAAAATAATATATGAATATTGGAAGAAAATTCGCGTGTTTCACCGACCGCAAGACATGTGATGCGAAGAAGAATAGCACGAAATCAATACGAAGAACATGAAAAACATCTCTTGGAAACCACTCAAATAGAGTTATTCAACAAGTTCAAAGAAGAGAATCGTAGCCAAATTCAAGTTTCACTCAAGGCTTTTGTTCAACAAAAAACCATGGTATGTAAAACCTATCACCTACGCGACACTTGTTGCCGTTATCATGTGGAATTTGAGTTATATTATGACACATTCCTTGATTTCGGTAGAACATTATGGAAGGATTCACCTCCTCCTTCCACTATCCGTGAATTCGTATCTCAAATTCTATGTGAAAGAGAAAGCGATGAACTATTTTACAAAAAGAAATGTGTCGGGGTGGTAAAAAAATGCGATGATTGTGAAATTTGACGAAATTTCAAAACAAATATCGTATTGATATAAATGATCAATCATTCAACATGAAAGTGAAATGGAAGAGATATGAATATACTCAGACATCGATTCAAGGTGCGTATAGTGTTAAAAGAATCGAATTACTAGAAGACAAAATTTTCCGATAGACTTTTTACAGAAAGTTTGAGGCAGAATTTATATAAATACACCAAGCATTCCCATATGCCTCGATGGCAAGGCTTGCAATTAAAAAATCTTGTGGAATTTTTCCACCAGGGACCATTTTGTCGTTGATTGATTTTGCGTAAAACTACACATTTGTTCCACAAAGAAATTCGTAGTGATACTATCACTCACTCAAGTCTCCATGTCATCCATATTCATAGACATGCCGAACAAAATGTCGATCATATAGAAAGCACGAGTGAAAATTGACATATCATTAAAGAATATCACTTTTATACTGCATGACTATCGCACATGATACATGTTTTACAACATTGTTTTGGAAGAATTTATGATTCATCAAAAAATCGTGAATGTTAATCAGCTATTGATATGGTCAGATTTGATGTGCAAAATAACTAAATCGCACATCATTTTTTGGTTGTGTTGTCTTCATAAGAAACCTCGCATTGAACATTGTTGGAATTTCTTTGAGATTGGCCATGGGAAAGAAGAACATGATGGCAGAGCATGCATAAAACGTAGCATCAAGATATCAAATGAACCACCAAGACGCCGACTTGTAGAATGTCAAGAAGTTGTTCAATGGTGAAAAATTGCTCTAAGCCATGAGATTAACCCATCAAGAGAAGTGAAAAGGCATTCAATTTAATTTGTTACTGAAATCTAATTTTAAACATTGTAGATTTATCATGCAATGATTATTTTTAATTGTATTTTGATATCATATTTACAAATTATTTTTCTAATTTTTCCCATATAAAGGTTTTTCTCGATATACAATCGGAGACGTAGTGATAGATCAATTGGAAATGACATTGAAACAATAAAAGAGACTCAAAAATCGTATCTAATTCAAACAAAGTTGTCCAGAAATGTGTTTGTATTGATAAAAGAAAATATTCTTGTTTTTGTGATGTTTGCATAGACAACATAAAATCCAATGACGTTTAGAAAACAAAATGTATGAACGATTGGAAACATACAGACAATAAAAGGGAAAATCGTTGCAATGTTTGAATAAATGTAACCGAGGGAAACTACAATATCATCCGATGGTGATAGAGTTTCGATCTTGTTAGAGAAGGTAACATTTGAATTACTATCTAATGATTTAAAGATCTAGAAATAAATTTAAATATGCATAATTAAATGTTAAATTTATTTTATTAAAAGTGTGAGATGTTTTTGCCGTAATTGCACCTATTGACAACGATGAAAATGTAGTTATTATTTGATGCAAGCAATCGAACGAAAAATGAAATTATTACAAGACTATAATGATCACGCATTTCGCATTATCGTAGGTCTATTATACCGAAAGGTTATTTTTTCAAACAAACTCGTCAAAGTGGAGACTTTGTTTACTTTGAAGACTATGAACCCGATTCCATAATTTGTCAATATAGTCACCGCGGTGTGCAACATGCATAAAGTTGATAGAAGTTCAATCAAAGAAAATCGAAAATAAGGAATGGAATGTCAAAACCCATCATGAACTAGATTATTGAGGATGGAATTCTATTAGAATTTTTTTTGAGGAAGTGTCCAACAATTTATTATCTTTGGATTAAATATGTTTTAAAAACTTCAAAGACTAACTAAAATCGAGTCGCTATGTTATTTGTGGTTTGCACATGTTACAAATTGTTCGTGTACAAGCACGTACTCTATATCAACTAAAAGTAGTTTTTTCTATACATGTGTATCGTATTAAAAATGTTATATGTATTGGATATATATATATATATATATATATATATATATATATATATATATATAGATATCTTAGAATGAAATTAATTGTTCTTGTATATTAATTGTTCTTGTATATGTTTTTCGAATTACATGGTACAAATTATTTCACTTTTATTTTGTAAGGTCGCATTCGGTCCCCATATGGCTCAGCCTCCAAGGGACGAGATAACAAGTGGTTGTCCCACTTGCTCGAATCTCAAATTTTTAAGTACAATTTTTTACCGTTTATGTCAAGCATCTTACATGATGTCCTAGCCAAAGATAGATTTCTTGTTTCAAGTTTCAAGAGAAAGTTGTCACCGAATGACCTTCTCTCGAACTCTTGTAGTAAACACCATACCCTATCTCTCTTGCTCTCCAATATTATTAGGTTTAATTATTATAACACAAAAAAAATCGGTTTCACATTGTCAATAATTTTTTGCGCTTACATTAAAATCAATGAACACTATTAATCCAATGACTTTACAAGTAATGTACCACTCACATGCAATTATATCAAATTAGAAATCAACATATACAATGAAATCAATGATTGTCTTTGTTACAAGTAACATAATTTCAATTTACCATATGTGCAAATGTAGGTCAAACCATCCAAAACTTTAAGTTTTAAAACCCTTTTGATTATATATCAGGCAACATTAAAACATTAAACATTTAAAGTTCATTAAATACCACATGCAAAATGATTGAAACCATCCAAAACCTTAGTTTTAAAACTTCACATGCCATGCCAATTATAATTCAACTATCCAATAAAAACATTTGAAGTGTTAAATATCACATGCCAAAGTTGTTTCAAGTTTCCTATAAAAAAGTTGTCACCGAATGACCTACTAGGATATTATAAATTTACTAGCTTTGTAAGATCATTTTGGCATTCATAAAAATTCGAAAGTCTTAGACCGTAAATCAATTTAAAGTATCATTCAATTCTAGGGAGTGTAAAATATTCAATGTAGGTTGGTGACGATGCTCACTCCTAGCTGGAAGTGTACCTAATGACCAATTCTTATAATGAATTCCAATGTACTAGACTATTCTTTAATAAATTACAAATAGCATTTATCAGATCAATCTTAAACTATTCTCTTCTTTCTATTCTTATTGTCACCTCTATTATTTTTTTCATCTTTCCGCATCGATTATATTAAAAAGAAAGTAAAATCATAAAATCATAAACCATTTAAATATTTAAATAAATTTCAAACCTTGCAGAAACACCGGATACTAGTTTAATTATTATAACACAAAAAAAATCGTTCTACATTGTCAAATAATAAGAATTTCGTTTTTTACACCGAAATCAATGAACACTATTAATCCAATGACTTTACAAGCAATGTACCATCATACATGCAATTATATCAAATCAAAAATCAACATATATACAATGAAATCAATGGGGATTGTCTTGTTACAAGTAACATTTCGACTTACCACATGTGCAAATGTAGGTTGAAACCATCCAAAACTTTAAGTTGTAGATTGAAACCATCCAAAACTTTAAGTTTTGAAACCATTTTGATTATATTGTGCAACATTAAACATTAAACATTTAAAGTTCATTAAATATCACATGCAAAATGTAGATTGAAACCATCCAAAACTTGAGTTGTAAAAACTTCACAGCCAATTATAATCCAACTATCCAACAAAAAACATTTAACATTAAATATCACATGCACCAAATGTAGTTCAGATGACAACATTACTTCACATTCACATGCCAAAAGTACTAAAACCATCCAAAAATTAAATAAAACAAATTATATAATAACAATGTAATAAAATATGTCCAAAAATTGTAAATCTCACTTGAGTATCAAATCGTATCAAGTTTAACAAATTTTAAAACCATCTAAATTTTGAAATCAAATCTACAAGAAATCATGTCCATCAAATGGAGGATCTAGCGTCCGGGTCTCACCGTGCCCTATCTTGTGAATAGGAAACCTACATACACAATGCACATGTACTTGAACATTGTAAAAATTTGGAAGTTTTAAAAATGAATGAGAATATATATATCTAGGAATTGCTATGTAAAAAAAAAAAAACAAAATATTTAACAAAAAAATCATGCAATACCTTGGAAGGTTCCCTCCATTTGATGAACAAAGTTCTGCCCATAGAAACATCTCAGCTGGTAAACTATACAATATACATGTACAATTAAATATAAATATAAATATAAATATAAATATATATATATATATATATATATATATATATATATATATATATATATATATATATATATATATATATATATATAAAAAATTTATATAAATTAAAACTTTCAAATGAAAATGCACGTGTACATATATAAACTTATTTTCAATAATATTAAAAAAGTGTTCAAAGACAACTCTTTGTCTAAATGTCAGGATGTTCCTATCTCTGTCGCTAGAGTCCCAGATTAAAAAATCTTCTATAGGAACCTAAATTCAAAATTTTTAAATAACTCAAAAATATAGATCTCAAAATATATATCTCAATTTTTAATGGAACTTTTGACGTAAATATATATATATATATATATATATATATATATATTTAATTTTTAAACATACAAATTTTAAACTTGTGAAAAATTGTCCATACTCGTGGCTCATCTCCCAATGAAGTAGAAGGTATATCTCCTAAGGAAGAAGAAGGCACCGCCATCCCAAAAACATCGACGGAATTGGTACCGTTAAAACATTTTATCAAATTATATATATATATATATATATATATATATATATATATATATATATATATATATATACATACATGTACATGTGTGGAAACAATTATTTATTTTAGAGTCACTTAAAAAACACTAACATACATGTGCCAACATATCATGATGGTTTGGCCTCCATCCGCATCGTTTGAACCGGAAGTCCCGAACGTAATATTAACATTTTCATCACGCATCATGCCCGGTGAACCGCAAATGGTGTTTAAACATATAATCATACATTAAATTAGATTAATGTACACATAAAAATAAATGTATACATGTACATACACATGTATTTATTACAAATTGTACACATGTATATGTAAAGATAATTTCAAACCCCAATGTCACTAACACATACTGCTCCTAGTGTCTTCTTCCTCATGAAAACTTAGGTCTTGTAGACCATTGCGACAATTTACTGTGATATGTTCGGAGATCTTCAACATCCATGTTGTAAATCTCCTCATCCGTACGATAAACAAAATTGGCACGTGCATTTTCACGTGCTCTTTGTCGATTTAAACAAAGATCGACTCCACTCAATCCGCTTCCGAACATTGTCGATCATAACATCTTCTTGCTCTCGACTTATTTGGGAAGTCGCATCCAACTTCCGATCGCAGTTTCGACTCGAAACGGTCCACTCACCAATGGCGGCTCGGCGAGGCAACTCCACATCTCGTTTAGCACTTACGTTGGACACACCGACCCTCTCCCCGGCCAAAAAATTCGAAGGAAGGTCATTATAGTCGGGTTTCATACCCAAAAAAAATTCCGCATAAAACATCTATGCAAAAATAAACAGTGAACCTCATCGTTCCATGGAAGCCTTCCAAAGGCCGCAAGATGTCGATCATACAAATAAGCAGCTTTGTCTAGGTTCTGAAATACCGCACCTTCAACATTTTTTCTTTTTTGGCCCTTCCTTATAATTAAACAATGACTTAGCATCTCGCTCTGAAACTCTTTGTTTTATGTCCCGCCATTTATCGGGACCTATCAACGTTTCTTTCTCTTTCATCGCCTCTACAAACGAATCGTTGGCACCAAATTTTTTGTTCACTTTTACCATTTCACTCAATGAATGTGTAACTATTTCAGACTTTGTCTACTCACAGTAGAGGCAAAGCTCGAGATCTTCGACTTTGCATGAAGGCTTTGACACCTTTGTAAGGTGCATTCCTCCATGTTCATTTCCATGGTATACGTTAATCTCGACTGCCAAGTTGTGGCCGGGTTGATTGCCTTCTTCTTCAATGTAGCGCGTCGGCCCCCGCGTCTATTTTGACCACCGGCTCGAACATTTTCAGCCTCTCGCATCAATATATATAAAATTTCGTATATTAGAAAACATCGTGTAAAAAAAGTTGTACAAACCTAATGAAAAAATATTGAAATCGTATGGCAACCTTGATGTTGTTGGTTAAACATCATCTCCAACATGACCCCCGCCGAGAACCAACCCTGCACGACGCCGAGAACCAGACCCACCGTGACCCCGTTGAGAACCAAAGAGTCGCTGATTGGCTCTTCTGGGAATAAATATCACCCCCTTCCCGCAACTTGCTACCACCATGCTCCCGACCGCGCCTGAACCTTGGCCACGCTCCATGGATGGAGAAACCCTTTCCTCTTGCCTCCTAAAATTAAAATATGAAACTTATTAACAAATTAATTTCACTCACAAAGTTAATAAAAACTTAACTACATGTACACATGCATGTATGGAGATTTAAGATTATATTTAAATATCGTGAACATCCTCCGATCCCCGAACCTCCATATGATTCATCATCCGTCTTCATCCTCCATGATATCTATCTATTGGTCGACATTCACAAAATAGATTTCAAAAAATCAATTTGTAATTTAGTGTACACAAATTATGTAGAACACAACTTTCAAAGCAATACTTGATCATGTGTGAAACAAAATTTAATCGAAAAATATATTATAAAAATGATAAATTCACCAAATTGCGCTTGGTATGGTGAGCACACTTGCAGTAAAAATTTACTACTTATACACTTTAGTTTGTGGGAGAAATGACACATGTACATAGTTTACCTTAAAGTTGTTGTGTTTTTACGATATTAAAATGAAGAACTCTTCATTTAGATCCATTCCGTGATCGATCGTAGGGGCATTTACTAGATATGTCACCTTTCATAAAAGATGAGATCCGCAGGCTACTTGGCCCTTTACAGACTTTGCACTATAGAACTTGTAGAAGTAAACACTAGAGGCATTAACAATATCAAAGAACGTTTTCATGCTCGTACATGTGAATGTGTCTCTTTCCCTACGCAAAAAAATAGTTCAAAGTAGTTAATCTTCATAGACATGTCATCAAGCAAGTCAATGTGATCATCCTCAACTTACTTTTTATGAAATTAGGCTTGGAATCCTCTACAACCTGGTGGATGGAGTTGAATGGGAACTAGGTTGAAAGGCCTATACCTTAGAATCAATTCTTTACAATTGAAATGCATACAAAATACTTCAAAGAAATGGGTAGGACATGCTAAAAATGTGTTGAAAAATGTATTGCATTATCTCACAAGCCTTTATAATTAAAATTCCATCCTTTTCCAAATCATGAAGCCCAACCTCTTCCCGTTTGGTGGGTGAATTAGTATATTTATGTTCATAGACTTGTAGTTAGTAAAAACATAATTTGATTATTTGTGTCTATTTACTTACATATTTTTTTATGTCAGTGTTAGCTAGTTATGTTTATCTTGGCTCAACTGTGGGCTCTATTTTTTATTTTTTATAAAGTTAGTGTATAGGGTGGAGCATCCCATACTTTGGTTTTATTTTGATATACCTCTTATGAATATTTTGATATTTTTTGCAAAAATATGCTTAATCCTAAGATTATGTATTGGTCTAGTTGACATACTTATAGACCATGACATTCTATGAAGCTTTTATGTGATGTAAATTCAAAGGTTAATTAAATATTGTATATGCGCTTAAGAAAAGAAACCATTACATATGCTCTCATTATTGGAAATGGCACCAAGAAAGGATGTTCTACATGGTATCAATTCAATCTACCGGATGTTCTACATGGTATCAAAGAAGAACTACTATAGAAGAGAAGAATATGAGTTTTGTTCTTCTATGCAGGAATCGAATTTGCAGATCTACTCTTCAGGACTTGTAGCAGATCATGATGTATTTCTCCGCTTTGAGGCTCGAATATGCCCTTGAGGGTAGTTCAAATTACATAGATCTCGATTATCAAAAGATTTCACATGAGGGTGACTCGATTTGATTATCAACGGTAAAGGGGAATACAAGGCCAAAAATCTGGTTACAGCATATCACAATGTTGTCTTAGACACTCTCAAAACTTTTTCTTCAATATATTTTATCCGTGATTCCTAGAAACTAGAATTGTATTGCTAACTCTCTTGGTACCGCAATACATGTTTATAATTCCAATACATCCCAATAGGAAATATGAAATTAATGTTAAGCATCACCCCTCTCGTTCTAGATAACTTCGACATTGTCAAGTGTTTCAATATGATAAACAAATTAAAAATTTTCTCCGTAAATGGAGGAAGAGTTCACGTTTGTCATACTAATGGTGCTTTCTATGATCAGTGTGAATTAATGCCATAGAATTAGAAGTCATACAAATTTTAAAGAAAATTCCATTCCAAGAGGTCTTGTACCTTTGGAAGAGCTTCTCGATCAAGATGATGTCGTGAAGAAACCAACAATGGTCCCCACTAAAGCGAGTTGAAGATATCAACATTGGCACAACAAAGAAGCCCAATATGGGAAGTTATCCAAACTTCAACTTTAAATCAAGGGTAAATACACAACATTTTGTATTATAAAAATTTACAAATAAAATTTTTGATGAAAATGTGCTATGAAAGTAAAGGTTTAAAGGAAAACATGTACAAGGCATAGTTGAGTACAAGGCATAGTTGAGCCAAATTATTATCTATTTATTGAACTAGAAAGGACATATAATTATTACACATGTTTAATTTACATTCAAATGCTTATTTGATTTATCTCCTATAGCTTAATGTATTATGCTAGATATATAATTTAAGTTGAAGGCCCATGAGATAAATATGACTTCTATGTGACATTTCCATTGAATATCTATTTGTTGTGTTATATGAACATAATTGGTACACATATCTAAAGAGTCCAAATGCTCATTCAAGACCATATATAATTTCTCATCTAACTTAGCTGTGGATTTGCAATACTATATTTGAGTTGGCTAGTTCCATTTCAAGATATTATAGCTATCCAAGAGGGATATAAAAAATGAAAAGAAGGATATTGAATCGTAGGTTATCCAAGTTGGACATAGAACCAAGTGAGAAACCTAAGGAAAAACTATGTTCTGTGTCACCTTTGTAGAGGTTCCAAGATTTCTGAGAGTAAAATCCAGCTTTAACAAGTAAATCTAACCGTACCGGTAATTGTGCTAGGGGGAGAATAGGATGTAATTTCCTCTTCTCACGGTTGGGAGTCTTGTTTTTCATGTGGATTCAACCAAACATATTGTACATATTAAATGAGGACATAATTATTACACATGTTTAATTTACATGAACAAATGTTTCTTTGATTTATCTCCTATAGCTTAATGTATTATGCTAGATATATAATTTAAGTTGAAGGCCCATGAGATAAATGACTTCTAGGTGACATTTGTATTGAATCATCTATTTGTTGTGTTATATGAACATAATTGGTACGCATATATCTAATTTACATTACTAATATGTCATGCTTCTTTAATTTATCTTTATAGATGACCTACATCCCTTAACTATCCCTTTTGACTTTGGATATGTGAAATATTCATCTCAGACATTTTTCTATCATAAAGCAAATGAGTAAAATTAGTAATCATTTGTGTCAATGTTAAGGTTAAGCACATGGATTAAAGTTTTATATATTAGATGAGGAGGTTATGTATTACATATGGTCTTGAATGAGTTTTCTTTGGACTCTTTAGATATATATCCAAAGAGTCCAAATGCTCATTGAAGACCATATGGGGACCCCATCTAACTTAGCTGTGATTTGCAATACTATATTTGAGTCGGGTTAGCCCATTTCAAGATATTATGGTTATCCAAGAGGGGATATAAAAATTAAAAGAAGGATAAGCACATGTAGGTTATCCTGCTTCAACATAGAACCAGTGGAGAAACCTATGAAAACCTATACTCTGTGTCGAACCTTTGTAGAGGTTCCAAGATTCCTATATAAAACTGTACTTGGGGTTGTTGAATTTCTAACCTATCGGTAATTGTGCTAGGGGGAGAAATAGGGATGTAATTTCCTCTTTCTCACGGTTGGGAGTCTTGTTTTTCATGTGGATTCAACCAAACATATCAGACATATTAAATGAGACATAATTATTACACATCTTTAATTTACATTCAAATGCTTCTTTGATTTATCTCCCATAGATTAATGTATTATGCTAGATATATAATTTAAGTTTCTGTTGGTTCATTATAAAGAAAATAAATATGGTAGAGAAGTTCCCCGTGTCTTACTATTCGTGCATACATATTTTGTAATCTTTTAGGAAGAAACACATGTTCTTAATCATTAGGCCCACTTAACCATTCTGATATAAGAATATTTAAACATAAACTTTTTATAAAAAAAAAAGAAAATGACATTTATTGATAATGTATAAGCTTTTATCTATAATGAAGAAAGAAGTAATAAACATCGCTTGCTTCTTATTAAAGATATAATGAAAAAAGAAACACAATATTGGGTGTCTTCTTTATTAAAGATAGAGTAAAGAATAGTTAGTCAAATAGATAGAATATTTTCTTCCTTGGATTTTCTCATTTAGTCAATATATTTATGGTGCCTAAAATTTCAACAAGCTGGTTTTCTCGAGAGGTTCGTGGGAAGACTTAATTGATGTAATAAGTTTCGTTAAGGCTATGGGAGAATTAAATAAAATGCCCAATGACTTCTATGTGACATTTGTATTGAATCATCTATTTCCGTTGTGTTATATGAACATAATTGGGTACACATATCTAATTTACATTACTAATATGTCATGCTTTCTTAATTTATCTTCTATAGATGACCGGAGCGCATCCTCTTGACCTATCCTTTTTGACTTTGGATATGTGGGCAATATTCATCCACATATTTTTCTAGCCTACAAAAGCAGTTGAGTAAAATTAAATTCATTTTGGTGTCAATGTTAATGTTACACACGATTAAAGTTTATTAGATGAGGAGGCCATGTATTACATAGTGGGTCTTGAATGAGCATTTGGACTCTTTATATCTAAAGAGTCCAAATGCTCATTCAAGACCATATGTAATACATAGCCTCCCCAACCAACTTAGCAACGGCCTGTAATTTTGACATATTGGAATGGTTTTGCAAGTGGAATCTATACTAGAAAATATACTCCATATTTTTAAGAACTTTTGGCTTTATGTGTTCCAAAAGAATCCACGTTGAAGGAAAAATATGATAATTAAATCCCCATAATGAAAATTTAAAACAATTTTCATTAGATTAAAGAGAAAGTTTTGGTAAGTCAATCTCATCAATGCACAACGACAAGAAGAAGTCTAATGGAAACAATGGCATGTCCAAGGTTAAATGTTTTATTTTTCATTATTTTTAACACATCAAAAGATATTTTCCTAAGAAATCAAACTCCAAGGGTAATAGAGGAAAAAAAAGGAACGAAAGAGATGAAGCACATGCAAAGAAAGGGTAATAACTTTGAAAAATAAACCCATGCATGAAGACATTAATTAATATCTCTACTATGGAAGAACTTGAAGCAACAAGTTTTCTCAAGTTTAGTTTCATTTCTTATTAGAATATGACAATCCTAATAACAATTGCAATTATACTCTAAAGGATGAAAGTTTCTTTTGATTTCGAAGTTTGGGGTTATAAATTTTTATTTTAAGAAGGCGCATTCAACTTGTAAGATATTGGGTCATCAAAAAGTTGTGAACATATCATCCCACAAGATACAATATTCTATAGTAGTCATAAAATTCAAATATTTTAATTTCACCATGAAGATTATAAGAATTCATAATGTCATTTAGAAAGAAAACACCATAAGAGTAGTACAACATAGGAAAGATTCAAGGTCATTAAGAAGAATCATAGGGATTACTTTGTTACTATTTGCTTGTAGTAGCAATGAAGATAAGAATAAATCAAGCATTGCAATAGAGATCGGTGCATTTCAAAAGAAAATCGAGATTTTAACAAAACATATGGAAGTAATAAAGGAACATGGTAGATATTATATACATAAATGTAAGAAGAAATTCAATAGTATATCTTGGTTTATAATCATTGAAGGGAAATATGGAAGCTAGTTTCAAAAAAGAGGTTTCTCTCTATATGAAATAAAATAAGGTTACTCCTATTGTGTAAAGGAAGTATTCCGATTAGAAGTTCTTGCTATCAAGATTCAACAAACTTGATATCCAGGATCATATTTAGAAGGAGTTGGAAACAAGAAACTATATATGTTGATTAGATAATTTACTTTTAGATATTTAAAGAGACTTGAAAGATACTTATTCCAAAGAAGGTTGTTTATAGTCTACAAATAGATGGAAACATCACCGTTTAATGTCAACCTCCCTCCATGACATGTGTCCGTTCAAAGCTTCCAATGACTATAAATATAAAATCGAATCTTTCATTTTTATCATCATAATCTTGCCTTTTCCGATATTTCGATAATTAAATATAGATCAAATTTCGCATTTGGGGACACCGGGATGTAAAACCCGCTTAGGGAATTTAGATCCCTCACTAGAGTCGACATTGTAGCAAGACCAAATTGAGGTGCATGGACAACCGTAAGTGACAATCATTAACCAAACATGATTAGAAGTGAATTTTCAGAGTGTAGAACTATGATCATTTTGGGTGGCCAGTAGCCGAAATCTTGAAGCCACGGTCTGGTGCTCTATAAACCCAAACGTACTTGTGTTAAAAGTCATAAATGTACCTACGATCACCTGTTTCAGTGAAGTACATAAGTATAATATCAAAATATAAAACCTCGAGAATGATACCGTTTCAAGCCGCGCCTAGCCTTTGTGTCGAACTCTATGGAATTTAGCTCATGAAAAAATAAAACATACCTTTGTGTCAATATATTGTAATAACACATTTTGTGGAGGACTGAAAAAGAAACTGAGGAAAGATTTGTGATGACAAAGCCAGAGTGGTCACTAATCGTGATTACCATCATTTCAGTTGATTAGTGTTCTATGTGGACAACTAGTGAAGTTGCAAGCACACTTGAAAGTCTTGGAACAATGTGTCTTGCAAGATATTTATTAAATGAGGCATTGACATTTTCTAAGACATTCCTAGAGGCTAGTCTAGACATTCCTGGGATGTTAAAAACTTGAAGATTATAATAAAGAATACATCATTGAATATACTGGAATCATCTTGGTTATTTATCTTGTTATTGAGCTATTGAAACAATCAAGAACAAAATCAAGTACTCGTACAGCAAATTTTCGTAACAAAATAGTTGGGGATGAGAAGGCAAAGAACCACACAAAAATGTTAATAGAACGAGTAAGCAAAGAACAAGAGTAGCAAATCTGAAAGCGAATGTACCGCAGAATAATGAAACTGTAACCTAATAACGTGTGATTATTTTATAGAAATTAGTTCGGCTGAATGAGCAACTCATAAACGGCCGAAGTTTTTTATGTTCCGCCCACCCTTAGTTGCCGGTTTTCCAATTCGTGGCAAAAATCTCCGTTTTCCCCCCCGCACGTTTCGCGCGTGCCGCCGCCCGTTAAACAATCAACAGTTCGATCGGCTATTGCCGAAAAAATTTTCAACCCCCCGATTCTCACAAAAGTGTAACCTGTACCTTTCACATTTCCGCCCTGTTTATGTAGACTCGTAATCCTTACAATAGTTTCCAAATTCACTTTCATGGAGGAATATTTCATTGTGTCAAGTGTATAGAGGTGCAAAAACACTTTCATTGTAGATGTGCGAGGTGCATAGGGAAGCATTCATTGTGTATGCAGAGGAATCATAATGAAAGATTCCTCTCGCTCCTCCACACTCCACACAACGAAAATTAACTCAATTAAAAATAAAAGGTTAAAACATATAATTGATAACAGAGCCTATTTCACCTCCACTCTCCGAAAATTGAAACTAAATCCCCGAGACATGCGTACTTTGCAATCACTATAGCGCTCAAATTCACTCCAATATGGAATGGATTCTTCATTGTGTCGAGTGTGGAGGTGTGGAGGAAGTATTAATTGTGTGGAATTTAGAGGAAGCACAATGCTTCCTTTACCCTCCGTACCCACACACAAAATTAGCTCAATTAAAAAATAAAAGATTAAATTTATAATTCAATAATGAAATACTTTTTATGGTTTCTCACATTTATTAATAATCCTAATTAAAAAAAGGTTAAAACATAGCAATTTGATAACAAAATGAAAGTTTTCATAGACATTGCGTAAGCTACTGGCTTTTTGGTCGACTCAATACAAGAATTTATGGTGAAGGATATTGATTATGGTAATATAGGACTCCACACTTAGTATTAAAGAATTAATTAAGTCTTAGTCGTACTATTAACATCTAAAACTATTAAGAAATTGAATTAAATGGACGTGAGGAAAATCCAAGAAATATTATATATCATGTAAGTGCATACTCACACCTAAGTCCCACCAAATTCATATAAATTTCACTTCAAGGTGCGTAATAAGCTTATATTATGTGAGTGTGGAGGTGTGGGAGGCATGTGTAGAATAAGCACAATGAAAGCTTTTCTACACCTACGCACTCGCACAATGAAATTAAATAAATTAAAATAGAATTTTTAAAACACGAACATCTTTCAAAACTTTCTTAAAAGATTAAAACATATGAATATATTTATAATTTTATACTAACAATCTAGAAGGCTTTGATAATGAAAATAATAATTTCTTTTTCTACATTATGTGTTTTCATTATGTTTTTTATTGATCATTACTCTGTTATAAAAGTTAAAATATTGGGAGATGTACAAGGATATCTAATTTTTTTCAATATTCGCTTCATTCTGATCAATAACACAACTTTAGATGTAATATAATAGCCTGTAACATCAAAAATTATGCAAAAAATTATCACATACCTCCACAAAATTTGTGAACAATTTTAATTGGAATAAAGTAATCAATCTTAATACTTGAAAAGTCTTGAATTAATAAACAACACCATTATAGTAACAAGTAACCGTATCCAGAGTCAAATCCCAATCATCATAGCTATGATTAAAATAAATAATATGATGTGGAACATATGTTTGAAATCCAAAACTATTCCCGAGTATTCATTTTCATTGTGATCTATAATGAATATTAGATATAATATAAAATCTCAAAGCATATCCTCGAAAACTTATGTTCGATTACATTTTTTTGTTTCATAGAATTCATAACTATACAAAATCTTATGTGAAACATTATCACAGGACTTTTCACAAAATTGGTGAACTTCAGAGTCTCCCTACTTACGACGATCAACATTCTTATTATAGAGGTCGCTATATCAGTAAATATAACCTTTTGATACATCATCTCAACAACTCATTCACCATGTCATTTTGACATGTTCTCTCTTTAATTATATGCCTCTACACTATGAAAATAATATCAATAAAAATTATTTAATAAATTAATTAAATGTAATAAATGATAATGTGTCTATAAAACAAAGTTATCCAAAATGAAGGCATGTGCGTATGGAAGGGATTATATAATTAAACTTACACTAGATATTAAACCATTTCAAAATGTTGCACAAAGAATAATGTTTGGTATCTAAAGGACTCATCAAAATCCTAATAATCATAAAAGTAAATGCATTAATCCTAATGGGGATCACAGATTTAAAGCACGTTAAAATAATATGAAAAGGGTATTTGCAAGGAAAAAATAAGAAACAACATCCAAAAATTAGCTTAGGTCATGATAAACACTAACAAATCAATAATTATATATTAGTAAATAGAAAAAATGAATGTCCTAAGATTTAAGAACACTCACAATATGAGAAATCATAGATTGTGATTGTTTGATTGTCATATGTCTTTCTGGATTCAAGGACTTTTGGAAGGAATTTCACAGCTTTAATCAAATTATTCATTGGAGGGTATGTAATCTCCATTTTGACATGTTAATTGAATATCTTCTTCAATTTCCTAGCCTCTTCTTGAAATTTCACACAAAGATAGAATTATGTTCATTAATACTAACAAAAGTAATTATCCATTCGTTATCTTCTTCTATAGTAAAATCTAATTATATCATGAAAATATGTTGCTTTTAACTCTTTTACTTCCAATTTAGCCATAGGTATATTTATAGAAATTAATTCAAAATCACATGTATGTGACTATTTAGATCTCAAACAATATCTACCACCTGAGAAATGCATTACCTCTTCTAATGTCTATGATTTCACATTTTGAAATGATGCCATAGTGTTTCGATGATTCTACCATCCAAATTTGTCTTCATTTGATTAGCATTTGACTAAAAGTAAGTCATCATTAATGAAATGATTGTCTACACTAAGATAACTTTAAACCAAATCGACAAATGACTTAATTTTCTAGTGGTAAACATTGTAGATGATAAGTTTCTTGTCATCCTTGTTCAATAATTTCCAATATTTATATATTAGTGATAATATAAGATTTCATTACATTAAGGAGTTTGATAGGTTTGCTGATCAATGGAGTATAGTGGGGGTAGAAATTTTCAATGGTGGTGTTCATATTGTTAGTGGAGTCATTAACAAAGGACCCCAGCTTCTCTTAGAATCTTCCATTTCTTTAGTCTTGATTTCCAATATTATGTTCTATTATTCTTGTTCACTAATAGGCTATATAAGTGTGTTACCAGAGTTTGATGCAATTTCATACTTTGTGTCCTAATTCTGCCATTAATTAACATTTGTTTCCACTTAATCAATAACTTTTTTATTGAACCTTACTTTTTAAATTCTCGAAAAATTTTACCGCCCTTGTAATAGTTTTGAATTTTGTGTACGCATGTACAGGTCATCGAAAGTAGTGACTTATTTGGAAAATTTTCTATTATTTTCTCTCGATTCTTTACTAAACAATTACTAACCCAATTCGCCGGGTATAGTGTTTGTTAACCCACTTTCACAGCTTGTTCAATGCTTCATGTTTTGGGAGGACTTTGGATTTGATTGATTTAGCCATGTGCGCTCTATCCGGAGTGAATGTTAGAGGAGGCTCTTCACTGTCTCACCACTGATAGTTGAAAGTGAACCAATTTCACCAGTAGTATCCTTTCCTTTTACTAGAGGATGAACTTGGACTAGTACTAGATGTGAAAGGTGGATATTGTTGTAGGATTTGTGCCTCTTTTATTATATTTTTTTTCCAATATGACACTAGATTATTTTGTAATTTATTTAGTATCCATTACCAGCTTTTGATTTTTGGTTGGAGCATCAGACTTCATCAGAATCTTGTAAACAAGCTATTGTACCAAGTATTCAGGTGTGTGGTAAATAGTCCTTCTAGATCAAAGCCTCGATGGACTTCAATTTATCTTAAGTTAAATGAATACAAAGATCGCAAGCTCTATATTGTGATGTCCACATTATTCATAATGACTTGTCTAATAGTAACAGCAAGGAAACAAGTTTTTTCTTTTCTTTTTTATATTCAAATATAACTAGGTAGTTAGGTATTTCCTTGTACCTTCAACAATGAAATATGACTATAAAAATTTGGTAGCAAAATTATTATTCTTTAAATCCATAAATTCGTATAAATTTAATCCTAATACTTAATCACAAAAGTTATACACTATCCCAATGGATATTGAGATTGAGATCCCATGAACCATAAAATAAAATGCTACTTACAATGAAAAAAGAAGAAAATCGTATACACGAATTAGTGTAGTTACTTGACAACATACTCAACAAACTCAATAATTAAACACTAGTAAACAAACAAAAAAAATGAATGTTGCAAGATATAAGAACACTCACAATATGCGAAATAGCGCATCCCGATTATTTTATTGTTAGTTGTCTTACGATCCATGATTTTTGGTTGAATTTATTTAGCTTATATCTTGAATAAAATATTTACCTAATATACAATAATATCTTGTTTGACACATCTACTGAATATCTCCTCTCAATTTCCGTAGCCTCTTCTTGAAGTTGCACATGCAAGACATAGTTCTTTTGGCGAGCAAAAGTAAGTATCCATTCACTAATTTCCTTTTGTATTAAAATTAGTTATACTATCAAAGTATGTTGTTGATTAATTTAGATTCTTCAATTCAACCATTAGTGTGTCTTTCAAAATTAATTTAGAGTCACATGTGATGTGTGGATTTTTTAGATCCCAAAAATCTCTACCACTCGACATAGGAATCAACTTTTCTACTCTCTATGTTTTCACATTCATAAACAATATTCTCTAGTATTTTTTCTCTCAAAAATCCAAATTTTGAATTGCCTCATTCGATTAGAATTTCCTATGGTACTTCGTTGTTATTTATCTATATTAGAGATAAAATAAAGATTTTGACTAAAAGTAAGTCATTTGCCACTTACACTACAAGGAAAATCCTTCTACCGTATGTTATAACAAAGAGTTTTTTAGTGTTATAAAATTGGAAAGCTACGTCAAAAAACCTCACTAAAATATGTGTTTGTAGAAGTGATGTTTTAGTGGATTTATAATGAAACTTCATCACAATTAAAAAAATATGGCGGCTAGAGGTTTTAGCGCACGTTTTATTAGCGTTTCACTTATTAAAATCACATCGAACACTAACATTATAAAAGTAAATGGTGTTGTAAATTTAAATAAAATCATCCTAATGGAAAACAAATTTTGGAGCACCGATGCATTAACTTGAAAAAAATTGTTTCTTTAATAACAAAAATTCACCAACTCGTAAAATCTATGATACCATGCATTTGGGCATTGAATGAAAAAAATCTGCTTGAAAACTATGTTGTACCGTGCTTATGCCTTCTAAAAATGCCCTCAGTAGTACTCTTTAGGAAGGGCACTCGTACGAAAATTATTGCAGCTCCAAGTATTTTATCTTCTCCAATGAACAGTAGTTATGAATACAATGCATTGGTGTCGATGAGCTGTATAAGAACAAAGAGTGCTTCAAAATTATAATGCCCTAATGTTTATGTGTTTGTAAAATCCCCTATGTTGTACTTTTCACAAAAGACATTGGGGCAGAAAAAAATCTTGGCAAGACGTACTTTTACGTAATCTAACGCATCAAAGGTGTTAAGGGTAACAATGCACCTAAAGGATAAAGGCGAATCATACCAAAGGCATGAAATGTATATCTTCCCATTGCATATTTATTTTACGAATGCACCGGGAGTTTGTATTTATGAATGCACTGGCTACCATTTATTATTATTATAAATATTTTTGTTGAGAAACTCGTATTCGGAGTGGTGCACATTAATATACGATTTCCTCGGTATCCATTTTCTCTTTTTTAGAAACATCAATTGGGTGATGCTGAAATTATTGTGATTTTTTAAATCATGGTTAATTGAAAAATCGACATATATATTATAACATTATTCATATAAATTAAATTTTGATTAGTGCATTTGTATACAATGTTTGGATTCATTTCTTATATCATCGTATTTCACATATCTTCATTATAACATTTAATTCATATATTTAACCAAAGGTGTAACATTTCAAATGACATTTGACAACACAACATAATAAATTAAAATGTATTTTTTATTATATATGAATAAGAGGCTATTTTTCATACAAAATGAGATAGGTATCGTAACCCCTTGTTTTTCAATTGGGACACTATGACCATTAAATTAAACGTAAATGTTTGATTTTCAGCGTAAAATTATTTTAAAAAATACTTCAACTTGCATTTATATGCAAATAGATCATCATTCTTCACTAGAACCATTGTTAGTGCTCTAGCTACTTCCATGGTTTGAGTTATTTGGACGAATGTTTTGTTGATTGCATCGATTGTTTTCGTCTTCTTCAAGTTCCATCTACAAACATAAAAATAAAGAGTAATGAGTGTATCTACATAGGTGAGCATAATGAAAGTTTAAATAAATAATGTAAATCAATGTAAATCGAAAAATAAATTTACCATAAAGAAGAATTGAGTCCTCGAACTATACACATTATTTCAAACCAAATCTCAAGCTTGTCGAAACTAGGACAATACTAAGAGTGCGAGGTGAATCAATATTGTAGGAATTCTAACAATTAAAAAGTTTCTTTTACTTTGTGCAAGAATATTGAAACACCATTAAATACTTCGCACCATAAGCATAATAGGAATCAACTATCTCAATGGAACACACAAAAATCGCAAATTTTCAAAAACGTTGTTCAATTCATTCATAAGGAAAGTTACAACTCGTTGATACAATTATATGGATACAACCATAAGGAACTTACTACGCCCTGATTTATCAACTAAAATTGAATGGAGCTACAACCCCAAGTATTTTCAAACACCCAATTTAAGGCGTGCCAACCCCTAATCCGCAAGCTACAACTTACTTTGACACTACTCAGTTCATATTTCATTCATTTTCATACTAGGAACAATAAATGTCTTCTGGCTTTAAAAATAATTGAATTCCTCAATCACCAACACCTTCAACAATCTCTAATCACTAAAAACACCATCAACATGATCACACCATATCTCTCACCTCTTCCTTCTCACTTACATCTCTAAACTTGTTTTCTTAAGCCCATTTATAAATAATTTGACTTGATATTCTTGGCTTCTCTTTATTTTATTTGATCGCTGCATGCACCCTTATTTTTTTCCTTTATATTGTTCATTTTATTCCTCTAACCGTGTTCACAACATTCTCTAGCCTTGATCATCCTTTTATGCAAGTTAAACTGAGTTATTTTACTTATTTAGCAATTTTGGCCTTGCTGCAGTTTTAGTGATGATTTTCTATTTCTATACACAGCTAACTTTGGCTTATCTCCAATTTTGGTGCCACATTGATAGTTCTACCACTTTTGAGCTTAAGCACCATTATTTTTCTCCCTAACTATTTCTTTCAATAAGACCAAATATCTATGACCATTAGCTTAGCTCTTCTTTAGTCGCTTAGCCCGTTTAAGCCCTTCATGGGCCAAATTCATTTGTTATTGGCTCCGCCCAATGGTCTTGTTTCTATGCTAAAAGACCAAGGGAAAGCGCTAGCTTCTCTAAGAGTATCTATGACTCATTATAACCTCTCCACGCCCTTGGTTCTCTCACTGGCGGCAAGGAACCCTATTCAGGAACTTAGCCCCTAGCTCTTTCATCCCGATGCTTCTTATTTATGTGCCCTTTAACATATGTCGAGGTCATCCGTCAAGACTACGTGTCCTATGGGTACCACCCACTTTATCTTTATTTTTTTTTTCGCTATTCTTTTGTGTTTCGATGCCTCTTTCCCGACACATTCCCTTTGTACCGTTTTATAACACGCCGGGGGTTATATATATATGAGATGTGATGTCTGTGGGTCCTCACAACCTCAATCTCATTTGTTGCTGCTCCTACCAACCCGTCTATTCCTGATGTGTCCCATATCTCGATGTCCGACACTACCTCTCTACGTGCTACTAGCAAACCATTTGGCTCCATGCAAACAGATGACATCATTTGTGCTACGTGTCGTCCTATGATAAGTGACACATGTCGCTTAGAAATGGGCCTTTTGGGTGCCCAAAATTCCAAAGATTACTTCCACGTGTCATACTTTGATCGATAGGATTGAAGTCATCATCCTCTATCCTCTCTGGCCAATCCCATTCCGTCACTTGTCCTTTGTCTATGAGGAGAGAGAAAGGGTCCCGAGACTTTGGTTTTCCTAGCGATTTCATTTATAACTTTATTTTTCAAAAATGCCACCGGATTCAAAACTTATGCTTCTACACTAATCCATTCTCGTTTGTGGTATTAAGAGGAGTGGTCTCTAGATGGTTCTCCCCATTGATCTACACGATCGCGTGTATGGGAAACCACCTCCCATTGCCACCTAGCCTAACAAGACTTTTGTCTATAGAGACATCGAATTCGCCACATGGCCCAACGCTCTCTCTATGTGCCCTAAACAATATTTTGCATTCTTCAAAGTTCGCCCTCAACGAGCTAAGTAATCAAAGTGGGGACCTTCACTCATCTCCTATTGGTTTGATCTCTAATCGTCATGTCTTGGCATCCACCACATGTTCAAGACTTGTGCACCATAGCTATAATCGTCGGTAACTGTGCCAGGTTTTCAAGTTAGCTCCCCATGCACCAATAAAATTTCTTCCCGTTGTTGCTCCAAGTTAGCGAAACCTATTTTCGTTGCTCCACCAGGATTTCGCATAGGCTCGACACTTCGCCAATCCTTTGGCTATGCGCCAAGACTTCTCCAATCACCTTTTAACTCTTATATTGGGGTCACAAAAATTTTAATGGCTCTATCTTTCAATCCAGGAGGGGATTTTCAAGCTTCCATATCATCGAAATATCTCTTAGAGCTCTTCCTATATAAGTGGGTTTCACTTTCTACTTCGCGATGATTTTCTACTCCAAAACATGCTCCAAATATCAACACCATTATTCTTCCATGCTTCTTCCAAGTCTACTTCCTAAGATTTTATTTGACACATGTGTCACCTATTGGACATCAATGAATGTTTTTTTTTTCCATCACCCTATTTCCATTAATGACAACATATTTCATCAATCTACCCCTTTCGGGGTAATCGATGTCAACACCGTTAGGGTCCTATAATAATAGGGTTCATAAAATTTTTGAATTGAATTTGATAAATTCTTGTAACATGTACATACCTTGCTTTCTCGCAAGTTGTTTTCCCATATTTTGAAACAATGAAAAAAATAATTAAAAATAAAAAAAGAGGGTAAAAAGTCCTAAAAGAAGGATCAAAGGACTTAGAAAAATATATAACCCAAAAGAAAAGAAATAAACCCGAAAGTGAGCAAGTCGAAATGCCACTACTTTTACTTTTTACCGCAAAAATAATGATTATGTGCAGTGTCAATAAATGCCATAATCCATGATCAATTAAACAATGAATCTTAACTTTTCATGTTTCAATTTCATATTTTAGATAGAGAATGAAGATTTGTAAAACTCGTTTAAACTTGACAAATCAATAGATAGGTAGAGAATAAGGAGGAGCCTGGGTCAGCTTAACTGGAGTCTTCCGATGAAATAAGGTATATTTAGATTAGTTTTATGCTTTGAAAGAAAATGTTTTAAGGTTGCAAGCCTAAATGCACCTCCAAAATGAAGAAAAATGTTAGAAATGGAAGTTGGGTAGGTAGAAAGCAAGTGGATAAATCATATAAATAATACATCATCTAGAAAATCACTAATTTCCCCTCCCCAATGAGTGTTCGCACTCTAACCTATTAGTCAAACAAAGCCTGAAAGAATTTTCTCCGACTTTTTTGAGACCGTCCCAAGGCTCTATGATCGGTTATTGAAAATATTGAGTTCTTATGTTAACCTCATTTATCATCATTTACCTTCATTCATGTACTAAAACCCCTTTTTTTCTAAGTAAAAACACAATCTTACTTAGTAAAAAATATAACCCCAGAATAATAAATTTCATCCCTTCATACACATTCCATAAAACCGACAAAGTCACATTTATCCTAAGTATTATCAAAGAAATATAAAGATGTACAAATGTTTGATTATTTTGTATTTGGAGATAATGTGTACTTTGTTTTACATTTAATTCTCCTCATATTAAATTTTAAATAACATTTTTAAATCCCTAAAAATACCCTTTTCCTATATTATTAATTCCATTTTATCTAACAAACTCCAAAAACCCACTATTATAAACTTCTGACCAAGGTATATTATCCCATGTGCTTAAATAAAAATCCAAAAATAAAAATCCATTTGGTCTAAAAGATAATCCATATACAAATATCTCTCCCTATAGTTTTTTTAACTATTCAAAAAATTAAAAAAACTATATAATATAATGTATCATTATGCACATTTGAGAAACATTTTTAATAAAATGTTGCAGTATAAACCCCTCCCGCTTATGTTTTATTAAAATAATTTATAAAAAATGTTTTAATAAAGACCTTAACCCCCGCTATATATATATATATATATATACCATGACTAAAGCTCCGCCACCTTGTATATAAATTAAACATCATCATAATGTTTTAAACCATAATTAATCCCACCGTTATATGTAAATAAAACATTGCACATATGTTTTAAAACCTATACTTCTCTATTTTTTTATAAAGGTTTAAATACATATCAAACCATTCCGCCAGGATAAACCAACCCGGTCCCACTTTCCGTCCGACGTTAGCCTTCAAATCAATCCTTGCCCTTTGCTTCAAAGCTTTTAATCCGATAGTTTAGAAGCAGATATGGCATGAATAATATGCACGAATGGCTCCAACACAATATCTGCGAAATAGGCTGTTTTGTGCCGACCCCTCCCCTCCATGTTGCCCTTTATGGTTTGATCGCGTGAGTTTGATTAAAAATACTTACTACTTAAAAGTCACATGATAAACCGCCGGCTTTATGCTACCACAAAATTCAAAACTACTTCCCGCCCGATGCGACCTCGTAATTAATGCCGAGGGTTAATGCAATCAAATGTTTTAATAAAACCTTTTTTATGTATTTTTCCACCCGTACATGTTGTGTTTAACCAAGTATTTTTCCCTCCCGACCGTGTAAAGCTAAAAAAGAGCTCCCCCCGATAGCTATTATTTCTCGCTATTTTTACACCTAGAACCTTTGAAATTGCCAAAAAACTCCGTAAAAATTATTGAGGAGCTGCTATATCGCCTACTCACCTCCTAAGAAACCAATTCAATTAGAAGAATGAAGTATAAACTTGTTTAAACCATGCTCACAAATTTATTAAAGAGGTAGAAAAACTCCAAAAGAGTTAACTCTCAAAGACCAAATATCATATATTAAAAATTACTTATGTAATAATGTAATTGAAGCCATTCATGATGTTTGGCCATCAATTCAAGTACTTGAGCATAAATAATTACTATTGGTAGCTTAGTGTACATCCAAAAGACACAAGAAGAATTGGAAAATAAAACTGCATTAGGCCGTTGGATTGATTAATTTCCCAAACAGCAAGATTAGGCAGTTAACTTGAAGAATTGAAAATAAATGATTTAACAACCAAAATCCTAGAAATTAGGAAAGTAACTACCAAAATAAATATAATGAGGCAAATTTTGAAGAGAAAATGTGATGGAATGAAACACCGTTGTCACTAGATTCATGGTTAAATTCACCACCAAGACAAAAGGGACTTCCAAATATTATGGTGATTAACGACAAGATAATGCCCTTGTAATGATTATGACAAAAAGATCAGAGAACATGCCAAAGAGCAGTGAACAAGCCAATGTGCCAAGGTATTCCCACAAGGAAAGTATTTCTAAAAAGTTTTGAAGATCTATTTTATTTGCAATATGAAATCAAACATTTGTTTGTCATCAAACCTTACATTTTACTAGTATCACTGAGGTCGATGAGAATTTTAGAAACTCAAGAATATTATAATTCCTAAAAAATGAGGAGTGGCAGGAATTAACTGATTTGCTATGAAGAAATAAAGGCAAACACATAAAAGAAAATCATTGCTAAGTTTTCCATCAAGTAAAAACATATTTTTTTACAAAGAAAAGGGATTTCCATCGAAGGTGAAGAGTACTTTAAGTGAAAGAGTATGCAAGTGATAAAGAGTATCAAGAAGGTAACTAAATTCTAAAAAATATCTAAAAGGCTAGAGAGGATACATAAAACCAACTCATTTTTATCTAAAACTCGTTTCAATCTATTTTGAATAGAAGAGATGTACTTGCTAGTTTTTTGAGCAAGCTATCACTATTATTTTTGTAAGAGATTTAATTTTCCTAAGTTTATTCCTATAAGTCATCTAGGATATTTTGTAAGACATTTTATATAAATACTTCACTCTTGGAAGTATTTTGGTGTGGAATAAATTTTTGGAGATTACTATAGATATTTTGTTGACTTGAAGGCTTTGGATTTCGATTTTGAGTAGTTAAACATTGGATCACCTTTTTTGGCATTGTACTTCGTGATCCCTTGATAAGCTATCCGGAGTGAATTACCTTCTTTAAAACTTGTCATTGTTATCTTTTGTTTCATGCATACATCCGGTTTTAATTTAAATCGAATGTATAACTACGAGTATTACTACGTATTACGTTAATAGCACCGTTTTTAACTAGTTATCATTTCTTTATTTTATTTTGATTTTCAGGAGGGAATTTTAATTGCTCCCTATCCCGTTTACCTTTATCTTCTACTTCCCTTTTTCCGTATCAAAGGATCTTTAAGTGCCCTTTATCCCGATCATAATGTCTCAAAACCATTTTTCCTAAGATATCCAAGGGTTATCTGCCTTGCCCCGCGAACATTTGACCTTTTTAGGCTCCGACCTGGGCCTCCGTTAGCTTGAATTAGACTCATAGCCCACGGACAAGTATATTTCTCTATCTACCCTCCAAGTGAAATTTTCCACCAAATCCAACAACAAAAAAAAACCAAATTTGCACTTTAATAACTAGCCTAATATTCAAAACCAAAACAAAGTTACTTTTAAAGAGAGCCCTCTCAACCCTAGAAGGCTAGATCCTAGAGTTTGAAGTAGGTTTGTGGTTACCTCTAGTATTCTTTGACTAAAAACCAAAATCCCACAACTTAAGAATTTACCTGAGTGATAACATTACAAAGGCAACTATACCCAAAAATAACCAATCCTCAATCATAAAATTAGTCTTAAAAGGAACTATTTAACTATGCTTTTTTTACTTTAAGATTATTTTTATAGGTTGTGTAGTATTGAAAATAGTAATTCCTGCTTCTAGGAAAACCTACTATACCAAAGTCCACCCATCCTAAGCCCAAGGGCCATAGTAGATAACTCTGACTTAATTGGTAAAAAGAAAAAACAACAGAAAATTTAGAGGTCGAATATCATTGATAAGTGAGTCATTTACCTAGTGAATTAGAAAGTCTTAAATACATTGATTTTGATCTCAAATTTGAGCATTCATGATTTAAAAGTAAATCTCGAAAAATGATTTAAAACTCGTTGTTTTAGACCCTCGCTTTTCTTTCATTTTTGAATGCAAAATAGAAATCTATTGCAATAACTTAGATCTAAGAAAACTCAATATCAAACCAAATTTGAGGAAATTAATGTTACTATTCTAAAGGATATTGATGAAGTTATTGAATTAGCTCATTTATTGACTCATGCAAACAACCTTTCCACCTTCCCAATTACATACCACAATAATTCCAATAAAGATTCATCTCTTTATGCCGTCACATCATTCAAAAATCATACTACCAACTCATCTACAGATCCATTTACTCCTAAACTACCTCCCACAACACATAATATTATTTCCACCAATCACTTCATCCAATATACCCATTAGTTCACCTTCTCATTTCTTTAAAACATCATCTCATTCCCCATCAATTCAAATGCTATCTTTATTCATCCACTATTAGTTCTATCATAAATGCTACCAACCTTACCTTCCTAGTCAAGCCAAGCTTCAAGCATAGCTGCTAGATATGCCCCTTGTCCTACCACAACAACTTCATGATATGCCACAAGACTATCAAAACAAAATACCATTGTCTAGCAAAATTAGCCCAAGTATTCTTCTCAACAAAACATTATTAAGATGTCACCTTTGAAATCTGGTGAAATTGATGATTCGTATGTTCAAATGAGATCGTTTGCTCAAAATTTAACAGAGCAAGCGAAGAAATGGTTTAAATATTTAGCTACATCGGCAAGGTAACGTATTTGGTCATTTTTTTTAATTTGTTTTTAAATAAATGGGAAAAAGAAAAAGAACCCTCCAAATTTTTCTCTCCGAATTTGATAATTTAAAAAGAAAGAGCTCCAAATGAGTCGGGCCTAAGATTATTGCAATTAGGTATAATAGTGTTCATAATTCTATCCCTACAAATATGAAACCAACTCCTTATTCCGTTCGCTCAAATTCCTCGATGGATTTGGATACATGTGTGGCCTACCAATTAAGGGAAAGAGATGCGTATACATTAGAAAAAAAAAAATCCATAAAGAAGGTAAAGTGAACATCCTAGCTAGAAAAACTAGACTTAGAAATGAAAGAAGAGTTACTATCAAAGAAGAAAATGAAAATTCGTACACAAAAAGGATGTTATAGCTAAAAATTTAGAAAGAGAGATTTATAGATTAGATAATATGGAAATAAGACCTCAAAGGATAACCAACAACAGAGCTAGGAAATCCAAACTTTAGAAAAATATACCTCGAAAAGGAAAGAAACATCCTTGACCAAACCATTAGACCACCATTCCAAGAGAACTATGCATTAAATTTCGGGGATTAATGATGATGATGAGGAGGATACTATTAATCTAATGGGAATAGATGACAATAATACTATTTTCCTAACTCTCAGAAGATCAGAATTGTTTGAACTTCAACAAATTAAATTAGATTCTAAAGTGAATCCTTTGATTACAAGCAAGGTTATGACTATGCAATAAATGAAATACACAACAAGATAACCTTAGAAACAAGAAAATAATGAATCTTCTACTAAGAAACCTTCCCAAAATCAAAAATCAGAAACAAGAGAAGCCCCTAAAATAAAATTTTTGCAAAGTATCCCAAGGGAAAATAAGCAAAACTTAAATTCCTCCCAAAACATTTTCTGTCCAAAGAAAGCTTTAGGCCCTAAAATTGTTGACATTACCGATGAAGTCGCTCAAGTTGCAAAAAGATTCTCAAAATCTCGCCGCTAATAAAGCTTCTAACTCGTAAAACAACAAATTTAGATCCCAAAGCCGCCGATCCTAAAATAGTAAACCCTCAAATTGTTGCTTCAAAAGCCCTCTCGCTGAAAATCGGGAAGATAGAAAGAACATCTAACGCTTCACAAACAATACTTGAAAAGAAGGATAGAAGTAGTAAAACACAGAAACAAAAACAAGAGAATCCTAAAACAATTGAAAATAAAAAAACAATCCGTAGAAAAGCAAGATAAACCAACACAAAACTACAAGCACCAAAGAAGAACTTATTCGCATTAGTAAAGCTCTCAACTCGTATTCAACATACAATCATAAATTGCAAAATCGAAATACCAATTTTTCGATCGAATTGGTAAATAATGACTTGTATAAATCAACCACAACCGAAACATTATATATGAATGATGGAGTAAGACTCCACAAATCTAAATGATGATCAACCGCAGTTGAATTTTGCCCAAATGTGCAAATGGAAAAAATGCATATGGCCCATTCTATATCGCCTGTTCATTCATGATAAAATTCTACATAATACAATGCTAGATTCGGGGAGCTTCCCATAACTTAATGCCAAAAGCCATCATGGAAACTCGAATCTAGAAACTACAAGGCCATACAAATATTTGTTTTCTTTTGATTCTAGTAGGGTTAAATGCTTAGGTTTAATTAAGGATTTGTGTGTAACACTAGTTCAATACCCTAGTAAGAGTATATTAATGGACATTGTAGTAGCTTTATATCCCACCAAAATATGGAATGCGTCTTTCTCGCTCATGGGGAGAAAAGTTGTAGGGATATTCACAATTTGACATGTCTTATGCTACTATCTCTCGATGTTTCGACAACCTAAAAAGTTATATAGGGAAACATTAATGAAATACATGGTTAGTAGGCCGAAAGATCTATAAATTACCCCATTTAATTCCACACCAATTGACCTTGATTCTTTTTCATCCTTCGTAACTCCGTTACAAATGAAATCCAAATCGAACTAGTAGATAAAAAGAGAGAACCAAACAATGATAACATTTTTCATGACTCTCAATGGCATTTAGACTTCGATGGTTCACTAAATAAGTTAGGAGCAAAGAGTAGGAGTCCTGATAACAAACATGGAAACCAATCATTCTAAAGGTCATGCTTTCAAAGCAAATTTCAAATGTAAAAACAGTTATGGCCGAGTATGAAGTCTCTTATCCTAGACCTAAATCATTATAAACTCAGAAGAAAATAATTTTAATCATGGGAGATTTAGATTTGATCATTAAACAAGTAAATGGAGTTTATTTAGTTTACAATCCTAGACTAAGAAGATAAAGAGACACTATCATAGATTTAATTTATGATTTATTAGAATGTAAGTTTATGAGTTATACTAGAAACAAAATATGCAAGCTCATTGTCTTGCAAATTTTGATACATACAAATTCTAACAATTCCTACAAACCTAATCATAGATATATTGTCAAGTCAAACATGGGCCAATAATCCTGATAATCTTAAGTATTGGCAGATTTTTTCTCAGGATGAACAAATTTACAAGTTTATGAACATTCAAGAAGAATTTCAGAATTTTTATTATAGATACATATTGTACATTAAATCATGATTTGGATTGTGAAGTAGATTTAAATGAATTAGATGTAACAAATAAAGTTTGATAAACCCACTAAATTTAGTCAAACTCCATATAAGAGAAGCCAGAAAAAGTAGAGATTGAAGAAATTGTTGAAGATGTAAATCAGATATAGAATTTGTTGGATAATTTTTTACTCATGTTTAACTCTTTTAGAGGATCTTTTTGACTCTAATGATGTAGCTGTAAAACAAAAATGGAGCCAAGAGATCCCAGATAGAAGAGTGTAACATTGGTACAGAGTCAAAACCAAAGATAATCAAATTGTCCAAAATTTTAGCCGAACAAGAAAAGGATAAATATATTGAACTTTTAAAGGAATATCAAGATGCTTCTTCGGGAGTTATGAAGATTTAAAATCTTATGGATACAAACATAATCCAACACAAAATTCCAATAAAAAAGATCAAAATTCATTAGTTGAGAAGGATTAACCCCGTGTTAATACTGATTGAAAAGGAAGTTAGGAATGTGATGTCAGATCATTGCACCAATTCGATATTTTGATTAAGCTTCAAATCTAGTTCCTACAAGAAAGAAAACAGAAATTAGATTGTGTGTGGACTTTAGAAATCTTAACAAAGCATTCCTTAAAGGATAATTACCCTTTACCCAAAATGTGATCACATGACATAAAGGGTGGTAGGTTCTTCAAGGATTTACTTGTTAGATGGTTTTTCGTGATACAAACTGTATCCTAGTTCAAGAAGAAGACCAAGATAAAACAACATTTTTCACTCCTTGGGGCACTTTTATGTATAAAAATGCCTTTGGCCTAATGAATGTAGGAGAAACTTTTAAAGGGCTTGGACACAGTTTTGGTAAAAGAAAATACATGAGTTATTAGTTATTTACTTAGATGACATTACCCAGAGTTTGTGTACTGCATAATGAAATACTTGATCATTTTGAGACAAGTTTTCATTAAGTGTAGGAAATATGGCATCTCTTTAAATCCCAAGAAATCCTTTTGGATTGGAATAAGGTGTAAGTTACTTGGAAATATAATCTCAAAAGAAGGAATTAGGATATATGCTACTAGGATAGAAGCAATTAACATCAACCTACCAAGAAACATCAAAGAAGTACAAGCTTTTTAGGTAGACAATTTTTTAAGAAGATTCATATCTAATTTAAGCCGAGATAATTAGAGAATTAAATAACATGCTCAATAAAGATTCAGCTTCTAGATGGATTGTTAAGGTTAAACAATAATTTGACTCTATCAAAAAGCCTAATTCAAAACCTGTGGGCCCTAATAAGTCCCGATTTTAAGAAAGATTTCATGATTTTTTTTCTATTTGCTTCAGAATACAAAGATTGCCGCAGTTTCTTTTACCGCAAAAAAAAATGATCAAGGATTTGAAAAAACCATAGCTTTTTTCAAGAAAGCCCCTTAGAGATGCCCCTTTAAGTACAACATTATGGAAAAAAAGCCCTTGCCTTAGTTAAGGCCATTAAAGACTTCAAATTTTATATTCTCTACTCACACATTATTTCCTATGTCCTTAATTATGTAGTTAAAGAAATTCTTACTCGTGATGGTCTTCACATGGAAGAAGAGGTAAGTGGATTGCCAATATCTTAGAATATGACATAGAGATAAACCCACCAAGCCTGTTGGTTAGAAGGTCAAGGATTAGCCGTACTTATGGCTTAATCCAATTGTAATGCCCTTAGATATAAATTTCATTGCTCAAGTAGATGATCAGAAGAGATGGCGACTCCATTGATCCGTGAAGCCTTTTGATACCACCTTGTACATATATCATATTTAGCCTCCAAAATTTACAAGCTCCTCCTCGATTATCAAGAACCAAAGCTATATTTTTAAACTTAAAGCAAAGAATATTTTGTATCTTAGATAATGTACTTTTCCCTGGAGAGATCATAGTGGGATTTTTACTAAATTGTTTACTAAAGGGAAGAAGCTTCTATTAAATATACTTGAATAATTTCATGTAGGTGACTGTGGAGGACATTTATACTAGAAATATATTGGGTTTACAAGATCTTGAGAGCCGGTTTTTATCGTCTACCTTGTTTTCCGATGTCAAAAAATATGTTACCATGTCATAAGTGCCAAATTTTCGAGGGTAAGAAGAAATTATTACTCTCTCCTTTTAAAGCCTATTTCAACCGAAGTGCCATTTCAACAATGGGGTTTAGACTTCATTGGTGAAATTCAACTCCTCTTCGTGCCAACATAAGTGGATTTTTACACCATCGATTATTTTACCAAGTGGATTGAAGCCATACCTCCGTACAATCCACCGATACCGCCATTATTTCCTTTCTCTAGAAAACAACATCCTTTCAAGATTTGGGTGCCCTCAAAAGATAATCATTGATAATGCAGTTAAAGATTCAAATCCAAGAAAATGATTGGCTTTTTCCACAAATACCATATTACCCTAGGCCACTCATCGCATATTACCCCCAAGGTAATGGCCTAGCTAAATCCTCAAACAAAAGTCTAGTAAATATCATCAAAAAATTACTTAAAGACAATAAAAAGGCTTCTGGCATAAGAAGTTAGTCAATGCCTTATGGGCAGATAGACTTACAACTAAGAAATCCATTGGTACTTCACCTTGCCAAATATTTTATGGAATGGATGTTGTTTTTCTTCCTCCCTAGGTGTACCAAAGATGAAAATTATCCAGAATTACAAAGTTGAAAATAATGACATCTAAAGAAGGATAAATCAAACTATTCACTTGAAACAAATAAGGGAAGAATTTTATGTCAAATCTCAAGTCATTTAGGATATACAATCAAGAAAATCTATGATAAAAAGACTAAAGAGGATGATTTTTTACATAGGAGATAAAGTGTTAAAATGGGATTCCGTAATATAGACAAAGGAAAACATGGAAAATTACTTTATGGAAAGGGCCTTATGTAATTTATGGATATAGAGGTAACAATGCTTTCTTTCTCAAAGAATTGGATGGAACAGATATGCAAGAAGAACCAAGCGACGGTAGAATGTTGAAGCACTACCACCACCCGAGTTAACCAAGAGTTAGTTTTTATTCACTTTCATCATTGTACATATATACATTTGGGGTTTAGATTGGATCGATGTTTCTTGTTAAAGCCCAAAGAGAAGGCCCTAAGTTGAAAAGTGAATATCATAAATATGAATAAGTTGTAGATATCGAAGACATTGATAAGATCATTACAAACAAATTTCAAAGGCTACTAAGTCTTAGGAGTTCTTGATATTTCACCGTGAAATGTCATCCCTACGTGAGCCACCGTTAGGGTCCTATAATAATAGGGTTCATAAAATTTGAATGACTTATGATAAAGTCTTGTAAAAATATGTACATGCCTTTGCTTTCTCGCAAGTTGTTTTCCCATATTTTGTGAAATAATGAAAATAATAGAAAAATCAAAAAGAGGGTAAAAATTCCTAAAAGAAAGATCAAAGGACTTAGAAAATATAGACCCCAAAAGAAAAAGAAATAGAAACCCGAAACAGCAGAGTGTGCAAGTCCAAAATGCCACTACTTTTTACTTTTTACTGCATAATGATTATGTGCGCAGTGTCAATAAATTCCATAATCCATGATCGAGTTAAACCGTTTAAACTTGACTTTGTCGTGTTTTCAATTTCCATGATTTTAGATAGAGAATGAAAGATTTGTCAAACTCGTGTAGAATCTCGACTAAATCCACAGATAGGTAGAGAAATAAAGGAGGAGCTCATGAGTACGAACTCGAGCCCTCAGATGAAATAAGGTAGATTTAGTATTAGTTTTATGCTTTGAAAGAAAATGTTTTAAGGTTGCAAGCCTAAATGCACCTCCAAAATGAAAAAATGTTAGAAATGGAAGTTGGGTATAGAAAAGCAAGGAGAAATCATATAAATAATACATCATCGGAAAATCACTAATTTCCCTCCCCATGATTGTTCAAGATTTCCACATATCGTTGAAATAGGCTCGGTAGCATTTCTCCGACTTTTGTTGGGACCAAGACTCCAAGGCTCTATGACCTGTTGAAGAAAATATAGAGTTCTTATGTTAAATCATTTATCATCATTTATGCCTATTTATAAAATAAAACCCCTTTTTTTCTAAGTAAAAACACACTCTTACTTAGTAAAACTATAACCCTAGAATAATTAATTTCATCCCTTCATAAACATTCATAAAAACCCACAAAGTCACATTTATCCTAAGTATTATTCAAAGAAATATAAAGATGTGCAACAAGCTGATTATTTTAGTATTTGGAGATAATGTGTACTTTGTTTTACATTTCACTCCCCTCTCATATTAAATTTTAACATATTTTATTAAATCCCTAAAAAATACCCTTTTCTTATACTATTAATTCCATTTTATCTAATAACCCAAAAATCCACTATTATAACCAACAGGTATATTATCCTACAAAAGCTAAACAAAAACTTTTAGTCTAAAAGATTATCCATATACAAATATCCCACCCTACAGTTTTTTTAACTATTCAAAAAAGTTAAAAAACTATATAATATAACGTATCATTATGCATATTCGAGAAACATTTTTAACAAAATGTTCTAGTATAAACCCCACCCACTTATGTTTTAGGTTAAAAGAATTTATAAAAAATGTTTTAATAAAGACCTTAACCCCGCCATATATATATATATATATACCATGACTAACCTACCACCTTGTATATAAATTAAAACATTATCATAATGTTTTAAACCATAATTAATCCCGCCGCTATATGTAAATAAAATAATAAGTATATGTTTTAAACTCATTTCTATTTTTTTATAAAGGTTTATATACATATCAAACCATTCTCGCTTGCGTAAACCAACCTGCATTCCACCTTTTTGCTCCAACACAAATTTCTCTCAAACCAATCTCAAATTTTCTTTTCGCTTTCCAAAGCTTTTAATCCAACGGTTTAGAAGCGATATCACATGAATAATATGCATGATCGTTCCAACACAATATCTACGCAAAATAGGTTATGCCTCAAGGCCGTGACCCTCCCCTCCACGGGCCCTTTATGGTTGGATCAAAGGTGGAGTTTGATTAAACTACTTACCACTTTAAAGTCACGCAATAAACGCTCGGTTTTATGCGTTTTCGTGTAAATTCAAAACCTGCCTTACCGATGCGTCCTATAATTAATGCCGAGGGTTATGATCAAATATTTTAATAAAACTTTTTTATGTATTTTTCCACACTTGTATGCCGCGCGAACTAAGTATTTTTCTCCCGACCGTTTAAAGCCGAAAAGAGCCCCCGATAAACTCATTTTCTCTGCTATTTTTTACACTCAAAGATCGAAATTTCCCCAAAAACCTATAAAAATTGCCGAGGAGCCGCTATATCACTCCAAATACCAACCTCCTCGAAGAAACCACCTCGAACAAGACCGAAGTATACACGTTTAAACCTATGCTCGTCGTATTGAGTGAAGAGGGGTAAAAAGGCTCCAAAAAGAGTTAACTCTCAAAGACCAAATATCATATATTAAAAATTACTTATGGAATAATGTAATTGAAGCCATTCATGATGTTTCGTCATCAATTGGGGAAGTACTCCTTATCGTAATTACTATTGGTAATGGCGTAGATCCAAAAGACACAAGAAGAATTGGAAGATAAACCGAATAGGTCATTAGATTGATCAATTTCTGGAACAAAGAAGAACATGCAAAAGAACTTGAAGAATGAAAATAAATATAACAACCACAACCTAGAAATTAGAAAATTCAATAAAATAAATCTAATGAGGCAGCCTTGAAGAGAAACGTGATGAATGAACACTGCTGTCACTAGGATTCATGGTTAAATTCACCACCAGACAAAAAGGACTTCCATATATTATGGTGATTAATGACAAGCTAATGCCCTAAATGATTATGACAAAAATATTAAAGGAACGAAAGTGCCAAAGAGCAGGTGAACAAGCCAACAAAGCAAGGTATCCCCCCGGTGAAAGCATTGCTAAAAAGTTTTGAGACATATTTTATTTGCAGTATGAAATCAAACATTTGTTTGTCATCAAACCTATGCATTTTCCACACTCGAGGCTGATGAGAATTTAGAACCCAATAATATTAGAATTCCTAAAAATGAGGAGGAAAGGTGCATTAAATCTGATTTGCTATGAAGAAATAAAGGCAAACACATAAAGAAGAAAATCCGTTTGGTTTAATTTCATCATAAAAACAGATTTTTACAGTAGCATTTAATGGGAAAGTAAGAGGTCAAAAGTGAAATTGTTCAAGGCATAAATAGTATCAACAAGAAAGAGTATCAAGAAAGGCAACTAAATCAAAAATATCTAAAAGGCCAAATAGAGAGGACACACATACAACCAGTACCGCTTCTTATCTAAAAACCGTTTCCATTTATTTTCTAATGTAAATAAGACAATCTTGCTAGTTTTTGACAAGTTTCTGCCACTATTATTGTTGTAAAATATTTATTTTTCCTAAGTTTATTCCAGAAGTCATCAGAGACATTTGGAAGATTGCTACATTCAAATACTTCAATTAAAGGCATTTTATGTGAAATAAACTTGCTAGAGATTACTATAGTTATTTTGTTGACTTGAAGGCTTTGGATTTCTGATTTTGAGCAAGCAGACTAGATCACCTTTTTGGCATCATACTTTAGGATCCCTATGCTAAGCTATCCTGGAGCGAAGGACCTTCTTAAAAATTTCATTGTTATTCTTTTGTTTCTTTGCATGTATCCTAGAGCTTTTAATTTAAACCTAAATGTATAACTAGGAGTATTACTACGTGACATGTTAATATCACCTTGTTTTAATTAAAGCATTGTTTCTTTTTTTATTTTTCTCTCTGATTTCCGTGCAGTGGAATTCTTAATATCTTCTCCCATTTCCAATCTTTTATCTTTCATTTCCTTTCCGGATCAAAGGATCCTCTTAAGTGCCCTTTATCCTCAATTATACCATCTAAAAACCATTTTTCCCAAGATCTCCAAGGGTTATCTACCTTGCCCCGTACATTTGACCTTTAGGCTTTGATTCCAGTTTTGTTAGCTTGAATTAGACTCATAGCCAAATGGACAAGTATATTTCCCTCTATCTACCCTCCAAGTGAAATTTTCCCACCAAATCCAACAAAACAAAACCAAATTTTCACTTTAATAGCTAGCCTAATATTCAAAACTAAAACAAAGTTAAACCTTAAAGAGGGAGCTCCTCTCGAACCCTAGGGAAGGCTATATCCTAGAGTTTATATGTAGGCTTGTGGTTACCTCTAGTATTCTTTGATTTAGAAACCAAATCCTACAATCAAGAACAACGGAGTGGTAAAAACATCTAAATTCAAACAAATCTCGTGTTGCAGCTCTAGATGCACCTCTCTTTGTCCTTAATGTTGTTGTGGTACGTTCTCGGTATTTTTGTTGTGCTTGGCCATACACCCTTTTCTCCTTTGCTTTGTTTAATCACTATTGATTCCTCCCCATTTTAACCAATGGTAAAGAAACCATCATGCTCCCTCACACTCATACTTCATCTCACAACGATCTTCACCGTCATGTTAATTCTATGGACCCGGAAGCTTCACCATTAGATGTTGAAAATGAAAAGGCTTTTTTGTATTCCTCTTAAGGAAGAGCTAGTGGTGAGTGAAAGAGGCACCTTCCAATATTTTCTCAAATAATAAAACCGTTTCGCTAAGAAGGGCTTAGTGAAGATAGTTAAAAACTTTATCTTTGGTAGGAACATACTCTAGTCAAAACTAAGTTGCAATTCT
Source organism: Pinus albicaulis (assembly GCA_034641835.2). Lineage (NCBI taxonomy): Eukaryota > Viridiplantae > Streptophyta > Pinopsida > Pinales > Pinaceae > Pinus > Pinus albicaulis. The sequence continues at coordinate 917,314 of JAXQQM020083415.1, forward strand.
CATGTTCTTCTCAAGAAATTATACTTGATGGGGATATGCTTTGTTTTGGAGTGACAACCTGGATTCTTTGACATGCTGATTGCACTTGTGTTGCCATAAAATAGGAATATTATAATCATAGAATACTAATACATCCCGCAAGGTTTTCTTCATCCACAACATGCACATGGCAACATATTATGCTTCTGTGCATAAATATGAAATGGAAGCCTCTTCTATCTCAACCAGAAAACTAGACTTTCCCAAGAAAGAAAGCACCACCACTCGTGATCTTTCGATCATATGCATCATCTGCCCAATAAACATAAATATAAAGATTAAATGGCAATATTTGTCTTCCTGGGTACCATAGTCCACAGTCCATTTCCCATGAGTATCTAAGAACTTTCTGGATTCTAATAGATGGATTTGTCTAGGAGCTGCTTGAAATATTACAACTATAGAAATGACCTACATGATGTCCGGTCTTGAACTTGGAAAATATAAGATGCTTCCAATGATGGATCTAGTATAAATTTTGTTCCACTATTGGAGATTCATCCATATTTCTAAGCTTGCAACCTCTCACCGTTGGAGTGCTCAATAAAGAGCATTATTCCTTACCAAATTTTTATACTTTTTAAAGATGCTTTTAAGAGATGAATATTCCTTTGGGGCTTTGTGCAATATGAAACCCAAGAAAGTAGGAAATCTCTCCAAGCATGGACATCTTGAATTCAACCTTCCTATCACCGCAAATTCATTGGTCAACAAATTTCTATCTTTTGGAAAAGATGATATCATCAACATATACTACCACCACAATAAGTTTTCCATCCCTTTTCGACACATAATTATTTTCTATTGCACCTCTTTTTTAAATCCAAACTTGAGCAAGTAACCTTCAGATTTGAATACCAAGCCCTAGGGGCTTGCTTGAGATCACACAAGGCCTTCTTGAGTCCGAAACATAATCGGTTTCTCTTACCGCTGAAAAACTTCCGACCGTTCGTGTACACTTCCTCTTGTAGTTCTCCATTGAGAAAATATATTTTACATCCATTTGATAGATTTAATTTGTAAAACAGAAAATGCCATAAAAAAATCCTTATTGACTTTAATATAGAAACAGTAGAGCAAAGTTATCATCAAATTATAGTCCCTCTATTTGAGAATAGGCCTTACATACCAATATACCTTGTTTCTTACCACTTCTCCACATTCATTCAATTTATTCCGAAAACCCACTTTGTTCCAATGAAATTTTCATTAGAAAATCTTCGAACAAGTTCCCAAGTTTGATTTTTATTTATTCGTCAAATTATTCATTCATCGTTTTTAACCAATATTATTTTTTACCGGATTGTACAATATCCTATGGTTCCTCAATGGAAAAAAGGGTATATGTGTCGACATAGGGATTTATAGTTTCTTCTTTTCCGCACAACAATATTTAGCTCACCAATAATTTGACTGGCAGTGGTATTTTTGTACATACCTCACTATATTTTGTTCGAGGACTAGAGGGATCTTAATAATTTACTTTTGGCAGTGACTCATCATGTTCCCTCAATGCTGATTGGTTCAACAACGTTGGTTTTTACTATATGTTTCTCCACATGCTAAATGTGTTCATCCACCTTGACATAAATAGAGTCAAAGATCATCTTGTTGTTTTTATTATAGCATCCGTATCCTTTCCTCGTTATGTGAGTATCCCGCAAAATACCTTGATCTCCTTCTGCATCAAATTTTCCAAGTTTCTCATTATTTCGATGTAGAATTTGATACCAAAGGTTTGAAGTGTTTGATTGTTGCAGGTATTCCATTCCACAACTCATAGATTTTTATCACTTTTTGGTCTAAAATGAGATTTTTTTAGGATAACCATTATTGTGCTACTAAATTCTCCCCAAAAGCTAAGTTGCCGAATATTCCTTTTCGTTCATCATGGATCCGGCTAATTTTTTCGACCGATCCGTTTTCTCTTTCTTCTATAGCACTTTTTTGGGGAGTGCTTGCTATTGTAAACTCGTCTTTAGATGCCGGGCTATTTTTACAAAATTAATCAAATTTAGTTTGAAGTGAAATCACCTACATCGTATGACTCATGATTTTGATTTTTGAAATTAGTTTCATTCTCATCCATGGGTTTGAACTCTTTTGAACTTCTCAAAATATTTAGATTTCTCTCTAAGGAAGGAAATCCACATCATCGTATTGAAATAATCAATTATTAGCATAAAATAAAATTTACCCGTGGGTGACCGTGTTCTCGATGGTCCACACGTATCCATGTGTACCATTTTGTAATGGTTTCTGATGATGAATTTTATTTTTATTTGAATGGAACTCGAGCTTTCTTTCCCGCTAGGCACGATTTACAAAATTGCATTCTCCGGTTTGAAGGCCTAGGAAAATCCATTACAACATTTTTCTTGATAATCTTGATCATCTGATCAAAGTTCATATGTCTAAGTATTTTGTGCCATAACCAACTCTCATCGATTCGTAAAGAAATACTTATCTATCTTCTCTTTGAGCACATGGGGACATTACACAAGTTCTCGCATTCAACAACTATCTCACCTATGCCTTGGACTTGATTTGACGATGTATGGCTTTAAACATCATAGCCTTGATCACACATCTAAGATACACTAAGCAGTTATGCTTCAACCCATCAACATAAAACATTCTTGGATTTACCTTTTTCCATTTTATAGATTGGTCATTCCTTTTGCAATTATTTTTTCGAGCATTGCCAAAAGTCACATTACTATCTTTTTCAACTCATGAAGTTAGAAAATTCCTTCGGCCTCATAACATGTGCCTAGAATAACCACTGTCCACTACCAATGGGATTCCTTCACTTTTTCGTACAAATGAAATATCATATCGATTTCTATTTTTTCTTCTTAGTATCTTGCTTCCAACTCAATTTTTTTCAATGACCTGGCCTCCATCTTCTTTCTCCTTTACCCCGCAATTGATTGTTATATGTCAAAAAATCGACATTTATAACATTGCATTGATAATTATGAGGAGAAAATAAATATTATACCCAAAGTCTTTTTCTCTCGTTGAAATATACTTCTAGATCCGAGCTTCCCGTAGAAAGGTTGACTTGCAATTTTATGCTCGTAAACTTACACTCAGGCATGAAACAATACCCTGGAAAATATCATTGTACCTCGGAAGGTTTTCTCTGCATTAGACTAAATTTTGGGCATTTTGATTTTTTTGGCCAACGTTCTTTCCTTTTTTTCCAATGATTTTTTCTTTGTTTGTGTAATTGCATTTTGTTTCTTTGTAATCCCTTCCTTTGTTGGAATAAAAATAATTTCCTTTCTACCTTTAACTAAGATTCTTTCACCGGACCAATCAATCTAAGACCACTAAAATCTTTAGATATATGCTAAGATTATAATATTTCATTCAAATATCTCCAAATTCCATTTCCAAAAATTTTGGCTAGTTTGTGCTGTGTTTTAGCCTTCTCCAACTCCTTCAACAACACGAGTTCTCCTTCCGGCGAACATGCTTGATTATTTTCATTTAACTGCGTGATTTAAAGGATCACAAATATTCTACCTTATTCTATTTGTAAGAGTAATGGCTCCAAATAACCTCTACCTTTTATTGTATCAAAGATTCCTTCTCGGGGTTTTGTTTTTCTTTCTCAACCTTTCTATTTCCTCAATCGGTACTCACTAGTTCTCCTTCAAGGCCGACTTATCCCTCTTCATCATCGTAATCTTCAATAGACTCAATTTGCAGATTTTCTATGGTCATCAACATAAATTCTTAGGGCTCCCATAATATTTGTCCTCATATGAGGATTGGCTAGATTCACTTTCCGACGAGCTCTCTTCTTGAACATAGAAAAATTTCTTTTGAGACTTCTTTGTCCTTTTGAACTTTCCTAAATTTATCTTTAGGATCATAATGTTTCTTTCTTCCTTTCAAGACACTTTGATGCATAGTGAACAATTTTTCCACAATTAAAAAAATTTAAAGGGTAATGTACCCTTATACTTTCTTGATCTCTACCAGGCTCTCCTCACAAACTTGGCCTCTATCATCTGATTCATGACATGAGCCATCATGCCTATCTTGCACTTCTTTTTTCTACTTTGAAGGCTAATTCGTTGGCTATAGACTTGCCTTTCGAAATTTTCATCTCATAGGAAGTGAGTGTACCAAGAAGTTGATCTAGAGTGAGAGTGCTCAGCACGTTGTCATTTATTCAATTGATCACACCTTCGTATTAAAACATTTTATGAAGAGATCTAACACTTTTGGACTACCACAACTTCATATAGATGCTCATTAAGTCCTCTTATGGTGTTCTAACTTCATCAACTCTTAAAAAATACTTTGGTAATATCTTGATCATCATGCAAGCTAAATATTCAAATTATATCCCCATAATCTTAGAGTTTAGATTTATTTACCTTGTTGTCTCCTTCATAGTTGTTATCTTGTCCTAAATAGCTTTCTCAAGATGCACAATCCATTACCTGGACAAGTTTGATTTGTGGGACAAAAAGAAGGGAATTTCTATTTCCTTAGCATTGCATGTTAGTTCCATATTCTCGATCCTTGGTAACAACCGCCGGAGGCTTTTGACATTCTTCTTCCATAAAATCCCACACATAAGCTCCAAGTGATTGAATGTAGATCTTCATCATCACTTTAAAAAACATAGTTTATTCCATTGAACATAGGTTCCCTATTGGTAAAAACTCCTGTCAGTTTTCCATGGTCCTTGATCTTTCTTCCAAAATTTTCGTTAAACCGATCTCCGAAGTAACCTTTTGATAATCGATTGTTGGAACCAATACAATACTCGAGGGGGTGAATGAATATCGTAGGAATTTTTAAAATTAAAATTTATTTCATTTTGTGCAAGAATATTGAAACACCATTAAATAATTTAGTAAGTCATAAGCATAATAGGAATCAACTATCTCAATGGAGCACACACATAGAATAAGTAAATTTTCGGAATTGTTGTTCAATTCATTCATAAGGCAAGTGACAACTTTCCATTACAATTCTCTCGGCTACAAACAAGAAGATACAACTCCCCGATTTATCACCCATGAATTCAATGGAGTACAAACCCAAGTATTTTCTAGCGGTACCACCCAAGGAGCACCAAATCCTCGATCTATACGCTACAACTTTCTTGAAACTCACTAGTTCACCTTTCTTCCATTTTCATACTAGAAACAATGAATGCCTTCTTTGTTTTAAAAAATAATTAAATTCCTCAATCACCAACACCTTCAAGAATCTATGATCACCGAAAACACCATGAACTCGATCACACGAGATCTCACACTTCTTCCTTCTCACTTACATCTCTAAACCTCTTTGCTCAAGCATGCTTATACAAAATTTGGCTTAATATTCTAGGCTTCTCTTTATTTCTTCGATTGTTGCATGCAATCTTATTTTTTTTTCCTTTGTCCTCGTTCTTATATTTTAGTCATCTAACTATTTTCACCACATTCTCTCGACCCCGATCATCCTTTTTTGTGTTAAACCTAGTTATTTTGCGCATTTTACTGACTCGCTCATGTGTTTTAGCAAAGGTGGTCATTTATTTCGCACTTAACTTGATTAACTACCAATTTCGCTAACAAATTGATAGTTCTCGCCACTTTTGAGCTTAAGCACATTTTACCTATTTTCTATCGTAAGACCAGCATTCACTGCCATTGGCTCGTGCTTTAAGTGCTTAGCCTATTTAATCCCTTCGCGGGCCCAATTACTTTGTTATCATTCGTGCCGATGCTCTTGTTTCTACGCAAAAAGACCATGGGAAACTACTGAAGCACACGTAGTCTCCATGACTCATTATAACCCTCCACGCCCTTGGTTCTCTAATCATATGGAACACTTCGGTGGGTGGATGCTTTAGCCCGTAGCTCTTCCTATCCCAACACTTCGGTTTATATGCCCTTTAACATTTGCTAGTGTCTTTCCGTCTCGGTCAATGTATTCCGCTGGGTCTCGCTCGCTGCTTTTGATTGGTTGTCACTATCCTCCGTGTTCTTACACCCCTTCTCCCCGGGTGCATTCCCTTTGTGCCATTTTATAACCTGGCCACGGTTATCTATATGGGATGAAAAATACTATGGGGTCCTCTAAGCCTTAATCTCATTTGTTGTCGCCCTTCCAACTTGTCCATGCCCTCGACTTGTCCCGGATCCCCGCTCCACAACGCCACCAGGCAATTACCAGAAAACCGCTTCTGCCCATCCAAAGGATGACATCATTTTGACGTCACCGTGCTACGTGTTGACCTATTATAGGTGACACATGTCACTCGTAAATGGGTTTTGGGTACCCTAAAATTACATATCTACCCGCCACGTCTCATGCTCGATTGGGGTAGTGTTGATGTAATCATCCTTCACCGTTTGGGTCAATCACATTATTCCACCTCGTCCTCTATCTCGAGAGGAGAGTAAAAGGGTCATGAGGCCTTGGTTTTGCGAGAGGTTTCCTTTATAATTTTGTTTTGACAAAACAACTCTGATTCAAAAATTTATGCCTTGATACTACTCCATTATGGTATGTGGTATTAGGAGGGAGTGGTATCGAGGTGGTTCTCTCGCTATTGATTTATGAGATTACTGTATAAAACCACCTCCATGGCCACCAAGCTTGAAAATCATTACCTATAAAAATTTCGCAATGTTACAACGTGAATCAATGCTTATCTCTGTGTGCTCTAAACAATATTTTGGCCATTCTTTCTCAGATCACCCCCAACAGTCAGAGTCGTCGGAGTGGGGACATCCATTCATCTCCTAGCTGGTCATCTTCTTCAATGTGCCATGTCCGATGTCCACCTCTTTACACTAAGACTCTGTGCACCATAAATATACCATTGGGGTAACTCTCACGTACTATCGTGTGGGTTCTCCTATGACAATAAAACTAGTTCTTGCTACTGCACCATTGCTCAAAGTCAACCCATAACTCCTTTTGGATGCTCCGCCAGCTTGCCACGATTGACGCTTTTGGAAACTTTGGGTATGAGCCAAGACTCCTCCAATCACCTTTTAACTTTGCTATTTTGGAATTAGGGTCACCAAAATTCTGATTGGCCTATATTTCAATCCAGGAGGCCATTTTCAAGCTTCCACATACCATTGGAATGCTCTATCAAAGCTTCAAGACCGAGAGGGTTTTACTTTGTTTATGCTTATATACCACTCCAAAATAGGATCCAAAGCTAAACACCATTCTTTTTCCGTGTGTTTCTCCAAGTCTTCTTCCTTGTGGCACATTTGACACCTATGCCACCTATTGAAATCGATTAACACTTTGTTGCCATTAATGACAACATATTTCAATAAGCAGCATTATTTCAACAAATATTCTATTAGCGTATTTCTATACTATGTTTCATACAAGTTTTATACCCCATAATAAATCATAGATTTAATATAAAGGATTCTTTTTATTAATTATAAATTTAGAGAAGTAAAACAACATAAATACTTACAAATTACACAATTAATGTTTGATATGCCAACATATACTCACAACCCCTATTTAACCCAAATGTCAATCAATTCTTTCGATGAATCTTTCTTTGTATGGTAGACCATATTTGAAGACATTCAAGGATGGTTGTTGTAAAACAACTTAAAAATATACAAAAATGAAATCTTAAGTTGTTATAAGGAAATATTAAAAATTATTCACAAACTTTGATATAACCCCTTTTCTTCCTTGTCGTCCCATTTTATGTGTTGAATGAGTTCCATTTTTTTTTTGTTTTTTGCAAGAAAATACTTGAAAATTAATATTTATTGCTAAATTCTTTGTTTATATGTACCTAATAGAAAAAATTCAATGATTACATACATTTCAAGCTTTGATTTTGTTGAGATGGCTCCTCCCGTGATGCAATTATGCCCATTTCTTTGACAATCCCCTTTGCTAATTTTTTGGACATTCCTACTAGCATGTTTCGCATAGCAACTCATTGATCCTTTGAGATTTTCATAATCTTCCAAAAAGTAATAAACTATTTTTATATTGATATATGAAATGAAATATAATAAAAATTGAAATTAATAAATTAATTTTTTGTAGTAATATATGCGTATAATTCTAAATTTTTTATTTATTTATTTTATTTTATTTTATTTTATTTTTATTTTTAAATTAGGAATATTTAATTTTGAATGATTCTTTTGTCATAGATGTTTTTTCTATTACAAGTCTACAATACAGTATGATTGACCATTTCTTTGGAGATGCTTCCTTTAGTTTAAATATACTCATGGTTCTGAATCATTGGATTGATTTCCTATATTGTAAGTGTAAAACACATATATACAAGCTTGTTCCACTTTATCCTCATAGTTTTGTAAAGTCTCCCCCCGCCTTTCATTAACCTTCTAAAACCACTCCAGATGAGTTAAGGACCAATTCATTGTCATTTACATGTTCTATAATTTTTATTTTCTTAGAGTGACATTCTTCTCTTCTGCTTCTTAGTCTCGTAAAGCATTAAACATATTTGAACTAATAGATTTCTTAAAACATTTTATCTAATATTATTAAGTATATTATTAATGAAATTAAAAAATCTCATATTGAATAATATTTTTTCCCTTCACCCGATTCATCCTCTTGCAATTTTTCACTGTGATTTTACGCTCTTTTGCACTTAGATCTGAAAGAAGCTTATCTTCACCAATCCTCATTTCATGTCTTTGCATGACACACACCAACCGATACATATTAGTTAAATTTACAGATATTTCAAATATATTAATTTTGTAAATAATTTACAAAGAACTCTTATCTTTTCCGTTTTCTTGGATGTGCTATCATTGTGTGTATTAGTGCTTTTGTTACTTGAGCACTTCTTAGACATTTTTTTTAATCAATATACAACTTTTACGATTGAATAAAAACACCATTAAATATATTTTATAAATAAATCACATATTTTTTTAGCTAAAAGGAGGTATGGTAACCAGCCGCAGGGTCTTCACCGGGCGAGAAGTACCAACCACGTGCATTCATACTCGAGGGATATATATTGAGGAAAAAATGACATAATATATTGAGTATATATAATAGGGGCTAAAGGGTTTTAAGACCAGCAAGTATAAAAAATGGAGCTCAAAGTAAACGAAAAATATAAAGGGGTATAAAAATGTTAACAAAAAATGGGTACCCACAAATATAATGTAAATATTGATTTTTTAAATTGGGAAGTTGTATTGGGTTCGTATTGGTATTGGGTTAAATAATGTGATTTCTAGAGGTGTTTTTCAATATGTAGTCAAATTAAGGGTATTGTTTAGTATGCCACGAGAACATGTGATATGTCGCAGGTTCATTGAGTGAAGTCGCAAAGGTAAATGGTGCACTTATGTGTATAAAAACATCCGGGAATTTAATTGTTGAGCATCGAAAACTATATTTTTTTTTTTTAAATAGCTATAAATTATGACGGTGATATGTAACATTAAAATCACCACCATCACAAGAAAAATGAAACATAAAAAATTAAATGTACATTTTTTTGGATTTAATGGTGCTATTAGGAAGAGGTAATAAATATGGTGTTATATTATATATACACCGAAACAAATTCTCTTTCTTTATTTTTTAAATGGACACATCCGACATGGATTGATCCGATTCAATAAGTGGTTCCCCCGCTTACATGTCAAACACCTTATATATAGTAACAAAAACCCATTAAAACTAAAATGCCTAAAATTAAAGCCCTAATTGTGAAGTGGTAGAGGGAATAAAACGCTAAGGTGAAATTTTTAGTCACATAAGCAAGAAGAAGCAAGGGTTTACAGCAAGTATTGGATTTTCTTTTCTTATGAATTTTTAATTAAATCTAAATAGAAATAGAGAATGTAAACAAATTTATTAGTAAAATCACATAAATTTTTTACAATGAAGGTTTATTTATTTATTTTTTTCTTTAATTTTAATTAAATTTAACAAAATTGCAAAAATTCTATATTAGTAAAATCAACTAAAAGTGAAATCTCATAATTTTTATTATGCAGAGCCTTTATGAATCGCCATACCTTTCAAATTCTAGACGTGTTTAAATTCTAATATTCTAAATAGTTATTTTGTTCCAAAGTATTATGTTGCTCCACAATGCTTCGAGTATATCTCTCTTGCAAATATCTCCTTGAAAATCAAAAAAATGAAATAGTGAATAACTCACTATTTATAAGACTTTATGAACAGATTTTGAAAAATCACTTACCACTCACTTTTCAATTTGAAAAAACAAAGTCACTTTTTTTTCACTTTTTCGGAACACAAAAGGTGTTTCTTAGTAAAAAGCACCATCATGTTTATTAGTAATGTGCATCGATTAAGATAACTTTTCAAGGCACTAAATTTAATGTGCTAATCTAATATAATTCTTTTTTTTTGAAATCTTGGAAACTAGTGCCAGTTATTATTTAAACATATTAACGCGTTTAATATTTATACACATTGGTGCGATTAGTTTTACAAGAGAACCGATGTTCTTTAAAAGTTATTTAATTTTTATTTTCACATTAAATGGCATATTCATCTCAAATTATCCTTTAGGATGCATCCACATGAGTTAAAATACTTCATAGTATACATTTTCCACTTAAAGTCACATTATTCTTGAAAACCGGTTTGGAAAACTATATTGAAATTCGATTGTGGTTATATGGTTCTTGAAATTAATTTTAGGTATGTACACAAAAAAATATTGTTGATTTTTCTCAAATGCAGGGAGAAAATATCATACTATCAAATGGCCAATTCTACAAATTCCAACTCATTCCATATTTCTCAAAGTCCTTCGCGGAGTTCTCCCTTTCCATCTCCGTAAGTTTAGATTTTATTTATATTTCAATTATCTAATTGATTTTTTTTTTTTTTTTATCGATGTTATTTTGATTAAAAATATATCCAAATTTGTAGGATCCTAATTCAAAATCGAGTTCGTATGTAGAAAATATTCACCAAATTAAAAACTTTGAAGTTTCTTAATAGGAGCAGATACCGTTAGTAGTTGGTAGATGAAAATGGACAACTTTTACTATGCCAATTGTAATATGCCATTTTCAGTTGTGTCCTAGGTCAAAGATGGTACTGTTTGGTATAATGTAATTTCAACAAACCAATTGCATTTTTCTTACTAATATCATTGATGTACCACTATTCAATATTTTTTGAAATTAGGATTCTAGTGATGATGAACAATCTACCTACTGCCTTCCCGCACACCCCGTATAATGTCAAAATCGATAGAAAGTTGCATTAAGAGAAAAAAACAAAGAAGATGCATACCAAAAATGGTTGAATCTAACCACCTATTCAATTCCCACTATGTTCAAATTCACCAACTAGGAATCGTACTACACAATAGTCATTTTTTCACTGTGTTGGAAATGGAGGCAATCAAATATAGGTTGGTATGGATGATTAATTATGAGATACGACTACCATGGAGACAATGTTGTTTGATGCATTCCAGATATATGAGCTAGGGGATGATGTTCACAATTTCCACTAATACTCTTATTCAAAGCTTGAAATATTATTCCACCAATTCTCATTCCTTGACCTCACTGCTACCAAAGTATACCCGCTGGGGACAACTATGCTACCGTATAACTGGAAAGTAATTTTGGCACGTCGAATGCATGTTTCTCAACAATATTGCGGTAATTGACCATGATCAAGTCCCTTATATTTTGATAAATCTTTTCACACAATCAACATTAAAAATGGGCAATTTTATGAACATTAAATATTGACATTACACATTTATATTTCCCACCAACTATAGTTTGTTAAAAGATAGGTCTCTTTCCAAGTGATAATGTCTTGCTTGATAGCCGTGAAGAGGCAAAGCAACTATTGAAAATGTTAGGTCTTGAGTATATATCATATCATGGTTATCTTCAAATTATTGTATTCTATATATAGGAAAATATGAAGGCAAAGAGATATATTTGAAATGTGGGCATAATAGGTACCATTAAAAAAGGGGTAAATCACATGGTCCTCCCCATAAGATATTGAGGAAAATGCCTATAATCCCAAGGAGTCAAAGACTTTTCGTTGCAAATAATTATGTATTTGCATATTTCTCGTGGTGATGATATTAAAATTGTGATTTTGGAAGTTGTCTACAAGAGATGATTACCTATGTTGGAAGGATGGCATGCTTCACAAAAAAGTGAGTCGAGAATTATGTGAAGCCCAAAAAAATTCAATAGACATGAAGCATACAGAGGATACATGGCCCAAAAAAATTCAAGGATGAAATACAAAGTCTACGACTTAGCATAGTCATGATGGTGTTAACCCATATTCCCTCCAAAACACCAATTATTATGTTTGGTCTCAGAAGTGATAAATAAAGATATATCCCCATGGTTCTCTCGTGAATAACGAACATCTACCTTGGCTCTCATAGTCCGTAGAAGACAAGCATTAATATGGATGTCTACTTACAACCATTGTAATTGAAGGAATTATGGGAAGGGATACATGTATACGATGTATCAAGACCCATTGCAAGAAACATAAGTTTATATCGTATGAATATGTGCTTACAACACACATTATTATCCATATTTAGGAGTTTGATATAGTAAATTGCATGTTTATTGGTTTGTTTATATAAATAACAACATTACCACATATTGATTTAATTCGTTGCGTTTATAATATTCACGATTGTTAACGTGCCCCGTATATAATAATTTCACAAAGTCTTGTAACAAAAGGTTACTGCGGATGTAAATGTTATGGACCTCTCTAAAAGGCTAGGTGATCCAACTACCTACTTAAATCTAGTGTAGGACTTTCTAGGGTATCTTCCCGTAAGAATGCCCACACATAAGAGAAACATCCTCTTTTAATGGTAAACCAAAGAGAAGCCAAAGGATTAAATAATGACACCACCGAATGGCTTAGAGAATATGAGGATAGAAGGAGAAGGAGATTACAAATTTTTTGATTCAAATGGGGCCTATGTTTGATGATCCAAAATTCTTCACACCTATGTTAAGAAATTCCATTTCTCAAGAAAAAGGAAATTTGTCTTATGAACTCCTACATTGGGAGACATCTTAATATTTCCTCTACTTACTAGATCCCATGGATATATCTAAAATTGTTACATCTTTTATGGAGGCACATGTCATCAAACAAAAATTAAAAATTGACTGTTAGGAGAGATCTTATTTATTAAAACTAAAAAGAAACATTGGGCAGACAAGAAAGTAGAGTAGAGATTGTAACTCTTGGTCTTTCAAAGAAAGTTATGCTTCCATGGATTTGAAATAAAGATGATATTTCTTTGGTAAAGGAATTTATAATGGGCGGAGGGTACCTTATTTATATGAGTCTTCATTATGGCTTTTTTGATTCACTATGGAAGACCATTTCCTGATGCTGAAATCACATGGCCATATGAACATTCTAAGAGTATGTATGTGTAAAAAAAATTATTTTATCATTTTTTATTATTTTTATGCCATGGGATTAAATATAATTAATGTTTGTATGTGTTTACTTTGCAAAAGGTTGGCTATCCTTCCGCTCGTGAATGTATGTATGAACCATGAATCTCCAAGACTCACGACATGATATATCTAAATTATCTCACATTTTTACATTGGACCAGATCAAAGGAAATTCATATGGATAAAATTCCATGGTGGCTCGGAGATATAATCTAGATTGTTTGTATGTTTTAGAAGGAACTACCTACGAGTTTCATGGACTTGCAGTATGTTCATTCTCTAATTCACCTAGTAGATGAGGTTGAACAGTTGGGTGGTTTCTTGCCATTCTGATGTTCTTATTAGAGAGGTAAATGAAGAAATTGGAAAGGTTTTGCTCAATAAAGGAAAACTTGAGGGGTCTATATAAAAGGGCACATATCATATGAGTATTTCTATTATGCTAGTGAGTACATCAAGTAGATAAACAACACATAAGGTGCGGTGATTTGATATGAATAAAGGGAAGAAGGGGAGATTCTCCAAAAAATGGAGTAAAGGTGCGTGATAAAGAGTAAAGTTACTTATAATTTGTCAAATTTCTACATAGTAACTATTGACAATGAAATTCATAATGTATATTTTGATCTCATACGTACTATATATGTTAGTTTGATTTCATCAATGAATCGTAAAATTGAAGCCATCAACAAATTCATTTTATAAATTCAGAAGTAGCACAACCGTGGGTCGTATTGTATGAACATAATAGGATGAAATGGAACAATTATAGGAAATAATTTGTATACCCCATCGTAAGTGTTCTTTATCTTGAGAATTTCATAAATATGCCAATGATATGCCCCAAATTTAGGTTGTTGACCAAGTCGTAGAGAATTACGATTCGGTCGTTACCCCCGTGTGGAAGAGGAGTACCAAACATAGATTGGGGTGCAAACAACTCGCAATGATCTAATTTTTTTGTATATTTTTTACTTCATAATACACTGAAAATTGTAACATCTACATTTTATATTGTATATTTTAATTATGTTTAGGTTATTTGACACATCAAACTCGTGAGTTTTTCACTTTTTATAGGTGCATTTGTTCCCATATATGTGGGCACGTCGACGTCATTTTCACTGAGGATGCCGATGATGGAAACATGACACAAGACTGTGGAGTGGAATTTGAGTTCGATCAATTCTATTCAAAGTGGCCATGACGATGAATTCCTAAAACAGGAATAGTTACGTCGTAAAGATACAAGACATAATTGAAATGGACTTCTTCTTTTCTAATATGTTATTTTTAGGTTCAAGCAAAGGTACACCTTTGACGAGAATATTGTAAAGGAATACGTGTAGTGAGTCACATTATCGACTTAGAAATATGTGGCAAGAAGCTAGGATCCTTATGTTTTCCACAAACACCGCAAAGAGGTGTTTACGTAGATGTGTCAAGATAGGGATTGGTGTCTTGTATTAAGACACGGCCCTAGATCAAAACATATTTTTACATCAATTTTATCATCCCAAGTAGGACGATAATTAGGGTGATGACAATGATGAGTGATATGTACTTGTGTTATTTCATCATTTAGCATTGTTTTATGTTTTTGCTTTTTTATTTCGCTAATTATATTGTTTTTTATTCATCTTGTTGGCATTTTATATAATTGGTATGATTCACAAACATTTTTAAACTTTAATTTATTAAATTTATAATAAAATTATTATTAATAAAATAAACTCTTAATTTATTAAATTTATAAACTCAAATTAATTGTAATGTTATTTTTATAATCCAATACTTTATGAACAATTTTTTTAAATTATAGTTGATTTGATAGACCAATTATTTATATATTTTAATTTTATTATAAATATTTTGAATTTTTTATTTAATGATTAAATGTTGCAATATATGTTTTGGAAATTAATTACAAAGATTAATTAGATATTTTCTAACTCCATATTATTATAAGTATAGGTTGATAACTTTCTCATTTCTACACTTGATTGTGACTAGAAATGTAGTTTTGTTTGAGGTTTGTATAATTTAATTGTGTGTAAAATTGATTTTGCTTTGTAGTGACTATCTTTAGACATGTTTTATAAATGCTTATTTTATTTCTAGGTTTTCTACAGGAAGGGACTATGCTCTCGGTGATCCTTTGTCCGAATAAGAAATTAGTTAGGATGAATACAAGTGAAATATCTATGGCAAATGTAAAAATAATTGTGGTAATTTTATAATTATAGTTTCAACCATATTAAACTTTCTAATTTATAAAAATATCTTTGGTATTTTTTTTTAAAGTAAGTTGTTGCATATAATTTCATATACAAAATTTTGATATAAGTTCATCAATACATAATCTATAATACATATTTTTAACACCGGAAAATTGTGTACAGAAAAGAGATTAAAAATGTCAAGCATAAGGTAAAGATGAAGATTTTCGTAGAAGAAATGCATTAGAGCAAGTACTAAAATTTAATTTTTTCTAAGGTTCATATATATCAATGATAGTGCACCCACATCAAAGGAATTTTTTGGTGGCCACGTCAGTGTCTATTCCTTTGATAGTCGCACAACCTTAAGATGGTGAAATGTCACCATCCGAGACCACTTGGCACACTTGGTTAAGATGATTCTCTACTCAAGACCGTCGTGATAAAGCGTATTTGAGCCACCTTGAGGAGTAAATGCAGCTCACAAAGGAATCCTCCACTCTTGTGTCACTATCCATATTGGGCCGAGAGAAGCAAAGAGGGAATTCAAAAATGTCTATATGTCAACCTTTGGAAGAAGAATAGGAGACACATCGTTATGCTAGCCAAATTGCTTCATAGAAAACCAACTTTCATATTCTAGTAGCAAAGGGATTGGAAGGATCTACATGTTGGCCAACCAACATCTTAGTCCAAGAGAGAGAGGTTCACCACTCGATCTTGATCTACCATCCTTTGAGAGAGGGAAGAGATGCTTATGTGAATTTGAGGGAAGGAGACCTCCTTGTTTTGGGTATTCGAGCTCCATAGCTCAAGGGACCCTCTTCAAATGTTTAAAATTGTATATTTTTTACCACCGCACCTAATAAAGGGATAACTCTCCACTTGTGTTATTAGGTTGTTTTCTCCATCGAGCTTTTGTATTTTGTATCTTGTGTTTTGATTTTTTCTTAGTGTTGTATGCTTAGTTTTCCCCAAACTTAAATTTTTTACATTGTGTCAACCTGCTCCACTACCGTAGGAAATCATTTTTTTCTCTACACCTTTGTGTAGTAGAAACTCTTCTAGCTAAATAAGTGTATTTCATACGCCCTTGTGCCAAATACACTACCACATGAATGGTGACTCCACTTGATTATTTATTTTTGAGTTAATGGTTGTTGATGTGGGTCCCTCTTTCCTCGCCTCGCCTTTCCGCAAACCACCCTTACATCCTCTCAGCATATCCATTCACTCAAGTGAAATTTTTTCACAACATAGGAAGAAATTTTTCTTCATTATGCCCGACAATGCGCCTTGTGTGCCGATAAATGTGCACTTCATGCCCGTGGAAGATAACCCGTGCTATAGGCCAATAAGCTAGTTTTTGCTTGGTTTTTTTCCATTTTTTCAGTTGTAAAGTTCTTGGAAAACCATAAAAAATTTTCCATCACTATTTTCTTGTATTTCATAACTGATTAAAACTCCTTACTCGCTAGAATTTATCTTTGCAACTAAGTAGTTTTAATTTTATCTTTTTATTTTTTCAAATCATACATAGATTAAGTAGGAAAAGTAAGTGGCCTTGAATCCACATAGGCTATATGAACAACCGATTTTTTGATAAAAGATACAAAAGACATAAATTTTAACAGCATAAAAGTAAGTGGCCCATATATCCACATATCTTTAGCTAATTCAAGTTTTTCCAAAAATTTTCATTAGACAAATTAATTTTCATCGTGAATTGGGACTAGGGACCAAACTATCAAAAAGAAAGCAAGTAATCTCCGCCACCTTTCGCACCCTCACGATGAGCCCTGGTATGCATATGAGTACCTTCCTAAAAACAATTTTCCATCTCCTTATAGTGCAAACATACTCTAACTAGGAAAGGGGTAAGTGACCCATAATCCGCACATCATTTTAAATTTTTTCAAGGAAAAAATCGCACATAGGGGTAGTTAGAAAAAGATTGTAAAGGATCAAATACATATCCACATCTCATAACACTTGTGATTTGTACCTTACTTGATTAAATCACACATGAAGCATCAATAAGAATTGGACCAAAAGGCAATCTAAAAGGTGTCAGATCTTTATCCTCTTCTTGCGCTACTTCACCAAAGCACCCTAAGAAAATTGAGACTCTCTAAAAATAATCATTAACCAAACTCACTAAATTCTCCCCACAGGGGTCATAGAAGAAATTATATTCAAAAGTTAGGACCACTCTGGGGTAGGCATCAAATATGCGTCCATGGTCATAATACATTTTGAAACATAGATGTCGACCTTTATGGAGCCTCAAATCTTCCTATCCACCTACCTAAAAAATACCCGAGCTGCCATTTTGCAGAGACCTCGTTTTAGAGGGGGTTAAGCTTAGGCCCAATGCGTGAAAGATCTCTTTTTGGGGCTACCCGACCCATCTAGTGGGTCAGGTATCGGTAGCCGTATTACCAAGAAGCTCAAGAATATAATTTCTACATGGGATGACGATACTCTTTAGTGGCTAAAACTAGGCATTCCTTCCCTTATAAGACAAGGCAGCAACAATTTATCCTCATACCAGCCTTGGTTGATTCTTCGACTACTAAAAGGCATTGCGAGTTCTTTTGGCACGTTAGCCCTAGTACCCATTAGGAGATATATTCACAAGGCCTAGTTACATGGAGAGTGTAAGTACGAGGTAGGTCAGTGGCATGTTTTTGGAGAATACATGCCTGAAATAAAACCACTTTTTTTTCTTGATTTATCAACAAGACAACTTAAACTATAGGAAAAATTACGTCTTATTTTTTTATCATTTTTTTATGCATGTGATCAATTTCTTTGATAGAAAATATTTCTACTTCCTCTAAAACCAAAATGTCGCCAAGATTAGCTATTTGACACCATAATGGACCCAACAAGACCCTATCGATCTAGGTATTTCTTGGACCTCCACCCATTAGAGGGAGGAGTGCTGTGTCTCTCGCCATGTAGCAGAAGAAGACATGTTACCATTATTGGTTCATCCCTTATTGAGGCATATGTGATTGGAAACCCCCAATGGATACCCAACACCACACCAAAGGGAAACTGAAGAGGGCTGTAACACTCAACCCCTCCTACAACCTCTAGCAGAGGGCAGAGTGATTCCTACTCCCCTTCTCGGTGAATCAACAAATCATTCATCAGCATGCCATAGGGTAATATTCCCTGTGCACTACCCCTAAACCATCACATTCAACACCACGTTCAAAAATATGAATAAAACAATACGGAGTTCCCTACTTAGAATCACTTAATATTCCCCAGACATAAATTAAGCCGAATAATGAACCCATTTATCATGGCCCTAAATTGACCCCCATGCCCATGAAGCTCCTGGGATAAAATTAAATTCGGGATGAGGTTATAAGACCTAGGAAACTATACCATGACTTTCCACTCGTGTGTTCGTCCAATAGTATCATTAATGATACCATTAGACTAATACTTTTTCAACACACCCTAATAGGGCCTATGATGAAATGGTATGTTGAGTAGCCTTTTGCTTCTCATGGAACCTTTAGTGCCCTTGCTACTGCATTCCTCACCTATTTTCAGCTCCCCGTCCATCATGATTCGGGAATGGGAGTTGCTAACACATTTTAGAAAAACACCAACCGTCCATATACTTACATCTCCATGAATACAGAAGGCCATAGTTTGTGTAAAGCCAACCTAACGATAGATTGTTATGGTAATTTTTTTGAAAACTCACACGACCGAGATTTTAGAAGACATGGCAACACAAAAACCCACCTCCAAGGAGGATGACGGCTATTAGCAACGCCCAACAAATTGAGCTCATACACTTAATCGTGGATATATTTACAACTTCCTACGAAATTCCAGACTCCAAACATAGGGAATTACTGTGCCTCAATACCGTGTACGGTTTGATCGGTCCTTAGCCCAAAGTCACCTATGTAGTAGTAACCATGACTCAAGATACTCATACGATTCTACCTAATGTATCACAACTTGGCTACCATCAAATCTTACCACCCTTGCAGAATATGATGAATAAGGGTTCCCTACCATCAACAACATGGAGGATCATACCCTTCCCTTGTTGGGAACCAATAATCATCTAGGAATGCTAATACAAGGGAGATTCCCTAACAATTTTGAATAATTGTTGATAGGGGAAACTCATATCTTCCTTTTCCTACACATGATCCACCAACCAACAAAAAATGCACGTTGAACCTAGGTGCAACCATCTCAAGCTCAACAACAACAATTTGATGACCAACAGAACAATAATAACGCCGCAAAAAAATGGCCTAGGAATAAGCAAAGGGATGCCTTGACACAAGGGGGAAGTAATCAACAACGCCCCATGTGATCTTAGTCTAGGGAAACCTAACCGCAATCAAACCAAGAGCCAAATAGTAACTCCCAAGGGAAAAACAAGAGACCTAGTCTAAGGAAAATAACTCTTGTGCCATATGTGGTGAATATGGCCATTACACTCACCACTATCTCGAACTCCCGAATTGACAAAAAATCATGATAAAAGAGGACATATGGGACCATTCCAAAAGCTTGTGGTAATGCAGGAACCTTTCCCCCACCAAGGAGTGGTTAACACCCAACAACAACAACCACCCCAAAATGATAACGAAGGAGGAAACCACAAGATCTACATGGCTGGTGAAGAATTTTTCTTCCAAACAAGGTGTTGAGAATGCAACAAGATGATGGAGCTTAGTGAAAATAAGTCGCCTTCACTAAGTGGGCCCGTAGGCTATTTTTGGCGCAAAGTCTATTTTTAGACTATGTTTATTTTTAGACATATGGATCATGGTCTATGAGTTGCAGGATGCTATTTATGGATGGTTGGTTTGTTGGTAAAAATAGATGGACCTTTATTTTTAGACATATTTGCGTAGTCTATTTTTATACCGCGCCTAAAACGTACTGGCCGAATATTATTAGCTCTTAATAATATTTGGACTATAAACATTATCTTATCCTTTGCGACACTTCGCCCGAGCTACGGATGTGGATCATGGCCGATGTATGGAATTACGCTATTCCTAGGGTTTAATTGAGTTATTTCATGGTTGACTTCAATTAGAACTCAAGTGTAAGCGCAGTTTGCAGTTGATATATGTGTTTGATGGAGTTGTGTTCGATTTAACTTAGTTGAACTAGTTGTATTTAGTCTAACCGATAAATACACTAGTGATGAGTGGTGTGAATTAATTATTAATTAATTTGCCCAATTATTAACTCATAAATCAACTAAAGAATACATCGCTTAATCAAGAAGGTATTGACAACAGCGGGAGACCGTTGTTAGAGGTGGGTGAAAGGGTGAGTCTACTATCACCGTGACTATAGTCAGGCATGAGATTTGGTACACACATTGATCGAGATTGCCAAAGAGGATTGAAAGTAAAGACAATCCAAGGGGATTCGGATCTCATGCTTTTCCAGATGGGATTGTGCAGAGAGGCAAAGGACAGTGGACAGACACATGTGATATGTATGATCTCGAGCTTGTGTAGTGTGTGAATAACTGAGATAGTGTCGAGAGCTTGTGAGGAGTTTGTATTATGATTGTTACATGTTCTCTATCATTATAATATATAGATAGTTGGGGGTTTTTGCAATTGCAGATTTCCCCATTACATACCTGCTTGGATATGTGACCATTAATGTTTCAATGTGCGCATGCGATTGTTTTTAATTCCGCAAATTGATGATCAATGGTAGAAGAGGTTATGTATTATGCATGAAGCTCAAATAGTGTGTAATCAGGATAATCTGTGAATAACTCATCTATTATTCAAATTTCTACATGGTATCGTAGCCATAGATATGTTGATTACATTTTATTTCTTTAGGCAGTAGCTTGTAAGAGGGTTGTGTAGCCTCCGGATTCATCCATTCTTTGAAAGGTGAAATATCCAAGAAATGCCCCTACAAATAAATTTGTACTAGAAATACTTTTTCTCACAATTTCGCATCGTGTTGCTGAGTTTTGAGCCGGTGGAATTCGAATTTCATGTGCCAGCGTTGTTTTCTCTTGGTGTCGAAGTCAAAATGTCTTATCAAGGATTGCGATTGGAGTATGCTCTTGGATGTTTTGAATTATATTGCATGGAGAGATAGGATGTGAGGTGGTGTTAAGATGAAAATGGGTTGAAGGAACACAGATGCTGAAGTTCCAAAGCCTTCTTCTAGCGATGTCGCCTTGGTTGAGGCTTGGCAAAAGAAGACAACAAAGTGTCGAAGGATCATTGAGGGTGAAGGATCACATAGTGTTCAGGCCCATGGAAAAGCTTTCTATACTGAGGGAAAGCGTCGATGTATTTATTCTGAAAGAAAGAGCCACCGCAGGAAGTCAAGGCCGAAGGATAAACCCTTAA
The DNA here is from genome assembly GCA_034641835.2 of Pinus albicaulis. Lineage (NCBI taxonomy): Eukaryota > Viridiplantae > Streptophyta > Pinopsida > Pinales > Pinaceae > Pinus > Pinus albicaulis. Next base: position 939,448 of record JAXQQM020083415.1, read on the forward strand.
ACATAAGATGGAGAAAGTAGAGGACAAAGAGGCTCAAGTACTCACGAAGTTCACCCAATGAAGGGATGAGGCCGGGAAGTGTGGGGAAGACCGTAGATGATGAGGACTTGGTGAGCTTGGCTCTCCTTGGTCTTCCAAAGAGTTGGCATTCTCATCGTGACTTCGTCAATGGTCGAGAGAAATTGCCGTGATGGTCCGATCTTCGTGCAAGAGGAGATAAGGCGAAATACTGATGATCTTCATCAAAAGGCATCCGATGAAGTTGAAAATTGCGCTTTGGTCGCCAAAAGTTAAAAGAAAGGAAGAGAAAGAAATATTCTCAATCCGGTGCGAAAGGTGCTAGCGATTACGTCCAAGGTGAAGTGCTTTCATCATCACCAGCATGCACATTATGCCACAAATTGTCCGTTAAGAAGCAAAACAAGGTGTCGTCAGGATACAAGAAATGTGAGAGGCCTTAGCCTCGTAGTTTGAGCTGGATTTTTTTCATTGGACGATGCTGGGTATCGAAGGTGATGAGTTTAATGGGTTCTTTGGACAAGCAAAGGCTTTTCGTTGACAGAGATCGAGGTTTATTTCTTTTTCTCATCCGATGAGAAAGACTTTGGAGTGCACATCGAGATGCTTATGATGCAGACACAAGCATACCGGTATCGGTACCATTTCCTTTGAGAGGGAGCCTGGAAACTCATATTGAAGGAAGGATGCATAAGCTGAGGATTAATAAAGGCTTATTATCTCTCAGGTGATGTTAGAAGACAAGGATATGATGTTGTCTTTCAATAGGGAAAGGCTTTGCTACAAGAAGACAACCGGGAGAAACCCGAAGATATAGTTCGAGTTAAGAACCTTTATCACCCCAGGTGGAGATGTATTTTAGCAATGGTAGGCAAGGCAGAAGAGTGGTGAGTCGGGATGATACAGCCGGGGCACCGCAGATTGGGCCACCTTCACCATGAGCTTTGAAGATACCCAAGTTGCATTTCTACCCGGGCTTCCCTAAGGGTACTCTTGCGCAATGATCAATGCAAGTGGATTTACCTTTGTGGAAAATTTAGAAAAGTCACCTTTCACGAGAAGGATAGAAGTCGGCGTCAAGACGATCCTTATATAATCTCACACGTACGTGTGTGGACCTTTTCGCAGCTTCTTGATGCCAGGCTGCTGTGCACTATGTGATCTTTGTTGATGATTTTTTCTTGGAAGGGTTGGATACGTATTCAGCATACTGCAACGTAAGAAGAACGAGACATACCAAATTTTTGTGAGTTCAAGGCTACCGGTGGAGAACAATCGTGTAAGTAGGTGAAGGCTCCTAGGAGCAACAATGGTGGTGAATTCATCTCTCGGCGAATTCAAGTGACTTTTGTAGCGCAGTATGAACTCGAAGAGAGCTCATAGCACCCCATAACCCACAACAGAACAAGCATGTAGCCAAGAATGTAACGATCGTGGGTGCCGCACGGCGATGTTGCATGATCGTACCTTACCCATTCACTGTGGGCGTAGGCATGCAATACGACAAAGATATAAAAAATCTTTGTCCTCACAAGACATTTATACAGTACACCCGAGGAGTACAAGAGGCCTAATATTTCCCATTTGAGGATTTTTGGTTCACTCGTTTACATTCATGTGACGAAGATGCTAGGAAGAACTGAGTTGACCGTGCAGAGGTTGGGATATTTGTGGGATACATCGATACGCCCCACAACTATCATGTGTGTACTTCTCCAGACATTTGCAAGATCATTGGGGTAAATCTAGAGATATCGAATTTTAGGAGGGAGAAAGCCATGAAGTGTTCGCTGAGAGGAGCCGGCACCGGTGCAGATGAGGAGCTATTAGTTCCTAAGGATGAGCTTCGTGACGTGGATCAGCCACAAGAGGAAGTTCATGGAGTGGAAGAGGACTGATCGATGCAACAAGCAACCATCGCAGGGCCAAGCGCACTACGTGTTTCTAGCCATTGGCTCAAGATGTAGAGAATGTTGCAGGACCCACTCAGCACACCCAGACAGAGACAAATACCGGACCTATTAATCGGACAAGATGGCTCAGAAAACGGTCGTGACGAGCCATCCTCTTTGGAGGAAGCCGTGGAGGACCCCCGCATGGGTAGATGCCATGGTGGAAGAGTATGATTCGATTGTCGAAATAGCATGGGAGATTGTCCCGAGGCCGAAAGGGAAACTGGGCAGGGTTCGAGATGGATCGGCGGTGCGTGCTGTGCAACGACGGGGAGTGTGGATAGGAAATACATGCGCATTTGTTGCCCGAGGCTTTTCACAGACAGAGGGGATCGGGGACATGAGGAGACCTTTGGACCTCGTCGTGAAGGTATCTTTCCACACGGACGATCCTAGCTCTCTCAACATAGAGTGGTGGCACATTCATCATATGGATGGAAGATCGTTAAGCCTCAACTAGGCCATTGAGGAGGAGAGGCACATAGAGCAGCCCGAAGGTTTCGAGATCTTCAGCCGAGTCGCATGTGTGCGGTGCTCAAGAGAGCGTTGTGCATATTGAAACAAGCACCTCGTGCTTGGTACACATAGATGCTGGGGTTATTTCAACGGACTTGGATTCTCCAAGAATGAGGTGAGATCCCAACTCCATACCGCATTGTAGGAGGGTAAGTTTCTCAATGTCACTTTATGTAGATGATTTGATTCTCGACAGATGAGTCGTTGATACTTTCACATGCAAGGAGGATCTTGCTAGAGAGTTTGAGATGAAGGACTTGGGCCTCCTTCATTATTTCCTCGGGATTGGAAATTTGGCAGTGCCAGTTGATGGACTATTTTTTTCTCGTTGTGTATATATGCCCGAGAGACACGAGAAGTTCAACATGCATGGTCAAAGAAGCCATGGATACTCCTCTTCCTGGGAGTTTATAAAAGAGGACGTTATCAACGCAGGTAGTGGATGCCAACTTGTTTACTCCGTACGACTGGTGGGCCGCTTATGTATCCGGTCAATACACGACCTAATATGTGCTATGCTATTAAACCAAGCTACACGCATGTGGTTAAGCCATACCAAGCTCTTTCCGGAAGGTAGGCAAGCATGTATTAGCGTTACTCTTGAGAGGCACACAGGGATACGGATCATGGCACGGATAGGAGGAGGGATCAATTGAAAGGCGGCATGGCTTCTACCGATTGGCATCATCATGCTCGGGGAATTGTGCGCGCGAGAGAGATCATGTGCTTTCATACATTCCCACAAGAGGATTAGGATGCTTTGATATCTTGACGAAGGCGCTCACCGAGGAGAAAATTCGAATACACCGAGGCAGGAATGAGGGGTTGCGTGAATAATCCATATCTTGTTGAAAGGGAGTGTCGAGAATGCAACAAGATGAAATGGAGCTTAGTGAAAAGAAGTCGCCTTCGCTAGGTGAGCCCGCAGCTATTTTTGGCGCAAAGTCTCATTTTTAGATCGAGGTCTGCCTAGACATATGGATCATGGTCTATGAGTTGGCAGATGCTATTTATGGATGGTTGGTCAGGGTGGTAAAAATAGATGGACCTCTATTTTTAGACATATCTGTGAGCGTAGTCTGTTTTAGCGCCCGCCTAAAAATAGACTGCCGAATATTATTAGCTCTGGGTCAATATTTCATGGACTATAAGCATTATCTTATCTTCGTGCAAAGCACTTGCAGCTTAGAGCTACGGATGTGGCACATGCGCGACGTATGAGATCGCTTTATTCACAAGGGTTTTAGTTGAACTATTGCATGGTTGACTTCGACTTTAGAACTCATGTGCGTAGTTTGGTGAAGTTGATGAGGCGAAAGGATGAGTTGTGCTTTGGTTTAGCTTAGTTGAACTAGTTGTATTTATTCTAAGTGATAAAGCACACTAGTGATGAGTGGTGTGAATTAGTTATTAATTAATTCACTAATTATTAACTCATAACTCAACTAAAGAACATGACAGTTAACCTAAACGGTATGGATAGTTCAGAGGAGACCAATGTGAGAAATTAGGTGTAGAAAAAGGGTGAGGGCCCAGCTATCGACTGTGACTATAGTCATGTACATGAGATTTGCACTACACATTGATTGAAGATTTCCAATGAGGATTGCGAATACAAGCCAAGATTCAAACCGGATCTCACGCTTTTCCATGACTGTGATGGCTGAGTGAAGCAGTGTGGATGTGAGGCGATTCGAGCAGCGTGATATGTATGATCCGAGACTTGTGTAGTGTGTGTAACAATTGGAGAATAGTGCTTGAGAAGCATGCAGGAAGTTTGCTACTATGATTTTACATGTTCTCTATCATTCTAATATACGAAACGATTGGGGGTTTTCAACCGTAAGCTTTCATTACATACTCGTTTTTATATGTGTGATTGATTAATGTTTCAATGTGTGCATGCGATTGTTTTTAATTCCGCAAATTGATGATCATTGGTAGAAGAGGTTGTGCTTATTATGCATAAGAAAGACTCCATTAATTAGTGTGTAAATCAAAGGATAATATCGGTGGATAACTCATCTATCATTCAAATTTCTACACAAGGAATAGGAACTATGATACACCTTCGAATACGAACCCATCAAATACAAGTACGACACACCTACCATTGTTAACTATCTCCAGTACCTGTTAGAGCATCTTCCAATAATATTCAAAGGACCAATCGGTACATGAAAATTCACTCCAAAGCCGCTCTTAGCTATAGTATAGTGGATAATTTAATAAATCACAATTTGCTATGTCAACTTTAGAAGTTCACGCAATCATGCCCAAAGAACAACGGAAAGCCTTACTTTCCGCATTAGCGACAATCGATTCTTATTGGTACTAATGGTTTTTGATCTAGAAAAAGGTAGGCCTTAGTCTCCTTCTCTAGTTGCTTTCAGGATACTGATTTCAGTTCGAATATCATCACACACCGATGCATCGTGGATGAAGAAGCATCCACATGTATCATGTCCAAATCACGATTTGGAAAAAAGTTAGGATCACCTTAATTAAAATTGTCTGACAATATATTAGAGCATACGATGGGTGACCCATCAGCTGTTGGTCATTTATCGAAATTTCTTGGTAAACCTAGTTGGCGAGATAGTTCTTATAGACATTGAGGTCTTGAAATGCCAACTAGACTAAAATATATTCCTCACGCGGAGTTATATGTAATCTATGATGCAAACACATCCTTTGTCTTTAGGGTGATGATGTTTCCCCATGATGATCGGATCATCACCATCGACCAACTCACATACTACGACAAAGAAACCCAGGGACCACTCTAGATGTCGTAATACCATACATAGACACAACCAAAACACCACCATAAAGTATACAGAATTTGGCGTAGGAAAATTAAAACCATCATCCATCCTAGGATCAGTCCTAGGAGATCCCCCTATTATACTAGAAGTCCCTAAAAAGCATGAAGGCACCGAGTGTGCATGATGCTCTCATCAAACACGAAACTAGCCCTTACGTAGAAACTAGCAGATCTGGATATCAAAGCCATTGAGTCACGCATTCCTACCATATGCCATTTTATGACCCCAATTTTGTATCCCGTCACTGTTTTTACATCAAAATAATTCATGGCAATTATGACATTTCCAAATATGGCTTTTGCAATACTCGTGTGGTATTTGGTCCCTCTAGACCATGCTTTGAAAGCCCAAGAATTACCTCCACAGGAATAACCCTATTTCCCCTCAAGAGGTCATAATAGTTAAAGAAACAAGCCGTAGTCGAGCCCAGATAGCACAACCAAGAAGAATAACAAAAAAAGGGAAAAAAATTGAAAATCCCCAAAGTTAAGCTAGGAGACATTACAACTTTGTGCATTATGCGATGTCATAGGTCATCCTACTAATATTTGCGGGAGTAAGAAGAATTAAAAACCCCTTTTACACACCGAAAGAAATGTACAAACTTGAATTCCCACAAAAATGAACGGTCACGAACAACGAAAGAAAATCATTACCCGTCGATCCTACATGTGCCATGTGCAACCATTATGGGCATTATACCCATAAATTCTCGGAAATGTCCCATTATAGAGATGCCTTGCAAGCCCTAGAACAATATTACGAGGAGGACCTCAAAACCATCCATGAAAATGGACAAGGGTGAACCCAAAAAACTATATTGTATATGAGAACCAACATCTTTCACGTATATAGTCACTAACGACCTAGGGACAACAAACATTGGCCGTACGCATGTCCCAATTTGCGCACTATGTGACGAGCCCGATCACTTAATCACATGATGCGAGTTAAGGGTGTTTAACCATCGGTATCAAGTCTTGAAAAGTTGGCCAAAGAAAACTTAGTTAAAGACCGTGTTATATTTCTTGGAGAAACCACCATATGCGCCATTATCCCCATACGTTGATTACGGTCTATGTTGGATTTCATGCGATGCTTCATCGTCGAAAACTTTCGACTTCACCGAACTGGGACACAAAATCCACAAGAAACACTACAAGGATGAGAAGAAACAAGGACCATATTATATATGTCATAAGAGAGATTTGTCACTTGAATGACCAACTATCTCCAATAACCATCGTCAAGTCAGTCCGACATCTCGCACTCTGCGATGAACGAGATCACTTCATTGTTGGTCATGCAACTCTAGAGTTTTCAAATATCGTACCGTTCACCGGTGTACTAAATCAGCATACAAGCATTCCAATATTCTTTCGGTGTGTTCATATAACCACCCGAGTTCATCGTTGTCCCTACATCCCCCATTTTTGTTCGACGTTAAATGTAGTCGTGCGTAACCCATCTCACTATAGAAGAAAAATCGATTCGGACTAGGTGGAAAGTTTGAAAACACAAATATAATGTGGCAAAGCCGGGTCCATCCTCTTCATATCAGAAGAAAACAAATGGTCGAAAGCGGGAAGATTCCACATCCACCCTCCATGCCCAATCCCATCCTGCGGACTATGTGACAAATGCAATCATTTGATCTCTCGGTGCCTAGATTTACTATCATTTCTGCAAATGGTATTCAAATCACCAAAGTTGTACAAAGGAGCGGAAAACCAAAGGAAAATAATATTGTGTTATTTTTCCAATACAACTATCATGCTCGTCGATGTCATTACATCCTCAGATTTTTCGACCTATGTTAGACATCATGTGATCATTGATCACCAAATATATGGATGTAACCGGTTTCAAACCTAGGCAATGTTTAGGGAAATTTAATGTCTTAAATTTCTTACATAAATTATCAATCGAGGTTTGTAATTCGATGAAGTGTGGTGCACTTAACCTTCTTCTTACTTCTTTGTATGTATTTTATGTTGTTTTTAGGGGAGTTTTATGCTTTATTTCTAAATGTCAATCTTAAGAAATAAACTCCGAAAAGAATCAATTGAATCTAGTGAATTGAGATGTGTAAAAGTAACTTTGAAAGAAGGAAGAAAGGGAAGTGTTCTTAAGTTAAACTAATTTTCATAAAAAATGAACCAAAAACTATTAGATGGTTAAAATCGTGATCTGAAAGCAGTGCCTATTCTAATGGATTCTAATTTAATGTTAGTCCTATTCCATGGATATGAATTTTATAATTGAAAAATTAAAATTGTAATGCTACTATAGATGAAAATAGATTCAAAGGACAACTAATGTATGTTCAATCACTCAGCTATTCAATATGGAAGTATGATCAAAATCACCCTCTTTAAATGATGTCGACCAACCGATTATACTAGTTTTGAAAATTTAAATCTAGGGAAAATTAAAGCATGTAAAGGAAAACAACTAAGGTATGTTTCAATCACACCAACATTCAATATGGAAGTGTGATATAAAGCACTTGAAATGATGTAGTTGCCAAACCGATTATGGTTTGGTTTTGAAAAAGTAAATCTAGGAAAGCAATTAAAGCATGTAGAGGAAAACAACTAAGGTATGTTTAATCACTCCATCTTTCAATATGGAAGTATGATATAATCACCCTCTTGAAATGATGTACAAGCAACCGATTATACTTTAGTTTTTGAAAATTTAAATCTAGGAAATTAATTAAAGCATGTAAAGGAAAACTCAATAATTGCATAGGTTAGACATTCGAAGCACCCAATTCGAAAGTATGAAAAGTCACCTCTTGGTCTGATCTTTTGGAACACCAAATTATACAATTGATCGAGGATCTTAATCTAGAAAATAATGTAAAAGCATGTAAAATAAAAGCTCATTTGATTGTGTAGGTTTGAACATTAGAGCATCCAATTTGGAAGTATGACAGTCACCCTCTTGGCCTGATCTTTAAGAACATTCAATTATACAATGAATTGAGGATTTGATCTAGGAAAGTAAATAACAGAACATGAAAACTAAACAACTGTGAGCTCTATTGCCTCAAACTTAATCCAGCGGAAAAATAGATGAATCTACCTTCTTGAGATGTTTTAGGAAAGACAAAGGTTACACAATCATTCTATTATTGATGCTAAGAAAAAATTCATGACTTAAATTATATTAATCTCGATTTAAAAGCTACAACACAATATTAATCTACTCAGGAAATTGACAAAACATGAGTAAATAATTAAACTAAAACAATTAACGAAAAACCTCCTCACGTGCAGGGTGCCTTTGCAACAAAAATTGGTAGAGATCCTAGCCGATTATATACGCATTAAGTAGATACTTTGGAACCATGAACATGATCCTTGTATTATGAAAAGAACGAGTAGTTTAAATCAATACACAATGTTTCAGAAATTACGACTACTATTCAATTTCTCCCGTACAACTAGTATTTAAATAAAACAAAACATAATTGTGATGAGCTAATTATGCCTACATGTGCCTATCTTAACCGAAACATAGAATTGGATTTTGACTGGTTAAAGTCTTGATTTTACTACGTTAGAGAAAATCAAGAGTTATTTCTCTCGACTTACGTCGTTTGACCGGACTTTTACCACGATCTCGGGCATCCTTTATCTCGATTTCGATCAATTAGATAGGACGAAATCCATGTGTGAATCATTCTCGAGATGCCCATCCGGCTCATTTCTCTATTTTCTCCTTGGAACCCTTTGTCAAACCATAAAAAGAAAGTTTATAGAACCAACGATTGGGCTGCATGAATAGGTTGCATTCTGTAGCCAAATTACAAAAATCCATTCAAATAACAAGAACAAGTAGAATATAACATAGAAATCATTTAAACGCATTCCCCGACGTGATTTGGGTGTATGGAATTATGATAAAAGTAAGGAAAAAAGTGATGAGAATGATGTCATAGAAAGGAAAATTATGAGGTTCAGCATACCCCACTAAGAAGTCATTGCATGTCCTCATGCAATTTACCAAAACATGTGAAATTCCCTCTCTTATTGCATTTGTTTCGACACTTCGCTAATACATCTAGTTTTCTCCTTTTTCTTTTCTTTGAAGTGACTACCATCTTGGGCTTCCTCATAATTATTTTGTATTTGAGATTGATGACCTTTGTCTTGTTTAGTGATTTGTTCTTCCTTTTTAATTTCCCGTTCTTTTGTGCCACTAGGTCTAAGTGCGGGATGATATTATCACTAATCACTTTCTCCAATTTGTTCTCTTTCGCTTTAAACGATTCATTCTCTTGTTAAATATGTTATTCAATATCTCCATTTCATAGATTTCCTATTTAAGAGTATCAATTAGAAGGTTCTCGTGGATTGATAGGAGGTTCGTATTCACTGCAGCATTTCTCTTCTCCGATGATTCTATGTAATCATATATCTCTTGTTGTACTTTCGGATCTATGCCCTGAAGATCTTCTGTTGGGACTACCTTCACAATTATGTGTAGAGAGAATTTTTAGGGCTATGTAGGAGGAGAAATATTGATAAGAGATGGTATTGGAGGTTCATCCTCTAAATTTACAAACTCTCGACTCTTGTGGTAGTGTTTTCTTCTATCGAACCTCGGAGTATGGAGCTCCCTTCTCAGTCGTGGAGGATTTACCTTTTCTCCAATTGTAACCTTGCTCCTCTTTTCTTATATTTTACCTTGCTTCTTGTTCTTTGTTAGCTCTACGAGATGAGCTCTTCATCATTTTGCTAAAGTGCGGATGCGGTGTCATCGTCTCCCATGTTTGTGTCAATCTTCTTTTTTCTACTCTTTCTAGTCTTGTCTTCTTTAGGTTACTCTGGTTCATCTTGGAAATGGTTTCTAATAATAAAGTTTCTCCCAAGAATCTACTTTTCAAATGAAATTCAAGAAGTATTTTTACCAACCCATGATGGTGCATTGTATTATCTATAAATTGGATTCTTTTACGTACGTTTGTAGACATTATTTTTAAGCTATTTAGTAGAAAGAAGGAAGATTTATTTCACCATCCTCTAAGAAATTCATCAAAAAATTGAATATGATACACATACATGAAACCAAATTCGTCCTTCACAGGATGATAAATTTCTTGTAATATCCCAAAAGGGAGAATGCAGAATACTAAAACACAATATTAGAACTGACAGCAAGTAAACAATAAATCTATATACACATCAAAAATGCACAGAAAATAAACTCGAGCCATTTTATTATATGGGAGGTGAAAAAAGCAAGTACAATAGTGCTCAAAATATGAGAAACAAAAACCAAAGGGATGGTTTAGAATGACCCTAGAATGATCCGACAAGAGTGATATCGGGCAGACTGCGGAGCGCCGGGAAAGGTAACTTCATTGTCCTACCGCAAACATTGGGACTACAATCGCCAAAAAGATAGAAATTTAGATCTAGGCGCTTTGGAAGCTCGATGATCGTCGAAAATAGTAGATTTGGGCTCTATGATGGATACCCAAGATAATCCATAAAGGGTTTCTCGTATTTTGTCAATCTAATAAAAACCACCCTCTTATGGCTTCACATATACACTACTTGGTATGTAGATCTGAAGCTAGATTTGATGATATGATGGCTACAATGATGAACAATCGGATCTATGCAAGAAGGGCTAGTCCCTTCACTAGATCCTTGGGCTAAAAAGCTCAAGATATAGCTCCTCCAATCTCCTCCACTTGAAAATAGTTGCTTTGGATGAACAAACAAAATTTAGAAAAATGCTACCGTAAGAGAGGGAGGCTCAATAGCCTGACTCGTTATATGTGTCAAATCAGCTCCTAAGTGATAGAAAATAATAGATCCAACATGAGGAGATGATCCTTCACGAGATTTCCAAAGTGAAATACTAGAAACTTCCTTCCTCCAATAGATCTACAGGATTGGACTGCACAATCCTTGAAGGGATTGCTGCTACATGGAGGTAAAACCCAATGGCCTAAAAGTCTGATATAGATCTGTTGCTCCCGAAGACTAAATGTGAAGAACAAAGTGGTAGTATGAATCCCCCACTCGGTTTCCTAGCCGAATGCTAGAAACAACCTCTCGAAGATGGCACCAATGCCTGATAAGGAATGTAGTACAACCCTCTTCCTTAGAGATCACTCAAGGGAAGAGGTGGGATTCCCACTCAGGAACACCCAGTGCTAAACGACACTTGCAATATTAACTAAACAACCCAAGAATGCATAGATATGTCCTAAGACGAAATCTATATCTAAACAGATCAAGAAATGAATAATACAAATCATGCCTTCTATTGTGCCTTCACCTTCATTATATAGATATGAGTCCTTCCATAGCCTAAGCCCACTCCAAAAATGCATTGTACATGTGGACATAAGTCTCCATGGTTGATCGTGTTGTTTCTCCACGTCCTCCATCATGTTCATATGGGGTGATCAACCTCTCCATCACGTGTGCATTAAATGCATCACTTCCTCCACTAACTTATCATAAGTGCTATATGATATTCTTTGAATGCACTATGATCTCAGTTGACCTTCTCAAATATCCTCATGATTTTACATTTAAGATCCATGATCTTAGTTGACTCGTTTCATCCTCCATAATATATCTCATAAATGAGACATGATCTCCATTAATGGAGTTGCTCCACTACTCCATGATTTTAGATCTAGATCTAGAATATCCACATACAAACATTAAAAGTGGATTTTATTCATCTTTGAGGTTGTGGGTCCCTCCACCCTTTTATTTACTTAATTTATTAAGAAAATCAAGAACTCTAATATTCCAAATATCATGTGAAAATTTGGGAGTATTACATTCCTCCCCAGCAAAATGTTTTGCTTATCCTCAAGCAATTGCAAAATTAGATGCAAAGCCATCTATTCCCCTCAAAATGGCATCCACATAAGGAAGGCCTCCTCCGTTTGCTGCAATGTGTTATGTATGTTTGGTTCCCAATTTTGTCTCGTAAAGAATTCATAGAATGACCTCCAACCGTATAGTTAGATGTCCTCCTTTCTCCAAGAAAGTACCAAGTGACAACCATATGATGTCCAAAATCATTATCAATACATGAGATACATAAAATAAAGTGGTTATTTCCACAAAGGAAAAGTCCCATCTCACAAAGAATTTCCTCATCACATGTTTCATGAAATAAGTTGAGCATTGACATGGCCTCATTTTTAGCCCTCGTTGGCATTGTTGGATCCAAGCATCATTCCAACATTATGCAAAAGAATAAATAGAGATATGTGGGTAGACAAAAGATGTCAAAACATATTATCCCAATAGTACCCACCAGATTAGAGGGCCTCTTGGTGCCATCCTCCATCTCTACCATGCAATATGGACAAGCCAAACCTCCCCAAAAGAAACCAAAGAAACAAGAGATCTTGTCGCCTTTTTTACCTCCTCACGTGCATCATGGAGTAAAAACATATCTGATAGACATGTGGAATGTCACATCATCCCAATACAAGTAAGCACAATTAATACACATCATGAGAGTATCATTCCAAGTTTCATAAATACAAAACACATAGACATTGGAGATGTCATGTGACGGACAAACTCTCTTAAGTGACAAACCAAAAATGAACATGCCTTCTTCTACTGCATTCTATCATTGTTACACTAGGACATGAATAAAGAAAATATGAGCTATTGGGTGGTAACCATACTCACCTAAGAGAAGCCACGACAAACATGCCTCCTTCTTCATTTCATGAGTGTTTTTCAAGGCATGGATCAAAGAAATAGGAGCCTTTGGGTAGTAACCAAACTCACCCAAGAGAAACCAAGTATAACCAAGCTTCTTGCTGGCCCATGATCATATATCTGCAAGTGTTCTTTGAACCCCTTGCTTATCATCCTCACCCACTCATCCCCATGTGGATGATGAATGATGTTTTACATAAACATGGTATCCTCCCCTTTGTAGAATACCATCCTTCCCAAACCGATGAAAAACTTTGCACTCCATGAAAAATGTTGAAGTGCACCTCTAATGAGATCTCTTAATGATACCTTCTTCTCATCAATGGCCCTCCAAAACCAATGAGGTTATATATTTTCTCGTAGGTAGAAGTTTTCTCTTTGAGTCGTGAGATGCTCATTGAGAAAGTGTCATCTAGAATGAAGAAAAATATTCCTCATCTCAAGATGTCTACCATTTATCATCTTAACTTCCATTTGCTTCATGAGTGAAGCTACCTTCTTAATGCTCCAAGAATAATGGGGCTTCTTCTTTATCATCGCTACTAAGTGACAATGCTATAGATCGGACATGGAAATACATGTGTTTGTCTCAAAGTAAGGCATAATATTGATCTCATAACTAGTCATTGTACATAGGATCATGGTCATCACATTTTCGAAACTCTACACTTCAACTCAAAGGGTTGAATGTAGTCCATCAATGACAAACTGGGATAGCTTTTTATTTCCTCCTTGATTAGATCAAGGGTCCTCCTACACTGATGATATGTTGTCGCTTCAAATCATCATTTTCTTCTAACCCTTGGTTATGCTATTGGCCTCGATGGCATGTTCCCATAAGTTTCAATAAGATCCACTGAAACAATATGTGATGAAGATGTATGACACCTTTGGATTAATCGATGTGTGGGAACCTCTTGCAAGAACACAAGAGTTCCTCCAAGCTGGGACAATGGTGTCTCCAACTTTCATGGCAAGAGTGATGGTCGCTCCTCTATCAATTTACCAAAGCACCGTAATCTACCTCCTCTTCTTCATGCATCTCTTGAATCATGCATGGGACTCTATGTGTCAAGAGCTCAAGCCTATATTGAAAAGTTGCAAGTGTCTCTTCTCCGGTGCAAGTACTTCAGGAGTTGGTGGTGAATGTAGTGATCCTTTGTCCGCAGTGACAAGATTGACATCCTCCTTTGTTTCCTTAGGATATGTATCTTTGCGGCACATATCTGATTTTCTCACATCAAACTTATTCCTCAAATTGTGAAAGAAATTTGAATATTTAGTCACCTTTTGCATGCTCTATGTTACCAAACCACCAATCATTGGCTTCACCACAAAGATGAAGTGTCGTAATCTGGACAGCCTCTTTTTTCAACCATAGGATGTGGCATGAAAAATTTATCTAACTCTTTCCTCCAAGCCTTAATAGTGCTTGAGGGAGATCCATCAAATGTAGGAAAATAAAATCTCTTGTTCCTCTTTCTTCTATTGTTGCTATAGGATCTTCTTTCTTCTTTGAGTTCGAAGAATTATTAGAGAGTTAGAATCTCTTTGAATGCTCTAGACTATGCTTTGTACTCTTCAAGATATAGATTGAGAGTCTCATGAGTCTCAGTGTTTCCTTCTTTCTTCATTGCTATACCATTCACCTTCTTCAAAGAAAGTGGGCATAGTATATCTATGAGGAGATCTATGATTCTCCAGTTTTCTTTGTTACTAACAGAAAGTACTCGGACCTTCCTCATCAAATCTTCTTCTTGGATCCTCCTTTTTGCCTTTCCATCTTTATTTTATTGACCCTCTTTTGAGAGATATTGCATGGATCTAAAGAGAGGAGTGGCAAAAATACAATCCTCATTCATGATGAGATCTCATCTATCTCGCTTCTTATTTTGATGCAAAGATGAAGTGTCCACAAGTTGAGCCAAAGATCATGCTCTAATACCAATGTAATATCCCAAAAGGGAGAATGCAGTGAATAATGAAACAAAATATAAGAACTACAAAAAAGTAAACAATAAATCTATATATACATCAAAATGCACAGAAATAGCCGAGCCATTTTATTATATGGGAGGTGAAAAATCAAGTACAATGGTGCTCAAATTATGAGACACTCAAGCCAAAGGGATGTCTTAGAATGACTCCTACAATGATCCCACAAGAGGGACTCACGAATCGCTGAACTTGCTAAAAGGTAAATTGTGCTATCCTTACTACAATCGTTGGGACTACAACACGTAAAGATAGAAAGTCGGATCTAGGCGAGTTTGTAAGCTCAGATGATGCTCGAAAATAGAGATCCGAGCTCTATGATGGATACCCAAGATAACTTAGAAAGGGTTTCTCGGATCCGTCAATCTAAGAAAACCACCCTCTTAGGGCTTCACATATACACTACCGGGTATGCAGATATCGAAGCTAGATTTGATGATATGATGGCTATAATGATGCACAATCATATCTATGCAAGAATGACTGATCCATTCACTAGATCCTTGGGATAAAAGCTCAAGATCTAGCTCCTCCAATCTCCTCCATCGAAAATAGCTGCTAGATGAACAACATCTTCGAAACGTGCACTCGTAAGAGAGAGAGGCTCAATGGCCTACTACTAGATGTGTCAAATCAGCTCTTGAGTGATGGAAATAATATATCCAATTTGAGGAGATGATCCCTCATAGAGATTTCCGGATGAAATACCGAAAAATTTCTTCCTCTAATAGATCTACACGATTGGACTGTGCAATCCTTGAAGGGACTCTCGCTCCATGGAGGTAAAACCCAATGGTCTCGAATGCCTAATATAGATATGTTGCTCCTGGATGACTAAATGTGAAGAACAAAGTGGTAGGATGAATCCTCCAATAGTTTCCTTGTTGAATGCTAGAAACAACCTTTTTGAAGATGGCACCAATGCTTGGTAAGGAGTGTAGTACAACCCTCTTCCTTAGAGATCACTCAAGGGAAGAGGTGTGATTCTTGCTTGAGAACACCCTATGCTAAACAACCCTTGCAATCATAGCTAAACATCCCAAGAATGCATAGAGATGTCCTAACACAACTCTAGATCTAAACAGATCAATAAATGAATAATCCAAATCATACCTTCTATTGTGCCTTCACCTTCATATATATATATATATATATATATATATATATATATATATGAGCCTTCCATAGCCTAGGCCCACTCCAAAATCGTGTTGTACATGTGGACATAAGTCTCCATGGTTGATTGTGTTGTTTCTCCATGTCCTCCATCATGTTCATATGGGGTGATCACCCTCTCCATCATGTGTGCATTAAATGCATCACTTCCTCCACTAACTTATCATAAGTGCTCTATGATCTTCTTTGAATGCACTATGATCTCGGTTGACCTTGTCAAATATCCTCATGATTTTAAATTTATGATCCATGACCTTATTTGACTATTTCATCCTCCATAATATATCTCATAAATGAGACATGATCTCCATTAATGGAGCTGCTCCACTACTCCATGATTTTAGATCTAGATCTAGAATATCCACATACACACATTAAAAGTGGATTTTATTCATATTTGAGGTTTTTGGGTCCCTCCACCCTTTTATTTACTTAATTTATTAAGAAAACCAAGAACTATAATATTCCAAATATCATGTGAAAATTTGGGAATATTACATTTCTCTTAGAATTAAAAGCATGTTCCTCCATTTGTTCTTGAGTGTTGAGCTAGGAATACCCTTTTTGAAAACGAAGTATCCATACCTAGATTTTTTAGGAAAACCTTCCATGATTCACTGTGAAATTATTTGTTTTTTTAACCACCTTTCGCCAACCCTTGGTAGCTCTATGGCTTCAACTATGAATGCCTCGATTCATCGAGAACTTGATGTCTCCTATTTCAACTTCTGTCCCATCAAAAAGACCTTGCAAAATTTTTTAGTGATATCTTTGTGAAAGCAGATCAAATTTTTTCTATAAAATTGAGCCATTTATCCTTCCGCAACATCTCCCTCATCTAAGGATATCCCTCCATATATTTTGTTCCCACTCGGTTCTCGATATGACTATCAAACCCATGTCTTCGTTGTGAATATTCTAGCCTTCGAATTGTCCTTCTCTATTATGAAGTGAATTGGATTATGGATCTAATGAAGGGCATCAAAGGTTTGTAGGAATGAGTGAGTGAGATGGATTGGGGTGTTGAGATTTCAACAAGATGAAGAGCTTAGTGGAAAGAAGTCGCCTTCACTAAGTGGGCCCTGCGAGCTATTTTTTGGCGCAAAAGTCTATTTTTAGACTATGTCTATTTTTAAACATATGGATCATATTCTATGAGTTGCGGGATGCTACTTGTGGATGGTTGGTCAAGTCGGGAAAAAAATATATGGACTTCTATTTTTAGACATAGTGGGCGGGAATCTATTTTTAGATTGCCAGTCTAAAAATAGATATGTCAAATATTATTAGCTCTTAATAATATTTGGACTATAAACATTATCTTATTCTCTTGGAGCACTTCGGTTAAGTGCACGAGATGTGGCGCGAGGAGATGACGAAGGAATTACGCTATTCACGAGGGTTATGTGGAGCTATTGCATGGATACTTCGGTTAGAACTCATGTGATAGAGTTTGGTGGAGTTGATTGAGGAGTTAATGGAGTTGTGTTCGAGTTTAACTAATCTAAACATAGTTGAGCTATTTGTATCTAGTTTCATCGATGGATACAATTAGTGAGAGTGGTGTGAATTAATTATTAATTAATTTTCTAATTATAAACTCATTAATCAACTAAAGAATACATCGAGTTAACCCGATTGCATGGGTAGTTTCAGGTGGAGACCAGTGAGAGAGATAGGTGAAAGAGCGAGGTTAAATATCGACTTTGTGACTATACTTTGTTTCATATTTGCAACAACCCGATGATTGGAGAAGCCCATGAGGATTGCGTAGTACCAGCTAGGTGGTTCAATTTATTTAATGAGCCATCCTACAACATTGATTACGCAATAGAGGTCGGCTATCGGTGGCGAGAGATTGGAGCATGTGTTTTGCTAGATCTAGCTTGATTAGTGTGTAGCAATTGGAGGTTGTCGCTGAGAGCTTGTGAGGAGCTTTGTATAATGATTGTTACATGATCTCTATGACATATAATATATAGATAGTTGGGGTTTTAAACTTTAAGCTTTCCCATGAAATACTTGTGTTCATATGTGTGATTGTTTATGGTTTTAATGTGTTCATGCAATTGATTTTACTTCCGCATGTGATGATCAATGGCGGAAGAGATTCTGTATTGTGCATGACGATAAAATAGTGTGTGATCGGGGAGAATCTCGGTGTATAACATATCGATTATTCAAATTTATACATGGTATCGGAGCGATATTGATCATTGGAGCAATTGAAAAACATTGAAGCGGTTGAGTTTTGTCGTTTGGTGGAATTCGAATTTGCGACGGTGTTTTCTTGGTGTCAAAGTTGAGATGTCTTTCAACGGATTGCAATTGGAGTATGCCCTTGAGGGCAGCTTGAATTATATTGCATGGAAGGACAAGATGGAGGCGGTGCTAGATGACAATGGGTTGAAGGTGTTCATAGATGCAGAAATTCCAAAACCTGCTTCTAGTGATGTCGCCTCACTTGACGCATGGAAAAAGAAGACAACAAAGTGTCGAAGGATTCGTTGGAAGGTGTGAAGGATCACATAGTGTCCAGCTCTTCATGGTAAGGCTTCTTCATTCTTGATGTGGAAAGCTTTGACAGATTTATTCCAAAAGCAAGAGCGACCGAGAGGAAGTTGGCGCTCAAGGATAAACTCGAAACATAAAAATGGAGAAAGGGGACGAGTATGCCCAAGTACCTCACGAAGTTTGTCCAATGCGGGGATGAGCTAGGAAGTGTGGGGGGTTACTTTGTGATGATGAGGACTTGGTGATCTTGGCTCTCCTTGGGCTTCCAAAGAGTTGGCATTCCTATCGAGGACTCTGTCAATGGTCGGGAGAAATTGCTAGGATGGGAGTGACTTTGGTCGGATCTTGTGCAAGAGGAGATAAGGCGAAGTACCGAGGGACGGATCTTCATCAAAGAACTCGATGAATAAAATTTCACTTTGGGTGCCAAAGAAAAGAAGGGGAAGATCAAGAAAGCTTCTCAATCCGGTGTGAAAGGCAAGAAGCGAGAACATGTCCAAGGTGAAGTGCTTTCACTATCACCAACATGGACATTACACCACTAATTGTCCATAGAAGAAGAAAAATAAGCGAAAGTTTCGTTGGATGCTGTGAGCGGAGAGGCCTTAGCCTCGCTGAGTTTGAGCTGGATTTTTCACTCATCGCATGCTTGGTCTCAAGTGTGATGGGTTTAGTGTGGTTTCTTGATAGTGGTGCATATTTTCACATGACAGGGGAGATAGAGATTTGTTTACTAATTAGGATGAGAAAGATCTTGGAGTGCACATCAAGATGGGCGATGATGGTAGATACGATGTGACCGGTATCGGTACCATTTCCTTTGAGAGGGAGTCCGGTAAACCCTTCATATTGAAGGAAGTGATGCATGTTTCAAGATTGAAGAAGAATCTTATCTCTCGTGGCGATGTTAGAAGACAAGGGATATGATGTTGTATTTAGCGAGGGAAAGGCTTTCTGCATAGTAAGGCAAGCGGTGAGACCCGGAGGATAGGGGTTCAAGTTAAGAACCTTTATCAATTGCGGGTAGATGGCTGCACAGATAATGGAAGGCAAGGCAGAAGGAGTGGTGAGTCTGGGATGATGGCGAGTTGTGGCACCGGGATATTGGGCCACCTTCACCATGGAGCTTTGAAGATATTACAACAAATTTCTACTGGGCTTCCTAAGGGTACTCTTGTGTAGTCGGATCGGTGCAAGGGATTTACCTTGGGAAAATTTGTGAAAGCCACCTTTCATGAGAAGGATATTCGCGCCATGACGATCCTTGAGAGAATTCACACGGGACGTGTGTGGACCTTTCTCGTGGCTTAGACAACAAAGCACGGGTACTATGTGATATTTGTTGATGATTTTTCTCGGAAGTCTGGATCTTCTTCATGCGAAGAAGAGGGAGACATACTCAAAGTTACGTGAGTTCAAGGCACTAGTTGAGAAAGAATTGGGGAAAGCAGGGTGAATGCTCTTAGGAGTGACAATGGTGGTGAATTCATCTCTCGGTGAATTCAAGGAATTTTGCGGCGTAGAAGGAATTCGAAGAGAGCTCATAGAACCTCATAACCCACATGAGAATGGGGTTGCGAGCGGAAGAACAGAACGATCGTGGGTGCCGCACGGGCGATGTTGCATGATTAGGGCCTTCCCATACACTTGTGGGGCTGAGGCATGCAATATTGCGATATATGTGCAGAACCGTTGTCCTCATAGGATACTTGGCACGAGTACACCCGAGGAGGCTTTTTCTAGTAAGAAGCCTAATATTTCCCATTTGAGGATTTTTGGTTCACCCTGTTTACATTCATGTGACTAAGGATGCTAGGAAGAAGCTGGAGCTGAATGTAGAGGTTGGGATATTTGTGGGGTACATCGATACACCCCACAACTATCTTGTGTATTTTCCGAGATAGTCACAAGACCGTTGTGTGACGGGATATCAAATTTCATGAGGAGAAAGCCATGAAGTGTTCGCTTGAGAGGGAGCCACACTTGCAAGAAGATGAGGAGCTATTAGTTCCTAAGGATGAGCCCTCGTGGATGTGGATCAGCCACAAGAGGAGTTTCATGGAGTGGAAGAGACCACTCGGTAGCGCCAACCATCGAGAGGCGGAAGCGCACTACGTAAGCCGAGCGACCGGCTCAAGATGCGAGAGAAGGTTGTAGGAGCACCTACATCATAGTGTAGACAGAGACAGATCACCGACCGAGTATCATTTGGATACATGGCTCTTATGAGCAAGTGTATCGTGATAGAGCCATCCTCTTTTGAAAAAGCTATGGAGGACCCCGCATGGGTAGATGCCATGGTGGAAGAGTATGATTTGATTGTCGAAATAGTGCATGGGAGAGTGTCCCAAGGTCGGAAAGGGAAATCGATGGTGGGTTCGAGATGGACCTACAAAGTGAAGCGAGCAAGCGATGGGAGTGTAGACAAGTACAAGGAAAGATTTTTTTTCTCGAGGTTTTTCACGGATTGAGGGGATCGATTATGAGGAAACCTTTGCACTGTCACAAGGTATTCTTCCATACGGACGATTCTTGCTCTCTCAGCGCAGATGGGGGTGGCACATTCATTAGATGGATGTGAAGACCGCATTCCTCAACGGAGTCATTGAGGAGGATGTGTACATAGAGTAGCTCAAATGTTTCAAGATCTTCGACAGCGAGTCGCATGTGTGCATGCTCAAGAGAGCGTTGTATGGGTTGAAACAAGCACCTCATGCTTGGCACACATGGATAGACAAGTTATTTCACCGGACTTGGATTCTCCAAGAGTGAGGTTGATCCAAACCTATACCGGATTGTGGTGGAGGGTAAGTTGCTGATCATTGTACTTTATGTAGATGATTTGATTTTGACAGGGTGATGAGTCATAATACTCTCATGCAAGGATGATATTGCAAAAGAGTTTGAGATGAAGGACTTGGGCCTCCTTCATTATTTCCTGGGATTGGAAATTTGGCAGACACGGTGATGGATTGTTTGTTTCTCAAGGAAAGTATGCCGGGAGATACTTGGGAGAAGTTCAACATGCATGGCTGCAAGCCTATTGATACTCCTCTTCCCTGGTGGATGGAGGAAGGAGGATGCTACTTCGACGGGAGGTAGTGGATGCCACCATTTATCGACATTTGGTGGGGTCGCTTATGTATCCGGGTCAATACATGACCCGACATATGCTATGCTTTGTTAACTCGCCTTTCACAAGCTATGGTTAAGCCTACCAAGCTCTCCTGGAAGGCGGGCAAGCATGTATTGAGATATCTCGAGAGGCACATCGGGATATGGATTATGGTACAAACAGATCGGATGAGGTGAGGCTATGTGGCTTCACGGATGCGAGATTGGGTAGGGAGCCCAACGGACATAAAGAGCACATCCGGAGAGATTTTCAATATCAGGGTCGACAAACATTTTCTTGGTACATAGGGAAAGCAGAGATCCGTGGCACTTAGTTCAAGAGAGGCTGAGTATATGGCAGCAAGTTTGGCCGCATGCGAGGCTATATGGATGAGGAAGATCCTGGTCGGGTTGTTTGGTTCACACTTAGAGCCTACTGTGATTTATTGTGATAATCGAGTTGCATCAAACTCTCTGTTAATCCATTATTTCATGATAGATCTAAACACATTGACATCCGGTATCATCATATCGAGAGATTGTGTGCGCGGAATATCATGCTACTTTCATACATTCCCACGAAGGATCGGGATGTTGATATCTTGATGAAGGCGCTCACCGGGAGAAAATTAGAATACCACGGAGGTAGGATAGGGGTGGTAGATAATCCTTATCTTGTTGAGAGGAGTGTTGAGATTGCAACAAGATGAAGAGCTTAGTGGAAAGAGGTCGCCTTCACTAAGTGGGCCCGTAGGCTATTTTTTGGCGCAAAGTCTATTTTTTAGACTATGTCTATTTTTTAGACATATGGATCATATTCTATGAGTTGCGGGATGCTATTTATGGATGGTTGGTCAAGTCGGGAAAAAAATAGATGGAATTCTATTTTTAGACATTGTTGGCGGAATCTATTTTTTAGATTGCCAGTCTAAAAATAGATATGTTGAATATTATTAGCTCTTAATAATATTTGGACTATAAACATTATCTTATTCTCTTGGAGCACTTCGATTAAGTGCACGAGATGTAGCACAGGAGCTGATGAAGGAATTACTCTATTCCCCGAGGGTTATGTGGAGCTATTGCATGGATACTTCGGGCTTAGAACTCATGTGACGAGTTTGGTGGAGTTGATTGAGGAGTTAATGGAGTTGTGTTCAGTTTAACTAATCTAAACATAGTTGAGCTATTTGTATCTAGTTTAACCGATTGATACAATTAGTGAGAGTGGTGTGAATTAATTCACTAATTATAAACTCATTAATCAACTAAAGAATACATCAATTAACTTTAGTGCATGGACAATTTCATTGGAGACCGGTGCGAGAGATAGGTGAAAGAGTAGGTTAACTATCGGTTGTGACTATCTCGTTGCATATTTGCAACAACCGAGTGATTGGAGAAGCCCATGAGGATTGCGCAGTACAAGCCGGGTGGTTCAAGTCATTTAATGAGCCATCCTACATCATTGATCATGCAATAGAGGTCTGGTTATCGTGTGGCAGAGATTGGAGCATGTGTTTTGCTAGATCTAGCTTGATTAGTGTGTAGCAATTGGAGGTTGTGCTAAGAACTTGTGAGGAGCTTTGTACAATGATTGTTACATGATCTCTATGACATATAATATACGAGATAGTTGGGGTTTTCAGCTTTAATATTTCCCATGAAATATCGTGTTCATATGTGTGATTGTTTATGGTTTTAATGTGTGCATGAAATTGATTTTATTTCCGCATGTGATGATCAATGGTAGAAGAGATTATGTATTGTGCATGAAGATAAAATAGTGTGTGATCAAGAGAATCTCGGTGGATAAAATATCGGTTATTAAAATTTCTACATGGGGTTTTGAAGAAATGTAGATGGATATGTTATCAAAACAGGTCATGATTGTTAATCATAAATGGGGGGAGTCCATTGCGGACCGTTATGAAACATAATGCGGATGATGTGGCTAATATATGACATGATAGGAGTCCCAATCAAATCAAATAATGACATGTTAAGGTATCATAGATTATCTAAATTATACATTCTAATGTTTTGACCTTGCTATTAAAATAAAATTTTGCAACTTTACCTTTAGAACTAACCTTTCATTGTCATTTCTTTGGTGTTGATTCTTCGGGTACCTTTTAGCATGGTGGTATTCAAATGTAGTCCTTCAATTTCCTGTATTCATCATTTTTTTTCAAGCAGAGCTACACAAATTTGTCGTAGCTGCAGAATGGAATGTACTTATAGAAATGGAATGTGGTCGTAGAATTTGGAATCGAGTGCAAAATGGAATGTAACTATATAATGGAATGTGGTTTGCAGAATGTTGAATCTTCTGCAGAATGGAATATCGATTCTGAGAATGGAATATGACTTTGTGGAATGGAATGTAGATGAAAAATGGAATATGACTCTGTGGAATGTAATTTAGGTCGCAAAATGGAATATGACTGTGTAATGGAATGTAGTTGTAAAATGGAATATCGGTTTCAAAATTGAATGTAAATGCAACATTGAATGTAGTTATGTACTACCTATTGTAGAAAAGAAAGGGAACAAGAATTTATGGATTTTTTTTTGAAATGGAATGGAAAATATAGGATGTCGAAATTTCTGATTTTCATCCCTGTATTTTATGGATAAGGATGCCAATCATTGATTGGTTTTTATACTTATACAATTTTTTTTTAATATTATTTTTTATATTTTTTATTTTTAGATAGGAAAAATAAAAGCTAATTTAGGGAAGAATAAGGATTATTCTTCACTAACTTCATATCGATATTATCTTGGAAAATCTTGATAAACTCTTCTATTGAAATTGGCTTATGATATACTTTCAATCAATGTCCATTCACAAGAAAAGGTACCCTTTCTTCATCAATTGTTCTTATCCTCCACTGCTCCATTATCAAAGACTCTTTCAATCTCATAAGGCCCAATCCAATGAGTCTAAAAATTTCCTTGAAAGTCTTTTAACTTTGAATCGAACAAAAGTGCCCAATCCCCCTGCTTGAAACTTCTTCTCCTTGATATATTTATCATGCCATTTAGACATTTTCTGTTGGACTATACTTGGTTCTTTGAATCGCACCTTGCCCTGATTTCATCAAGCTCATTAAGTTGCTCCAATCTATGCTTCCGGGCTTCTAATAAATCAAGTCCAAATTGGACTTCCATCTTGAAAGGTTTGAATTTGAAATTCTATAGGAAACATGACTTGCTTCCCATAAATAAGTTCATAGGGAGTATGTCTGTTGTATTCCTCCATGTAGTTCCGTAGGCCCATAAGGCTTCAAGAAGACTTTTTTTCCAATCTCTTATGTGTAGATGTATAGTCTTAGTGAGAATTCCTTCAATCACTTTATTGGTAGACTCTACTTGACCATTTTCCTATGGATGATAAGGAGTGGATTTTCTATGCTTGATCTTGTAGCTTTCCACAAGCTTTTCCACCAACTTGGATGTAAAATGGGATCCTTGATCTGTCACAATTTCTCTTGGAACACAAAAAAGAGTGAAGATATCCTCAAAAAATAAATTTAACTACGGAATGTTCATTAGCTAAAGGAAATGCTTTAGCTTCTACCCACTTAGTGACATAATCGGTACATACCATAATATATTTATTCTAATTGGATGGTGGATTGATTGGTCCAACAAAATCCAAAGCCCATTTTTTCAAATGGTTCGATAAGTACCGAGGTTGTTGTTGGCTCGAGGGGTCCCCGACCTAGGTTCGGAGGTTAAGGTTTGCCAAAAAACCCCTATACTACTAGCCCTTTCGGCGAGTGACTCGCTTGCGCGAGTCAAAGTCTCACCCTGAAACGATATGGGTGGGTGTCGTAACCAGGTTCCCGCACCCTAAGAGAGGATAGGTAAGCCAAGCGACAGACTGCGTCCCAGACTTTATAATGACCGAGATAACCTATCTTAGAACCGGATCTATAGATCTCCATCGCATCCATGTGCGCAAGGTCAACTATACTTACTCGTACTCAAAAAATAGTATACTCCTAAAAACAATAGTGCGACATTACAATTATTCTCATAGAACATAATAGAACATACCCAAATGCAAAAGAAACATTTAACACAATACTTTCGTAGCGTAACACAAAATATGCATAACAAAACAGCCTATCAAAGATTCACATCAACGGTAAAAATACATTCAGACTACGCAACAACCTTTCTCATTCATTAATCCTTTAGTTCCTTATTACCATACCTAAACCCGACCACACGCACACAACTGCAGGGGTCCGCACACTGACGAGACTTGGGATCTCCGCGCACACAACCGGTAGGGAGTCCTCTCCCCAAAAACCCAAATAGATATACTAAGCCACAATTCACATCAAGAGCACATCATATTCTTCTCTTACAATTCCAAATGTCCCTCTCGTAATATCCCAAAATCGGGACAACTCGATGAAGCTCCGTTGAAATAATGCACTTCGAGAATTTTGTGCATAGAAATTAGTTTACAGACTCCTAGATCCCTTAGATCATCTCATCTAAGATCTAAATCCAAAAGGAGAAAAAAACAAATCGGACTAGGTGGGTTAAACAGATCTCCCACAAACTAGTCTAGCTGAAAATCACCCAAAGAGAGGGGCCGCAACTACATGCAAAGGATCGCCCTGGAAATAATGCAGATCCACTGAAGCACACTAGGAGGTTCATATGGAGGTTTAGAAATCATATGTACAACAGAAAATCAGATGTACATTACAGCCCATACATTGTACAAGAGAAAGAATGAGACAATACGGGAAAAAATCCTTATAAATGAGGTGCTACAACCATAAGAAAAGATCGCATAACCATGGCAGAGTGTTATTTTCAGGGAGCTGAAGCAGACATTTTATTAATATTCAAATCTAGAGCAGATCTGTACATAAAAAATTTAGATCTATACGGATCCGTGTACAAGAAATGCTTGATCTATACATTCCCCTTGGGGGTTTTATGCAAAACATGAAGCACAAAGAGTAGATCCGAGATCTAAAGTTGTAGATCACGTAGAATGATTCAGAAATTTCTAAATATTACAATGGCATAGTAGATCAGATCTGAAACAAACATGGATTGGATGGCCAATCCATGGATCACCATAATGAGAGGAAGATTCCTAACACCGGAGATCTCTCCTCCAAATGCGAGAAAAAAACACCCCGCAACTTCTCCTTTGAAAATAACGCAGATCCGTGGGAGAGAAACTATGTTGTAGGCTCTAAGAATTCTTTGGCCTAATGCGAAGGTATAGATCTGAAGCACAATCAGCTAATGAACTCTTCCGGGAGGTTAAAAGACATACTCACTAAGAAGAGCCACTAGTATAGGCTAGATTTGAATAGGTCTAGCATCTTCCCACTGCTTTGCAACTCACAAGGACAACCCAAACCTCAACAGGGGTCAACGTCGTAGGTGTAAGGTGAAGCTTGGCCCAAGCCTGATAGTGGACAAGATAGCACAAGTCTCCTCCAAGAGTTGCTTAAGGAAGGAGGTGGGATTCTCGAACAAGAAGACCCAACAAGGAATGTCCGAGCGAGAAAATACCTTCGAAATGATAATCTTCAACAACCCTCTCTTATTTCTCTCCTCCTCCTTTTATAGGATTGGAGTCTTGTCAAAACCCTAAACCACTTCATTATTTTATCCTCTTTCACATGTAAAATCTCCTTCTAGAACTGTGTTGCCCCTCCAAGGGGTTTAATGCATCTAGCCTACGTTGTAGATATGGTCATGGTTGACTTGGTCAAGTGATCAACCTCTTCCACACTCAAGGTGTCTTCATTTTGACTAGTTAGCTTGATTTCCATTCACATTGAGTCGTCTTTATTTAGGATCCATTCTTTGAGAATTAATGTTGTTGACTTGGTCAAACTTGACCTTGTCCACACAGTTTTAGACATTGTTCACACATGTGGATGCTTGATCTGGTTATTTCATGATCCCTTTTCACATCATGAAGGATTTTTTATTCATACTTGAGCAAATTATGAGCCACCTTTCCCAATTATTCATCCATCTAGATTTCAAAAGCAAAAATTAATATTCCTATTAGTTGTAAGCTAATTTTTGGAGTATTATAGTCTCCCCCTCCCAAATGTTTCTTGTCCTCAAGCAAGCTGCAAGAGTGCTTGCAAAATCTCCCCCTTCCTCTCTTGTGGCCTCCTCATTCAATAGTATCCACCATTGCTCTAATTTTTTCTGCAATATTTTTGTCTTCCAATGGTCCTTCCTTAATGTGCAAGTTGACCCTTGGTGAGTAAACCCAATGGCTCTCATCATGAAAGAATGGAAGGTTTTTATGGAAACCTTCTTTCTAATCCATGGCCTCCTCAAGATAGAAGTGATGACAATCATGGGGGAATTTCATGATTCATGAAAGAATCCCACCTCGATGCTATCATCCAAATGAAGTGGATCACCTCCCAGCTTGTCAATCCATAGAAAAAATTCTCCCCAAAAACATAGGAGAGGCATGTTCCCATCAAACATATGGCTCACTTTACAAAGAGACAACTGATTCATCAAAGTGACCATACAATATCTCATGCTCCCATTGAAGCATGTAGTGCAAAAAAGAGTAGTGAACACCTCTCCCCAAGGACACATCCCACCATTGTGCCTCTCCTCCAACCATGTTCCCAAGAGTAAGAACATTCTCAACATAGGGAATCATGATTAGAATCATGCCAACTTCCATGTATGATAAATGAGAAGGGAGATGTTCCCTCATGTGCAACTAGCGCAGCTTTTACCCTCAAATGCCATAGAATAGAAGATGACAAGTGCCACCCCCAACACTTTCTTGCTGCCCCATCCCTTCGAATTCTTGTAAAAGGTGCATCATAGTTGGTGTAAAATAATCACACCATGAAGAATATAGTAGCTTTCCAATATCCTCCAAGGGATGACACTGCATCAATATAGTTCATGGCCTTGAGTGGCCCATGAAACCCATCATAATTAGTGCCCCCTTTTGGAGTAATGTTCTCGCAAATGAGTGCTAGAAAAATATAAGCATATAGGAGATACACTATAACATTCAGGGAAGACAAGTTTCTCTATATACTTGTTTTACATCAATGAGGTAACTCATGGATGAGTTCTCTCTTACACTCAATGAGTAAGGAGGTGTGAATGATGGCTCTTCCCAAGAGCTATGTTCCTCCTCATCTACCATGTAATCCATGCACATCTTCATATGAGAGTGCACCTCTTCCTTGAAACCTTCCCATATGAATCCACCCAAGAGAGTATGATATGCTCTAATGAAACCAGTGGGTTTGGAAAGCGGGATCTCATAGGTTGCATCTATTATTCTCTCCTTGAGCTTGGAGTCTTTGTTCAAAAGGATAATATTATAGAAATGGATGACTCCATCAACTACCTTAAACCTCTCATCCACTACTTCCCCATCAAGAACCCCACATGTGAAAATGTCCTTGGAGTATTCCATCATGATTTGGGAATCCCAATAAGGATCTAGGCTCCCCAAAAATGATAGTCGTTTGTAGAAGTCTAAAATGTTGCCTCTGTCATATCATGTCTCCCTCCTTTGACATTCTTGATTTCAAAATCACACGTTGGAGCTTCATAATATCCCTTTGCTGCGACATTTGTAGCTGATCTTGCTCAAGAAAATATTGAAGCATATGGAAATCAACTTCCCCTCGGAAGGTCCTTGTCTTCCAAAAATTCCTCATTTTGGCCCATGCATGAAAGAGGGTTAGCATCCCCTTGCCATGTTCAGAAATATTCTTTGTGAATGAAGGTATCATGGGCTGCCCCAAAGGTATGGAGTTACCATGTGTCCTCATGCTCATGCCATCAAAAACTTCCGATTTCTCCTCTCTCAGCGCGAGATAGGCGAGTGGGAGTTAGCAATGCCCCTTCAGGAAATTGCTTATCTCTCTCCTAAATTCATGAGAGATTATTTGCGCTGTGCTGGTTTCTCCCAAGGCTCCCTCCTTAGCCAAGTATGCATATGCTGCCCATAGTTGAGATAACACTTTAGATTTTCTCCCATCAAGAGGTGCTCTTGGTAAAATACCTCCTTGCAAAGAGGTATCAAGGCATAGATTAGAATGTGGATGTAGGTAGACAGATTTGCCCCTACCTTTATTGCATAGGTCCTCTTGCCTTATTTGTGCTTCCAAGATTTGAAATAGAGAAGGATCCATGCTCTTCATCTTGTGATGCCCTTCCTCCTCTTTTTCCTCATT
The DNA here is from genome assembly GCA_034641835.2 of Pinus albicaulis. NCBI lineage: Eukaryota > Viridiplantae > Streptophyta > Pinopsida > Pinales > Pinaceae > Pinus > Pinus albicaulis. The sequence goes on from JAXQQM020083415.1 coordinate 969,522, forward strand.
CTATCTTCAAGATCTCATAGTTTGACAGATGATCGGTACATGTTGCTTATGTGTTATGCCAAGAGCTCTATGTGTGAGACCTTGTGGAACTCCTTGCAAGTGTGCAAGAGTTTCTTTATTTGGAGAAAGTGCTCCATCCTATTCTTCATGAGGTGCTTGAGGTGCCATTTTCATGATTTGTGTTATCATCTCCTTCCTTCCCCTCCTCTTCTTTAATAATCGAAATTGCCTCAACATCAACAGAGGCCTTGGATCTTGGTCATCTATTGAAGGAAAAATCTTCATGCTTTCCTCTTGAGAAGAGAGCCCTTCATCCAAAGGAGATCTTTCCCTTGGCAAGGCATCAAAAAAAATTACACCTTCTTCCATGGTCTTCAAAAATGGAGTTGGATTCATAGAACCTTCCAACTCATGCAAAATATTTTTATGATGTGGCTTGATAATGTCAACTGAAGATGTTACACATGGAGCTTCATCAAACCTCTCTATCAATATTGCAATAAACCTTGCATAAGTAGGTGTATTTTCATTCTTCAAGGAAAAAATACTCAAACAACCACCAAGCATATGCTTTACCTTCAAAATTCATTGCTACTACTTTGATGGATTCAATCTACGAAACTTGATGTTTTTGCACAAAGTTGTCTAGCTCCTCCACCCAAACCCTTCATTGGATATTTAGGTGATCCATCAAAGATAGATAGGTAGAATATACCCATATTGTACTTCTCCTCCTTTGTGCCTTTTCTCTCCTTTATATTACAGAACCCTTGGAATTTCAAGTTATCTTTGAACTCCTTGGATTGAGCTTCATACTCCAAATGAAATGCTCCGTAAGAGTCCCCTTCTCTGGGTACACCTCCTTTCTTCCTCTTCATGAAGAAATCACCCTGATGAATGTTAAAGCTTTGGTGATATGGCTGAGTGAACATATCCATTAGATGAGGATTTGTAATTTTCCTCATGTATATATCTTGTAGATCTGATCGGAAGATCTTCCTACTCTTGAAACTTTCTAGGAGTTTCATTGCTCCTTCTTCCTACTTCTTGTTCAACCTCCTTACAGAGGTTCTTATTGAATCTGAAAAGTGACGATAGTAAACTCATATTATTCATCATTATTACGTTACTACTTTATTTACATTACTTTGGCTTGAAGCCCACAGGAAAAAGCCAAAGATCTTGCTCCGATACCACTGTAATATCCCAAAATCGGGGACAACTTAGCAATCCCTGCTCGAAATAACGCACTTATGAGAATTATGTGAATAGAAATGAGATTATAGCTCTTGGATCCCTTAGATCAGCTCATCTAAGATCTAAATCCAAAAGGAGAGCAAAAAAAATCAGACTAGGTGGGTTAAACAGATCTCCCACAAACTAGTCTAGCTGAAAATCACCAAAAGAGAGGGGTCTGCAGACTATATGCAAAGGACCGCCTGGAAAAAATGCAGATCCACTAAATCAAATTAGGAGGCTGATAAGGAGGTTCAAAAATAATATGTATAACAACAAATTAGATGTACATTATAGCCCATACATTGTACAAGAGAAAGAATGAGACAATACAGGGAAAAAATCTTCGAAAATGAGGTGCTACAACCATAAGAAAAAGATCGCATAACCATGACAATGTTATTTTCAGGGGGCTGAAGTAGCAGTTTATTAATCTTCAGATCTATAGAATATATGTACATAAAAATTTTATATCTAATACAGATCCGTGTACAAGAAATGTTGATCTATACATTCCGCTTGGGGTTTTGTGCAAAACATGAAGCACGGAGAGTAGATCTAAGATCTAAAGTTGCGGATCCGTAGAATGATTCAGAAATTTATGAATATTACAATGGCACAGTAGATCATATCTGAAACAAACATGGATTTTATGGCCAATCCAAGGATCACCATAGTGAGAGGAAGATTCCTAACACGGAGATCTCTCCTCCAAAATGCGAGACAAAACACCCCTGCAACTTCTCCTTTGAAAATAACGCAGTCCCGGGGAGAGAAACCGCATTGTAGGCTCTAAGAATGCTTTGGCCTAATGCCAAGGTCTAGATATGAATCACAATCAGCTAATGAACTCTTCTAGGAGGTTAAAAGACACACCCACTAAGAAGAGCCACTAGTATAGGCTAGATCCGAAACGGATCTAGCATCTTCCACTCGTCGCAACTCACAAGGACAACCCAACCCTCAACAGGGACCAACACTCGTAGGTGTAAGGTGAAGCTTTGCCCAAGCATGATAGTGGGCAAGATAGGACAAGTCTCCTCCAAGAGCTTCTCAAGGAAGGAGGTGGGATTCTGAAAGGAAGACCCAACAAGGGATGTATGAGAAGACAATACCTTCAAAAATGATAATCTTCAACAACCCTCTCTTGTTTCTCTCCTCCTCCTTTTATAAGATTGGAGTCTTGTCAAAACCCTAAACCACTTCATTAGTTTATCCTCTTTCACATGTAAAACCTCCTTCTAGAACTGTGTTGTCCCTCCAAGAGGTTCAATGCATCTAGACTGCACCTTGTAGATATGGTCATAGTTGACTTGGTCAAGTGATCAACCTCTTCCACACTCAAGGTGTCTTCATTTTATCTAGTTAGCTTGATTTCCATTCACATTGAGCTGTCTTTATTTAGGATCCATTCTTTGAGAATAAATGTTGTTGACTTGGTCAAACTTGACCTTGTCCACACAATTTAGACATTTTTCACACATGTGGATGCTTGATCTCGGTTATTTCATGATCCCTTTTTCACACCATGAGGGATTTTTATTCATACTTGATAAAATTATGAGCCTCCTTGCCCAATTATTCATTCATCTAGATTTCAAAATAAAAATTAATATTCCTATTAGCTGTAAGATAATTTAGGAATATTACAGTCTCCCCTCCCAAATGTTGCTTGTCCTCAAGCAATTTCAAGGAGTGCTGTCAAAATCTCCCCTTCTTCTCTTGTGGCCTCCTCATTCAATAGTCTCCACCATTGCTCTAATTTTTCTGCAATATTTTTGTCTTCCAATGGTCCTTCCTTAATGTGCAAGTTGACCCTTGGTGAGTAAACCCAATGGCTCTCATCATGAAAGAATGGAAGGTTTTTATGGGAAACCTTCTTTCTGATCCATGGCCTCCTCAATATAGAAGTGATGACAATCATGGGGAATTTCATGATTCATGAAAGGCTCCCATCTCCATTCTATCATCCAAATGAAGTGGATCACCTCCCAGCTTGGCAATATATTGAAAAAAATCCTTCCCAACACATAGGAGATGCATGTTCCCATCAAACATATGGCTCACTTTACAAAGAGACAAGTGATTCATCAAAGTGACCATACAATATCTCATGCTCCCATTGAAGCATGTAGCGTAAAAAGAGTGGTGGACTCCTCTCCCCAAGGACACATCCCACCATTGTGCCTCTCCTCCAACCACGTTCCCAAGAGTAAGAACATTCTCAACATAGGGAATCATGATTATAATCATGCTAGTTGCCATGTATGATAAATGAGAAGGGAGATGTTCCCTCATGTGCAACTAGCGCAGTTTTACCCTCAACTTCCATAGAATAGGAGATGACAAGTGCCTCCCCCAACACTTGCTTGCTGCCCCATCCCTTCTGAATGCTTGTAAAAGGTGCATCATAGTTGGTGTAAAAGAATCACACCATGAAGAATATAGTAGCTTTCCAAGATCCTCCAAGGGATGACCTACATCAATATAGTTCATGGCCTTGAGTGGCCCATGACACCCATCATAAGTAGTGCCCCCTTTTGGAGAAATGTTCTACAAATGAGTGCTAGAAAAAATATAAGCTTATAGGAGATACATTATAATATTCAGGAAGACAAGTTTCTCTATATACTTGTTTTACATCAGTGAGGTAACTCATGGATGAGTTCCCTCTCACACTCAATGAGTAAGGACGTGTGAATGGTGGCTCTTCCCAAGAGCTATGTTCCTCCTCATCTACCAATTAATCCATGTACATCTTCATATGAGACTGCACCTCTTCCTTGAAACCTTCCCATATGAATCCACCCAAGAGAGTATGATATGCTCTAATGAAACCAATGGGTTTGGAAAGCAGGATCTCATAGGTTGCATCTAGTAGTCTCTCCTTGAGCTTGGAGTCTCTGTTCAAAAGGATAAGATTATAGAAATAGATGACTCCATCAACTAACTTAAACCTATCATCCACTACTTCCCTTCAAGAACCCCACATGTGAAAAGGTTCTTGGAGTATTCCATCATGAGTTAGGAATCCCAACTAGGCTCCCCAAAAATGACAATACTGTAGAAGTCCGAAATGTTGCCTCTGTCATATCATGGCTCCCTCCTTTGACATTCTTGATGTCAAAATCACATGTTGGAGCTTTATAATATCCCTTTTTCTACAACATTTGCAGTTGATCTTGCTCAAGACAAGATTGAAGCATATGGAAATCAACTTCCCCTCGGAAGGTCCTTGTCTTCCAAAAATTCCTCGTTTTGGCCCATGCATGCAAGAGGGTTAGCATCCCCTTGCCATGTTCGGAAAATGTTCTTTGTGAATGAAGGTATCATGGGCTGCCCCAAAGATATGGAGTTACCATGTGTCCTCATGCTCATGCCATCACGGACTTCGATTTCTCCTCTCTCGGCACGAGATAGGCGAGTGGGAGTTAGCAATGCCCCTTTCGGAAATTTCTTATCTCTCTCCTAAATTCATGAGAGATTCTCTGCGCTCTCTCTGGCTTCTCCCAAGGCTCCCTCCTTAGCTAAGTATGCATATGCTGCCCATAGTTGAGAGAACACTTTATATTTTCTCCCATTAAGAGGTGCTCTCAGTAAAATACCTCCTTGCAAAGAGGTGTCAAGGCATAGAGTAGAATGTGGATGTAGGTAGACAGATTTTCCCCTACCTTTATTGCATAGGTCCTCTTGACTTCTTTGTACTTCCAAGCTTTGAAACAGAGAAGGATCCATGCTCTTCATCTTGTGATGCTTTTCCGCCTCTTTTCCTCCTTCTATCTTCAAGATCTCATCATTTGACAATGATGGTACATGTTGCTCATGTGTTATGCCAAGAGCTCTATGTCCCGAGACCTTGTGGAACTCCTTGCAAGTGTGCAAGAGTTTCTTTTTTTTGGAGCAAGTGCTCCATCCTCCTCTTCATGAGGTGCTTGAGGTGCCATTGTCATGATTGAGTTATCATCTCCTTCCTTCCCCCTCATCTTCTTTAATAACTAAAATTGCCTCAACATCAACAGGAGACCTTAGATCTTTGTCATCCATTGAAGGAAGAATCTTCATGCTTTCCTCTAAAGAAGAGAGCCCTTCATCCAAAGGAGATCTTGCACTTGGAAAGGCATCAAAAAAAACTTACACCTTCTTTCATGGTCTTCGGAAATGGAGTTGGATTCATAGACCCTTCCAAATCATGTAAAAGATTTGTCTGATGTGGTTTGATAGTGTCAACAAAATATGTTACACATGGAGCTTCATCAAAAACTCTCTATCAATCTTGCAATAAACCTTGCATAAGTAGGTGTATTTTCATTCTTCAAGGAAAAAGACTCAAACAACCACCAAGCATATGATTTACCTTCAAAATGCGAGTCGTTGCTACTTTGATGGCTTCAATCTCTGAAACTTGATGTTGTTGCACAAAGTTGTCTAGCTCCTCCACCCAAACCCTCATCGGATATTTAGGTGATCCATCAAAGATAGATAGGTAGAATCTACCCATACTGTACTTATCCTCCTTTGTGCCTTTTCTCTCCTTGATCTTTCAGAACCGTTGGAATTTCAAGTTATCTTTGAACTCCTTAGATTGAGCTTCATACTCCCGCAAATACTCTCTAAGAGTCCCCTTCTCGAGTACACCTCCTTTCTTCCTCTTCATGAAGAAATCACCGAAAGAATGTTGAAGCTTTGGTGATATGGCTAAGTGAACATATCCATTAGATAAGGATTTATAATTTTCTTCACGTATAGATCTTATATATCTGATCGGAAGATATTCCTACTCTTGAAACTTTCTAGGGAGTTTCACTACTCCTTCTTCCTCCTTCTTGTTCAACCTCCTTGGAGAGGTTCTTACTGGGTCTAAAAAGTGATGAGAGTAAACTCATATTCTTCATAATTCTGACCTTGCTCCTTGCTTTACAACACTTTGGCTTGAAGTCCACAAGGCGAGCCAAAGATCTTGCTCCGATACCACTCGTAATATCCAAAAATCGGGATGTATCTCAAAGAAGCTCGCTGAAATAACGCACTTCTAAGAATTATGTGCATAGAAATGAGTTTGTAGCTCCTGGATCCCTTATATCAGATCATCTAAGATATAAATCCAAAAGGAGAGCAAAAAACAAATCGGACTAGGTGGGTTAAACTGGATCTCCCACAAACTAGTCTAGCTGAAAATCACCCAAAGAGAGAGAGCTGTGACTATATGCAAAGGAATTCTTCGAAATAACGTAGATCCACCGAAGAAAATTAGGAGGATAATATGGAGGTTCAGAAATCAGATGTATAACAACAAATCATATGTACATTACATCCCATACATTGCACAAGAGAAAGAATGAGACAATGCAAGAAAAATCCTCAGAAATGAGGTGCTACAACCATAAGAAAAGACTGCATAACCATGACAACATTATTTTCAGGGGCTGAAGCAGAAGTTTATTAATATTGAGATCTAGATTAGATATGTGTTAGAGTCGGTCCTTACAGCCCTCCGTCAGAGATCGTTTCGCTTTTGCATATTCATTCTTAGGTGTCTCGCTTGTTCCACTTCGTTGCATTTCGCTAGGAGCATGCCCTTGGCGACAAGGGGAGTGCAGTTTGTCCTTTGTTTCCTCATGCTTGTACACTGCGAGGGCTATTTAAAAATTTCTCAAAAAATCTCGAAGTTCATCGTCATTTCATTCATGGTCATTAAATATCGGTTTTCGTTAAAAAGGATCTTTAGTCCTAGAGTCTAGGAGTTTCGCGTCTTTTGCATATGTGTCATAAAGCCCGCAGTCATGAGGTTGGTTTCGCAAGTTTTGATTTCATATTTTTATTATCATAAGCATTTGAAAACATTTCTATTCCAAAACTTCGTTTTGGAACTAGAAATTGTTTAATTCCATTTTTGTAATAATTATATCCATTTCACCATGAGAAGCTTCACCGCAAGCCTCCGATCTTTTCCTAAACTAAAGAGCCACATCCCTGCGCAAAAGACGACAAAGTTATCGGTCCCAAAAACTCGGAAAAGCCAAAGAGAAATATTGTATTAAATAGCCAAATGTAAAAATGCGAAACATTATAAGAGTGGGTTATCTAACACATTTGAAAAGCAATCCGATTTGAGGAGATATTTATTTCATATATGAACATGAAAAAACATAATCATTTGCAAGAAGTTCGCCAAGGCGAGGGAGTCGAAATCGTGTTTTGAAGGCAGTGGACAAGTTCTCATCGTTACGGGACGACGTTTGGAAGGCACGAGACCCACTTGAGTGGTTGCGACCCACTTGAGGGTTGCGACCCGCTTAGCCCAGTTTCGGCCCGAGTGTAAAATTGAGTGGTTGCGACCCACTTGGTGGTTGCGACCCACTTGAGTGGTTGCGACCCACTTAAAAACAAAGCCCGAGAAAATTCATGTTTTGCGCCCGGTTTCGTGTTGAATCGACTCAATCTGCTTCTAAACAAGTTTTTAAATCATTGCTCGGTAGATTTTAAATATGGTTGTGATGTCTTGAAGTGGGAAAATTGATTTATTTGAATGGAGAGGTGAAACCCTATATGCATGACAAATTTATTCCTTAGGGTTTTAAATACATATGGATGGTTTTGTGAAGGTTTTCCCACCTTGTATGGTTGATATATATACCTTTGCATATATTGTCAAAGTCTCACTGCCCTCACACTCATTCTACCACTGTTGTCATCATCATTATTTTACCACTTGTTATGGCTTTTTTGTTTCATTGTGATCATTGTCACATTGTGTCTCACTTCCCATTGACAAACACAGTCTTATACTCATTGTTCCCTTTGACAAATTTTATCCAGTATTTTAAAAGGCGTGCACCCACATTTTGCACTTGGTACTCATTTGTCAAAATCCACTTGTAATCAAAACAGTGACTCGTTCTTTTATCCCAATCCACCTACAATGAGCTATTACCATTGTGTGTTTCCTATGATGCTTTGGTACATATGCAATATATTTGGGTTTTGAGAATGCATTGAAACTTTGACTTCACTGCATCTATATCAATATCTACATTGCAAGTATCTTGTTCAAAGCCATGTCGAGACAGATCGATTTATGAGCGGGACTCTGACGGTGATTCCACGACAGAGGGTAATGTGTCACGGAGGCCTTACGAGAGGTTTCAAAGGTGGTGATCATCGCAGGGAGGAGCCTACTTCTTTGGCTCGGTTGTAGGCATGTCCATTAGCAATGGATTGTTTCAGTATCTGTCATGTTTTCGATTTTGTGAGATGATTTCACAAAGCCAGCTTCATCGTGAACTAGCTCGTTCGTTGTTCTACATTTACGTGATGGCGCGTAAATCTTGCCGGGAGTTGATTTCATTATGTCACCCTTGACTATTGCTCAAGCCATCGGCATACCAAACATAGGAGAGGAATGGAACAAACGTCGGCATTTAGAGAAATTCACTATGAGCCATAGATTAAACTTTCGGGTATATGAGGCACTTGGGCGAGTTTTTCCTTCAGATTCTTGAGGGATGAGTTTGCACTGTCGATGAAACTCATCATTCGGTATTTCGATTGCGAGGCGGATACGCGCGTCTTTTTGCGTACCATGTTCGGTTGTTGATGCATTTTCACAAGGGTACGTATGATGAACATTCAAGTACTTCATATATCGCAACATAGAGAGGATGGTGATTTTTGTACAAAAGAAAGAGCCCGACACGAGTGATATAGGAGCATATATCATTACGCTTTGATCGAGATCATAGTGTTACATCAGATTAGCAGCGAAGGGGCATCACTTGGGAGGATTTCATCTCCGTGACTTTTCACGAGCGTCACGGCCGCCTCCCGGGTAGCTCATGATGCGGAGAGCCTACTACACCCTAGTACGGACATTCTCGAGGTTGAGCACATCGGCGCTCCATTGGTTACGACATATCGAGCGAGGCCACGGGGGCCTTATTTTCGACTACACGGCGAGTATTATCTCCACGTGAGGTGGGAAGGAGGTCTTGCCGACTTCATCGGCGAGCGAGTATTATCTCCACATGATGTGGAAGGGATCTCGCCTTCTTCTTCAACACAGTCATGATACTGGGGACGAGGGGCAGAAGCCCATGCATGATGAGGGCCCATCGGGAGGCCGGGACCACGATTTCACAATCATTGATGTTGATGCGAGCTCTCCTAACTCGAAAGCTGCGGGAGATCATCCGGAGAAAAGGGTCCCAGAATGACATGCTTTGAAAGATCAACTGCGAAGGCTCGATGGGTGATAAATTATCTGATGTGCGCAACAAACGACTGAGGATGAGCACACACTTTATGAGTTGCGTCGAATTCGTGAGGATCGACAGTTGGCCCGGAAAAGACCCGGTGACATGACACCAATTGATCGAGATTCTATACTCACGCATGTGAACATCCATCTGAAGAAGTTGTTGGCAAAGGAAAACAGAGAGAAGGACATGCTTCTTCACATGAAAGGACATTATTGGGCTCGCATGCATGTCTGCAAAGCAAGAATGAAGATTCTGAAAAGGAGGTTGAGCGAAGCACTAAAACAGACGGAAAAGGCCTAATCCACTTTCGGGATTTTGGCCGAGGCTTCATTGACTGGGAAAGATACATGATGGAGGGTCTTCACTCCGAATTTGAGCAAATTCGAGAGAAATTTTTGTCATTTTAAAATTTTTGGTCTAAAAAAGCAAAGGTTTTTCAGGGTTAAGTGGGTCTCGCACTCATATGCTCACTTTTTTTTGGGACACTTTCTGAAGGAAATATTTGCATTTTTTGATTTTTTCATGATAATTTATGCATCCTCAGGGCATTTCCGGAGCATTTCATCAGATTCACGGATGGTCAAAAAAGCTAAAAAACACCATAAAAACCACCTTGCTTTGCCACCTTTTGCACCAGCGAAGTACTTCCGGGAGAAAGAATTTTTGGAGGGTCAAATGAGCTCCAAATTGGGAAATTTCACTTGGGTTGGATAGCCAACGTCCAGGTCTTTCCAACGAGCTATCCTGAGCTCAATTTGGATGTGGGAAGTACTTCAAAAATCGGGCTGAAAGTCATGCGACCCACTTGGCTCATGCATGCGACCCACTTAAATTTTTGGCTGAATTTTCAACTTCCAGCTGGATTTTCAGCGGTTGGACCAGTTTTGCTTGTGGATGAAATTTTTGGGGTTTTCATGATGTAAATTTATGTTTGACATGTAACTTTGGCTTATTTTTATCTATTCTAGAAGATTCACTCTCAAAAAAGTAAAAATCATGTAAATGGATCAGTTCCCACTCTTTTAGAGGCAAGTTGTTAGCTGCCTAGATTGTAGTTCCATGATTATAATTTGTTGAAACTGATCCCTGAAGGAGGAATTCGACCCCTAGAGGTGGTAGAAGGGGTTAGAGTGATCTCTATATTGTAATTTCTGAGACATTCTACAGGTTGGACTCTTGGGAGACTTTTGGCACCATTGTACATATTTTTTCATATTTTGGCTAAGGAAAGATCAGAGGTTTTGCGGCACTTGTTGGGATCCTTGTGGTGTTTTTTTCTTGATGGTGTTTTCTCTCTGTTTACTGTAAGTTCTTCATGTTTAATGTATGCCATTCCTTTCATATGCTTCTGAACTAAATTGAATGAGTAGATGAGGTTGAATCCATCATTTACCGTGCTCTGCCTTTGAATTCATTTAGTTCTATATGTTTTCGACTGTTTGAAGAGGATCCAAGTTCTTCTTTGCCCTCTTCAGCTCCTCGTCGGTCTGATCTGTCCGTATATCCAATTAAAGGCATCAAGACAATCACCTACCTCGCCCCAACTCGAAATCTGCAAAGGTCTGACCTTATCCCCGGACCCAAAATTTGTTCTCCCATTTCTCCAGCGAAAACCCAAAAAATCAAAATCAAACTTACATATCTGTTTACTAGCCTAAAATCAACTCCTATCGTAAGTCATCTCTCACCCAATTGCTTATTTTATCGAGATTGACGGAGAGAGCCCTCTCCTACCCTCGTAGGGCTAGCTACGAGGCTAAGCGTGGTTTGATGTAGCCTTGAGTTTTATCTCATTTCAGCCTGAGGTAGATTTGAGCGCTAACATAGTGGCGACCATACTGGGGAATAAATAATCAATATCAATGGTTTGCTTGTTAATGTGTTTGTTTCATGAGTCTTAGACGGAGTCTGAAGTCAGGCCAGGTAGCTTTCGAAACGCTTTTGCTATGCATAAGCGGTAGTAGATAAACGTTGCTTCAGTCGATCTCCGGTAAGCTTGTGAGTGTAGCACTTGATTTGCAAATCACCCCAGTATACTTATTCGTTCTAGACCCTTTGGATGATTGAGTCTAGGAGTCGAAAGGCTGAAAATAATTGATTGTGTTCCTTGAAATTTATCCCGAGAAGATCAATACACTGGCTTCAAGAAGGAATACTAGGTCGAATCCTGACCCTGATCCACCAACGATATTTGAAAATCAAAATCTGATTCCTAGGATCCTTAGAAGACAAGGAAGTCAAGAAAGTTCTAAAAGAGAAAGTCAAGTGAGTTTTGGGAGTTCCAGATTGCTTACTAGATCTGCATCCTGTCCTGTGAAAATTATATATGTTGATGAAATTCCTTTTGATGCACGATTTGAAACATCCTTGTTTGTAAATTTTTCTGAAACTGAATTGTCAATATTAGTTCCGGATCCATTGTTTGCTGAATATTTGCAATATATATTTGTTTCACATTACTTGGATAGACAGTTGCAAAATTCCGTTCTGGCCACCAATACTCCTGAATTCACTGAATCTGCTTCACAAATTCTTGGACCATCTGAATTTGCATCTAGTTCACGCATTCCTACTGAACCTCCTTTTATCCCTACCATTCCTATTCAGCCAGATTTTTCTGATCAGCAATCCAAAGTAATTTCTCCTCCATCTCCACCGCATACACCTCGCACACCTACTGCTCCTAGTCCTCCTGTTTCTCCTAGACAGCAGATTATCATCAATCCGCCAAGAGTCATGGCAGCCAGATTTGCACCTCTTGTTTTGTCGGCCAATTTAGATGCTATGCCTGCTGACTATCAGAGCAAAATTCCTATATTCGATGGCACCCCACAAAGTATATCAGCTCAGCAGCATATTGTTCGAATGACATACTTCTTGGATCTGCATGAAATTGATGCAAAAAATGTTTCAATGAGATTGTTTGCCCAGACATTTGGAGGAGAAGTTCGCAAATGGTTCAGAGCATTACCGGCCAGAAGTATCAATACATTGCAAGACCTTCAGACACAGTTCTTAGATCGATGGGAAATGAAAAAGGATCTGCTGCAGCTCACTTCAGAGTATACAAACATCAAGCGTAATCCTGGTGAGTCCGTTCAGGATTATATCATTAGATTCAATACAGTGTACAACGCGATCCCAGATGATTTAAGGCCGTCTAAAAAGTCAGCTCTTCTTAAATTCCCGGATGGTTTTGATCCGGAGATGGCTTATTCCCTTCGTGATCGAGATCCGCCTACCTTAGAAGATATGCAGAAGATTGCCGTTAGTGTTGAGGCAAATTTGAATGATAAGAGAGCACGGTTGAAAGCAGAGAAAAGAGTGACAATAAAGGAAGAGCCTTCCACATCTACATCTGAACAGCACTTGATTCGTGAGATGGAAAAAATGTTCAAAAGGATGAACCTTGACAAATCAGAAACACAGATTCGAAATCCAAATTACCGTGGCCAGCAGCAGCCACAGTTCAGAATAAAGCAGCGTGAACAAAGACCACCAGAGCCAGCAGCCCAACAGTAGATCAAGACACCTCTTTTGCAGAATTTTGTGAGTCAAGATTCAGACGATGATGATGATGTAGCAGGTGAGCAAAATCATTTCTTTACTCCCGACGATCTACCTATTTATATCACTGAGGATGAAGAATACAAAGAAAGTTCAGTTGTTCAGAAAGATGAAGATTTCATTTTAGCAAATGATGCAGATTTAGAGGAAGAAACTGATGAATACCAAAGAGGATATTTGAATGCTTTGTCTGCCCAACAAAAGCAATACTCATTGAGAAACCGAGATGTGCCCATAAATCCAATTCAGAAACGAAAAGAAGTTTCAGCACCAAAGATGGATTCACCGATACCACAGAAGAAAGGAAAAGAGACGATTGATCCCGCAGCTACTATAGTATCATCAGCAGAAAAGGTAAATCAGTCAAACATAGTGAAAGACAAGGCTGAAAAGAAGGAAGTTCTGGTCAAAGAAGTTGAGAAAGTTCCAACATTTAGTTTGGAAAATGAAATTTCCAAATTAAAAATATCTATTCCTTTGACAGAAATCATGAAGAACAGTAGCTATCGAGGGCAAGTCTCCAAAATTCTGAACTTTGATCCAATGTTTGATACGGTAAATGTTGAGGATGATCAGCCAGAACTGATTTTCGGGCCTGCATTAGATGGTGAGTCACCTGACAGTGATGTTCCTCCCTTTTATATCAGTTTGAGGTTGCATGAATATGTTTTGCACAATGCTATGTTCGATTCGGGTGCTTCGCACAATTTGATGCCAAAGGCAATCATGGAAAAGTTGGGACTAGACATTACAAGAAAATATCATGATTTGTATTCATTTGATTCCAGCCGTGTGAGGTGTATAGGACTCATCAAAGATTTGGTTGTAAGATTAGATCAAATTCCAGCAAAGAATGTCTTAATGGACGTGGTGGTGGCCGACATTCCTCCGCGATTTGGTATGCTCCTTTCGAGATCATGGGGGGCAAAGTTAAAAGGTACACTTCAGTTAGATTTCTCTTATGATACAATTCCAGTCTTCGGTCAAATGAGAAAGTTATACCGAGAGCATAAGATGAAATACATGATAACTAGCAAAGAGAAGCCAATCAATCATCCTGTAAATTATGTACATACCGACTTAGAGTCATTTGTGTTGCTTGCTGATAGTTTTAATGATATAGAAAGTCAATTAGTTCAGGCAGAAGATATACCAGAAATCACTGAGAATTTTAGAGAAGTTTTGCAAAAAGAAAGAAGAGAAAAACAAGCTATTGTGGAGCAATCAGCTGAAGACAATGGGCAACAAACAGAAAAAACAGAGCCGGTGCAATTTCAGCATTTAGAAGACGATGAAGATGGTCTTTGGACCATGGATTTTGATGGCGCAGTGGGCAGTGATGGTGCTGGGATTGGTGTGTGGATTCGTAGTCTGTTTTCCGCTCCGGATAAGGTTCCGAGCAATGTGAGAGTATGTTCCTACAAGCTGGCATTTGACTGCTCTAATAATGAAGCAGAATACGAAGCTCTTATTGCTGGCCTTAAGATTCTTAAGAAGCTGAAAGCGAAAAGGATTGCAGTATATGGTGATTTATAATTGGTGATAAAGCAAGTTAAAGGTGAGTTTCAGGCCAAGCATCCTCGCATGAGGGCTTACCGTAATGCAGTTTTAGACATTCTGAAGTTATTTTCTGATCATACTTTGACATGTGTGCCCCGCATACAAAATGGTGTTGCTGATGGACTTGCTAAGGCAGCAAGCAATCTTAAAATTCCAATGAATTCCAGCAACAAGTTTGAGATTCATGTGAAACACCGCCCTACCGTTCCAGACAATCAGCGATGTTGGCAAGTCTTTCAGGATGATGAGGAGATTAGTGATTTTCTGCAGAATAAGGGTAAGTTTAAAGACACCTCCATAGATACAGAATATGATGATGGTAGTGATGACATACAAATAAACCAAATGGAAGTGCTGCAACTTAAGGAAAACATCATTCCTAAGGGATTGATTCCTTTGGAAGAGCTGTTCGATCAAGACGATGTAGCCCGCAAACCGACATTGAGGCCAACAGAAAAAGGTGTTGAGGAGGTAAATATTGGGACAGTTGAGAATCCCAAGATGGTAAAATTATCAAAGTCATTGTCACCAAAGGTAAAGGCAGAATATGTGAAATTGTTGTCTTCATTTTCTGATGCATTTGCGTGGGATTACTCAGATCTAAAAACATATGATACTAACATCATTCAGCATACTATCCCCATCAAACCAAATCAGAAGCCTTTCCGTCAAAAGTTGAGGAGAATTAATCCAAAGCTACTACCATCGATTGAAAAGGAGGTAAATAGGTTGTATAAGTCAGGAATCATTGTGCCTATCCGATTTTCAGATTGGATATCAAATTTGGTGCCCGTGAGAAAGAAAACAGGTGAGATCCATTTATGTATTGATTTCAGAAATTTGAACAAGGTATCATTAAAAGACAATTATCCGCTGCCAAAAATGGACCATATATTGCAGCGAGTAGTTGGAGCATCAAGGATGTCACTACTCGATGGATACTCAGGTTATAATCAGATTTTAGTACATGAAGATGATCGTGATAAGACTGCGTTCACCACTCCCTGGGGAACGTTTCATTATGCAAAAATGCCGTTTGCTTTGAAGAATGCAGGCGCCACCTTTCAGCGTGCAATGGACATGGCTTTTGCCGACGAAAAAGACGTATTTTTGGTTGTTTACCTTGATGATTTAACTGTGTTTTCAAATTCTGATGAGGAACATTTATATCATTTGAAAATTGTTTTCCAGAAGTGCAGAAAGTATGGCATTTCGCTGAATCCGAAAAAGAGCCTTTTTGCCATGGATGAAGGCAAGCTCCTTGGCCACATCATATCGAAAGATGGCATTCGAGTTGACCCTGCACGTGTTGAAGCCATACAGCAGATTGAACAGCCCCGGAACAAGAAATAAATACAGTCATTTAATGGTAAAATGAATTTTCTGCGTCGTTTCATTCCAAATCTTGCAGAGCACCTTAGAGAAATCACGAACATGCTGAAAAAGGACAGTCAGGTAAAGTGGACAGAAGAGGCGGTGAAATCATTAAATTTGGTAAAAATAGCTCTTTCCTCAGCCCCTATTTTAATCAGCCCGGATTACACACAGGACTTCATTTTATTTTCTTTTTCTTCTGAGCACACATTGGCAGCTGTTTTGATGCAAAAAAGGGATGGAGTTGAGAAGCCCGTTGCTTTTTTCAGTCGGATCATAAGGGATGGAGCATTGAAGTATAATATTATTGAGAAACAAGCGCTGGCGCTTGTAAAGGCCTTGAAAGATTTCCGTGTGTATATACTACATTCCCACATTATAGCATACGTTCCTAACGCAGCAGTTAAAGATGTTTTGGTACAAGCGGATCCAGAGGGAAGAAGGGGTAAGTGGATCGCTGCGTTGTTAGAATACGATGTGGAGATTAAACCAACCAAGCTGATCAAAGGATAAGGACTCGCCAAGCTCATGGCTGAAACAAATCTGCATGCTCTAGATATAAATTTGATCGCTGCCATGTCTGATGAAGATGAGGAAAGTACGTCAGTTCAGGTATCTGATATTTTTGTTTCTTCCCCTTGGTATGCTGACATTTTATACGTGCTTCAGAATTTGTCTCCACCTCCCGGGATGCCTAGAAATAAAAGTAGAACATTGAAGTTGAGAGCTGCAAAATTTTGTATATTGAATTCTGCATTGTATTGGAAAGACCCTGGGGGAGTGTTGTTGAATTGTTTGGTAGAGGAGGAAGCTCAAAAAGTTTTGGAGGACTTTCACAAAGGTAACTGTGGAGGCCATTTGTTTTGGAAGACCACAGCGAATAAGATTCTAAGGGCAGGGTATTATTGGCCTTCTTTGTTTTCTGATGTATTTAAGGCTGTTAAGAATTGTCATGAGTGTCAAATTTTCGAAGGGAAGCAGAAACTACAGCCTTTGCCTCTAAAACCAATTGAAGTTAGTGCACCATTCCAGCAGTGGGGATTGGATTTTATCGGGGAAATCCACCCGGCATCTTCCGGACAGCATAGATGGATCTTGACGGCTACGGACTACTTCACAAAGTGGATCGAAGCAATTCCCACTCGACAGGCCACGGATGCGGTAATTATCTCTTTTCTTGAAAACAATATTCTGTCACGTTTTGGGTGTCCTAGTAAAATAATTACAGATAATGCAGCGGCCTTCAAGTCTAAAAGGATGGTTGAATTTTTCTATAAGTACAATATCACCTTGGGGCATTCGACCGCCTACCATCCGCAAGGAAATGGCTTGGCGGAATCTTCAAATAAATCCTTGGTGAATATTATTAAGAAATTTCTGGAAATCAACAAAAAGGGCTGGCACAAGAAGTTAGTGAATGCACTATGGGCTGATAGGGTAAGTCAGAAAAAGTCTATTGGCATGTCTCCTTTCGAGCTGGTGTACGGAACAGATACGGTTTTTCCCACTTCACTTGCTGTCCCGGTGGTCAAATTGCTTCAGGAAGCTGGTAGTGAGGAAGATCCCATGCAGCGGAGAATTAATCAGATGATTCATTTACAGCAGACACGGGAAGAGGTATTCCAAAATACTTTCAAGTTGCAGGAGCGCATAAAGAAGATCTACGACAGAAAGGAAAAAGCGGATAAGTTTCAGTTGGATGAGGTAGTTTTGAAATGGGATGCTCGGAATGAAGATAAGGGAAAGCACGGAAAATTTGAAAATCTATGGAAGGGTCCTTTTAAGATCGCAGCGTATCGGGGTCAAAATGCCTTTCTTCTCAAAGAAATGAATGGAGATGATTGTCCTGGAGGACCGATCAATGGTCGGTTGCTGAAACGATATTACTTCTGAGTATCTCCTGCTGATTTCATCATCATTGTACATATCATTTTACTTCTGTTTCATCGCAAGTGTGTACTGATCTCTCATCTTCAGTCTGGGGCCCGGAGCGAAGGCTATAATTCTGGAGATGAGGTTGGTTGGTTTGAAATTTATCAAGTCAGTTTTATCAGTCTTTCAGTTTTAGAGTCATGTCAGTCTTTAGTCGAAATCTGCAGTCAATAAATATGTTGAAAGTTTTTGTTTTATCAGTTGAAATAATGACTCCATCGCCCAATGGATGAAGGCACTGTCTAACCATTGCCCAATGGATGAAGGCACTGTCTGACTCCCAGAGATCT
Organism: Pinus albicaulis; assembly: GCA_034641835.2. NCBI lineage: Eukaryota > Viridiplantae > Streptophyta > Pinopsida > Pinales > Pinaceae > Pinus > Pinus albicaulis. The sequence continues at coordinate 987,736 of JAXQQM020083415.1, forward strand.
ATCGTTCTTGGCATCTCCATGGAGCCACCATCCCCATTGGAGCCAATGTTAGAGTCGGTCCTTACAGCCCTCCGTCAGAGATCGTTTCGCTTTTGCATATTCATTCTTAGGTGTCACGCTTGTTCCACTTCGTTGCATTTCGCTAGGAGCATGCCACTGACTGACGAGGGGGTCTGGTTGTCTTTTGTTTCCTCATGTTTGTACCTGCTGGGCTATTTAAAAATTTCTCAAAAAATACTGAAGTTCATCGTCATTTCATTCATGGTCATTAAATATCAGTTTCGTTAAAAAGGGTCTTTAGTCCTAGAGTCTAGGGTTTACGCGTCTTTTGCATATGTGTCATAAAGCCCGCAGGCCATGAGGTTGGTTTCGCAAATTTTGATTTCATATTTTTTATTATTATCATAAGCATTTGAAAACATTTCTATTCCAAAACTCTGTTTTGGAACTAGAAATTGTTTAATTCCATTTTTGTAATAATTATATCTATTTCACCATGAGAAGCTTCACTGCAAGCCTCTGATCTTTTCCTAAACTAAAGAGTCGTATCCCTGCAAAAGGCAGCAAAGTTATCAGTCCAAAAACTCAGAAAAGCCAAAGAGAAATATTGTATTAAATAGCCAAATGTAAAAATGCAGAAACATTATAAGAGTGGGTTATCTAACACATTTGAAAAGCAATCTGATTTTATGAGATATTTATTTCATATATGAGCATGACAAACATAATCATTTGCAAGAAGTTCGCCAAGGCAGGAGTCAAAATCGTGTTTTGAAGGCCGTGGACAAGTTATCATCGTTCTGGACAGCGTTTGGGGGGCGTGAGACCCACTTGAAGTGGTTGCGACCCACTTGAGGGTTGCGACCCACTTGTTAGCTTCAGCCAGTGTAAAATTGCATGGTTGCGACCCACTTGACAGTTGCGACCCACTTGAAGTGGTTGCGACCCACTTAAAAACAGAGCCCAGAAAAGTCGTGTTTGCGCCCAGTTTCATGTGGAATCGACTCCAGCTGCTTTCAAACAGGTTTTCAATCAATGCTCAGTAGATTTTAAATATGGTTGTGATGTCTTGAAGTGGGAAAATTGATTTATTTGAATGGAGAGGTGAAACCCTATATGCATAGCAGATTTATTCTCTAGGTTTTTAAATACATATGGATGGTTGTGTGAAGGTTTTCCCACCTTGCATGGTTGATATATATACCTCTACATATATTGTCAAAGTCTCACTGCCCTCACACTCATTCTACCACTATTGCCATCATCATTATTTTACCACTGTTATGACTTTTTGTTTCACTGTGATCATTGTCACATTGTGTCTCACTTCCCATTGACAAACACGGTCTTCTACTCATTGTTCCTTTTGACAAATTTTATCCGGTATTTTAAAGGCTGCACCCCACATTTTGCACTTGGTACTCATTTGTCAAGATCCACTTGTAATCAAAACAGAGACTGTTCTTTTATCCCAATCCACCTAAACAGAGCTATTACCATTGTGTGTTTCCTATGATGCTTTGGTACATATGCAATATATTTGGGTTTTGAGAATGCATTGAAACTTTGACTTCACTGCATCTATATCAATATCTACATTGCAAATATCTTGTTCAAATCCATGTCAGAGACAGAGTCAGTTTATGAGCGGGACTCGGACAGTGATTCCATGACAGAGGGTAATGTGTCACGGAGGCCTTACAGAGGTTTCAAAGGTGGTGATCATCGCAGAGAGGAGCCTACTTCTTTGGCTCAGTTGCAGGCATGTCCATTAGCAATGGATTGTTTTCGGTATCTGTCATGTTTTCGATTTTGTGAGATGATTTCACAAACCCAGCTTCATCGGGAACTAGCTCGTCTGTTTGTTCTACATTTACGTGATGGCCGCGTAAATCTTTCCGGGGTTGATTTCATTCTATCACCCTTGACTATTGCTCAAGCCACTAGCATACCAAACATGGGAGAGGAATGGAACAAGCGTCAGCATTTAGAGAAATTCCACTATGAGCCATACATTAAAACTGGGTATATGAGGCACTTGGGCAGAGTTTTTCCTTTCAGATTCTTGAGGGATGAGTTTGCACCGCTGATGAAACTCATCATTCAGTATTTCAGTTGCGAGGGCAGATACGCGCGTCTCTTTGCGTACCATGTTCGTTTGTTGATGCACTTCACAAGGGTACGTATGATGAACATTCCATACTTCATATATCGCAACATAGAGAGGATGGTGATTTTTGTACAAAAGAAGAGCCCAGCACAGCAGCATAGGAGCATATATCATTACGCTTTGATCAAGATCATAGTGTTACATCAGTTGGCACAACAGGGCATCACTTGGGAGGATTTCATCTCCCGTGACTTTTTCACAGCGTCACAGCCGCCTCCCGGGGTAGTTCATGATGCGGGAGAGCCTTCACACCAGCCGGACATTCCTGAGGTTGAGCACATCAGCACTCCATTGGTTCTGACATATCAGCGAGGCCACAGGGCCTTATTTGCAGCTACACGGCGAGTATTATCTCCACGTGAGGTGGAAGGGGTCTTGCCGACTTCATCAGCAGAGCAAGTATTATCTCCACATGATGTGGAAGGGGTCTCGCCTTCTTCTTCAGCACAGGTACAGATACAGGACAGGGGCAAGAAGCCCATGCATGATGAGGGCCCATCAGGAGGCCGGGACACAGATTTCACAATCATTGATGTTGATGTGAGCTCTCCTAGCTCGAAACTGAGGGAGATCATCCAGGAGCAAAGGGCCGAGAATGACACGCTGAAAGATCAATTGCAGAAGGCTCAGTGGGTGATAAACTATCTGGAGCAGCGCAACAAATAGCTTGAGGATGAGCACACACTTTATGAGTTGCGTCGAATCCGTGAGGATCGACAGTTGGCCCGGAAAAGGCCTGGCGACATGACACCAATTGATCGAGATTCTGTACCCACTCATGTAAACATCCATCTGGAGAAGTTGCTGACAAAGGAAAATAGAGAGAAGGACATGCTTCGTCACATGAAAGGACATTATTGGGCTCGCATGCATGTTTGCAAAGCGAGAATGAAGATTCTGAAGAGGAGGTTGAGCGAAGCACTAAAACGGCGGAAAAGGCCTAATCCACTTCGGATTTTGGCCGAGGCTTCATTGACTGGGCAAGATACATGATGGAGGATCTTCGCTCCGAATTTGAGAAAATTCGGAGAAAATTGTCATTTTGAAATTTTTTGGTCTAAAAACAGGTTTTTCAGTTAAGTGGGTCTCGCACTCATATGCTCACTTTTTTTTGGGACACTTGCTGAAGGAAATCTTTGCATTTTTGGATTTTTCATGATAATTTATGCATCCTCAGGCATTTCCAAAGAATTTGATCAGATTTTGGATGGTCAAAAAGCTAAAAAACACGATAAAAACCACCTTGCTGCCACCTTTTGCACCAGCAGGAAGTACTTCTGGGAGAAAGAAGTTTTGGAGGGTCAAATTAGCTCCAAATTGGAAAATTCCACTTGGGTTGGATATTCAACATCCAGGGAATTCCAACGAGCTATCATGAGCTCAATTTGGATGCCGGGAAGTACTTCAAAATCAGGCTGAAAAAGTTGCGACCCACTTGGCTCAGTTGCTACCCACTTAAATTTTTGGCTGAATTTTCAACTTCCAGCTCAGATTTTCGGCCAGTTTGGACCAGTTTTGCTTGTGGATGGAATTTTGGGTTTTCATGATGTAAATTTATGTTTGACATGTAACTTTGGATTATTTTTGTCTATTCTAGAAGATTCACTCTCAAAAAAGTAAAAATCATGTAAATGGATCAGTTCCCACTCTTTTAGAGGCAAGTTGTTAGCTGCCTAGATTGTAGTTCCATGATTAGAATTTGTTGAAACTGATCCCTGAAGGAGGAATTCGACCCCTAGAGGTGGGGGAAGGGGTTAGGATGCTCTATATATTGTAATTTCTCAATCATTTTCAGAGGTTGGAGAGGTTGGACTCTTGGGAGACTTTTGATATCATTGTACATATTTTTCATATTTTGGCTAAGGAAAGATCAGGGGTTTTGCGGCACTTGTTGGGATCCTTGTGGTGTTTTGTTCTTGATGGTGTTTCTTCTTTGTTTACTGTAAGTTTCTTCATGTTTAATGTATGCCATCCTTTCATTATGCTTCTGAACTAAATTGAATGAGTGAATAAGGTTGAATCCATTGTTTACAGTGCTTGGCCTTTGAATTCAGTTAGTTCTATATGTTTTCAGCTGTTTGGAGAGGATCCAAGTTCTTATTTTCCCTCTTGAACTCCTCGTCGGTCTAATCTGTCCATATATCCAATCAAAAGCATCAAGACATTCACCTACCTCGCCCCAACTTGAAATCTGCAAAGGTCTGACCTTATCCCCGGACCCAAAATTTGTTTTCCCATTTCTCCAGTGAAAACCCAAAAAATCAAAAATCAAACTTGCACGATGTCATTGTAACTAAAGTTATATGGATTGTGAGCTTAAAAACACAAAAATTTAATTATTACTTAAGCACTATGATAACTAGAAAACATCATTAATTTAAGTTCACAGTGTAAAAAAGCAATAATGAATAATTTTGTAATACTTTAAATATTTTCAAAAATAATAAGAATTAAAACAAATATATATAAGAATTCATAAATACCTATATAAATAATACACAAACACTTGTATTTATCTCTACCTCAATACTTTAAAAGTAATATTACATAGTATTATTAACAAATTTTAAATTTTAAATGAATTAAAAATTTTCAGCATATCTCTTAAAATATGTACCTATTTTCCATGAAATTATTACAGTAGATGCATGGGGTTGAGATGAATCAACTCACTTAATTTTAGGTCAAAATGCTTCTCGGTTTTCGAGAAACAAGCCACTGTCATCTACAACCATTTTTGGATTTTCTCGAGATCCATGAGTCAGACTTGGCTCAAATATTTTGTGAAGAAGGCTTATAATGATATTCACTTTGTTTCAAAAAATTATTTCAATATGGCTTACCTTTTATGAGATATTTAAAAGATATCAGTCACTGTGCTTTTGGACAATTTCACTTAAATATTAATTTATGACCAAATGAGGATCAATTTTGAAAAATTAAAAGAGGTTTTCGCTAAGAATGAGCCATAAAAAAAATCATTTAGTTTCTTCAAATAATAAAATTGGACGATTCGAATGAATATTTAAAACCTATTTTTCAGATATTTTTATTTCCTATTTTAGTAATGATTGTTGGGCACATATTCCAAGTAGCTGGAGAGTAATTTTCGAAAAATGAGAGATGCTTTTCCCACAGACATTCACATCTACAAAAACCGCCTTTGGTTTTGTAAAATCTATCATGGTTCAATGGCTACGAGTTAATATAGGACCCCTATTTTATAGAAATTTGTTCCATATTCCTAGCAAGGAGTTTCAAATTTAATGTAATTGATTCTATATTTGATTAATTTCCTATAAGAAAAATTATTGATAAATTTGATTAAGTATTTTACCTAGAGATGTAATATTCCCAATTATCCCAAGATAATGGGAATGTTCTATTTTTCCTTTATTTGTTTTTCATTTCATGTTGAGGAATAAAATGTAAAGGAGGACATGTAAAACTCCTCAAAATAACAAAATAAATCAATGCCCAATGTGAACATGGCTAAATATGGGCCATTTTATAAAACACACTTGAGTTTGAAAGAGGTTGATCACTTGACCAAGTCAACCATGACCATATCTACAATGTCGTCTAGATGCATTGGACCTCCTTGAGGCACAACACAGTTCTAGATGGAGGTTCTGCATGTGAAAGGGGCTAAATTGATGAAGTGGTTTAGGGTTTGACAAGACTCCAATATTATAAAAGGAAGAGGAAAGCAGCATGAAGGGGTTGTTGAAGATATTATTTTCTGAAGGTATTGTCTGCTGAGACATCCCTTATTGGGGGTTTTCCTATTTAGGAATGCCACCTCCTTCCTTGAGCAACCCTTGGAGGAGCCTTGTTTGTCTTGTCCACTATCAGGCTTGGGCCAAGCTTCACCTTACACCTACAGCATTGATCGTGTTGAGGGTTGGGTTGTCCTTGTGAGTTGCAGCAAGTGGGAATACTAGATCTGCTCAGATCTAGATTATACTAGTGCCTCTTCTCAGTGAGTGTGTATTTTAACCTCCTGGAAGAGTGCATTCGCTGGTTGAGCTTCAGTTCTAGACTTTGGCATTAGGCCAAACCATTCTCAGAGCCTACAATGCAGTTTCTATCCTTAAATTGTGTTATTTTCAAGGTTGTAGTTGCAGGGTGTTTTGTCTGCATTTTGGAGGAGAGATCTCTCGTGTAAGGATTCTTCCTCTCACTGTGGTGATCCATGGATTGGCCATCCAATCCATGTTAGTTTCAAATCTGATCTAATTTTCTATTATATGATTCAGTAATATTTGAATATTTCTTCAGATATGCAACTCTAGATCTCAGATCTACTCTCTGTGCTTCATGATTTGCACAAAACCCCAAGGGGAATGTATAGATGAGCACTTCTTGTACACAGATCTGAATTAGATATATATTTTTATGTACATATCTGCTCTATATCTGAATTATAATATACTTCTACTTCATCCCTATAAAATAACGCTATCAAGTTGATGTAGACTTTTCTAATTGCTGTAGCACCTCATTTCTGATGATTTTTCCTGTATAGTCTTATTATTTATCTTTTAAAATGTATGGGATGTAATGTAAATCTGATTTTTTGTTATATATCTGATCTTTGAACCTCCATATCAGCCTACTACTTTTCTTCAGTGGAACTATGTTATTTTCTATAGCAATCTTGCATATAGTTGCAGCCCCTCTCTTCGGGTGTTCTCTAGCTAGACTAGGTTGTGGGAGATCTGTTTAACCGACCTGGCTTGATTTGTTTTTTCTCTCCTTTTGGATTTAGATCTTAGACAAGTGGATCTAAGGGATACAGGAGCTGCAAACTCATTTCAATGCACTGGATTCTCAGGAGTGCGTTATTATAGCGGGGTTGTTGTGCAATCCCTATTTTGGGATATTACAGTGGTATCGAAGCAACTTTCCTTGGCTTAGCCTGTGAGCTTCAGGAAGTATGAAGTATTCTCATGGGGAGGAGTATATCTGCAAGAGAAACCAGAGAAAACCCTTGTTTTCGGGAAAAAAGATTTTCACAAAACTTTTATCTCAAGCTCTGCAAGGTACGAGAAAAGACATCAGAGAAATGAGGAGGGAAGAGCAAGAAGATCTCTCAACAAGATATAGAAGATCTATAGATGAGGAAAGATCTAAATCCCCATCTCATGGATATGTGCACTCAGCCATATCACCAAATCTTCAACGTTCTGTCAGTGATTTGTTCATGAAGAGGAAGAAAGGGGTTGTGCCCAAGGAGGATGCTCTTGGGGAGTATTTGCAGGAATATGAAGCCCAATCTAAGGAGTTCAAATATAACTTGAACTTCCAAGGATTCTGCAAGATCAAGGAGGATAGAAGCACAAAGGGGAAGCAACATGATATGGGTAGATTCTTTCTATCTACTTTTGATGGATCACCTAAATGTCGAGTTAGGGTTTGGGTGGAGGAGCTAGACAACTTTGTGCGACAACATCAAGTTTCAGAAATTGAAGCCATCAAAGTAGTAGTGCTGCACTTTGAAGTTAAAACATATGCTTGGTGGTTGTTTGAATCTTTTTCCTTAATAAATGCAAATACACCTACTTATGCAAAGTTTATTGAAATATTAGTAGAGATGTTTGATGAAACTTCATGTGTAACATCTCCTATTGAAACTATCAAACCATATCAAACAAATATTTTGCATGAGTTGGAAGGGTCTACAAATCCAACTCCATCTCTGAAAACCATGGAAGAGGGTGTAAGCTTGTTTGATACCTTGCCAAGGGCAAGATCTCCATTTGATGAAGGGCTTTCTTCTCAAAAGGAAGGCATGGAGATTCCTCCTTCAATAGAAGACCAAGATCTAAGGTCTGTTATTGATGATGAGGAAAATTTAACTATTGAAGAGGAGGAAGAAAAGGAAGGAGAAGATAACGCAGTCATAACAAGAGAACCTCAAGCACCTCTTGATTGAAGGAAAACTAAAGTTTTCTCTCAACTATGGGCAGCATTTGCATACTTGGCTAAGGAAGGAGCCCTAGGAGAAACCAGCACAACGCAGAGAATCTCTCATGAATTTAGAAGATAGGTAAGAAATTTTCTAAAATGGACATTGCTATCTCCCACTCAGTTATCTGTGCCGAGAAAGGAGAAATCAGAAGTCTATGATGGCAAGGGCATGAGGCCACATGGAAACTCCATATATTTCGGGCAGCCCATGGTATCTTCATCCAAAAAAAAGATTTCTAAACATGACAAGAGGATGTTAACACTCTTGCATGCATTGGCTAAATTACGGAAGTATTGGAAGACAAGGAATTTCCAAGGGGAAGTTGATTTCCATTTGCTTCAATCTTGTCTTGAGCAAGATCAGCTGCAAAAGGGGCATAAAAAGGAAGATTATAAAGCTCCAACATGTGATTTTGACATCAAGCATGTCAAAGAGGAGAGCCATGATATGACAGGGGCTGCATTTCAGACCTCTACAATGCTGTCATTTTTTGGGAAGCCTAGATCCCTATTGGGGTTCCCAACTCATGATGGAATACTCCAAGGACCTTTTCACATGTGAGGTTCTTGATGGGAAGGTAATGGATGGGAGGTATAAGGTAGTTGAGGGAGTCATTTATTTACATGATCATATCTATTTGGTTAGAAACTCCAAGCTCAAGGAGAAACTGCTAAATGCAACCTATGAGATCCTGCTTTCCAAACCCACTGGTTTCATTAGAGCATATCATACTATCTTAGATGGATTCATGTGGGAGGGTTTCAAGGAAGAGGTGCACTCTGATATGAATAAGTGCATGGATCATTTGTTAGATAAGGAGGAAGATAGCTCTTGGGAAGAGCCATCATTCACACCTCCTTACTCATTGAGTGTGAGAGGGAACTCATCCATGAGTCACCTCACTGATGTGAAACAAGTATATGGAGGAACTTGTCTTTCTGAATGTTATTATGTATCTCCTATATGATTATATTTTTCTAACACTCATTTGCAGGACATTGCTCCAATAGGGGGCACTATTTATGATGGGTTTCATGGGCCAATCAAGGCCATGAACTATGTTGATGCAAGTCATTCCTTGGAGGATCTTGGAAATTTATTATATTCTTCATGGTGTGATTCTTTTACACCAACTATGATGCACCTTCTCCAAGAATTCAAGAAGGATGGGGCATCAAACAAGTGTTGGGGGAGGCACTTGTCATTTTCTATTCTATGGTAGTTAAGGGTAAAACTGCGCTAGTTGCACATGAGGAAACATCTTCCTTCTCCTTTATCACACATGGCACCTAGCATGATACTAATCATAATTCCATATGTTGGAAATGTTCTTACTCTTGGGATCATGGTTGGAGGAGTAGCACATTGGTGTGATGTGTCATTGGGGAAGGGAGTTTCCCACACTTTTTGCACTACATGCTTCAATGGGAGCATGAGATATTATATGGCCACTATGGTAGACAACATGTTTATTTGTAGGGACATGCCTCTCATATGTCTCAGGGAGGATTTTTTCTATGGATTTCCAAGCTGGGACATGATCTACTTAATGTGGATGATAGCATGGTGATGGGAGTCTTTCATGAATGATGAAATTCCCCATGATGATCATCACTTCTATCTTAAGGAGGCCATGGATCAGCAAGAAGGTTTCCAAATAGACCTTCCATTCCTTCATGATGAGAGCCATTGGGTTTACTCACCAAAGTCCAACTTGCACATTGGAGAGGGACCATTGGGAGGAAAAACTATTGCAAAAAATATAGAGCAATGGGGGAGACTGTTGAATGAGGAGGCCACAAGAGAAGAAGGGGAGATTTTGTAGCACTAACCTTATCAGTTGCTTGAGGGAAAGAAAAATCTTGGAGGGGAGGACTGTAATATTCCCAATTAGCCAAAGCTAATGGGAATATTCTAATTTTCCTTGTTTTGTTTTGCATTTCATGTTGAGGAATAAAATGCAAAGGAGGACATGTAAAACTCCTGAAAATAACAAAATAAATCAATGCCCAATGTGAACATGGCTGAATATGGGCCATTTTATAAAATATACTTAAGTGTGAAAGTGGTTGATAACTTGACCAAGTCAACCATGACCATATCTACAGCGCAGTCTAGATGCATTGGACCTCCTTGAGGCACAACACAGTTCTATATGGAGGTTCTACATGTGAAAGGGGCTAAACTAATGAAGTGGTTTAGGGTTTGAAAAGACTCCAATATTATAAATGGAAGAGGAAAGTAGCTTGAAGGGGTTGTTGAAGATATTATTTTCTGAAGGTATTGTCTGCTGAGACATCCCTTATTGGGGGTTTTCCTGTTTAGGAATCCCGCCTCCTTGGAGCAGATCTTGGAGGAGCCTTGTTTGTCTTGTCCACTATTAGGCTTTGGCCAAGCTTCACCTTACACCTACAATGCTGATCCTGTTGAGGGTTGGGTTTTCCTTGTGAGTTGCAACAAGTGGGAATACTAGATCTGCTGAGATCTAGATTATACTAGTGCCTCTTCTCAGTGAGTGTGTCTTTTAACCTCCTGGAAGAGCGAATTAGCTGGTTGAGCTTCAGTTCTAAACTTTGGGATCAGGAAAAACCATTCTCAGACCCTAAAATGTAGTTTCTATCCCTAAACTGCGTTATTTACAAGGTTCTAGTTGCAAGGTGTTTTGTTTGCATTTTGGAGGAGAGATCTCCGATGTTAGGATTCTTCCTCTCACTCTGGTGATCCGTGGATTGACCATCCAATCCATGTTAGTTTCAGATATGATTTTCTGTTCTATTATAATATTCATTAATCTCTGAATATTTCTACAGATCTGTAACTCTAGATCTCAGATCTACTCTATGTGCTTCATGAGTTGCATAAAACCCCAAGGGGAATGTATAGATGAGAACTTCTTGTACACAGATCTGAATTAGATCTATATTTTTATGTACAGATCTGCTCTAGATTTGAGTTATAATATACTACTACTTCAGCCCCATAAAATATTGATGTCAAGTTGATGCAGACTTTTCTTATGGTTGTAGCACCTCATTTCTGAGGATTTTTCCTGTATAGTCTTAGTATTTCTCTTGTAAAATGTATGGGCTGTAATTTAAATCTGATTTTCTGTTATATATCTGATATTTGAACCTCCATATCAGCCTACTACTTTTCTTCAATGGAACTGCATTATTTTTTGTAGCAATCTTGCATATAACTGCAACCCCTCTCTTCGGGTGTTCCCCAACTAGACTAGGTTGTGGGAGATCTGTTTAACCCACCTAGTTTGATTTGTTTTTTATCTCCTTTTTGATTTAGATCTTAGACAAGATGATCTAAGGGATATAGGAGCTGCAAACTCATTTCAGTGCACTGGATTCTCAGGAGTGCATTATTATAGCAGGGTTTCTATGCAATCCCTATTTTGGGATATTACACGAGGTCACATAGAGTTGAAACCTGCTCTGATACCATATGTAACAACCCAAAAGTTTAACATGCAACTAATTATATCAAATATTCAATTAATAATCAACACGAAAACTCTTCAACTAATAAGCATAGAATTTTCAGAAAAAATCAAGCATAAACGACTTACCTGTAGCGACGAAATTGCTTATTTTTAATTTATGAGTTTAATGCCATTGAATCCTTCTAACCACAAATTTTTTTTGGGTATGACTCTCCACCCAACAATAGGCTTACCTGCACATCACCTTTCTACAACTGGTCACCCCTGAGCTCTCAATCAACGTACTACTACTAGGGAATCCTTTGTCTCACAATGATTTTCTCCCAATAGAATGGATGAAGGAATTATGATACTCATTTTCCTCAACGTCTATTAAATAGACCAAAAAATGGAAAGAGAACCACATGCACACATTCCCCGTATCAACATGAAAATTTTATTTCTTTATTTTAAGTTTTACTTAATTTAATGTTTCTCTTAATTTAAATCTTATGTTATTCCACTTTACTTATTGTTAAATTTACTTATTTTTACTATTTTTTATGGCTTTCTTAGTTTAACTCTTTCTTATTTTATTCCATTTTACTTTTGTTAACTTCACTTATTTTTACTAATTTTATAGTTTACTTTTAAATATTTTTATTTAGAACTCTAGTTTATTATTTTACTATTTTATTTATTTATTATTATTATTCTCTTTATTATTTATTATTGATTTAATAATTATTTTAATAATATATTATTTATGTTTTTATTATTATTAGGGGAAATACAATGGGAAACTGGCAGATCTGAGTGATGGTTTAGGTTAGAGTGCAGATCTAACTAAGGATAGATATATCAGTGCAAATCACATGTAGAAGATACACATGCAAAGGGAAAAACAAACATGCATAGGGAGTCACATAAATGATGACAACTAATGGAAAAAATAAGAAAAATGATGCGACACTTGTAAAAGGTGAAGGAAAGACTGAACTAACAGTTCTACAAGCTAATATGATTTAAAATACGATAAACCATGTGTTGTCGACAATTATTGTCTACCCTAGAGATAGCCTAGAGTTGCTATAGACCAGTGCCTAGGACATCTTAGCATAGCAAGGAGCTCATAATATATCTTGGGTTGTCAATCCAAAAGCTCTCTTACTATCTCTTGTAAAACAAGGAAATTAGTTTAAATGGAACCAAACTCTCTCAGAAGCTGATACAAAGATAAGAATAATGTAGGAACAGCATGCAAAACTCCAATACAAAAGCATCAGACAGTTAAGAGACAACTTACTGCAAAGAGGGCCAGTTTAAATAATATGCCACAGAAATAAAATATCAGAAAGTGGATGTGGTGAAGAAACATGAAGAAGATACTAGTTAGCATGAGGCTGATACCCAGATACACAACAAAACCACATATGGGCTTATCGAACTAAGAATCCATACATGACAATGGCGTTTTAAAAGCACCCTCCTCAAGTAACTAATATAGCAGAAAATATGGATGAAATGAACATGGAACAATATATCATGACTAGGCCTATTTAAAGTGCTTGACTAATCCAAGTATGGTTACCAACTAGGATGAATCCTTACTTAAGACCAGCGAGCCACTCGCATTCTAGAACATGACACAAGAAGATAAATAGCATGAAATGAGATATTATATTAACACATAAGAAAATATTACATACTGTGGGATACCAAAGACCATAATCCTCATTACAGATATAAATTCTCCTCACTGAGACCCTCTGGGCTCTGAACCTTCATACAGAGGTTTTACAAGATGTATACAAAATCTTTTCATTGCACAGTTTGCTGATAGAAATCTGGAACCCTTACAATGAGTTTCTTTCTGGCTTTTATAGAGGAGATAGAAAGCTCTAGATAGTGAGGTAGGTGATACACATTTAATAATCTGATTTGAAACAAAGTGGCGAAAAACATTCGCGCCCATACTGTGAATGACTAGGTGGTATTATCTTGTACTTTGAGATCTGCCTGCTGAAATAAATGCACTGGAACAAATCTTTTCAGGAACGCAGCATAGGGGTAAATCTTCACGAACATTATGTACTTTCCTGAAGAAAACTCGGCCGAAGTAACACCTTGAGAGTATTGCTTCCTGTACATTATACTCTCTGCCTTTAAATGCCTAAATTTGAATTTAAAACCTTTCATGCCGGACATTGAATTCATTGCTCCTTCATCAATATTTTGTTGCTGCTGCATTAATGTTTTCATCCGTAAAATCTTGGTTTGGAATTGCTCTGGAGGTTTGGATAGATTTTGAACCTTGCTATTTTAATGAGTGTCATGTCACGGCAGCTCCCCGGGGCTTCCCTTCGTAAATTTGTCTCTGAAAAATTATCTTTGGAAGAGGCCTCAGCTTTTGTAATGGAGGCGTAATTAATGGCGATTTTATTCCTCCCGCACCCTACAAAATACACGAACCTGGTTAAGAAAACAGATGCACAGGAGAGTGAATGTAGTGGAGGTGACTTAGGTGACAAGGCGATGTGATAAGATGACGGAAGCATGAAGGAAAACAGTGAAAAACACATGGGAGCGACGATGAATTGGCTGGGTGGAGGTTGATAACGTGAACACTGAAACATGACATATGAACGGAACATATAAATGGTAGAGGAGGAATGTATTTGACACGTGGAGCGGTGACGTGGAGGAGTGGAATAGTGAAAAGCGGCAGAAGAAATGGTATTAGCGTAAAGGCCCAAAGGTTTTCAATTAAGTGGATCACAAAAGGAAACGAGGAAAAACGATGGAGCGGAGCCATGGATGTGGGACCTGGTCATAGCGGAGGGTGATTCATTAAGGTTTAATGAAAAATGCAAAGGTTTGACTATACACGGAAATACAAAGAAATACGATGAATTGCAATGGAACGTGGTGGGAGCGATCGTACGAGGTGGGGCCTGGGAAGCGCATCGCAAAATTGCGAAGGTAGAAAATGCGATGGCAGAAAGTGGAACCAAATAGAAAAGAGCGCTCGTGATATTGCGATAGGGAGGGGTTGCGAAGGGCGGAAAAATGCGATGGGGAAATGCGATGGGGGGAAAGACTGTATGGTGGGCCCAAGCTAGATCGCAAAATCGCAAATAGAGAAAGTGCGATGGGAGAAAATGTGACCGGTGGAAAGTGCGATGAGGAAAAATGCGATGGCGCGATCAGACTTTCGCATCGCAAATATTTGCGATGGATCTAACGAGCATAACACACGAAAATGCGATCTGCGATGGATGCGATTTGCGATAAACGCTCTAAGGGGCAGCGCTTGTTTAGATGGTAATCAAAACAGATGGGGCTGAGACCTCAGGGGCTAGGCCCGATATAACTTTAATCACAGATTTTTAGCCTTTGTACAGTGTAATTTCTGGGCGATCAAGATAACGATAGACAGTATATGGAGGTCTAAGGCCACGATGAGGGTTTTAAGAGGCTTCAAAAATGACAGCAGGCCAAGAATTTGTATGTATGGGCTGACATGTACAACATCGGCTCCATCTGGGGATGGCATGTTCATCCTTGGACATGTCGAGAACACGTAGATCTTAGACCATTCTGTATGCACATTCTGTTCTTCAATCCCCCTGCATTTCTTCTGGTAATTTGTCAGCCCTCATCCCTTATTAAAAAAAAAACTGAATCAAAACTTAAATCTATATAATATGTTACAGCAGGCATTCCCAGTCTGGTTCAGTATTGAAAGTAGGGCTTGAGGAACTGGCCATTGACAGGGCTGTCAAGCAGATCACCCTGTAAATTTTCTATCACGAATGTGTTATTCCCCATTTGTCCTACAACTTTAAATGGACCAAACCATAGTGGATCAAATTTGCCATGTTTTCCCTTTTCAGCCCTTCTGACATCCCATCTGAGAACTAGGTCTCCAATCTGAAATTTTCTATCTTTTGTATGGCGATCAAAAACATTTTTCATTTTCTCTTGATATTCTGCTAACCTCTGATTCACCTGGTCTCGTGTTTCTTCTAATTCTACCAGTTGATTAATTCTTCTAATCATATCATCTGGTTCTTCTTGACTTTCCTACATGAATCATGCCACTGGCAAAGCCAATTGCACAGGAAACACAACTGCTCGCCCATACACCAATTCATAGGGAGATTTCCCTGTTGCTCTCTTGCTAGTTATTCTGTTTGCCCATAGAGCAAACTTTAATTGGGAATCCCAATTTTTCTGATTCTCATTTATGGTTTTCTTCAAGGCTCTCACCAGAGTTTTGTTGGAATATTCTGCCAAGCCATTCCCCTATGGATAGTAAGCTGTGGAGTGATTTAATGCAATATTATACTGCTCGCAGAAATTTACAAATTTATTGGACTTGAAGGCCTATTCATTATCAGTTACAATTCTAGCTGGACAGCCAAACCTGGATATGATGTTTTCTTCCATGAATTTTATGATTACAGCATCTGTAGCATTTCTCGCAGGTGTGGCTTCCACCCATTTTGTAAAGTAATCTGTAGCTGTTAATATCCATTTGTGTTGGCCACTTGAAGGGGGATGTATTTCTCCGATAAAATCTAATCCCCATTGCTGGAATGGTTCATTTACATGAACTGGAATTAGGGGCAGAGCAGGAAACTTTTGTCTCTCAGTAAATTTTTGACACTTATCACATGCTCTGACCCAATTAAAAACATCTCCAAATAATTTTGGCCAATAGAAACCAGCCTTCAGAACTTTATGGGCTGTAGCTCTCCAGCTGTAATGTCCTCCACATATTCCTTCATGAAATTCTATCATTATATTTTCTACTTCATCCTCTGTGAGGCACAATAATAGTATGCCTGAAGGATCTCTCCAATATAACTAACCATTGGCAACTATATACTTCTGTGATTTCATTCTTACAGCTCTGTATTTTATCTTATCACAACTTAGAGGACAGCTGAGTGTTAAAAGATATTCAACTATTTCTTTGTACCAAGGACTGGTGAGATATTTCATGTGTATCTTTTGAGTGGCCATCTCTAGTCCATGATGCTCTTCTCCTTTCTCAGACTCTTCATTCGCTATCATGGACAAATTTATACCTAGAGCCTGATGATTTGATTCAGAATTTTTTTTGGCTAACCCTTGTCCTTTAACCAGCTTAGTGGGTCTTATGTCCAAATCATACTCTTGTATTTTGGCAATCCATCTTCCTCTTTTGCCTTCACTATCTCCTTGAACGAGAATATCTTTGACAGCTGCTGTAGGAACATATGCAGTAATGTGGGACTGCAAAACATATGTTCTAAAGGCTTTGAGGGACTTTACCAGGGCATATGCCTGCTTTTATAGTATATTATAATTCAATTCTACATTATGTAATACCTGACTAAAAAAGGCTATTGGCTGCTCATACCCATCTTCATTTTTCTGCAATAAAACTCCAGCTACAGTATGAGGTGAGGCAAATGAAAAGATCATAAATGGCTTTGTATAATCAGGCCCGGCTAGCACAGGAGCTTCAGCAAATGCCTGTTTTATTCTGGTGAATGCATCTCTAGATTCCTGAGACCATTTTACTTCATTATTCTTTTTCAACATATCAGTTATATGCCTAACTATCTCAGCATAGTTAGGAATAAACCTTCTCAGGAAATTGATTCGGCCTAGAAACACCTGCACTTCCTTCCTGTTCCTGGGTAAAGGAATACTGTTTATAACTTCAACTCTCTTAGGGTCTATTTTCACACTATATTTAGTTACAATGTGCCCTAAGAGTTTTCCCTCATCTAATGCAAATAAAGATTTTTGAGGATTGAGGGAAAGACCATACCTTCTGCATTTTTCAAAGGTTCTCTGCAAGTGCTGAATGTGTTCAGTATCATCCTTTGAAAATACTGTGATATCATCCAGATATACCACCAGAAACTTATCCTGCTCTCCAACAAAATCTATGTCCATAGCCCTCTGAAATGTGGCCCCTGCGTTAATCAAACCAAATGGCATCCTGGCATACATGAATGTTCCCCATGGGGTGGTGAATGCTGTTTTCTTTTGATCTTCTGGAAGCATAGCCACCTGATTATAACCAGAAAAACCATCCATCATTGACATTCTTGAGGCTCCTACTACTTTTTGCAGGATGTGGTCCATCTTAGGCAGTGGATAATTATCCTTTAAAGATGCTCTATTTAAGTTCCTGAAATCCACACACAATCTTATTTCTCCATTATTTTTTCGAACAGGAACTAAGTTAGCAACCCATTCAGAGTATCTTAATGGCACAATTATTTTGGCATGTAGCAGCTTCTTGATTTCTTTTTCAATGGAGGGAAGCAGCAGAGGATTTATCTGTCTAAGCTTCTGCTTGTAAGGTTTTGCATCTTCCCTCAGAGGAATTTTATGCTGCATTATATTAACATCAAAATTTTTTAGGTCCTGATAGGACCACACAAATACGTCCTTATATGACTGAAATAATTTCAAATATTTCCTTTTATATTCCTCTGAAACTTTTTTGGATAGTTTTACGATTTTGGGCTCAGCATCAGTGCCCAAATTCAAGTCTTCTACTTGATTTTCTTCTACTATTTTATTATGCTGCAATGGAACATCATTTTTGTCAAAAAATATTTCTAGAGGTACCAGCCCTCTAGGTATGATATTTCCTTTCAGCTGCAACACTTTATTGCCTGCTATTTTTTCTTCCCATTTGTTTTCTACAACATTTTCAGCTTTCTCTTCTTCATTATCATCAATCTCCATATTTGAAAACTCACCCAATGTCTCCAGGAATCTCTTCATCTGTTCATCATCTTCAAAAACCTGCCAGTGTTTAATATTATCTAGGATTGATGGTCTATAGCGTACCTCAATTTCATACCTCAAAAGAGGATTCTGTGGAGGACGAAATGTGCTAGCAGCCACAGCAAGAGAATCTGCCATTCTGTTCTACTCCCGGGGCATGAACTGTATATTAAAAGCCAAGAAGAAATTTTCCACCATGTCCCATACTTCATTTCTGTAGGCTCTCAGCCGTGGATGTTTAGTTTGACACTGATTTCTGACCTGTCTTACCACCAGCTCAGAGTCTCCCATGACTTTTAAACTTTGTATTCCCATATTCTTGGCTGTTTGTAGTCCCAATAAAAGTGCTTCATATTTAGCCACATTATTATTAGCCTGATATTCCAATTTAAAGGACAGTGGCACCCATTTTCCAGTAGGAGAGATTAATAACACTCCAGCTCCGTTACCTTCTCTTGAATTTGCCCCATCAAAATGTAAAGTCCAGATTCCAGATTCATAATTTTCTAAAGGCTGCTCATCCTTAATTTTGAAGGAGGATTCATGCACATAATTTTGATCTTCTTCTAACATAAAGCATGAAAAATATCCTTCTTTACTATAGACTGGTGAATTTTCAGAGTTATTAGCCTTAGTAACTACCTTGAAAAATTTAGTCTCTCTGTATAACCTCCTCTCCTGTCCACCAAAAACTGGGATGGTAGCATATGTTAAATCCAGCTTAATTGACCCACAAATTTTTGTACCCCAGGACCTTGACAGCAACATGCCAAAACGGGCTGGGATATCAGCCACCACAATGTCCATGATCACACTCTTTGCTGGAATTTGGGCCAAATTGACCACTAAATCTTTAATCATCCCCAAGAATTTGACTCTTTTGGAATCAAATGAATAAAGGTCTTTATATGGGCATGTGATTTGCAGTCCTAGTTGTTCCATGACAGATAGAGGCATAAGATTATGGGAAGCCCCAGAATCTAACATACAATTGTGTAACAGCGGGTCATGAATAACTAGAGACACATAAAAAGGAGGAGTAGAAGGATCTAATTCCTCAACATGTGGGCCAAAGACTGCCATGGGTCTTTCTTCTTAAAGGTTTAAACTATCAGGCACAATTGATATTTCAGGAGGGAGCATAAAAGAAGTAACTTGAGACTGATATGCAGGTTGTTTTAGCAGCTCGGTCAAGGGGACTGGAATTTTAATTTTCTCAAGTTCTTTTTGCAAACTAAAAGCAGGAGGGGGCTTTTCTATCACAACTTCTTTTGAATCTTTATTTTTAGCTGAAAATTTAATTTCTTTTGACACAGATTCATCATTAGGAGGATTGACTACTTTTGAAGAAGAAGGAATCTGGTCATTAGGCTGCAAGGGAGTATTTAGAGGACTCTTACCTTTTTCTGTGTTTCTCTTTGTTGATGATTCCTTCTGAGCAGGTACCTCCTTCTGAGGTGGCTCCTCTTCTTGATCTTGATTTCGGGTCCTCTTCCTTGAAGATCTGAGATCGTATTTTCTATTGAAGTGTGCTTGCATGAAATAAGCAAATTGTTTACAATAATGATCAATCTCTGCTTCTTCTTCTTCTTCTTGCAATGGGCATTCCATTTCATCATTGTTTGAGAAAGCAAGATTTGAATCTTCTAGTTCATAAGCAGCATCTTCAGTGGAGTCATTTGCTGGACCTTCCAGGTACAAAGGATGTGGTACCTGATCTTGCTGCTCCTTTGCTTCCATTGGCAATATTTGCAATGGTGGTCTCTTATACTGGGGATTGTATCCTCTATTTGGAGCATTATAGAAATTCTTGGGAGCTGCATTTTTAGCCTCCAACTCAAGCTTGACCATCTTCTTAACCATATTACTTATTTCATCCATCTTATCTGCATCCTTATCTTGATTGGAAGTGGATAATTCTTCTTTTCCCCTCCTTCTAACATCCTGTTCAGCCTTCCCTTTTAATTTTCCAGTGGAAGAAAAGTTTGCTTCCAATTCAAGAGCGTCTGACTGAGCATCATCTAGGGTGGCAGGCTTTCTCTCTTTGAGAGAGAAACCGAAATCTGAATCAAAGGCTGCAATGAAAACAACTTTTGCAGCATTTTGATGAGGCTTCATATCTGCAGGGAGATTTAGATATAACTTATTAAATCTCTTAATAAACTCTGACACCCCTTCATTATGTCTCTTCTTGAGTGTATTGAACTCAGTGAGACACTGTCCATGATCTTTCTTTTCTCCCCATTTCCTGGGAAAAGTATTCTCCATGTCATCCCAGGTGGTTACTGAACGGTTTCCCAATGTCTTGAACCATTTTCTAGCCTCACCATCCAGAGATTGAACAAAAAATCTTAAGACCACGTCTAAATGTTCAACATTAAGGTTCTCTGCAAAGGAATAGAAAGTCTCAATATGTCTCTGAGCATCAATTTTATTTTCACCATTGAATCTAGGCAAAATCTTCAAATAATCCTGTGGCATATCATTCAGCACTTGTGGTAAGGCCAGTGGAGCGTATTTGTTCAATAGGAAAGCAGGAACATTAGCCATTGGAGGAGGTGGGAGCTGTGCAACAGTTTGATTTACAAATGGAGGAAGTGGAGGAGGTGGGAGAGGAGTATGTATAACAATGGGAATAAATTGCACAGAAGCCTGAGGTGTAGATGGGAATAGTTCACGGTTAACAACAGCTACTTCTGTGACTTCTTTAAATTCTTCAGCCTCAGGGGTAGGATGAGGGTTATCTTTGGTTCTAGCACTTCCCCTGGGTGGGCTATCTGAGTAATATTCGGGATTTTCCTCAGTGGAGTTGGGATTTTCCGCTGGGATTTCCTGAGAAGAAGAGGATGGATGATCTTCTACAGAATATTCAGGGACTTCAGCACGGGCTGATTGTCTTTCTTTCCAACTTCTTCTATGAATAATCTTCTCTGGGTCAGATATAGAGGATGTCTTTAACTTAGAGAAATATGACCTCAAATGTGGCTTTCGAGGAGCCAGGAATACCAATAGATTTATCAAATAAACAATAGTGGAGTCGCCAAGGTGAGAGATATACAACTCTTCAACTCTCTGTGCTCACCTGATTAGAGAGTGAATATGATTTGTCGAGGCCCAGGGAAATTGATTTTCTTAAATTCGTCCCCGGCAACGGTGCCAGAAAGATGTTGACGACAATTATTGTCTACCCTAGAGACAACCTAGAGTTGCTATAGACCAGTGCCTAGGAAATCTTAGCATAGCAAGGAGCTCATAATATATCTTGGGTTGTCAATCCAAAAGCTCTCTTACTATCTCTTGTAAAACAAGGAAATTAGTTTAAATGGAACCAAACTCTCTCAGAAGCTAATACAAAGATAAGAATAATGTAGGAACAGCATGCAAAACTCCAATACAAAAGCATCAGACAATTAAGAGACAGCTTACTGCAAAGAGGGCCAGTTCAAATAATATGCCACAGAAATCAAATATCAGAAAGTGGATGCAGTGAAGAAACATGAAGAAGATACTAGTTAGCATGAGGCTGATACCCGGATACACAACAAAACCACATATGGGCTTATCCAACTAAGAATCCATACATGACAATGGCGTTTTAAAAGCACCCTCCTCAAGTAACTAATATAGCAGAAAATATGGATGAAATGAACATGGAATAGTATATCATGACTAGGCCTATTTAAAGTGCTTGAATAATCCAAGTATGGGCACCAACTAGGATGAATCCTTACTTAAGACTAGCGAGCCACTCGCATTCTAGAACATGACACAAGAAGATAAATATCATGAAATGAGATATTATATTAACACATAAGAAAATATTACATACTGTGGGATACCAAAGACCAGAATCCTCATTACAGATATAACTTCTCCTCACTGAGACCCTATGGGCTCTGAACCTTCATACAGAGGTTTTACAAGATGTATACAAAAGCTTTTCACTGCACAGTTTGCTGATAGAAATCTGGAACCCTTACAATGAATTTCTTTCTGGCTTTTATAGAGGAGATAGAAAGCTCTAGATAGTGAGGTAGGTGATACACATTTAATAATCTGATTTGAAACAAAGTGGTGGAAAAATTCGCGCCCATACTGTACTTTGAGATCTGCCTACTGAAATAAATGCACTGGAACAAATCTTTTCAGGAACGCAGCATAGGGGTAAATCTTCACAAACATTCTGTACTTTCCTGAAGAAAACTTGGCCGAAGTAGCACCTTGAGAGTATTGCTTCCTGTACATTATACTCTCTGCCTTTAAATGCCTGAATTTGAATTTAAAACCTTTCATGCCGGACATTGAATTCATTGCTCCTTCGTTAATATTTTGTTGCTACTGCATTAATGTTTTGATCCGTAAAATCTTGGTTTGGAATGGCTCTGGAGGTTTGGATAGATTTTGAACCTTGCTGTTTTAATGAGTGTCATGTCACGGCAGCTCCCGAGGGCTTCCCTTCATAAATTTGTCTCTGAAAAATTATCTTTGGAAGAGGCCTCGGCTTTTGTAATGGAGGCGGTAATTAATGGCGATTTTCTTCCTCCCGCACCCTGCAAAATACACGAACCTGGTTAAGAAAACAGATGTACAGGAGAGTGAATGCAGTGGAGGTGACTTAGGTGACAAGGCGGTGTGATAAGATGACGGAAGCATGAAGGAAAGCAGTGAAAAACACAAGGGGAGCGATGATGAATTGGCTGGGTGGAGGTTGATAACGTGAACACTGAAACATGACATATGAACGGAATGTATAAATGGTAGAGGAGGAATGTATTTGACACATGGAGCGGTGACGTGGAGGAGTGGAATAGTGAAAAGCGGCAGAAGAAATGGTATTAGTGTAAAGGCCCAAAGGTTTTCACTTAACTGGATCACAAAAGGAAACGAGGAAAAACGATGGAGCGAAGCCGTGGATGTGGGACCTCGTCACAGCGAAGGGTGATTCATTAAGGTTTAATGAAAAATGAAAAGGTTTGACTATACACGGAAATACAAAGAAATACGATGAATTGAAATGGAACGCGGTGGGAGCGATCGTACGAGGTGGGGCCTGGGAAGCGCATCGCAAAATCGTGAAGGTAGAAAATTCGATGGCGGAAAGTGGCACCAAATAGAAAAGAGCGCTCGCGATATTGCGATAGGGCGGGGTTGCGAAGGGCGGAAAAATGCGATGGGGAAATGCGATGGGGGGAAAGACTGTATGGTGGGCCCAAGCTAAATCGCAAAATCGCAAATAGAGAAAGTGCGATGGGAGAAAATGCGACCGGCGGAAAGTGTGATGAGGAAAAAATGCGATGGCGCGATCAGACGATCGCATCGCAAATATTTGCAATGGATCTAACGAGCATAACACACGAAAATGCGATTTGCGATGGATGTGATTTGCGATAAACGCTCTAAGGGGTAGTGCTTGGTTACATGGTAATCAAAACAGATGGGGCTGAGACCTCAGGGGCTAGGCCCGATATAACTTTAATCACAGATTTTTAGCCTTTGTACAGTGTAATTTCTGGGTGAGCAGGATAACGATAGATAGTATATGGAGGTCTAAGGCCACGATGAGGGTTTTAAGAGGCTTCAAAAATGACAGCAAGCCAAGAATTTGTATGTATGGGCTGACATGTACAACACCATGAAAATAAACAAGTGAAACATGAATCACAGAAGAGAAACAACAAAAATTTACAGAAAGAGCAATAGAAGATGAGAGAAGAAAAACTCACCAAGAAAAGCGCCACTAACTCCACCGAAGGCTCCTTGATTTCCTTGGGAAAGTGAGAGCTCCAAGATAAAATTTACAAATTATCTCTACGGGCATCCATTAGATAGATTTAGGATTATTAGGGTTTATGACGTGCATGCCTAAAATCATGGAAAAAAATACACTTGGCGAAAGACCAAAAATCACAACTTGTGCCACCTTTGGGAAACTAATTAATGAATCATTATTTTCTAGCGATACTTTCTTAGTTTTTATTTTTATTTTTCAAGAAACCAACCATGCATACTGCCAATAAATATTTTGTATTTACCAAGGACTAGGAGACTTCTTGACTGAATGCATTGTGTAGTTTCTGAGCTCAAGGGATGCTTTGCGCAGTTTACGAGCTTAAGGTCGGGTTGTCTCTGAGAATTTTTCAATTTGTGAGCTCAAGGATGTCGCTCGTATTTGGATTACGCAATTCATATCATTAAGGTTGGAATTTCTTCCGAAATTGCGTAGTTTCTCGAGGAAAGACCGATAATGCTGCAAGGTCAAGTCAAGAGTTGGCTTGTGTCTAATAGGTATCAAACCAGGAGGAACTCATCAAAAGAACAACATGAGAAGATAAGTATTTATCATATCATGAATACTTGAAAACAATAAAAGATAATCTCCTATGGGCAGAAGGGAAGGCTCCAAAATAAAAGCATGAACACAATTTTGGAGGGTGTTTGTAGCAGCTACAATAGTTATCTACATATTACTGTCCCGAGAGAGAAGAAAAGGAAGAGGAAATATCACAAGTTTTATATGTTATTATGGTTTGAAGTTTTATGTATGTAATGGCCTATAATAGATCAAACATTACACATGCAGTGGGAGTATTGAGAAGGTATATGGAAAAACTAGGGAAGGAACATTGGGTAGAAATAAAGAGGATTTCCAGGCATTTCATTGAAACTACTAGCTATGGATTATGCTACCAAGGAATAACATGAATATATAGAGTGTTGGAAATACATGGATTTTCTATAGCATATTGGGTTGAAGTTATATATTGCAAAAGATCTACAAATTAATGTGTTTAACATATTTGGAGGAGAAATTAGTTGGATGCGAAAGATATAATATATAGTGTCAATCTCAACTATAAAAATTGAATATAGGGGAGCCACTCATTTATGCAAGGAAGTAATATGGTTACAAATATTTTATTAAAGTATTTGGTTAGTAAGCCTCTTTGATGGGTTTCCCTCTACTTATTTCCATCGACCATAAACCATCAGTGCATTCACACCATTCTATTACTTGAACTCTCTGATGGCATTCTTATGATTCTTGCCTGAACCAAAATTTATGATGAAATTAATGTGCTGGATTACCTTTATCACTTTAAAGATTTCCTATAGTTTCCATTAAGTGTTTCAAATGATAACTTTAAACCATATTTTTACTCATTTTTCATTGGGTATTTGCATAATTCTTCATCATCTTAGCCTCCCAGTAACAACCAAGCTATCCTCACAGTTGAGAGCTTAATGGTGACTAATTCCAATCCTGTTAGAGTAAGAAACTTATCTCTTCATTATTATTTTAATAGGGAATGGTACACATGTTTCAAAACTCATATTCGCTTATTCCATGCAGGTGTCAAAGGCATAAAACGCTAATAAATGCAAAAGACACATAAAGGCAAAGAGAAAATGCTAAATATTTTAGATCCCATTCTGTAGGACCTGTCCAGAAATGAAACCTGCTTCATGGGTACTGACATTTGCAATGGAGCCAATGTGTACCTAGGTTGGGGAGAAATTTACATGACCTATTCCAACGTGAAATTATCTACAAAATATGAGGAATTTGGTGCTATGTGTAACATAAAAAATTCTGATATATATTATGTGAGACCGACCATTATTCCATATAACAACATGAATATATGGAAAGTGGTGCATGCATATTTGAAAAAGGAGGCCATAATGAAAAATAGAGAAGAAATCATAGCCTATATGAAACCCAAGGTATTCAACCAAATTTATCATCTGAAGCCTCGAGAGATCAAGTTAATCTAGTAGTTCTTAGACAATTTCTTCACAAGTAACCCTAAGTTCATCAAAATCCTAAAGAGATGGTGGTGTGATAAAAAATCATATAAATATCACGCCAACAAGTAATATCCCACCCAACACCCATGACCACCATTTTTCCATTTGACAACCATGATTAGTAGACTATATGGTGTGTTCAATGAAATGTGATTTTAAGCTTCAATGTTTTCCTTTCGTAGAAGAAATAGTATCTACCAGTCATATATTTAATTTTTCAAACACATTGCTGGTAAAGTTACTGAAGGCTCTTAAAAATATAAAGGAAACTTCTGAGAACTAGGTCCCCTCCATTTATATGTTTGTGTATCTCATAGAAATATTTTTTGTCGGTAATGAATTTATGGGCATGAATTGGAAATGGACACCCACAATTCCACCCATTCATATCTATTTCAAAGAGTTGTGGGTTGGACATTACCCAAATTATTTTATGAAAACTATAACCATTTTCTAGCACATGCACACTAAATCATTTTTGTTTCTCTAGCTCCTAGAGTGTTCAGAGAAGCTAGAAAATCCCTAAAGGGGTTGAAAAATTGGCACTCTCAATAAAATACACCTGTATTCATGTCTATGGTTGTTCAATGTATCCCCATATTATGCCACAACTAGTACCTAAATGATTGATGATCAAAGAGATTGCTTATTGAACTTTCAAAATAGGAATAACATTGGTTTTTTCAATAATTATAAGTGGTCATGGCTTGAATCCCGCATCACAATTGACCAGTATGAGTTCAGAGGGCCTTATATACCCCAAAAAAAAAAGCCTCATAATTTTTTACGTAACTGTCTGCATAATCAAAAGGAAAATAAAGATATTTTTGAAAGTGAGTTGGCTTAAAAGCTTAGCCTTTATATTAAACATAGTGCCAAATGGTTTCTCTTTAAATTAGCATTGTACTCATTTCTTCATTGAATTAATTTTTCCCATATTTGAGATCAATTCCCCTATTCCTTAATCCATTCATAATTCACAACCCTACATTATGCAAGTAAAAATAAGTCTTGATAATTAGATAATATCTCATAAAAAAACATCAGTAAACACATTTTCCTTACCTTACTTATTAATGCCTTCTGTAACATAACCATTCACATACTTTATGCATTATATGAACTAATGTTTCCTTGATTTAATTCCCATAATAAATCCTAGTAAGTTCCCTAAATTATAACAAAAAATTAAAGTTTTAAGTTCATTTAAGTTTTAAGCGAATTTAAATTTTACTTTTCTAAAAACAAGAGAATGGATTCACATTAGACATTTCGATGACATTCAATGAAATTATTACAAAAATAAACAAATAGAGAAATTTTTGGACATGTGAAATCCATTTATATTGACAGGAGAAAAAAACACGTTGGATAACCAAAGTACTGGTATAGACACTGCTTTGGAAATACAATCATCCTAGCAAATTATATTATTCGTGTGCCCATGAAAGTGAAAAATAATTTCATATCAATTAAATAATATTTACAAAACATTTTTATAACTTTATCTCATGCATTTCACATTAGATCGTGAGGAGTAGAGGATTCAATTTTGGAAAGCGATCTCCGATGAGATGAGATTGAAGGGTCAACATTGCTCCCTATGGACAAAAAAAAATTCACATCGTATGAGAAAGTGTTGGTCAGTTAACTCCCTTGTCTAATATTAGGTATATTAAAATACAAACAGAATATAATCTTAGGTATATTAAAATGGTGTCTAGTGTGGGTAAACGTTGAAATCAATAAGACGAGGAAAAATATTTACCAATAGCTAAATATTTTATTTGGCAGGTAAACTTGCATACTTCAGACTTATGGGCCAATGGAGTATGAATGGAACTATAATTTTATTCATAGCCTTTAAATACTTTAATTTATCTAAATAGAACTTAAGTGATAGCATCTATCAAATAAATTTTAAACTTTGGTCTTCAATATTATGAATATAAATAAACAATGCGATTGTCGGTACATATTTTAATAATATTTAATAAATATCAACCAATTTCAAATAAATAATCTTGATGTGAAATTTCCTTCACATTGATCTTTTATCTTGATTTTATACAATTTGATAATTTAATCACCTTCTAAATTACGACATGATTTTTGATCTTTTATCTTGATTTTATACAATTTGATAATTTAATCACCTTCTAAATTACGACATGATTTTTGTCGATATTTACTTGGATAGGATTATGTTGTTATAATCTAATTTATGCAACACATAAATTAGTTAAAAAAAATGTGTTAACATAATCATATTTAAATCAACTTTATTATAATGTTTATATATTCCCCTTTTATGGACGTCTTTCTCTCTTCTTCTTTTTTTTTTTTTTTTTTTTTTAATAGATACCATAGATATGATTATGATTGCTATTAATGTTTAGTGATATGTGCATTAATGATACCTAGTTAGAGGTGTTAATCATGTAATCGTAAGCATATATGTTCTTAATAATATTGAGATAATTAAATAATAATAATAATACACACATATTCCTATTTATATGGGATGTTACTTAAATAATTTCGTTTATATCATTAATGTCATTCTTCAAGGTTGAAATCTTGTTTTAATTTATTTCACTAATTCGTCTTTTCATGTGACTAGGGGCTGACTATAAGGAGTTGAATATGAGTTGAGGAGGACATGTAAGACTAGTGGAAACAATATTAAGGCTTATGTGAGATAGAATTCACAAAGGTAGGATAGTTTTTAAAGAGGTCAAATTGAGCTACAACATTTGGATTCTATTGGGGATGGTGGCTCCGAACAATGCAACAAGAACCGTGGACCTTGTGCCTTCAAATTTGGGCATGGATTCAATATGTATTAAGAAAAAAACCTTTTGAAATGAAAAAAACCTATAGCATATTTGTAGATAGTTATGAATAATGAAACATTAACAACTAGGTGAATGTGTAGCAAGTAAAAGTTGCTCACAAAATATTCATATTCATGCAGGAGAGATTGTTCCTATTCTAAAATTTCTGCAACATGGTTAAAGGCTATTTTTTTTAGCATAATAATAAAGCTTGGGGAATTACCAATTTATTCACTCAAATTATCTTTACCCTTGTCCCAAAACTGTGCAAGGTTCGAGTCAAATGTCTCCATAATAATAAAATTTGTCTTTAGATCAGAATGATATGGATAATTGGATTCATCACACACTATGAAGAGATTAATTAACATGTAATTTGACATCCAATATAACATATAAGTTACCAATCTACTTGTTACTTACCCATATGATCCCATTGGATGGAAGGAGGGTCGCCAATAAGGCCCCACTTTTCCATATGATATGGCATATCGATCGTTGAATTAAAATAATTTTAACAGTTGGACCACACCATATGATAAATGTTGCATTAAAATTTCTCTAATTTTCCATTTGATATGAAATTATAAGCTTTGGATGAAAAAAATCATAATTGTTTGATGATATATGGTGGACGATTCTGAGTCACCTGCCAGATGTTTATTTTCCATTTATAAAGGGACATTTCATCATTTCATTTCTATAAGAAAAATAAGATTTTTAAAAACCCTTCATTTTATGATAGGGAGGAGGAACATGTAGAAATTATACAAGATGCATGTATATTACTAGACTTCCCTGATCTAAGAAATTAATCTTATGTTAAATACAAAATCCTTCCACTTAATTCTTTGCGGAAATTAAATCGCCAATTTCAAAACACATATCAAGCAAAATCAATCGCACATAAACATAGTTGTTTAACGGGAAATCTTAAAGCTAAAAACCCCAACTATCATATATTATGTATATCAATGGATCATGTAATGATCTCATAGAAATCTTAGTACATCAAGCTCTCAGTACTATCAACAATCATTACACACTGTCGTGAAGAAATTTGCATATCTATGCACCAATTTATTGCCTCCTGGCAACTTTCCTCAACTGCGCAATATCTGCTGAAGAAGACCTCTGAATGAATTTGAATTAGCCTTGCCTTGATTGCGCAATCCTCATCAGCATCTCCAATGTGTATCAGATTCATTGAATGCATCAGTATAGTCATAACAGATAGTCCATCTCACCCTTTCACCTATCTCTCCACTGGGTCTCCATTGGAATTGACATGCAAATAGCTAACTATTGTATTTGTTTAGTTGCAAGTGATTCTCTAGTTGTGAATTAATTAAATAATTAATTCACTGAACTCTCACTAGTGTATCTTCAGTTAGAACTAGATACAACTAGCACAAGTGATTTTAACTCACTTAACTGATTTAAACTAAATAAGAACTCCCATAACTACTATTCAAACTCTGTCACAACTCTTCCACTTCAATTCTAACTGAGTCCTCCATGCATGAGTCAGCAACCACCCTAGGAATTGCGTAATTCCTTCAGCCCACTGATTTTCCAAATCTGTTCACTGAAATAAAGTGCTCCAAGAGAATAAGTTGATATTTGTTTTCGGATCATTATTAAGGGCTAATAATAATCGACATGCATCTATTTTTTGATTAGCGATCTATAAATAGACTTCGCCCAATATTATAAAAATAGAATCTTACCCTTTTTTCAACTTGATCAACCATCTACAAATAGCATCGTGCAACTTATAGAATATGCTCACCATGTCATAAAATAGACAAGCACCTAGAAATAGTCTGTGGGCCCCACTTAGTGAAGGTGCTTAATTTTCACTAAGCTCATCATCTTGTTGAATCTCAACACTCCCTCTCAACAAGATAGGGATTATCCTTTACCCCGATCCTGCCTTTATGGTATTCGAATTTTCTCCTGGTGAGCTCCTTCGATAGAATATATGCATCCTGACCCTCCGTAGGAATGTACTGAAGCAATATGATCTTCCGCTGCACACAATCTCTGAAATGATGATACTGAATATCTATATTCTTAGATCTATCATGAAACATAAGATTAATCAAGAGTTTAATGCAACTCCGATTGTCACAATGTATCACTGTAGGATCTAAATGAGAACTGAAAAAACCGATCAGGATCTTCCTCATCTAGATAGCCTCACATGCAGCTTGAATTTCTACCATGTATTCTGCTTCCGGTAAACTTAGTGCCATGAATCTTTGTTTTCAACTGTAGCAAGAAACTACTATAGATCTGATACTGAAAACCCTTCCTGATGTGCTTTTTCTATTCGTTGGGCTACCTACCTAATTTTCATCCATGAAGCAATGTAACTTCACCTCATCCATATGTCTGTACCATAAGCCATACTCATATTTTCCCCAGAGATATCTCAAGAAATGCTTGCCTGCCTTCCAAAAGAGCTTGGTAGGCTTAACCATCACTTGACTAAGCTGGTTCACCGCATAGCATATGTCCAGTCTTGTATTAACTAAACAAATGAGCGAACCCACCAACTATTGATAGACAGCTGCATCCACTACCTCTGTCGATGTAGCATCCTCTTTCCTCCAATTTCAAAGAAGAGGAGTATCGATGGGCTTGCAGTGTTGCATGTGAAACTTACCAAGTATCTCCCGAGAATACTTGTCTTGAGACAAAAACATTTCACCTCCTCACTGCCATATTTCCAATCCAAGGAAATAATGAAGGAGGCCCAAATCCTTCATCTCAAACTCCTTTGCAAGATCTTCCTTGCATGAGTGTATAAACTGCTCATCACCCATTAGTATTAAATCATCAACATAAAGAACAATGATTAAAAGCTTAACCTCCTCCACAGTTTGGTATAGGTTTGCATCCACCTCACTCTTAGAGAAGCCAAGTCTAGTGAAATAGTTGTTTATTCATGTGTACAAAGTAGAGGGTGCTTATTTTAGCCCATACAATGCTCTTTTGAGTCTGCACACATGCGACTCACTGTGGAAGATCTCAAATCCTTCAAGCTACTCAATGTACACTTCTTCCTCAATGATCCCATTAAGTAATACAATCTTCACATCCATCTGATGAATGTGCCAACCCATCTGCGCTGAGAGAGCAAGGATGGTCCTTATGGAAGAATACCGTGTGACAAGTGCAAAGGTTTCTTCATAATCAATCCCCTTGATTTGTGAGAATCCCCAGTAAACAAATCTTGCCTTATAATTCTCAATGCTCCCATCAGCAACTTTCTTTACCTTGTAGATCCATCTTGAGCCTACCACTGATTTACCAACTGGCCTTAGAACAATCTCCCAAGAATTGTTTCTGACAATGGATTCATACTCCTCCAACATGGCATCTACCCATGTGGGCTCCTGTGCTGCTTCCTCAAAGGAATATGGCTCTACCATGATACACTTGCTCATGAGAGCCATGTATCCAGTGAATCGGTTAGGTGTCTACCTCTATCTGCACTATGATGTAGGGACTCCTACATTCTGTGCTGCATCAAGCTTCAGCCTCTCAGCTTCTGTGGTATAAATTATGCCTATTCTGATGTTTGGCTCTACCTGAGTGGAATCCTCCACTCCATGATCCTCCTCCTGTGGCTGATCCACCTCTTGAGGCTCATATTTTGGAACAAGAAGTTCCTCTTCTGCATGCAAGTGTAGCTCCCTCTTAAGCTACAACTTCATGGCTTTCTCCTCATTGAATTTTATATCCCATCGCACCACAGTCATCCGACTGTTTGACAAATACACACGATAATTATGGGGTGTTTTTGTGTACCCCACAAATATCCCAACTTTTGTAGTTGGCTCCAACTTCTTCCTGGTGTCCTTTGTCACATGAATGTAAACAGATGAGCCAAAAATCTTCAAATGAGAAATATCAGGCTTCTTACTAGTAAAAGATTCTTCAGGCACTAGGGGAATTTTGAGGTCTAAAATGGGCCTCCTAAGGAAATTATAAAATAATAGTGGAAAAAATCAAATAAGATTTGATGACATCATCAAATTTTAGAGGGAAAAATGAAAAAACTACTTTTTCAACTCAAATTTTCAACTTATCTCCCAAAGTTTTTACTCAAATTTCGAGCGGGAGTACTCATTGGATGCAAAATTTTATTCCTCATCCAAGGAGTACCCATGTTGCATACTTTTGATGGGTCCTACTACATGAAAAATGAGAAATACATAAAAAAAACGTGATTACAATCATGTTTTTAATGTATTTCTCATTTTTCGTGTAGTAGAGTTCATCGAAAGTATGCAACATGGGTACTCCTTGGATGAGGAATTACATTTTGCATCCAACGAGTACTCCCACTCGAAATTTGAGTAGAAATTTTGGGAGAGGAGTTGAAAATACGAGTTGAAAAAGTAGTTTTATTATTTTATTATTTTTTTATATTTTTACCTTTTTATTTAAAAAATGGTAAATCATCCCCCATGGTTGACATCATCGTCTTGAATCCTATTGGTTGTTATAAAGTTTATTTTTGTTGTACATTTTTCTTAGGAGGCCCATTTTAGACCTCAAAATTCCCCTAATGTGTACTCATGCCAAGTACTCTATGAGGACAACGGTTTTGCACATACACTGCAATGTTGCATGCTTTCGCCCACAAGTGCATTGGTAGGCCCTGGTCATGCAGCATAGCTTGTGCAGCACCCACGATCATTCTGTTCTTCCTCTCCGTGACCCCATTCTTCTATGAGTTATGAGGAGCTATGAGTTCTCTTCGAACTCCTTCTTTGCTACAGAAGTCTTTGAATTCATTCGAGATATATTCACCACCATTATCGCTCCGTAAAGCCTTCGATTGATTCCCTGACTCCTTCTCCACAAATGCTTTAAACTCACAGAACTTTGAGAATGTTTCACTCTTCTTCGACATGAAGAGGATCCAACATCTACGAGAATAGTCATCAACAAATATAACATAATACCTATGTTTTTCTGTTGAAGAAACCGGGAAAGGTACACACACGTATGTGTGAATTCTCTCCATGATCACCAAAGCACAGTTCTCCTTGTGATGAAAGGCGGTGTTCACAACCTTACCCATAGTACATCCCTTTCACTAATCTGACTGTGCAAGAGTACCCTTGGGAAGTCCAGTAGAAATCTGCTGCAAAATTTTCAAGGTGCCATGGTGAAGATGACCCAATCTCATGTGCCATAATTCACCCTCATCTCGGCTCACCACTTCTTCTACTTTTCCCATCATTGTAGCGCAACCATCTACCTCTAGCTTGTAGAGATTCTTAACTCGAATCCCTATCCTCTTGGTTTGACCCATTGTTTTATGTCGCAGGAAAGATTTTCCCTCGCTGAAAACAACGTCATAACCTATGTGCTCCAACATCGCGACTGAGACCAAGTTCTTCTTTAGGTCTGGAACATGCATAACATATTTCAATATAAATGGTTTACCTGACTCCCTCTCAAAGGTAATGGTTCCAATGCTGGTCGCACTATATCTACCATCATCACCCATCTCTATATGCATTTGGAGATCTTTCTCCTCCAATTATATAAACAACTCCTTGTCTCCCATCACGTGGAAGGAAACACCACTATGAAGATACCACACTGATCCCATTGCGCTTGAAACCAAACATGCGATCAAAGAGAAATACAGTTCAAATTGTGAAGTTAAGGCATGACCCGCTGCAGCTCCAGCAACCTTTTTGTTCTTCTTTTTCTGTGGGTAGTTAGTGGCGATATGCCCATGCTTGTGACAGTGAAAACACTTCACTTTGGACAAATCGAGCTTCTTGCCTTTAGCCTCGGATTTTGGATGGGATTTCTTCCCCTTCCCTTTCCTTAATTTTGCAACCAAAGTGCAATTCTCTTCATCATCATTCTTCGATGAATATCCATCCCTGGTACTTCACCTTATCTCCTCCTGCACTAGATCCGACCAAATTTTCTCCCAATCCGACAGTTTCTCCCGTCCATTGACAGAGTCCTGAAAACTGTGACAACTCTTCGGTAACCCAAGGAGAGCCATGCTCACCAAGTCATCATCTGAAACTGTGATTCCCACACTCCCCATCTCATCCCTACATTGGAAAAACTTTGTATGATATTTTGGAATACTGTCGCCCTTCTCCATTTTGATTTTTTTGAGCTTATCTTTCAGCACCAACTTCCTATGGTCACTGATGCTTTGGAAAATATCTTTCAAAGCCTTCCACATTGCAAATGGAGTGGCTTTCCCATGAAGACTTGACACAATATGGTCCTTCACACCTTCCAACAGAATTCTTCTTGTCTTCGCTACCTTCTTTTGCCATGCTTCAAGTAATGAAACATCGCTAGAAGTAGGCTTAGGAACATCGCTATCGATGAACTCCTTTAGAACATTATCTTCCAGCACCGCCTCCATCCTATCCTTCCAGGATATGTAGTTCGAGCTACCCTCAAGGGCATACTCCAACCACAACCCATTGAAATTAATTTCAATGAATTCTCAACTGTTGCACCAAGAAATTTCTACAGTAAATTCGAATTGTCCACTAGTACAAAACTCAAGACCGCTTCAAGATTGCAATATTTAATGATTAACATTGCTCCGATACCATGTAGAAATGATACAATATGCATGTATATTACTGGACTCCCTTGATCTAAAAAAATAATCTTATGTTAAATACATAATCCTTCCACTTAATTCTTTGCAGAAATTAAATCGCTAATTGCAAAACACATATGAAGTAAAATCAATCGCACATAAACACAGTTGTTTAACGGGAAATATTAAAGATAAAAACCCAAACTATCATATATTATGTATATCAATGGATCATGTAATAATCTCATACAAATCTTATTACATCAAGTTCTCAGTACTATCAACAATCATTACACATTGTGCCTCCACTTTCTATGCACCAATTTCTTTCCTCCTAACATCATGCCTACACTGCGCAATCCCTATTGAAGAAGACCTATGAATGAATTCGAATTGGCCTTGCCTTGACTATGAAATCCTCATTGGTATCTCCAATGTGTGTCAGATGCATTGAATACATAAATATAGACACAACAGATAGTCCATCTCACCCTTTCACCTATCTCTCCACGGGGTCTCCACTGGAACTGACATGCAAGTAGTTAAATGTTGTATTTTTTCAGTTGAAAGTGAGTCTCTAGTTGTGAATTAATTAAATAATTAATTCCCTAAACTCTCACTAGTGTATCTTTAGTTAGAACTAGATACAACTAGCACAACTGAGTTTAACTCACTTAACTGAGTTAAACTAAATAACAACTCCCATAACTACTCTTCCAACTCTGTCACAACTCTTCCACTTCAGTTATAACTGAGTCCTCCATGCATGAGTCACCAACCACCCTAGGAATTGCGTAATTCCTTCAACCCACTAATTTTCCAAATTTGTTCACTGAAATAAAGTGCTCCAAGAGAATAAGTTGATATTTATTGTCGGATTATTATTAAGGGCTAATAATAATCGACATGCATCTATTTTTAGATTATCGATCTATAATTAGACTTCGCCCAATCTTCTAAAAATATAATCTTATATATTTTTCCAACTTGATCAACCATATACAAATAGCATCCTGCAACTTATAGAATATGCTCACCATGTCTAAAAATAGACATACACCTAAAAATTAGCCTGCGGGCCCCACTTAGTGAAGGTGCTTAATTTTCATTGAGCTCATCATATTGTTGAATCTCAATAGAACAAAATCTTCTAATGCAGTAAAATACAAACTCTAATCTTTCTAAGAAAAAAAATGAAAATCCTTTGCATCTTAATTTTCTATATGATTAAAAACAAGAATTACATCTTGATTAATCATATAAGATCCCAGTAAAACGTTGATGATCTCAATCATTATTGATATATAATAAATTCATTCTTAAAATTCAGTCTATTAGGGTCATTATAGTAATGAATTAGGTCACAAAAATCATCGTTTTATATGTGTTTTATCTTTGATGGGGGGATTTTAAAACCATATATAAATGATTGAATTATTATAGTTATTGATTAAGAGATTGTAAAAAGTATGGTAATATTTTTAGAAGTGCAAGTATGACATTCATCTTAGAGTAAAATGCAACTAACACTATTGAGACTAGTTATTAGGATTTTTTTTGTTTCCCCATTTGTTTCCACTACATGAGTTTACAGAATTTGAAATTTCTCCTCTATTAGCGAGTATCCATAGCTTCGACAGAGTCCTGCACTATCTTGACTAAATAAATTTCATCATTTTTTTCATTCACATATAAACATATATTGTAGCTCCGACAAAGTCCTCCACTAAATTTCACCAGTTTTTCATTCACATATAAACATACATTGTAGAAGATTAAATTTTATTTCATTAATAATTATAGGATGATTGCACATTTAGATTTGACCTAATACCATTAACCTTGCTCCATTTCCAGTGAGCATTCATAGCCTTAAAAAATATATCAAGATTCTCCATTTTGAAGAAACTTAAATGATTATGGGATGATTATGCACTGTGATAACCCAATACCACAAATATTTCTCTATTGCCAACAAACATCCATAGCCACGACAAAGTTATTTGCTTCCCCCATTTCAAAAAAGGATTAGTCTTTGTTAGTCAACAATAATATGGTGATTAAGGAAGGTCATATGCATGGAGTATACTTATGAATAACTACTACAACAAATAGCCTTAATATTCATTATAATTTGTGATTATCAAATCTCATGTTTATGAATTTATTATTCATAAGGTAATATAGTCTCATGATATTCATATGCAAAAATTACAAAAAAAATATGTGGTAAAAATAGAAGGTCAACATTAATTTTGAAACAAGTAGAGAAATGATGTTTGATCCTTTTAACAAAATAAATTACCCTTCAACCTTATTTCATGAACAAAGCCTTCACTAATATTTTCCAAAATCATGGAATGATATATAGTAGGGAAATATTTTCAATCCACAACTCATTCTTGCAAAAATCGCCTAAAGTTTTTAAGATGCAAGGATTTCATATTTATTTCTTCTATGTTCTTAAAGTACTTAAGTACAACTGAAGAGAGTTATAAAAAAATGTTTATTTATGTACACAATACACACACACACACACACACACACACACACACACACACACACACATATATATATATATATTTTAATAACAAAGCTCTTTGAAGAAATCAAAGAGCCAATGCAACTAGGTTAGCAATTTATCAATTACGTATCTGCCAACTTTGGGCTTCATGCTTATAAAAAATAATAATATGTACATCTATCAAAATAAATAGGGAAAATAGTTGTTTTCTAGGCCTCTAAGAAATATTATAATATATTATTGATAAAATGAATACAAATTTTAAAAATATTTACTCATTTACTCCTCAACGAAATCATGTAGCCCTGTATGAACCTCTCATAAATAAACCCTTGGAATGTTACCAACTTGTTCATGAGAAGAATTTATACATGTTTCTATGTCATGGTTATCATGTACTGTAATTTGGTTAGTCATTATATTGTTTGAGAATAAGTTAATAACACTAAGGTTCAACATATTAACAACCATAAGGTCCAATTTTTAATTTATCTAATGTATAATATTGTTATAATAAACATGTTCAATAATAGGAAAAAGGAAGGGTGTTTTATTGGTCATATTATCATGTTCAATACACTTATTAGCATTAAAAGGATAAAAAAACACAATGGTTCTAAATTTACACTTGTAAGTAGACTCTCATCTAGTTAAATATTGCAAGAGGGAGTTAATGGTTCATCTTCATATTCATTATATATATATGGTTTGGAATAATTGACATAAAAATAACATCCACCAGAATCAAAACTACTAAAAATATAACCACATACCGTTTATTTTGAATATAACTGAGAGAAGGAATCACCTATTTGAAAAGGGTCTTGATCAATTAATTGTTGATGTGCATATAATATAGATTTTTCTTGATAAGGTTCTATAGATGTGTACTCTTCAAAATCACTTTCTTCAAAAAATTCATTAGTAGTATGATTAGAGGAATATGACAAAGATAAATTAAAAAACATTAGTTATAAGGCTTTCTAATCACTGAAACACATATAAACATTGCCATATTTTGTCATCTCATGCTTAATGGAACATTTAGTTTTAGATCAAAAGAAGATAAATCTAATTCCTTAAAATATCAAGTTTGTAATCAAATTGCAAGCTTAAAATTTTAGATTCAATATTAAAACCTTCGAAATCAGGCTCTTCATCACTATCATAACATTGGTTTTCTTAATAATTTATATTAGCATATTCATCGAAATCATAATATTTATCAGAAAGTCATTCCAATGGGCACATAATTTTGTAATATTTTCAAAAAATAGAATGAAAATCTTTTAGGGAGGATGTAATACTAGGTGGAGGTCTCCTATACCATAATTTAGCATTTCCTTCCAAATAAATCATAAGTGATTTCATAAGGACATCCTCATGATAAACATTAATTTCGTGAATGAAAAATGAAAACCAATCAAATGTTCATAAGGGTTGTATTCATCCTTTTATTGAAAGTGAGGAAGTTATTTCTCCCATACATCTATGTTAGGCATCACAATATGAAAAATGGGTATGTCAGAAAATTATAGAGGAGAAAATTGTGTGGATACAAAAGTATATTAAATATTCTTCCGATGAAAAATTAAATAAAGAAATATTTTCTTGAAACTTCCAAGGCACATTTGGTTGTGCTCTTGTTCACCAACATGTTATAGATTTAATTATTTATTACGAAGGAAAAAAAATATTTACACTTTGCTCCATGGTAACAACACCAAGATAATGTTGGTTCTCAAATTGTTCCAACGGCAAAGAACAATTTAAGAAGAAATTCATTGATGATAAAAATCCTCGCGTTTTAGGTTGGAGATTGGCCTTCTCCAATTACAAGGTATTTTCCTTGAATTCAATATAATTTAATAATTTTTTCTATGCAAAAAATATAGATTTGGCTGGCTATTAATAAATGAATGTTTTAAGAAAATGTAGGTGGTGAGGCTTACAATAAGTGAAGCCTATTAAATAAATAAATAATTAATGACTAAAAATGAAAATTCAATTATGCATCAGACCCATATCAAATATAGAGGTTAGAAGCTGAATTAAAATTAGAATAAAAGTGAAATAGAAATAAGAAGAGTTATAACATGATGGATTATATACATCCAATTGGAATGTGTAATAAAATCATATGATTTCATGTACCTATATCATTTTAACTTGTAAAAAGTAAATTAGAATGTTGACTTAATTCTTTTTAAATAATATATTTTTCAAAAATATTAAATCAATAATATGTATGAAATATTAACAATGTGATCAAATCGTATCATTCTTAATCAGTCATGTACGCGAGTAATAGAAGGTATAGGAAACAAAACAAAGTAAAATAAATAAGAAAAATAAAACAAAGATGTGTGGTATGAATGAGTATTCAAATTAAATGCGCAAGAGAATCATAGATATCACATATTAGTATGATTCCTACTTGCAACATGTCTCTCAAATATGATTTCAACCCATTAAATAATATATATTTAAAAATAATTAAATCAATTTATGTATGAAATAATTACTATATTTTCATGTCAAATGAATAATATTTTATGTTTACAAGTAAATACAAATATAAAATTAACAAGAACACAAAAAAGGAAAAACAAAATGAATCATGATAGAATAAATTAAAACATCACAGTCATAATGAAGCAAGCTAATGCAACATGTACATTTTCCCTTCAAAAAAATAATGTTTCACGTCCCAAACATACCACCCCCCCCTTAAATTATTTTAGGGGTCTTCATATAAAAAAAAACCCATAAATGTTTATATAGTCATTTTCATAATTAAAAGGAAAATAAAATTATTTTTGAAAGTGTTTTGGCTTAAAATATTAGTCTTTCTCTTGGACATAGTACAAAATGGTTTCCTCCTTAAATTAGAATTGTACGTAATTTTCATTAAATTAATTTTTCCCAAATTTTCAATCAATTCCCTCATTCTTTAATCTATTCGTAATTCATAATGATTATGCAAGTGGAATTTTATACTAATAATTAGATAATAGCTCATAAATAAACTGCAGTAAACAACATATTTTTGTACTTTACTTATCAAAGTATTTCTTGAACATAACCATTCATGTACCTTACGCTTTATATGAACTAATGGTTTCTTGATTTAAATCCCACAATAAATCCTGGTAAGTTCCTGTTGATGGTTCTAGATACTTCCAACATACAGGGGGTCTCCACGATGTGATGTCCCAAAGAGAACTCACACCATTTGGACTAGGAGCCCCATCCAAAGAATCGACCAGACCACCATAAGTTAAGGTTTTCCTTGGTTTCAATGAAAAAAATAAGTGATTAAGCACAACATTTGAGTAAGAAAGTAAGTTCACCAATTGCAATGTGTAAAAGGAGGCCTTCATGAGAGGGGAGACAAGAGTGCATTTCTAGAAGAAAATTAATAGTAGAATCCTAAGAGAGGCACCCAAGAGTAAGGGAATATTTGTTATTTATCGAGCGAATAGTTGACATAAACACAACGACCATTAAAGAAAATACAACACATATTCAACAAAATAAGCACCAAATCCAATAAATTAGTTCAGTTTCTTTAGTACATATGAAAATAACATATACCAAAAACATCCAAGGAATAGTCTTAAAATATTCATATACATGCATGAAAATGTTAGTGAAGATAAGGTTAGCTATCCAAATCCTAAGCATCCAAAATACTTTTG
Source organism: Pinus albicaulis (assembly GCA_034641835.2). NCBI lineage: Eukaryota > Viridiplantae > Streptophyta > Pinopsida > Pinales > Pinaceae > Pinus > Pinus albicaulis. The sequence continues at coordinate 1,029,598 of JAXQQM020083415.1, forward strand.
CTTGAATTATGAGGTTTATTTTATAATAAGAGGAATAACCTTTCATATCCCCTATGAATCTTGAGCTACCCTCATGACTCCTAGACTCCTAAACGAACTGTGAACTTTTATTTGTTACTTCTGTACACCTGTGACTTTACATATTCCACATATGACTCTTGGACTTCCACATATTTTACATTTGATAATTTTATGAGAATACAACAACTACATCCACAAATTATGTGGAAATACACATTGACACATATGACATGTGATGACACTTGTACAAGACATGAATTAGCATTGATGACATGAAATTTCATGATGATGTGGAAATTCCAAGTTGTTCTCCTTACTACTATGAATTCATATTCACGAGAGATCTGCTTTTTTATTCATATTTAAGCTCCAAAGGGTCATAGATGAGCATCCATACCTTCTGAGTTATCATGCAATGTATTCATTCTGTCATGGTCCACGATCCACCTCATGTCTTCATGATAGTTATTATTTGCGCTTATTCTCTGAAATTTTTTCTTTTCTTATTATCCTTGGTCTCCTCCTCGAGAATCGCCTTTCCTGATTGAGGAGGTACACTCATCAATGAATATCACTCATAACAAGGAAATATTAGTTTAAAAAAACATCTTTTCTATCTCTACCTTGCTCATGGAAGAGACTGCTTTTAGGTCTTTAAAAGGACTAAGAAGTAAGGGCTTGATGAGGGTGTCATAGTTTAGCTCAATGGTGGATGAAAAGGGTACCACTTCTCACTAGAACTACACCATTCACAATGAGGAGGGGATATTCATGGTAAAACGTAGTGGGAAACTACAAGAGATAGTGTGATGAGTTTACTAGATGAAACTGGGCCATGTGCTAGGATCAAGGAAGTAAAATACAATGATAACACAATTTAGTTTCACAGTGACTGAGGGAGGCCTCAATTATGGAATATAATTGCTCTATGCACTAGGGAGGTAGCGTAGGAATAAATGAATACATAGTTAGGGAGTCTAGTGGATATGGGTTGATGGATTACTGAATAAAAATACACCATGTGCTATGACTAAAATATAGGCTTAAGGGAAAGTGATTTCTTTTTAGCAGTGGATGATTGTCCACTAGAAATGTGACCTGCACCTAGGGAGGTAGGAAAAGTAAGTCTTAGGTGTAGTGAGGGGTTATAGTCAATAGCGAGGGCAAGAATAGGAACTGTAATTACAACATGCACTGTAATTGAGAGGGATGCTTCCAGGATATTGTATTTTGATTTTTTAACGGCTAAATATCCACTAGAAATGTGTCTTGCACCTAGGAAGGCTCGTTGGAAGAGGAAATTGCACATTTGACTAAGGAAAGTAGGACAAGGATATGCCACTTTTCCTTGATGATGTTCACCACTCTACGAGGGGTAAAATTCCTTGTGGTGCAATATACTTTTGCAGAGGGCCACTAGAAATTCTCCATACACTATACAAGGTAGAATTGCTCAAATCTCAAAGTGCAGTAAGTTAGTGCATCCAACAAGGGTTAGGTGACTATGCTTTGAAGGAGTTGACCATGAAGAGGAATTGGTGCACAAGTTTTGGAGGAAGATATTTGATTAATAAGACTCATGAATAGGTTGTTCTAATTACCCAGGAGAGGTTTCATGTATTCACAACTTGCACTGGGTAGGAGGACTAAGAAGAGATACAAAATGGCTAAGTGTGGGATTAATAGAGTAATAAAAGGAAAAGAATATGAACAAGAATACAACATTGATCATACACATTAATGCCATAAATACAAGCTAAAGCAATGCATGAGACTAGTGAACATTAATCACACCTTGAAATGAAAACAAATCAACACTTATTTCTAAGTGCAATAGTTGAGATGTAGCATTATGACATTTAGAACACAAGTTACAACATAAGTGTTGACTGTGACCAGAAAGTGTGCTAAGTTGTTGGAATGTACATTCTATCACATGTTTAAATGATGTATAATACCATCTAATGCAGAAGTTCACACTAGAGATGCCTGTAGTGATGTGCAAATGTGTGACACAAACAAAAGTGGAAATCATTAAGCAAAACACTTGTGACAATAAGAAAACCTAAAAACAACACTTGAAAAAGCCAAAGAAATTGAAAGAGACACATGGTAGAGTGAAGATAACATGAAAACACAACTTGTTAAAGTGAAATCAAGCAAAAAAAACAATCACAAACATTAAAGTGAAAATTATGAAAGAAAAAGGTCGTAAAAGCGACATTTGGGAAAATTCACTGAAATAGATGTACAATAGCAGCCGGAGTGAGGGAGACTGTTGATGGAGAGTGCATATTGATTGTCAACATAGACTATACATTGGATTGTGCTTATCGATTTCACAATCACTATCAATAGTGATTACGCAAGCCTTACTTTCAAGAGACACACAATGGATATCTAAGCTTGCGGAATATTGGTGCGTTTGTGAATTCATAAAGACTAATCACGTGTAAGAAAGTGAATTTGACACTTAGAACATGAGAAAAAGACTGAAACACTTAGAAAACATCAATAAACGATGAAGTGACCATGGAACGTTTGATTATTAGATCCTTAGTAGGATCCAAAATTCAAATGTAGAAATTTTTTTGGGGAATGTTGATCGCAACATCAACAGTTCCTTAAATTATAATAAAAAATTAAAATTTTAAGTGTATTCCATGAGTGAATTTATTTTCTACATTCTAAAAAAATAAAAAAATTCACATCAAATATTTTGAGTGTATTCATTGAAATTATTGCCAAAATAAATAAATAGATAAATTTCGAGACATGTGAAATTCATTTATATTGACAAGATAAACATATACAGTAGTTAGCCAAGCTATTGGGATAAATATTGCATTGGAAATACAATCATCCTTGAAAATCATATTATTTGTATGCCCTTTTAACTTGGATATAATATTATATCAATTAAATAATATTTATAAAACATTTTTATAACTTTATATGATGCCTTAAACATTTCACATTGGATCATGAGTAGAGGATTCAATTTTGGAAGATGATCTCTGATGAGATCGAAGAGTCAACATTACACCCAATGGATGAACGAATCCACATCGGACGATAAAGTTTTAGTGATTTAACTCCCTTGTTTGACCCGATGGAACTCTAGTGTAAATATGAGGTGGTTATGCACTTGAATAGATTTAATAAAATATTATATCGTGAACATTAAAATTTATGGCACTACCTTGGGAGATAATAAACGTACATGATATAAGATCAAGTATATTAAAATTATGGCTAGTGTGGGTAGACCTTGAAATAAAAAAGATAAGGAAAATTATTTACCAAAAAGTAAATATTTTAATTTGGCAGGTACACTTGTGTACCTCACTCTTATGGACCAATGGACAATCTCAAGAAAATGTGCAATTGCATGTTATAATGCAACTTGTTTCTATGGTGTTGTTATACTTTTATTCATATCTTTTAAATACTTTAATTTCTCCTAATAAAACTTAAGTGAGAGCATCTATCAAATAAATTTTAAACTTTGGTCTTAAATATTATGAATATAAATAAACCATGCTACTAAAGATGCATATTTTAATAATATTTTCTAAATATCAACAAATTTTAAATAAATAATTTGGAAATTCATATCGAGATTGAAATTTCCTTCACATTGATATTTTATATTGGCCTAATACAATTTAAAAAATTACTAGCTTTCTAAATTATTACATGATTTTTACCCATATTTACTTGGATAAGATTATGTTGTTATAATCTAACGTATGTAATACATATATTAGTTAAAGAATGTGTGTTAACATAATGATATTTAAATCATATTTCTTATGATGCATCTTTATATATTCCTTTTTTTTATGGATGTCTTCTCCTCTTATTATGGACACTTCCCCTTTTTTATGGATACCGTAGTTATGATTATGATTGTTAATAATGTTTAGAGATATGTACTTTGATGATACTTAGTTAGTGGTGTTAATCATTTAATCATAAGGATAGACATGCTTAGTAATATTGAAATAATTAAATAATAATAATAACACACACACACATTCCTATTCATATGTGATGTTATTTATGTAACACCGCTTATATCATTAATACCATTCTTTATGGTTGAAATTTTGTTTTAATTTATTGCACTAATTCTCTTTTTTCATGTGACTAGGCATCGACTATAAGGAGTCGAATATGAGTTTAGGAGGTTGGGTTATATTGGAATAAACAAGATAAATCTTTACACAAGATATAATTTATAGAGGCTTTCTGGATTTCAAAGAGGGTCAAATTGGGATACAACATACAGACGTAGGGAAGTTAACCTAGGTAGTTACAACATTATAAGAGAAAATAAAAGAGAAAAATAAATGAATGGAGGCCGAGTGCCAAGATATCTTAGAGGAGTAATGCATCATGCTCTCAGATTCTCTCAAGGTTCAACATGAGAAAAAAAATGCATAACTAAAATATCCCCGCAACATTGAAATAATATCATTCAAGGAGAGTCATAGAAAAGAAGTGAAGACTAAAGTTTAGAAGGCATGAAAGGTCCAAGATGATCCCTAGGTGCTCTAGGTATAGGATATGAATATTAACAATGATATTTGAAAGGATCAACACCTTTTTATGGAAAACTAGGGGAAATTCAAGATTACTTTGTGTAGTTAGAATGGATAAGTAATGAGAACAATGCTAAATTGGAATCCTAGTGACCAACCAATGAGGCATGGCATTAGATCATTGACTAGAAAACTGAGTATTGGGACACTCTAGACTTTTTACTCTGACTCGATGAAGAACAAAAAGAAAGGGATGACTCCCTAGTTAATGTTTGGAAGGAAACATTTAACGCCGTCATCATAGTAATGGAAGAAGCTATAGGCATAGTCTAGAAAATGTGGTCTATTGTTGCAAACTAATAGAAAAATGGGACACGAAACTAATATAATATTTTCGTAGTGCCACACATTTCAAGATAAAGCTCAAGTAGACAACTAAGGTTTGATCATATGTGGTTATATAAATTGGACAGATTTTGAAGGTTAATGATGGGTTGATGAACAACTTCATCATTTCCCCAACCAAAGCTGTGGCCCAACTGATTGATACACTATGGGAATGAAAAAATACATCAAAGGTTTGCTTGATGAAGTACTAAAGGGGGAGTGATAGTTGTAGAATATGGTAATCCGCTCGATATTAAAAATTTTGAATTTTCATGCATAATGGAATAGCTATCAACAATAGTTATCATCGAATAAGTCCTAATGCCACATTGGTAATGGTTTAGTCACGAATAAAATGCATTTTGTAACTATTGTATAATGTATAAATAAGGAAGAAAGTAGTAGAGAAAAGGAGTGAAAGGTAGGGAGTAAGAAAAAATATGGATGCTTCTTGTTAAAAAATCACTTTGTAATATATTATAAAAAAAATGATTGCAAAATGATTAATTCAATTAAATCTTCAAAATATGGATATGTATAATTTTCTGTTGTAATTTTTGACATCAATGGTTTATGAATCTTTTATATTTTCATAAGTTTATGAATATGTAATGGTTCTATTATAATAAATTGATCAATATCAATATGTAATATGCCATTAATGATTTTAGAATAGATCAATGTGTTGAAGAGCCTATAATTGTTGGATGCTTTATTAATATTCAAGAAAATAATTACTACATAGAAATTTTAGTTCATTCAATATTTGAATCAAAACACCTAATTCAAAATAATTAACATTCAATTTATATAAATAAAGGTAAGTAGATACATATGAGAGGATATAAATTTAACCTAAAACGGAATAATTTTAGTATCTAAATATATTTCATAATTGAAATCCCTACCATGTGGTGGAAACTAGGCGTACATTCTAGATATAGATTACCATAGAAAATGAGAGTGGGTCTAATTGAGGCCTACAATTAGGTTTATGTATTTTTTATGGTTGGTTACCAAATGACCACCAATATAATGGTGCTAGAAGGAGGGCCCCTCTGATAAGTTTTAAAGAATTTTTTTTAGCCTTTGAATTGGGGTAAAGCCCCAATAAACTTTTTGAAAGAAAATGGATAACATATATGAATCGATGATAAAGAAATTGTGAATACTGTTATGAAATTTTCATATACTCCTATGTGTATGAAAATTCATTCTTGAACTGAAATTCAAATTCAGTATACACTAAATCCTCTCATAGGTTCCGCCTAAAGGCCAATCAAGACCTTTCTAGGAAATTCTCTTGGTAGTGCTTATGGTCCAATAAATTCTAAAATTTCTTACTTAATCTAGAATAGTAGAAGAATAGTACAAAGTACATTATCCAAGAATAATACTTGTGAAATACCCCTAGAGTGATAATAAATATAGGAATAATTTGACCATAAGATCTAAATCCCTAAATAGCAAGACCTCAAATTACCATTAGAGAAATCCGTAAGGAACACTAAAATATTTATTGGTGATAAATTAGAAAATTTGTTGAAGAGTAGCTAAGGGCCACCACCATGTCCACCTCATTCTCCACCTAAATCCTCACAAGCTTCTCATTCATCCTCCAACGATTCTCATAAATCTTATTCCTCTCTAGAGAGCTTTGCACCTGAGACTCTAAGAAAACATAGGAAAAATTCTTTAAAACTAAACATGACCAATAGATCTTGGCTAGCCTAGGGTGTAATTAATGTCCTTGGAGATATCCATTATTTTGTTAATCACTCAAACAAATTTCTCCTAAAGTTTGATCCCGATAATAATTGTTTACCTGATGATCATATAAAGAGCTTCATGTTCCTTTGAAACTTATGATGGTGGAGAGAAAATATGAGGTTTTATTGTTATTCCCTTATAAATTTGATGGAAAGTATCCCTCATGGTATTTTTCCCTAGCTCCTGGGTTAATTAAAATTTAGGGTGTATTCAAATTCTTGTTTCTCAAAAAACTTGGGAAAGATAGGACTCCCACAAGCCTCTTTCAAGAATTGTCCCAGATGAAAATGGACTCCAAGGAAAAAATTAAAAAATTCAATCAAATATTTATGTTTCATAAAAACAAAATTCCTCAAGATTCTTGGCCTGCAAATGAAGTTGAAAATGTATTCTACACCTTTGGACTATCATCATCCATGGCCATGTTCATTAAAATAAAAAAGAAAGATACCTTATAGGAAAACATTAGAGGACATTAACATAGAAAAGGACTTGCTAAGTGTTCATGAGAAAATAGCCATAGATTAGTATGAACCATCAAATTATTCTAGAAAATAATCAAATCAAAGAAATAACAATAATAATATTTATCTCTTGAAAATGAAAAAACTAATAAATTTTTTGACAAACAAGGTCACTAATCTATATAGAGAATAAGAATAAAGTTATTATGAAAAAAACTCCAAAAATAGAAGAAAATAGAGATCAACGCCTTAGAAATAAGCCAATTCAAGGGGGAAACCTCCTTTACATTACATAAATGAACAATTTTTGGATTATACAAATGAAAAAACCTCCTTTCTATATATAGGAGTCTATGGGGCCACAATATAATGCTAGCCAACCTAACAATAATGATGTAAGGGAAGAGTAAAAAAAATATGGTGGTTACAGGGGTACAAAAATAATAATAAGGGGGCTACACTAACAAAAATAAGGGGATAAACTAGTATTATAGGGACCTAACATGCCCCTCTCCTTCAAACAAGTGTTGCCCTCAACGCTTGATTATTTATGGATGCTTCTGTATAAAATTGTCATCATCCCATGTGGAATGTTAAACGGGTAAGTTCTTCCACTTGCTAAGATACTCTAAAATTGATTGATTTGGTAGTTGTCGAGTTCTTGTTTCTGTGACTGCTTCAGAACTTCTTTCTATATGATGTTGATCTTCTTTTTGTTTCATTTGATTCCGCACCAAAGTTAGGTTATCCTTTGAGAGTTGGATAACTTGTTGTTGATGCTCGATGTGATCTTCCACTATTTTATCATGCATATTAGCTTTCATTTTGTCCCTAAAACCGTCCAAATTAGCCTCCATTTTTACTTTTAAACCATATATGTCTTCTTTGATTACTCTTTGTAAGATCGAAATTTTTTGCACTTGGTACCATAATTTTGATATGTCATACTACAATTATTCCTCTTCATGCGTCATAGTATAGCTTTCTGAGGGCTTAATGGGTGTGAATTAGTTTTGGGAGGCATTATATGACTCAATACTGATATCTATGCTTTAATATGCCCTTGGAATCACTTCAAATTGATTTTTCAAACAAATGTTTTGCAAACTTGTTTAAAAAATATGCGCCTTTTTCTTGCTTTTGCAGAGCTCAATATTGAGACTGAATTATATATGTGATTTCAAATCTTCAATACCTAAAATTTGGTGTTGTAGTAGCCCTATGAATCTTCTTTCTAATTGCACAGGTATGACCTGATTTGGATTCTTCAAGACAAATTTATGCCCAATATTCCACAATCACCTAATTATGGACTAGTTCAGTAGAGTGAAATTGTACGATGTGCCACATGTCATTGTTTCCTTCTTTGGCTCTGAAATTGATACAGAGGAAAGAAAATTCCATGTACTTCCAACCAATTCTTACAAAATTCCAATCCGATGCTCGGAGTGAGAGTTATGACAATTATCCCATGATCACCTCTTTAAGATGGAATTCGAGAGCATGAAATAACCCTAACTTCCACAGATCATATTTCTGAAAATGTTGCAAACAAATATCTAAAATTTGTACACAAAATTCATCAGGATGTCGGATTCTCTCTGTAAACATTTCACCTTTTGAACCTTTGTAGAAAAAACTTTATAGCGAAAAGGCCACAATGACCCGCTTAGGTCAAATTCAGGAGCATGGAGAACCCTGACTTCCACAGATCATATCTCCAAAAATATTGTGAACCAAGATCTAAAATGTTTACAAGACGTTCCTTAGGATTTTGGATTCTCTTTGTAAAAGTTTCAACTTCTGAACCTTCGTAGAAAAAGTGTTATAGTGAAAATTCCACGATGACCTATTTGGAGCAGCGAAGCCCTAGAATCCAAAGCTCTGATACCAAATGTTATGAAACCATCTCCAAAAATAGAAGAAAAGAGAGATCAATGCCTTAGAAATAAGCCACTTCGAGGGGGAAAACTCCTTTACATTACATAAAAGAACAATTCTTGGATGATACAAATGATAAAACCTCCTTTCTTTATATAGGAGTCCATGGGGCCACAATATAATCATAGCGAACCTAACAATAATAATGTAAGGAAACAATATTAAAAATCTGGGGATTACAGGGGTACAACAATAACAATGAGGGGGCTACACTAAAATTAATAAGGTGATACACTAGTATTATAGGGACCTAACAAAAGTCAGCCTAGATTTAACAATAAACACCCTATTAGAAGATATAAATCGATGCCAATAAAAATTGGCACAATATAATACAATTACAACATATATATGACACCCTGAAATCCATGGATATTAGCCTAAACTCGAGGAAAAAATATGAAGAAGAAAATTAGTCTGGGGTGGAAGCACAGGAGGAGGATCAACAAGAATAGCCACAAAAACCTATGATAAATAGGTTATGAGATATATGATCAAATCCAAATCAAGTAACAAAGGAAGTCTAAGCATATATGACCCAAGTAAAGGCTTATTGAAACAAAGAAATATATGTTGTCCAGAACCACAACTGAGACTAATGGACCTTCTCCTTCCCAATAGAAAGCATATATACACTCAACCATGCCCCCATTGAGATATGGTTTTGTCAATAATAATAATAAAAAATTAAAAAATCATTTTATTATATGATTTTCTCACTTTGAATCAACCCAAGGTCTTGAGAGTAATTGAGAACACTATTTAGAATAATGAACGAAAGGATTAATCTAACAAATCTTACATGAATGCAAACCCTATTATTGATGAATTAATAATTAATGATGTTTCTTTAATAGCACAAAGATATGTTTCTGAAACACGTCCTTTTATCTTTACCTTTGAAATATGTAATAAAAATGTGCACAATTGGATGGTTGATTCAAGAGCTTTGGCCAATGTTATGACCTTTGTAACAAACCTAGGTGAAATATCCATGTAATAAAGTTAATAAAGAAAAAAAAATACCTTGGTCATGGGACACGTATTCCAAGATGAATGTTGGGAAAAAATATAGTGACAAGGATCAGTTTTGATTAATTAATGGCTATGGAAATTGGAAAAAGATTTGGAAAGACAAGTGGCATTTATTGGCATTTATTTATGACATAATGGAAAATAAGAGAAAAGTAAGGTGAAAGGTCATTGTTTGCATGTGATGAGGAAATTGAAAGAAAATAATGGAAAATGAAGAAAATATAGGCCTCATTAATAAAATGGATTCTGAGGATTAGTTCATGGATTTTTTCTATGTTGGATTTTGACAGTTCAGTTTTGGAGCTCTCTCTTCTATTATCTCTCTCTCTCTCATACTCTTCGACAATTAAGAGTTTTCTTGGAGCACCCTTGGAGGAATGTGGAATACTTGGGATTTGGAGGAAGACGGTAAAGGAAACTTAGGAAATTGCTAGAGGACAATGGGATAAAAACTACATCAGATTTTCTTGCAGGTACCGAGTTGCATGGATGATTTCATTGCTAACTTTTGTAGGCATGACACATGCATGTGGTTTCTTGGTTATGATATGTCATTAGCATTGAGGATTTCTTGCAATGACACTGTTTTTTTCCTAGCCTTTCCATTTCTTGGGTATCCATGGTGTTGTGGGTTTACCTTGTTTTTCTGATTGGTGCTCATGTTCCTTATGGCTATGGGTTGAGTTAATAGTTCCTAGCAGCCTTGGTTGGAAAAATGTTTGGGATGTTCAGTAACAACTTGTGTTGAGTTACTAGTCCCAGAAGCCTTGGTTGGAAAAACACTCTAGAGACCTCTGTGTGTTGAGTTACTAGTATTGGAAGCCTTGATTAGAAAACCACTCTAGAATACTGACAACAATTGTGGGTTGAGTTACTAGTCCTGGAATCCCTGGTTGGAACAATCACTGTGGATCCCTGGGTAACTTGGATAGAGACCCATCTTGTGATGGTTAGTGATGTCTGACTGTGGAATCAATGGTTGAGGGTTGAGGTGGTTTTTCCTCTACAATCCATGGTTTATTTTTTTTGGTTTATTCCATGATGTCCGACATTATTTCTTGGGATATGGCACATGGGTTATTGGATGAAAGAAATATTTGGTTCAACCCAATATATGGTTGGATGGTACTTGGAAGTCCCAGACCTAGTTACATTTTGCATATGTCAATGGATCTCTTTTACTCTTGTATTTTATGGGTCAATTTACTTATTATTATGTGATCTTAATAGTTTTTCTATCATTTTTATTATGTTGGTTATATGTTGGTTATAAGCATGGTTTATGAAAAACTTGAGTACGAATGTCATCCTATTTTTATTAGTAAATGAAATGTTAATGAATGCATGATATAATAGATGATTTTCAAGATGTTATGATGGGGCATCAATACTTATTGAACATTATCAGATAAGTATGAGACCCCTATGTTCAGATGTGTTTATATGACATGTAGATTACATGTTCATGATGTGTTTGATGAAATTTCTGTCATGGCTAGGCCTTGTGAGATTCGGTCCTTGTTCAAGTTTTTTATTATAGGCCTTGTAATATTTCTCTTTATCCTTTATGAGAGTTTCATCATGTTATGGGAAGAGGCCCGAGTCGTAGGCATGGAAAAGTGGCTTAGAATCGGGGGTCGCTGACACATGACTACCTAAAAAAGGATACAATCGCATTGATCCCTTGTTGTGCATGTGACTGGAGGGTTTTAGTTGCATCAAGGGATTTTCATTAGTGATAATGGGGCTCTAGCTCAAAATATCAACAAGTAGTCTCAGGGGTGGACACCTGTAAGGGTTGGTTGGCTCCTAAAGGTTCTGTAGCATCTAAGGAAGGTCAGATTGGCCTTATCTTGTCAATTCCACTTCCTTAACTATACTTGGGAAGCTGAATAATATCATACTAACTCATTGTCACATGTTTACCTCAGTGGATCAGTTAGCTTGGGTAAATGTGGGAGGAGGCGGTTACAGGGTGGTATTAAAAGCGGGTTTCGTTCTCTTTGGGTGGTGTCTGGTTTCTGTTCTCTTTATGTGATATTTAAAATCATAGTGTGGTATTAGAGCATGGTTCCATTTTCCTTGGGTGATGTTTCGTTTCCATTTCTATTTAGATGAATGTGTTGTCATGCATACATGTTAGTTGCATATATGTTCATTATGATCGTGGTATATGTGTTTGTTATGTATGCATGGTAAGGGACATTGTTTCCATCATATTGTCATGCATACATTGATGAGGTTGTTGTTGGGATGTGATCGCTATGAATGAATGACAATGCTTATATGTATTATTTATGCATGCATGTCATACATATGTTTGTTATGCATTGTACCTGGTCGGTGTTATAATTGTGGAAATATGCATGGTAACTAGGAAAATGATTAATATGGTGTCTATATACTGTTATGATTATGATTTTACATGTATCGTGCTAATCTGGTTGATATTTTGGATGAGATATCTTACCTTGAACTATATTGAGGTAAGTTGGTTATGTTTATGTTTTGGTTTAAGTTGGAATGACATACTTGTAGGAAGAGAATATCAAAGATGACTAGAAAGATGTTAGACTACAGTTCACGAGATTATCCATATAGATCATATGAGAAGCATGGTGGTGAGTACTCCTTGCATATCATACACTTTGAGAAGTTTGAAGGAATAAATAAGGATTTGTAAAGCAGATAATGACAAAATCATTCAGTCACAAGAGACACTTGCTAGGGTACAAGAGTAGAAAGATAAAATTAATGCAGTTATCCTTGAGAGTTTGTTAGACTTGCAGAGACACGGACCTCTTAGAATTATTCATGGGAAGGAGGATAGGACTAATGGAGCATACTGTAGCAAGTCACATGGTGGGCACAAGTTGGATAGAGATGATACAGTAAGAGATGTAATATTCTTTGATACACCTAATAGGCGAGGAATTATACATGGGATTTACTCTAGTTATAGTCCAGAAGGGTATCATGGTCATCATTGCTATCATCCTTATACGAGGAGTGACAGGAGATATTTTTTATATGAGTTCAAGAAATAAAAGACACCTACATTTGATGGAGAAATGAACAAGTCCCAAGATGTAGAAGGTTGGTTACTTGGTATTAATAAGTTCTTTCGGTTGCATGATTATTCAAAAAAAATGAAGGCCAAAATAAATAAGCTGAGTCTTAAAGGTGAAACATACATTTGGTGGGAATATGTAAAGAACATCAGATGCATCTAGGAAGATGATTTGTCTTGGAGTGAGTTTGAGATACTTTTTAGGAAGAAGCATCTTTGTAAAAGATACTATGATGATAGGGAAAATGAATTATATGAGCTGAATATGGGATCTCTGACTTATGATGAGTATACTAGCAGATTCGTGGAGCTATTGAGGTATGTTCCTTATTTGAAGGAGGAGAAAGCGGAGATTGAAATATTCATTAATGGGTTTCTGGCAGCATTCAAGGAGAATATTGAGTTCTATGAGCTTAGATAATTGGAGGAAGCCATCAAGAAGTTAAAGTATTGTTATGAGCAATCAAAGAACAAATCCTAGACTAATAAAGATTGGAGAGGTAATGCAAAGAAAAAAGGAATAAGAAGGGAGCAAGACCTCATGACACATGTAACAAAGAGAATGTAACACTACATAAGAATTTCAAGCGGCATCTCACAAAGGACAATAATTTCAGTCTGAGGAGTACAACAAGGGTACCTGCTGGAAGCCTTTACAATGTTAGAATTGTGGCAAAAATCATCGTATGTGATATTATCCATAGCATCAAGGTGGTAGACCAAAAATCTACAGTTCTTAGGAGGCACATATAGGGATGTTGGAAAGAGTATTCCTCAGATTAATGAAATGTTTGATAACATGGAGGCTGATCATCAGACATCTATTATCAAGATGGATGGTAATATTTGTGATCGAGTTGCTTCTATTTTTATTGAACCTAGATCTAATTATAGTTATGTTAATCCTAACTTGGTGGATAATTGTGGTTTGTGTAAGGAAGTGCATGCAGAATTTTGGTTAGCACAATTGCCTATAGGTACAAAGAAAAGGGTGAATCACTAGATAAGATCTTGTCTTTTTTATTTCAATGGTATGCCTACATCAACACATTTGAATTTAATTTCGTTGGAACCATATAGTATGATTTTGGGTATGGATTGGATATATATTCAAAGGAACATGATGGATTGTTATAACAAGGCTATTGAGTGCTTGGATGAAAATGGGGAGAAAAGAATCCTGTAGGGTAATAAGAAGGAATCGTCAATCAGAATGTTGACAACTGTGTGGGAAAAGCACAACCGCAGGAAAGGGTGTCTGGCTTTTGCAATGCATATTTATAGTGATAAAGGTAAGGATGTTGAGGATGAAAAAGTATTGAACAGGTACCTGGTTCTAAATAAGTTTTAGGACGTGTTTTAAACATAAATTTCAAAGTTTCCACCTCACAGGGAAGTGGAATTTTCTACTAAGTTAGTACGAGGGGAAACACCAACATCAAAGGAACCATATACGATGAGCATACCCGAGTTAGTGGAATTGGAGTTGTAGTTGATGGAAATTCTTGAAAAAGAGCATATTAGGCAAAGTGTGTCACCTTGGAGTGCACCAGTATTGTTAGTGAATAAAAAGGATGGTACTCTCATGCTATGCATTGATTACGATTAGTTGAACAAGGTAACCATAAAAAAAAAAAAAATTGTTTCCAAGGATTGATGACTTGTTTGATCAGTTGAAGGGAGAAACAATGTTCTAGAAGAATTATATGATATTAGGATACAATTAGTTATGAATTAAAGAAGAGGACATATACAAGACCACTTTCTCAACTAGGTATGGGCATTATGAGTTTGTGGTAGTTCCTTTTGGTTTGAATAATGCTCCAACTAATTTTATGTGCTTGATGAATGGTGTGTTGCATCCTTATCTGGACAAGTTTTTTATTGTATTCATTTATGATATATTGATATATTCTAAGAATGAGGAAGATCATGTCGAACACTTAGCAACAATATTGATATTTCTAAGAGAGCATCAGTTGTATACCAATCTTAGAAAATACAATTTCTTCCAGACAATGTTACATTACTTGGGGCATGTGGTTTCCAAGGAAAGCATAAAAATGGAACTGAAAAGGATAAAAGCTATCATTGTAGGTTTTAACCTTGTACATAAATTATCTGCAAACGAATTCTTAAAAACAAAAAATAAAAAATAACTAGAGCATAAAACATAAAATATATATACACAGATATTTTCCCCTGGATCCAAAAGCGGGAATACCAGCATGATTTTTCATTATTTTCCTTTTAGTGTTACAACACACACACACACACACACACACACACACACACACACACAAAAACACACACACACACACACACACACACACACACACACACACACACACACATACAGATATACATGTCGAAGCATTCATAAACCCCAATTCATTAATACTCTATTAGAACATAACCATTTTTCCCTTGACCGGATCTACAAAATACCAGGAGTAGAAAACCATCATGCCCAAAACCGTGTGAAAACCCATGCACAACACCATATGCGGATCCACTCACCTGCTTCTAATCGTGGAAAGACTGTAACACAAACCCAAAAATCATGGAATGGGAAGCTGCTGGGAATGTGGCTGGGGTAAGGTAATTTACGGGGTTATTAGGTTATTAAAGGAGGTTTATCATGAACTTCTCACAATTATTTTTATCTTATTACTTCTTTTAAAAGGAAAGATAAGAAATTTGAATGGACAAAGGAATGAATAGTCAATTCTGAGAAGTTGAAGAAGTTGTTAACAATTCTGTAGCTTTAAATATTGTAGATATAGATAAAGAGTTTGTACTATGCACGTATGCTTGCAAGACAGGGCTTGGTGGATTCCTTATGTAGGAGGGATAGGTGGTATGTTACAAATCTAGGAAATTCAATGAGCACAAACATAATTATGGCACACATGATGTTGAGTTGGAAGAAATCGTTCATGCATTGAATATGTGGATGCACTACATTATTCGCATGAGGTTTGTATTGATGAGTGATCACAGTGGATTGAGATATCTATTTGACCAAAAAAACCTAAATGAAAAGAAAGCTAGATGGTTTTCCATGATCAATGAGTTCAAATTTGAGGTCAAGTACATTAAAGGTAAAGGGAATAGGGTTGCAGATTCTATTTACAGAAGATTACAAGTAAATCATGATGCATCTATGCATTCATATAGGAAAAATATACAATATTGGATCTTGCAGGCAGGTCATCAAGATGACATTTATAGGGAGCTTATGCATAGACTACATCAGGGTACAAGTGATCAAGACATGGACTATCGTATCAAAATAGATGGTTTGGTGAGGTTTAGGGATACCAGACAACAATGAGCTTAGAAATATTATCATGCGGTAATTTCATGCTAAGCGATATTCAGGTCAGCCAAGATATTATAAAACATTGGCAGCAGTGGAGAAGTTCTACTATTGGTCGAATCTAAAAAAGGAAATGGAAGAGTTTGTGGCAAGATGTTTGGATTTTCAACAGGTAAAATCATAGTCTAAGAATACAGGTGGTTTATTACAACTGATTTTGATTCTAGAGTGGAAATGGGAAATAATTTCTATGGATTTTACCATAGGTTTTCTGAAGATATCTAGACAACATGATTCCAGCATGGTTGTGGTGGACATGTTGACAAACATGTTGGGTAACGAATTTGTATACTTTCCTCTTCCATTTTACCCTGTTTTTCCATCTCTTTCTACCATTATTATTCTTAAAACGCATGAGGTAAAACCCTTCTTCCTATCTTTCATGTGATATTTGATTAATGAAGTATTTGTCATGGAGGTTTTACCTTTCTACATATTAACTTCGATATTTCTTTAGATCTTTCTAAAACAGGAGCGTTGCGGCTGCGAGTCAAGGCACAACCCATCATCTCCAACATCTTCCTTATTTGCTGTTACAGTGTGACAAACTTGGATGTATCAACGCTATCTTAGGCCTTTTCATGGTTTCTTGCTGAGCAATCTGGTTGCATTTTTGTAACAAGATGTATTTTTGTAACAATGAAGTTTTTGAGAGGGATCAGGGGTTTCAGGATAATTTTATAAATAAGCCTGCGGGCTATGAATCAAGGTTAAGCCCTTGGACATACAAACTTTGTAATGAATTTCTTTTATCATTAATCGAATGCACATCAGCCTAATGTTTCTCTTGTAATTTGTGAGTTCACCGCAACCCTGATCAAAGAGTTGGGCCCACTCTTCTGATTAGGTGTTGTGTTCTCCTTTATTTTCCTTGCAGTGTTGTGTTTTAGTGCGATTTTTTACTGTTGTTATAGTCATGTTTAATTGTTGTGGATGCCCTTTTCTTTTGTAGTTCATTCCATTTCTATTACAATGACTTTAGTGTTATAGATTAAACTTGTGATTTACAGCATACCATGTGCTTGTATCTGCATATACCTTGCCGTTAGTCTTGAAATAACTAACATCCTAGGTTGATAATTTATGTGCAGGAAAGGGTTGAATTCTGTTCATATCCAGACACCAAAATTTTGGCGCCGTTGCTGGGGAAGGCTAACAGGTGCAAGAACAGGATCTAAAAAAAATCTCAGGGCCGATCTCTCGTCTAAAGGAGGGAATTTATTGCCTAGCTTCAAGTCCTGAGTGTAAGTTCTTTGTGTTTTCTTTTTTCTTCTTTCTTTCCTGTCTCTTTTTATTATTTTGTTTTCTGTAGAGTCAATCCCTCGTCTTGGGGAAGGTGCTTTGTAAACCCTTCCCTAAGTCATATGCATAGTCCAGTATTTCTATTTTTATTTCTTGTTTTTTTCTTCTAGGGGCCAATTTCTCATCCTAGGGAGGGTATGTTATTACTCTACTTCAGGTCCTAAACTTCGATTTCTCTTTCTTTCTTTTTTTCTTTTGAATCTTTTCTCTCGCCCCAGGGAGCAATTTATCTGCCCTACTTCAGATCCTGAGAGACTGACTGAATTTATTTGATGAACCCCCTTCACAATTTGTATGAAAAAATATTCGAATAAGAGGGGCAAAGGAAGACCCCTAAATAAAGGGAAATATCTGGGAAGGAAGATATACATTCAGAAAATTATTGAAAAATCTATATCTGAGGTATAATCCCATGATGCTGTTAGGGTTAGGGTTCAGACAAGGTCCGAAGGTCAGTATGTGGAGCAATCAGTGCCATCCATGGTACCAGAAGGTGTTCTTTCTACAGAAGAAGATTTAATAAAGAGGGTATTAGTGGAGGAGATATCCTTATCAACATCAAAAGTGGAAGAAGTGGCAAGCAAGGTATCAGAAGAATTGAGCAACTCTAACTGGGAATAAGAACCTCAAAAATGGTTTTCGTCCCCAAGAGACCAAGGCAGCGCTGTAAAAATTCCCGTTGATGAATTAAGTGATTCTAATCCAGTAAAGGAATTTTTGAAGGACATAGAGTCACCAAGGGACCAGGGGAGTGCGATGCAACCTTCTTCGGTTGAATCACTCTAGATACCAGCCACGAAACCAATCGAAATTCCATTTGAGTATTGGAAAGTATTGATGGCACTTGTAAGTTCCTCAATTGATTTTCCCATAGGAAACGTTACAGGTGATGCACCAATGAGACCCATACCTTTGATAGCCTTGCCTAGTTTTCATGGGCTCTCTTCTGAAGACTGTGATACATTCATTTTTGAGTTTTATATTTTTTTCCACGGATATTACTATATCGCCGATGCCCAAAAATTGAATATATTTCCTGCTACCCTAAACGGAACAACCTTGAGGTGGTTTATGGGTTTAGGAGGGAGTACAATTACCTCATGGGAAGGAATTAAAGAAGCTTTCTTGCAAAAATACCAATATTATTGTAAGTCTCGTGACATTAACGAAGAAATTTTTAGATTTGCACAGAAAGAGGATGAAAATATGGAGGAATGTGTAGAGTGATTTAAATATATATTACAGAGGTCTGGACATAGTGACCTGGACAAGGACATTTTAAGGATCATTCTTCTCAGAGAAGTCAGGGAAGACTCTTTGCAACTCCTGAATATAGTGGGAAAAGGGGATATTTAGAAAGAAAACCTTGAAACTATCTGTGATTATTGTATCAAGTGTTCATGGGGGGCTGCAAGAACTGGACAGGGGATTCGGTCATTGAAGACTTCCGGTGGAGGGGTCACAAAAGCAGAGATTGGAAATCTATTGGACAATCTGAGGACTGATATTCTAAGCACGCTATCAGCCCAAACAGACACTCTACAGGAAAAACATAAGCATATGGAGTTGGAAAAAACCATGGCCATATTCTTCTCTCAGTGAGGAAAGAAACACCCTTTGAAGGAATGCTCGCTAAACACGGTGGAAGCCTGCGCGATCTAAGAACAGACTCACATGACTAGTGCATGTCCTTCCTTTCCCGGGCTAAAATCAGTTTTCCAAGGAGAAAGTGAAGAAAGCACAGTGTACCAGCTATACTTTATGGGGCAGAGGAAGCCATGGAAACCTCAACCACCGATGGTGAATCTAGGTATGTTTCAGGATCCATCCCAATACTTTAACAATTTTATTATGGGACCCCAATATGCACAATTTTCAGCCATATGGCCTCAATATCAGTATCCCCCTTGGAAAAAATGGGTTCCTCAAGCCAGTATGAATCCTTCATGGAATCAGACCTGGCGTGGACCCCCTCCCACTGGGAAATTTCCTCAGCCTATTCCTAAAAAAAAACTTCAATTTCCTTCTAATGTACCCCCAGGAAACCTAGCCATTAGACCTCAGCTTCCTATCGAGACTAACCCAAACCCGAATAACAAAGGGGTCCAGAAAACAGACACCTTGAGCTTGCCATGTTATAACATTTCTACCATAGGGCTCAATGAGATAAATTTACGGTCTGGCCAGATAGTAAATGCACCTAATTCACCCATTATCACAGAACAATTTGATGGTCGAGATATAGAACCAAAACAAGAAACAATTAGGGATAATTCATAACAAAACATAATCAATCAGACACCTCCCCAAGCTGTCCCTAATCAAGGTCATTTAACTTCCTCTCCATATCCTGAAATATTGGCCTTGAACAAACCAAACCCTCAGGCAGAATTTGACTTCCTAGGGGAACTGCAGAATATCTTTGTTAAAATACCCCTATTACAAGCTAGAGGGATGTACCTATATGTGCAAAAACTATGAAAGAATACTGCTCAAAGAAACCGAGGAGGAAACCTAAGGATCCATTGACCATTCATGTGGTGGGCAGACTATCCTATATCATGTTAGGAAAAATCAATCCTGTAAAATACGAAGACCCGAGGAACCCAATTCTAATAGTACAGATTAATGGGGTGGAAATCACAAACATGCTGGTGGATTTGGAAGCAGCCATTAAAATTATTACCACTGAAAAAATGAACATATTAGGACTTGCAAACATTAAACCAACCCCTACTATCTTGGAACTTGTATACAAATCCACAATTAAACCAATAGAGAAATTAGAAGACGTGATCATTTCAGTAGACTCATAGCACTACCCTATGGACCTCCTTATATTACAGACTCTATCTTTAGTAGGTGGTCACCCATTGATCCTAGGAAGACCCTGGCTGGAAACTATAGATGCCTACATACGATGCCGATCTGGGTATATGATCATATCAAATGGGATAGTTACGAAGAATCTCAAGATTTATCCTCCTGCGGAACCTAGCCCATCTAAAAAATCATTACCCTATCAGAAACCTCTACCTGTAGAAGAGCCTGAACTTGAAAACGAAGATGTTAGACCAGTTCTCACTATTGGACAGGCCCTCCAACTTAAAACAGAAACTGAAGATGACTCCATTAACGCTTTCATTAATGATTCTAGTTATGTTTCCGATTCAACTCAACATATTCTAGAATCTGCCATGAGTTGTGAGACACGAGAAAACATTGAACTGGAAGATGACATTGAATACATTCCTGTAATCTCATCTCATGATAGTACTCCAGTATATATTGAACCAGGGAAAACACTTAATGTCAACCCGAACCTGTCTGAATCTCAGACCAAACAACTTTTGAAAGTCCTTCAAGATCATCATGAAGATTTTGGCTGGGATTATACTAACATGAAGGGTATCCCTGCCAGTCTATGCACTCATCATATTTATATTAAGGAATATTACTGCCCTGTAAGAGAGTCTCAATGGAGAATGAATCCTTCTCCCAAAAACATTGTTAAAAAAGAATTATAAAAAATTTTGGATGTAGGGTTCATTTATCCCATCTCAGATAGCCAATGGGTGTCCCCGCTAGTTATCATTCCTAAAAAGAATGGTAAATGGTGGATCTAAATAACGCAACACAAAAAGACCATTTTCCTTTGCCATTCATTGACCAAGTCCTGGACACCTTGGCTAGGAAGAAGTTCTTTTCCTTCCTAGATGGATTCAACGGATATAACCAGATTCAGATAGCCCCAAAAGACCAGCATAAAACAACTTTCACGTGTCTTTGGGAACCTTTGCATACAGGGTCCTCCCATTTTTCCTGTGTAATGCTCCTTGTAATGCTCCTCCTACCTTCCAAAGGAAAATCTTGGGAATTTTTTCTGATTTGGTCGATGATAGCGTCAAAATCTATATGGATGATTTTACTCCATATGGAAACTCATTTGAGGAAGGATTGGAAAATTTAGATAAATTACTCAAAATATGTAAACAGACCCATGTATCTTTGAGTACATTCAAATGCCATATGATGAGGGAAGAAGGGGCAGTATTGGGACATTTGCTCTCAGTTGCTAGAATTCAAGTTGATCCAGCTAAATTAGAGGTAATATTACATTTCTTGGTACCAAAAACACGCACACAGGTACATAGCTTTATTGGTTGTGATGGTTATTATAGGCGCTTTATAGAAAATTTTGCTAAAATAGCACACCCACTATTTCAATTGCTGACAAAAGATGTAGAATTCTTGTGGACTAAAGAGTGTGAGACAACTTTCACGAAAATTAAGGGGTTGGTGTGCATGGCCCCAATCCTCCGAGGACCTGATTGGGAATTACCATTTTAGATACATATGTATGCTTCTCAGATAGCAGTAGGGGATGTTCTAGGACAACAGGTAGACAAAACACCATTTGCAATCTATTATGTCAGCAAGAATTTAATACCTACTGAATTAAACTATACAGTGACAGAAAAATAATTCTTAGCTGTCATTTATGTTGTCAATAAGTTCTAGCACTACATCACCGAGTATTCTACTATTTTTCATATTGATCACTCATCAATCAGGTATTTGATGAATAAACCTATTACTCTTGGTTGTATTACGAGATGGGTACTTTTTCTTCAAGAATTTGATATTAGAATAGTAGATAAGCCGAGAAAATATAATGTAGTAGTTGATTTCCTATCTAGAATGAATAACAATGATGAATGCACACCTATAGAAGAGAATGTTCTCGATGAACATCTTTTTGTAGTATCTACTAAACCTTTGTGGTATGCATATATTGCTAACTATCTTGCTATAGGGAAAGTGCCTCCTCATTTGTCATACAGGGAATGGAAGATTATTCATCATAGTGCCCGATATTCTTGGATGGTAAGGTACCTTTTTCATATAGGAGAAGATAAGAAAATCCAGTGGTATGTGTCTGAAGAGGATATTTATGAGGTATTAAAAGCTGCCCATGATGGCCCTTGTGGAGGGAATTTTGTGGACAAAAGAACATGCCATAAGGTGCTACAAATGGGATATTACTGGCCTTCCATTTTTTGTGATGCTTAGAATTATGTTAGGAGGTGTGATAGTTGCCAACGTCTGGGGCAACCCAGTAAAGCTGATGAAATGCCTTTGCAAACACAAGTAGTCCTCGAGCCTTTTGAGAAATGGGCTATTGACTTTGCTGGACCCTTTAACCCACCCTCCCAATAGAAGGTCCACATCTTGGTCTGTATTGATTACGTGACTAAGTAGGTGGAAGCCAAAGCTGTCATGAATGAAAAAGAACAGGTAGTCTCAGATTTTCTATTTGAAGAAATTTTTGCTCGTTACGGTACTTCAAGAGAGATTGTTTCAGATGGAGGAGCACAATTCACATCACACAAGATAGCAAAGCTCATGAAAAAATAAGGGGTCAAGCACAAGTGACATGCCCATACCATCCCCAGGTGAATGGAAAAGTGGAAAGCACAAACAAGACATTGGAAAACATTTTGAAAAAAACTGTGACATACCATCATCGGGATTGGGCTCAGAAACTCCCAGAAGCTCTCTGGGCATACAAAACAACATGGCAGAATACAATCGGGTTTTCACCATTTGAGCTGGTTTATGGAAAATCCCTGTTGTTTCCAATGGAATTTGAAATAAGTACACTCAGAACAGCGCTGGAAGTTGGGTTAGATATATCAGATGCTCAGAAACATTGATTGGCTTAGCTTAATGAACTTGATGAAATTCGGTCAATCGGTGATGTGAAACCAGCTCCAAAAAGAGAAGAAAAGAGATATCAACGCCTTAGAAATAAGCCACTTCGAGGGGGAAACCTCAAATGCATTACATGAATGAAAAAATATTGGATGATTCAAATTTAAAAACCTCATTTCTATATATAGGAGTCCATGGGGTCACAATGTAATCCTAGCCGACCTAACAATAATAATTTAAGGGCACAATAATAACAATATGGGGGTTACAAGGGTACAATAATAACAATAAGGGGGTTACACTAACAACAATAAGGGACCATACTAGTAATATAGGGACCTAACATGCCCCTCTCCTTCAAAAAAGTGTTGTCCTCAACGCTTGAGTAGCTCTGGGTGCTTCTGTATAAAATTCTCATCCTCCCATGTAGAATCTTCGGTGGGTAAGTTCTTCCACTTGATGAGATACTCTGAAATTGATCGATTCCGTAGTTGTCGAGTTCTTGTTTCCATGACCGCTTCAGGTTCCAATATGATTTTTCCTTCCTCATCAAGTTCTGGCAATATTGTTTGAAGTGGAAGATTTTCATCTATAACCTTCTTTAAGCATGAAACATGGAAAATTGGATGCACTCGTGAAGAAGCAGGAAGCTCCAATTTGTATGCCATAGTACCAATATTTTGCAACACCTTGTAATGACCATAGTACTTTGGCGATAATTTATTATCCTTCTTAGCTTGCTTGAGGGACATTTGTTTGTATGGTTGTAGCCGTAAAAATACCCAATCTCCTACATCAAAACTTCTCTCGCTGCGATGTTGATCTGCCTGTTGTTTCATTCGATTTTGTGCCAAATTCGGGTTATCCTTTAAGAGTTGGAGAACTTCTTGTTGATGCTCGATGTGATCTTCCACTGTTTGAACCTTCGAATTTTCTCTTAAAGATGATGTGATGGATGGTGGATGAAATCCATAAAGTGCCATAAATGGGGTCATTTTCGCTGCAGTATGGAAGGAAGTGTTATAACACCATTCAGCTAGAGGTAACCACTTGACCGATCGTGTTTGTTTATCAGATACAAAACAATGAATATATCCTTCCAAAAATTTATTTACTATCTCGGTTTGACCATTGGATTGAGGATGATAAGATGAGCTATGAGCTAATTGAGTACCCAAACAAGAAAATAACTCCGTCCAAAAATTTCCAGTAAAAATGGGATCTCTGTCGCTCACAATAACCCTTGGGTTTCCATGTATCTTTTGAATTGTGTCCATAAATGTAGTAGCAACTGTACTTGCTTTAAATGGATGAGATAATGCACAAAAGTGTGCATACTTGGTAAGTCTATCAACTACCACCATGATGACATTCTTTCCTTCAGACTTAGGTAAACCTGTGATAAAATTCATTGAAATCTCCTCCCAACGCTGACTTGGAATGGATAAAGGTTGTAGAAGTCCCGGGGTCTTAATTGTCTCCACTTTATTCTGCTGGCAAACCAAACATTCCGCCACAAACTTTTGAATATCAGATTTAAGGCCATCCCAAAAAAATTCTTTCTTCACCCTGTGGTAAGTTTTTAAAAATCCTGAGTGTCCTCCTAAAGGGGAAGTGTGCAATTCCAGAAGAATATTTTGTTTTAGTTGGGAATTCTTACAAAGATATAAGCGATCTTTGTACCATAAGGAATCATTTTTCCAACTAAATGTATTAGATGTACTAGGATCTTGCTGCAACTTTTAAATGAGTGCCCATACATCTTTTTCCTTCTTCCATTCATCTATTGCTTCGGTTATCCAATCTGGTTGGATAATAGAAATGGCACAAAGCAATGCTTCCACCTCTTCATTCTTTCTTGAGAGTGCATCTGCAACAACATTTAGCTTCCCTTTTTTGTATATTATTTCAAAGTCATAACCCAACATCTTTGTGACCCATTTTTGTTGCTCTTCTGAAGATAGTCTTTGTTCCAAATAGTGTTTAAGACTATCATGATAATTTTTTACCTTGAAGTGTCTTCCCATTAGGTAAGTTCTCCATTTATTTAGTGCATGCAGTATTGCTAACATTTCCTTCTCATAAATAGGTTTCTGTAAATACTTTCCTTTGATTGGACGACTTTCAAAAGCAATGGGTCTTCCTTCCTGCATTAAAACTGCACCAATTCCATTTTCTGAGGCATCACATTCCACAATAAAGGTTTTTGTGAAGTCTGGCGTAGCTAAGACCGGTGCTAGGCACATTGCCTCTTTAAGATGTTCAAGGGCCTTAGTTGCTTTAGGAGTCCATGAAAATGCATCTTTCTTCAATAATGTTGTTAGAGGTGCTGCTATTCTCCCATAATTCTTAACAAAATTTCGATAATACCCTGTTAACCCGAGAAATCCTCGCAACTGCTTTATGGTTGTGGGGACTTTCCATTCCTTAATGGCTTTAATTTTGTTAGGGTCTGCCTTAACACCCTCGTGAGATACAATATGACCCAGATATTCCACCTCTTGTACTCCAAAGAAACATTTGGATGTTTTTGCATATAATTGTTTCTCCTGCAATAGTTTGAGCACCCTGTCAAGATGTTGAACATGATCCTTCCAAGACCTGTTGTAGATTAGTATATCATCAAAAAATACTAGCACAAATTTTCTAAGGAAGGGTTTGAAAATGGAATTCATCAACCCTTGAAATCTAGAAGGTGCATTGGTAAGGCCAAAAGGCATGACCAAAAATTCATAATGACCCTCATGAGTTCGAAATGTTTTTTTTGGAATATCTTCAGTCTTCATTCTAATTTGATGATACCCTGAATGAAGATCCAATTTGGTAAAATAAATTTCTCCATGTAATTCATCAATCACAGTAATGGGAAATTTATCTTTAATGGCGATATTATTGAGCTCCATATAATCCAGACACATGCGCCATGATCCATTCTTCTTGTGTACAATACTACAGGAGCAGAGAAAGAACTTTGACTAGGTTGAATTATACCCGCCTCTAACATTTTTGCAATCATACGTTCAATTTCGCTCTTTTGGACATAAGGATATCTATAAGGCCTGATGTTTGGAGGAACAATTCCTGGAATCAAATGAATAGCATGATCATGATCACGAATAGGTGGGACACCTTTTGGAGTTTCAAAAACCTTGGAAAGATTGTCCAAGACTTTTTGGAGATCTGCATAAATACATGATTTTGATGTTGGAACTTCTAGTGAGCATAATTGTGCAATTATGCCTCGTTGTTCTTTCTTTCTAATATTTTTCATGAAATTAGAGCTTATTATCT
Source organism: Pinus albicaulis (assembly GCA_034641835.2). NCBI lineage: Eukaryota > Viridiplantae > Streptophyta > Pinopsida > Pinales > Pinaceae > Pinus > Pinus albicaulis. The sequence continues at coordinate 1,056,523 of JAXQQM020083415.1, forward strand.
TTCCTAGCTTCCTTGCAATACCCTGTAATTTGACTTCCTTTCCTTCTGAAAAAAAATTCAAGAAAAGTTCTTGAAAATTAAAAGCTACCGTCCCCAAAGATTATAACTATTGTACTCCTAGTAAACCATCATCACCTCCCATAGGAATGGAAATAATTGGACTATTCAATACATATTACCCCATGGTTATCTTGATATTATGGAATTTTCCAGAGAAATTTATAGTTCCTCCATTTTCAACCATCACTTGACATTATGGTGCTGGGTATAGGAAACAATTCAATTCCTTGGCTACCTAACAATGAATAAAATTATGGGTACTACCTGAATCAATCAACACTATTACCTTTTTATTCTTGATATGTCCTTCTATCTTGAGAGTTTGAGGAGTGGTAATTCCTGCCAATGCATTACATGATATGGTCGCACTCATTTCTTCCTCTTCTTGGGTTGGTTCCTAGTGTATATCCTCTTCTTGTTCATTTTCTTCTTCCTCTTCACAATCTATGTAAAATAATTTATTCTCAGCACACTTATGACCTTTAGTGTATTTTCTATGACAACTGTAGAAAATCCATTTTGCTCTTTTTTCTTCCAATTTTTGTGTTGTCAACCTTGTAGGTTGTGTAAATCTAGGAGTAGCAACACTTCCCTCTTTATAGAAGTGAGTGGTAGGCTTCCTTGTCACCATAATTTTACATTCAATTTTTCTTGCCAACCTGAATGCCTTCTGTAATGAATCAGGTTCCAATATGCAAACTTCATGTTGGATGTTATCCTTTAAAGTACCTATGAAGAGATCAATCCTGTGTTCCTCTGGAATATCAGTTACCCTTATATTCAATTTTTGGAAGCCCTCAATGTGCTCCCCCATTAAACCCTTTTGTTTGAGATTTATCAATTGGCTAAAGAAGGTGTTTCTCTTTGTATCCTCATAATGTGCTATCATTTCCTCCATAAAAATTGACCAAGTGACAATTTGTTTATGGGAGCAAAGCCATCGATACCATACAAATGTATTTTGTTCTAAATGTAAAGTTGCAATGCGTACCTTTTGTGTGTTTTGCACATTATGGAGATCAAAATATTGCTCCATCTGTAGCATCCATGTTACAGGATCCTTTCCATCAAACTTCCTCATATCCATTTTTGGAATATGGTGGTTATTCGCGCCAACATTATATTTTATGAAATCACGATTAACATTTATTTTGTTCTCATCATGAGTTTCCTCTACTATATTTTCACCATTAGGAAACATTTCGTGTATCAACTTTGTCAAACCTTCCATGTATGCTTTTAGATCATTCTTTATGTTTTCCATTTTCTCATCGATCTTAGCTTCCATGCCATCTATCTTAGATTCCATGCCATCCATCTTAGATTTCGTGCTAGCTTCCATGCCATCTATCTTATATTCTATGCCATTCTTCAAACCATCCATATTATAGTCCATGCCTTTCTTCAAACCATCCATATTAGTTTCCATGCCTTTCTTCAAAACTTCCATGTCATTTTTTGTTGCTCTTTGCGAGAGCGAAATTTGTTGCACTTGCTCTTTGATATGTCATGTTGTCATTCTTCGTCTTCATGAGTCATAGTAGAGCTTTCTAAAGGCTTAATGGGTGTCGAATTCTTTTTAAGGGCCATTTTAGAATCCAATACTGATATCTATTCTAAAATATGCCCTTGGAATCAATTCAACTTGATTCTTCAAACAAGACTTATGCAATTCAGAAAAAAAAATACACATCTTTTACTTGCTTTTGAGGAGCTTGATATTGAAATTGAATTATCTCTATAATTTCAGATCCTCAATATCTAAAATTTACCCCTGTAGTAGCCCTCTGAAGCTTCTTTCGAATACCATAGGTCTGATCTGATTTGGATTCTTCAAGGAAAATTTATGTCCAATCTCCCACAATGACCCAATTTTGGACTGGTTCAGTAGAGAAAAATTGTATGAGTTTCCACGTGTCATTGTTTCCCCCTTTGGCTCTGAAATTGATAGACCGAAAGCTATAGTCCGTGTACTTGCGTCCACTTTTTACATCATTCCAATCCGATGCTCGGAGAGAGAGCTATGAAGATTTTCCCACGATCACCTCTTTGAGATGAAATTCAGAAGCCTCAAAAAGCCCTAACTTCCACAGATCATATCTCCGAAAATATTGCGAACCAATATCTGAAATGTTGCGAAGATGTTCCCCAGGATGGCGGCTTCGCACTCTAAAAATTTTAGCTTCTGAACCTTCACAGAAAAAACTTTATTACAAAAATACCACGATGACCTATTTAGGTTAAATTCAGGAGCCTGCAAAATTACCTAACTTGCACAGATAATATCTCCGAAAATATTGTGAACCAAGCTCTGAAATTTTGCGAAGATGTTCCTCAGGATTTTGGCTTCGCACTCTAAAATTTTTAGATTTGGAACCTTCATAGAAAAAAATTTATAGTGAAAATTCCACGATGACCTGTTTGGAGTAGCAAAACCCTAGAATCTCAAAGCTCTGATACCAAATGTTGTGAAACCAGGTCCAAAAAGAGAAGAAAAGAGATATCAATGCCTTAGAAATAAGCCACTTTGAGAGGGAAACCTCCAATACATTTCATGAATGAAAAATTCTTGGGTGACTCAAATTACAAAACCTCCTTTCTATATATAGGATTCCGTGGGGCCAGAATGTAGTCCTAGTGGGGCCACAATGTAATCCTAGCCGACCTAACAATAATAATTTAAGGGCACAATAATAAGAATATGGGGGTTACAATTGCGGCTTCGCACTCTAAATATTTTAGCTTCTGAACCTTCGTAGAAAAAACTTTATTACGAAAATACCACGATGACCTATTTAGGTTAAATTCAGGAGCCTGCAAAATTACCTAACTTGCACAGATAATATCTCCGAAAATATTGTGAACCAAGCTCTAAAATTTTGCGAAGATGTTCCTCAGGATTTTGGCTTCGCACTCTAAAATTTTTCAGATTATGAACCTTCATAGAAAAAAAATTATAGTGAAAATTCCACGATGACCTGTTTGGAGTAGCGAAACCCTAGAATCTCAAAGCTCTGATACCAAATGTTGTGAAACCAGGTCCAAAAAGAGAAGAAAAGAGATATCAATGCCTTAGAAATAAGCCATTTTGAGAGGGAAACCTCCAATACATTTCATGAATGAAAAATTCTTGGGTGATTCAAATTACAAAACCTCCTTTCTATATATAGGAGTCCATGGGGCCAGAATGTAGTCCTAGTGGGGCCACAATGTAATCCTAGCCGACCTAGCAATAATAATATAAGGGCACAGTAATAACAATATGGGGGTTACAAGGGTACAATAATAACAATAAGGGGGTTACACTAACAACAATAAGGGACTATACTAGTAATATAGGGACTTAACAATGGCTTTCTAGTGAACTACTGCTATCCAGCAGTAAAGAATGAAATGGCATGATAAGTTTATTAAAAATAAGGTGTTTCAAAGTGGAGATTAGGTACTACTTTACGACTTCCATTTTAAGGATTTTAAGGGGAAGCTTTTCACTCGTTGGATGGGACCTTATGAGGTGGACACTGTATTTGATATTGGAACAGTCAGGCTAGTCACAATTGATGATATACGTGCTTCATTTATAGTCAATGGACATCGTGTGAGACTATAACATTGACCAGCCTCTAAGGATGCTTTTATTAAACAACTCTCTGAGAAATCTGGTTTGAAGGTCATCAGCACAGAGAATCCTTCCTCTGCAACCTTGATGTAAAAAATAAAAATAAAAATAAAAAAATAAAAAAATAATAAATAATAAGTAATAAAATAAATAAATAAATAAATATTGAATTATGTTTTATTTTCTTGTCTTTTTGCATCTTTTTGCAGGAGCTACTACTAAGGATTAAAAATCATAGAAATAATTTTCAAAGCACTGATTTCTGCTACTCACGGTGCTGTTACTCGATTTCTGCTACTCATGGTGATGTTACTTGCATTGTTGTTACTCTGGATGCTGCTACTCGTGTTGATGTTACTCTAATGCTATTACAATGATGTTGTTACTCCGACGCTATTACATCAATCCTGTTACACCAATGTTGTTACAGTAATGTTGTTACACCGATGTTGTTACATCGATGTTGTTACACTGATGCTATTACACCGATGTTGTTACACCAACGTTGTTACACCAATTCTATTACACCAATGCTGTTACACCGATGTTGTTACTCTGATTTTGTTACACTAATGCTGTTACATCGCTATTATTACACCATCCAAATCATTACTACGTTGTCATCCTACCAACGGTCACATCGTCCAGGTAGGCCGTCAGGTATGGCTCCACGTGACTTTTATTGATTTAATTAGATATCCCATGTGTAGATTTTAATGCCCCGGATGACAAAAAATTAAGTTGAGGGGGGGGGGGGGTGCCGTCATGACAAGGACGATGTAATAATTACCTCATAAATTAAGTACGACAACTCGTTCATGGTACACCTTATGATTCACATCAATATGTGGTATCATCATTCAAATCATATTGGGATCCGTAAAATGTCTCGTCCACCCTATACGAATAATTATTATTTCTATTTTACCACACTTACCATATTTCTTCATGATTTTTCTCAGATTTCGAGAGTTACCAACAATATTTACCATTACCACCTTTCCATTTTCACTATTTTGTTCCTCTGAATTTGGTACCCGCCACCTTGCTCAACGATTTGTTGTTACAGGAAGTGCTGCTACAAGTCTCCACAGTATGGGTGGGCTGGCTGTGCGGCATGAGCCTGAAAACACAGTTTTAGTTCATAGAAGTCTAGAGGTTTGGCAAGTCTTTGTCAACACAGGGTGGGATGCCTACTTTGACAGATTACAGGGGTTTGATGGGGGTATCACAATGGAATTCGCACTCAATTTAGAGGAAAATTGTTCACGGATTAGGGGTCTGGAAGTTCCTGTTATAGAAGAGGCAATCGCAGAGGTTAGCGAACTAAGGCGGCAGGGGTAGCAATGATTTTCCTCTGAAATTTTCTCTTCTGAAATTACCCGAATTGTTTTCACAAGCGGGAGAAAGTGTCATTAAAATTGGCAGAAGATAAAAGCACTGAATGCTACTGTATCCTTGGAATGAAGTTGCAGGCTTCGTAATAAAATAAATTACCTGCGAGGGTTGGGCTTCAACTCTATTCAAATATCACTTTAAAATTCTAATGCACCTCCAATTTCCGCATGATCAGGAGCATGCCCTAAACATGCCCTTCTTCCTCTTGAAACAACTGCAGCATATGGCACAGGCTGCTCGGCGTTCGCACCGAATGCCGACAGTACTTTCCAATCCTGGTTTGGTGCAATTATTAGTAATGCATGCAATAAACAGGCTTCGGGTCTCCTAGGTGGAATTTTGTGGGTCCTCATAAGAAGAAGTAGAAGCCATGATTGCTACTAGAGAAGAAGAACCAACCTCTCCAGCTGGTCAGGCAGAAGAAGAACATTAAGAAGAAATTGATCAAGAGGAACCCAAGGAAATGGAAATGGAAATTGATCAGGAGGAACCCGAGGAAGAAGAGATGATGGTTGATCAGGAGGAGGTAATGGGTGACATGGCCGAGGCTGCCACACAAGAACTAGCCTCGCTTGAAAAACCCACAGAAGAAGAAATAAGAATGGAGGAGGTATTGGGTGACATGGCTGAGGCTATCACACAAGAACCAACCTTGCTTGAAGAAACCACTGAGAAGGAAATTATGGACTTTGTGCAGGAAGTTGATACTTTTATACAATTGTCGACTTTTATTAATAAAGAGAAAAGGAGTGAAATTCTGGATAGAGAAATGGCAAGTGATATTGTTTTTCAAAAAGCAACATCACCTACCCATATAAATATGAATACTGAACATGTGCGGGTGTTACACAAGAACCACCCCCAACTCAGCTAGAACAGGAAAATTTGTCCTCTGGAATCGACAGTGGACCTCAAGAACTGATACCAATTATGAAAAAAAAGGTGATTCATGAGGAATAGGGAGGTAAAGAAGGAATGAACCAGGAGGTCAATAATATTCTAGAAGCACCAGTATCGACCTCGGTTTAAGTAGCCATGCATGAAGTCTTGGTCCAAACCAGAAATGAAGGTGATGAGTCTGTTCCCCATTCTCCATTCGAGTCTCTGATGCCTAGAGGGGTGAGGGGATTTCGCTCGCCCAAACGGTTAATGGAGGAAGTAGTTGTCCCCCCAGTACTAAAATATGTTGACACGGCCAAGATTGGCCTAGTCACCACCAAACTAGAACACTTAGAGGCTCGCAAGGAAGACAACATTCCTGTGGAAACCTCAGAACACAGGAGGATTAATGACATTACCGACCAGACAGCGGAAGTTCTTGGGGGAAACATAGAAGAAGAAGCCCCTGGAGATAGGGAGCCTAGCCATAAGGGCTTGGCAAGAGAATCTGTAAAAAATGTCGGTAGCATCCCACCGTCTTCTGAGCCTGTCATAGGCCCATAAAATGAATTCATTGTTAAACATGAATGGGTTGAACAATGTGAGAAAAGAAGGATACCTCTCAAGTAGAAGTATCAGCTGTAATTCAGTGAAACCATGAGACTAAAAAGGGAGGTTCAGGATTTGAAGAAGAAAGTTTCTCGTTTGAAAAGGAAGGTAAAAATCTATAAATGGAGGGAAATAAAGCTGAATATTGAATTCTCCACAACAACTACCCAGACTGGCCCGATCAAAGAGTTGTTTGAAGGTCGAGAATTTGTATTGGTCACTGAAATTCAGAAGTGGTAGTCTACAACGAATGCCCATAAGAAGGAAACAACTAGGGTTCAAGAACAGGTCACTGGAGTCGTCACAGGGTACATGGATCAGTTATATAAGGCACAGATGAAGCAGGCTAAACAGAAGGCCATAATGGAGGAATTGGAAGAACAAGTTCAGTTGCTGAAGAGAGATAAGGAGAAAATGTTCTCCCTGGCACAATAGGTAATGGCCTGCAGACCTCTTGCACATAGCTATGTCTTATTCCTTCATGAAAAATTTATTTCCTTTTGCCTTGAAAGTATATATAAGGAGATTTGGTACGAAATTGAGGACCCCATTCAATTTCTCTGTATTTTAAAAATTCATAACATTATCGGACAACACTTAATGTGCGAGCTCTATATGCATGGGTATTACTTAAAGCATGATCAGTCATTTAACCCCATTCCATTCATGGGGGACATCCATTTAAGGGATTTCACCTCCTATACCATCAATCAAATTAAATGGAGAAAGGCCTAGGATACATTTGAAGAAAATCAAGCCAGAAAGCTGTGAATGATGAGAAGAGAGCATGGTTATTCCTCAAACATTTATAACAAGAACTATACATTTTTACAGATTAAATGCCATAAGGAACACATGATGACAACCCAGAAATGGTGCACTGACCTATGTGTCGGCCAGACTATGATGTTTTGCAAGGAAGCACTGGACATTTGTCAGAAGAGATGGATGTTGTCCTCCTCAGCCGTCAGGGAAAGAGAACCATTTGGAGAACCTAACTTTTCATGTGCTTTAGAGAGAATTCCACATTACATGGCATGCATTAATACTTGTGGGGTCAGATGGATGGGATTAAGGTTTGAATTTCCCATTCTATGGTTGCCAGCTGAGCAGTATACTCATGCATATAACATTGACCCAGACTGGTGGAAGGATGTTGTTTTGACAGAAGGATATAAGCCACCAGGAACACAAATGGCTGCATAATATGACCTCACATAGCTTCATGCCGATCACAGTCGGTCCAACCCAAACTTGAGGAGATGACGAGTTGCATGAGGACACGTAGATGGATCAGTTGGGGGGAGATGTTGAGTACCGGATTTGTATACTTTCCTCTCCCATTTTACCTAGTTTTTCTATCTCTTTCTACCATTATTATTCTTAAAACGCATGAGGTAAAACCCTTCTTCCTATATTTCATGGGATATTTGATTAATGAAGTATTTTTCATGGAGGTTTTACCTTTATACATATTAACTCCAATATTTCTTTAGATCTTGCTAAAACAGGAGTGTTGCAGCTATGAGTAAAGGCACAACCCATCATCTCCAACATATTCCTTATTTTATGTTACAGTGTGACCGACTTGGATGTATCAACGCTATCTTAGGCCTTTTCACAATTTCTTACTGGGAAATCTGGTTGTCATTGTAACAGGATGTATTTTTGTAACAATGAAGTTGTTGAGAGGGATCGGGGGTTTCAGGATAATTGTATAAATAAGCCTGCAGGCTGTGAATCGGGGTTAATCCCTTGGACATATGGACTTTTTAATGAATTTATTTTATCATTAATTGAATGTGCAATAGCCTATTGTTTCTCATATAATTAGTGAGTCCATCGCAACCCTGATCAGAGAGTTGGGCCCACTCTTCTGATCAGGTGCTACGTTCTCCTTTCTTTTCCTTGCAGTGTTGTGTTTTAGTGTGATTCTTTACTGTTGTTATAGTCACGTTTAATTGCTATGGATGCCTTTTTTTTTCTGCAGTTCATTTCGTTGCTGTTACAATGACTTGTGTGTTATAGATTAAATCTATGATTTACAACAGACCATGTGCTTGTATCTACATATACCTATCCATTAGTCTTGAAATAACTAACGTCCCAGGTTGATAATTTATGTGGAGGAAAGGGTTGAATTTTTTCCATATCCGGACACCAACAAAAGGTAGCATAGTTAATTCTAGTGAAGTATACATATTAAACTAGTGATGTGGCATAGGTAGTCATCAGAGATGTGGTGATTTTTCCTGGTGTACCAAAGAAGATTGTGTCAGACAAGAATGCTAAGTTCACTTCTAGGTTCTAGAAATGGTTATTTGGACGTTTGGGTACAAAGTTGGTCTTCAACACAACTTATCATCCTCGGAAAGATGGATAGATAGAGAGGGTCAACATGATTCTAGAGGTCATGTTGAATATGTATGTGATGCATTAGTAATGGTAGTGGGAAGAGTATATACCACTGGTTGAGTTCACTTACAAACTTGGGTATCGGGAGTCTCTAAGGATCAGTCCATTTTAGGCACTCTATGGTAGAAGTTGTAATAATCATATCAATTGGAGTGATCCAATTAACATGGTTTTGATTGTAACAAACATGTTGGCAGAGATGGAACAAAAAATGTAGGTTATCAAGCAAAATTTAAAAGCACCACAGGATAAATAGGATATCTATGAAGATCAACACAAGGTGTTTAAGGATTATTAAGCTGGGGAACATGTGTACTTACACATCAAGCCCAAGAATAACTCCTTGAGGATTAGGAAATTTTTGAAGCTGGCACGTCAATATTGCGGGAATTTTTACATCCTTGAGAGGATTGGACTAGTGGTCTATAGACTTATACTGTCTTCAACAGTGAAAGTACATAATGTTTTCCATGTGTCATTACTTAATAAGTATGTTGAAGAGGTTGATCATGTGATTGAATGGTCTGTATTGCAGATTCTAAGTGATCACAATATAATCAAAGCCTACATAACAATAATAATGTAATGTCACAATGCTCGAGAATTGAAACCAGAAACTTAGTGTATTTTGGAGAGAAATATGATCATGCTTTGAAACCGAGCGATCCAATAGGTTAAGGTGCAATGGAAGCATTTTGGGCTCGATGAAGCTACATGGGAGATGGCTGATTATATGCAAGTTGTGTATCCTTCCTTATTTTCCAGTTGAGGAAAAATAAATTTTCTATATGTGTATATGTATGATTTAAATACCAGATTGATCTAGGTTATAAAGCTCCAATATGTAGTATGGTTGTCATGTTGGTTATTCTAGTTTTCTTTTAGAAGGTTGTTAATTGTAAATACTACAACGAGATAAGTCATAAAGCTCCATGGGTAGTATGTTTTCTTTTTACAGGCCTTCCTGGTTGTAGGTGTCATTGAATATCGAGGATAGAGTTCCCGTAAAGGGGAGGGGTATGTAACATCCCCGGATTAAAAATCCATGTAATAAAGTTAATAAATGGAAAATAAGACCTTGGTTATGGGATACATATTCCAAGCTGAATTTTGGGAAAAAACATAGCGATAGAGATCAGTTGTGATTCATTAATGGCTATGGAAATTAACAAAGTGAATGGAAAAGGATTTGGAAAGGAAAAGTGGCATTTATTGACATTTATTTATGAAAATAATGGAAAATAGGAGAAAAGGAAGGTGAAGGGTCACATGTTGCATGTGAGAAGGAAATTGAAGGAAAATAATGGAAAATGAATAAAATAGAGGCCTGGTTAATAAAAATAATTATTAGGATCGATTCATGGCTTTTGTCAATGTTGTATTTTGACTGTTCAGTTTTGTAGCTCTCTCTTCTATTCTCTATGTCTCATACTCTTGGACACACATAGTTTTATTGGAGTAGCCAAGGAGGAGTGTGGAATACCTGGGATTTGGAGTAAGAAGGAAAATGAAAAGAAGAAAAATGAAAGAGGAAAACATGATCAACAACTATAATGGATTTTACTGCAAGTACCGAATTGCATGTATGATTTCCTTGCTAGTTTTTAGATGCATCAAACATGCATGTTTTTTCTTGGTTATGATATATCATTGGCATGGATGATTATATAGATTTAAAATTATTTTAACTATAATTTCCATTTCCTGGATAGCAATGGTTTTGTGGGTTTACCTTGTTTTTCTCATTGGTTCTCATGTTCCTTATGGTTATGGGTTGAGTTACGAGTTCCTGGAAGCCTTCATTGGACAAACACTTTGGAAGACATGTAACAACTTGGGTTGAGTTATTAGTCATGGAAGCCTTGGTTGGAAAAACACTCTCAAAGCCCTTGGTGGGTTGAGTTACTAGTCTTGAAAGCCTTGGTTGGAAAAACACTCTGGAATATTAGAGGCAGTTGTGGGTTGAGTTACTAGTCCTAGAAGACCTATTTGGAGCAAACACTGATGGTTAGAGACTGGTCTGTTGATGGTTAGTGATTTCCAACCATGAGGTGGAATCACTGCTTGAGAGTTGAGGTGGTTTCGCCTCTAGAAGCCCTAGTTTGGGTTCGTTTGGTTTATTCCATGAGATCCTCCATTCATGCTTAGAATATTGCAGGAGCATTACTAGATGAAAGAAATATTTGGTTCAATCCAATCTATGGTCGAGTTGTACATGAAAGTCCTAGTCTTGGTAGCATTTTTCATTTGTCAACGAAGTTGTTTTCCTCTTGTATTTTATGGGTAAATGTAATTTTTTGTTATGTGATATTAATGGTTATTCTATCATTTTTATTCTACTAGTTATATGTTGGTTATAAACATGGTTTTTGAAAGACTTGAGTATGGACCTCATCCTTTTTTATAACTTATTCTTTCCTGGCCAGGTAGACAGAGGAGAATAAGGCCCCTAAACGGACATCATATGGCATTATCATTGCTTTGTCTCCACTAATTTGACCGTATCTTTATTAATGTCCAATTAGGTTAGATAATCATAGGGATTTACCTTTCTTTTATGAAATTAATAGGTAAGGCAGGAAAGAGGTAAAGGAGGTTAGGACTGTGTTTCCCTCTTGGGTAACACATTATTTTTCTCGTCTCTTGAGTCTAGATTAATACTTCTTAACAATTTTCAAATAAGTATGAGACCCCTATGTTTAGATTTGTTGATATGACTTGTAGATTACATGTTCATGACGTGTTTGACAGAATGTCTATCATGGCCAGGCCTTGTCAGATCAGGTTCCTGTTCAAGTTTTTCATTAGAGGCCTTGTCATATTGTTATTTATTCTTTTTGATAGTTTCATCAAGTTATGGGCAGAGGCCTGAGTCTTGGCCCGGGAAAAGTGTCTTAGAATATGAGGTTGTTGGCACAGAAATTCCTGAAAAAGGTTACAGTCACATGGATTCCTAGTTGTGCATGATATTGAAGGGTTTCAATCACATGGAGGGATTTTCATCAGTGTGACTAGGTATCTAGCTCAAAAAATCAAGAAGTGGTCTAAGGGGTTGGACACCTGGAAGGGTTGGTTGGCTCCTGAAGGCTCTATAGCATCGAAGGAAGGACAAATTAGTATAGTATTGTTGGTTCCACTTTGTTATCTATAATTTGTTATTTGAATCATATCATAGTAAATATTCATCAAATTTTTACCCTAGTTGACCATTTAGCTTGGGTAAATGCGGGAGGAGGCGGCTACACCCTTTGCAATTTTTAAAAGGATCAATGCTTGACCTTAGAAATGAGATACTCAAATTTTCATGTTGGACATGTCTAGTGTTACAATTCTAGGAGTTCTCTTGAATGTTCTCATCAAGCTAGCTTCCAATCCTAAGTTTTTTCATATAATCGATATATTTGTAGTATATATAATCAACCAATGATGGTATGCTTCTCAGTCATGGTTGGTCATCCAAATTAATTGGATATTTTTCAAATTAATGATTGCATTGATGGCTACCATATAAGGGGAAGGAGAATAAAATACAGGTAGACCAGGAGAGGTACATGAAACATGTGGAAACTAATTTGGAATCTCTTAATTAACTTGTGTTGTTTAGTGAAACTATTTATGGGCCTCCCAATTAGGTAAAACAAAAGCCTCATCTAACCCTTCCTAGACACATAAATGTTGTATTAGACCTTCCTTTTTGCACTTAATAACATTTTATTAGATTAATTGTGTTCTTAGGGAGGTTAAAGAGATTTATCATGATTTATGTGCCTAATATTATTATTATGCAATATATAGAGAATATTTTGTATCTCTTATGTGGATATCTAGTCAAATATATTCATTGGACCTAGCCCCTACTATAGAAGGTTCACTCGGTTGGCTTGGAGAAATAAATACTTCTCCCTGTAGCTACGAGGTCACTAAGAGAGCATGACTCTATTTGCTAAGAGTTTTGGAGAGAAAGAAATCCTCCTCTCAAGGAGGATTCCCATCATTAATTTTTTATAAATAGGGGTAATGAGTATCCCATTAGTTAGCTAACTTTGAGTAGAGGTAAGAGGATAGAAATATAGGAAGAGTAGCTTTAAAGTTGTGTAACTTTTCATTATGTATCAACAATTATTCAATTAATGAAATTTAACTTTGGTTTCAGTTCTTAATTTTTTTTCCTTAAGGTATTTGATCTTCCTTGGGTTATGTCCCACCCTAGGTGCTCATGACCCCTTTTGTATCATTATTACTTATGCAGTTTTTCATTTATGTAATTTTTTTTTGGTAATTTTTTTTAAGCACACTTAATTATTATTTTATTCCTTAATATTTGAGCACTGTATGATAGAAATAGTGGTTATTATATTTTTCATTTATAATATTTTCCTGTGACTCTAAAACCACATGTATTGTTAAACAAATACTTCTACCACTGATATGATGATGTGTTAATAATTATTTATCATTTATTATCCTTAATTAGCCTCCTTTTTATTTCCAACCTCATCCTTAGCACATTTTACTACTCGTTAAATTGTATCCTGTAGTAGAATATGGATTCCTGTAGAAGTTTAAATTTTTCTTCTGAAACTCGTGAAAATTTGCATCCATCTCATAGTTCATCTTGTTTATGTGTTACAACATCCTTGGAAACCTAAATATGGAATTTAGAAGTGAATATGCCCAGTAAATTCTTTGACCTAGTTTGTTGTAGAAGTTACCTTTTTCCTGCAGAATTAAGGCTTTGTGTTTACAATATTTATTTCAATTGTAAGTTTTATTTATTTTCACAGCAAAATATATATGATTTAAGTTCATAACAGTTCATAGGTTTTTCCTCCTTTCATTTCAATTAGTATAGTTTTTCTTTTTGTCTCACATTTCCCGCAATTTCTGATTTTTCCTATAGCATACAATAATTATAATGGTCTCTGTGTAATTATATGTCATCTCATTACGTCCACCCCTATCAAAATAAAAAAGAGAAAATGATAGTTCTGAATGAAAACATAGTTATGATGCCTCTTAGGTTTTTACAAACCACATGTTGACATGTAAAATTGAGACCCTTGGGAGTTGCAAAATTGTTGTTATAATAATGAGGGCCATCACTTTTTGGCATCATTGCCATGGAGGTGTAAAAGTATGCATTGTATTATTAACTATTTGATATAGTCTTTATCTCATATCACTTTCTACAAAAGAAATAGTATTTACATTAGGAATTTTTCATTCCAAAAAATAGAAAATGCATTGCATTAGCAATTTCATTCCAAAAGAATTACAACAATAGAAAAAATATATTTCTTTATTTTATGCCTCAAAGAGAAACGTATAAAAAAATATTTCAATCACAGACCCTCACTACATAATGTGGTGCCATAAGAAACACATCATAAATTACTTATTTTGTAGGTAGAAGAACAAAAACTCTTGGAAGTGGAAGAGGTGGCAAAGAAGCTAGAATAAATGAATGGAGATGATGACAATGAGGAAGATCCATATGGATTTATTATCCAATATGCTAATTAAAATGTAAATATGAATAATATTTCTCCATCTATACTTCCAAAATTCATCATATGAGAATAAAGGGCCAAAAAACTTTTCTTTTTGAGTTTGAAGTAATTTGTAGAAGTTATGATTACATACAAAATGCTCAAAAATTAAAATTGTTTCCTACTACATTAAAATATGAAGCTCTTAAATGGTTTATGGGATTAGAAAAAAATTATATGGGATCATCAGATGCAATGAGACATTTCTTTTTAGAAATATTTAAATACTATTTCATAAAAAATGATATTAAAGACATGATTTTCAAAATAAGCAGAAAGAGAATGAGAATATTGAGGATTTTAGAAAAATATTTGTTTATAGTGTTAAAAGGTAAAAACTACATAAAGTAGGATTAGATACATTAAAAACCCTTTTATTTGGAGGAATTAGGTATGAATGGATTGATCTCCTAAATCTAATGGGTAAAGGGGATGCACCCCAAATTTCATTTGAATAAATTTGTGAATTGTGTAAGCATATATCAAGAGGAAGGGAAAAGATATGGTAGGAGTCCATGGGATCCAACCATGGAAAAATAAAGTAAACCAAAATTTGGTATGTAACTAGAACTAAAATTGATAATTTGCTAGAAAATTTTAAAATAGAGATTCTTAGTAATATGAGTGAAGAAATAGATATTCCAAAAATGAAATATAAGCGAAAAGCTAGGTATTCTGCATTATTTATATTTTCCGCCAAATGTATAAATAAACATCATTTGAGAGAATTTCCACTTGATAACATTGAAATATGTGTTATTTGTGTATAAATACATACTACAAGGGATTATTCATCATTAATAGGATTGAAAGCAGTTTATCAAGAATATAATGGAGAAAATCAAGCCTCAGAAGAACTCTTCTTTGTGGCACCAAGAAGAACTTCTAAACCTCGACAACCAAGTACAATACAAGACCTAACCCAACAATTTCAAGCTTATTGAAAACAATCTCAAAATGATTCGAATGTTTCCCATTACCTTGCCAACTGTGACCACCTCATCCTCAAATTCAATCTTGGAAATAAGGTTGAAGAGCATCATATGGAGGAAACAATCCACAATATTATCGATCATGTTCTCAATATCAACGTCAACACCATATGATCTGTTAGTCTCCTGTATTCTACAATATCACTAGATGATTGTGTATTTTTTACAGTCTGCTGAAAATAATATTCCCTCACTATCGTTTATTTTCAGAAATCTCACTGCCTTCATTATTTTCATTTAAACTCTCCATTATCTCTCATTTTACCTTTTCCAAACACTCTCATACTCTGAAATCTCATGTTTGACCTTAAACTACTCATCCTTATATTTTTCACCTTCCTAAACCCAATTACCCTCACTATAAACCCTTCCATTTCAATCATTACTTTTCTTTCATGAAAAAAAAATGTATTTTTTTTTTTTTTACATTATGTTTAGATAAATTTAAACCCCGAGTCTCTCTTTAATAAATTCTATTTATTAGAGTTCCTGACCCCGTTATATCAAAACACCCAACTCACATTATATCCAAGCGCCTTCGCTTTATTATATCCATGGGCCCCCCACTATCTTAAACACCCTGCGTTTATGTTTAAAACCCATCATTTTGTTTAAAATCTCAGGTCCCACATCATATTTAAGCCCAATGATTCATTTAAACCTGAAAACCATTAGATCTTCGCCACTCGATATGACGACCCTCACGCTTTTTCGCAAACCCAAATGCATGATAGTTAAAACCTTAGAAGGGTTGTGAAATAGGTATTTTCGCAACCCCTCCACCCTTAGATGTGTTTCCTCTCCATTTTATTGCATCCCTTCATATAAAAACAACTAAATTCTTATGCCCCTTGCGATAAACCACAAATCTCCTTCGCGCCACAAGGTGAAACCACTGACCATTCAAAATAATCCGAGCTCTGTGCTATTACGATAAGTCCCCAAGCCACCATGTAACCCTTGAAACCTTTCTAAAGACATAGAAGGCCATTACTAAAACACGAAATCAAAAAATCCTCCATTATTCGGACTCCTTCCGCATATTACCCGAATTATTTCAAAGCCATATTGCCTCCCTGCAGAGCATCATTTCTTATTAATATTTTTTTTTAAGTTTTGCAGGTGACATAAATATTGGAAGATGTGATAATCAAATTACTTTACCAAATTCCAAAGATTATTTAAACCGGGCTCTCTGGATGACGATTCATAAGCCTTGTTCATCAAAGGATTAGGAGTGCAAGAATAATCGGAAGCAACAATGGATCTTGATAAATAAGGGTCATATAATTAATCCAAAGACATCAAGGTTTCTTCGAATGATAGAGTAAGGTAAAAGGAGAGTTTTACAGTGGTTGCACAAGCAGAGATGAAGACAAGTAAAAAACACAATTAAAGAATAGTGACAGGTGAAAGATTCACTGTGACAGTGAAAGGTAAAATAAATAAAAGGATCAATTGAAGCTTAAAGATGAAAGGCAGGATTAAAAGACAGAGTTAAGACAAAGGACATATAAAAAGGTTGAAGAAGAGATTACAATGACAGCAGAGGCAGTAGAAGAAAACAGATAAAAGATACAGAAGGAGACAGATTAAAGGATTAAGGATAAAATGAGAGAAACAAATCTACGAAGAAGACACAGCCAGATGCCCAAGCCACTTAGCATTCAACTCTTCCCAAACACATTGGCCACCTACAGTTCAGTTTTGATTTAATATAATCTACCTCAGTTAATGTTTCAATCAGATATATTTTAGTAGCTTAGAAGTTATTGTAAAAGTTAAATGTTTGAAGGAAAATTAGTCAAAGGTATTTTAAGGTTAGCTCAACAATTAATTTGAGAGTTATTATTACAACTATTTTGTCAGTGATATTTTGGCTTGGGCCTTGCATGGTCTCAAATGAAAAAATTACATTTACTCTGTAATAAGTGTAGACTGTAACCCTAGATTAGGGAAACCTCCATAAATTGCAGTTAAATACTGCATGTATTGTTCATTATCAGTGTTGGTTGCTGGGTTGGATTTTTATCAGAATCTGAGTTGCAAATATTATTGCACTAGAGAATTGTAACTATTTTTGAGCTAGACATCAGTAATATAAGCATTTTCACATGATTCTTGAGCTATGTTAATGGTTATGTTATCCCTCTTTTGTTAATGTTTCTCCTTTTTTTCCATATTGTACATCAATTTCTCTGATAATAGAACATAAATTTTAGATTGAGATATGTTGTTTGGGCACATTAACTCTGTCCGTTACTATTATCTTTATGTCTTCCTCTGAAAGTATAACCAAATAATTCTTAACTGCTCTTTAGTATTACTGGATTGTTGTCTTGAGGTTTTTTTAGTGATGTACAACTGAAGAATTCTTAATTTCTCTTTATTTTTACCAAGATGTTATCTTGAAGGATTTCTTTGAAGTTTAGTTAAAGAATTATTAATTTCTCTTTAACTTCACTGAACTATTATCTTGAATGTTTTCTATATCTAAAAGTATAACTAAAGAATTCTTAACTTCTCTTTAGTGTTACTGGATTGTTGTCTTAAGGTTTTCTAAGTAAGGTACAGTTGAAGAATTCAAAATTGCTCTTTAGTTTTACCAAAATTTTATCTTAAAGGCTTTTATGTTGAAGTATAGTTAAAGGATTCTTAATTGCCCTTTATTTTTACTGAATTCTCAACTTCCTGTCATCTCATATTCATATTACCAAAGAAGATCCATTTGATATAGTTAGCTTGCTCTGTGAAAACCCTTGAAAATTTGATGTACAATTTAACCATTTTATGAATCCATAGCCCAGTGGATTAAGCTTCCCAAAGTCTATCTATCCAACCAAACAATCAATCAGAAAAAACAACCCCAAACTTCATAACTAGCCTAAAAATTATAAGAATATAATCATAAAGCTAAATCAGTGAAACATAAAAACATAGAGAGCCCTCTCTGAGCCCAAGAAGCCTAGGTACTAGACTTCGAAGCGGTTTGATGTGGTTCCATGCTACTTTTTCTTGACAATCTTGCAAATTATAGGGAGCCAACATAATGGCGAACATACTGGGGACATGAGTTATTAAAAAGCTTAATATTTCCTCAAGAACTCAGAAACCCCTCTCAAATATTAGATAAATCAAGTATTAACCAAGATTGGTATCTGGTTTCTGATTATGGACAACAACTAGCCTCAAGAAAGTTGAAATCATCCACCTGGTGACTCCACTTGTTTTCAGTAGGTCTACAGACTCCACTGGGGAATTATTGAGAAATCCTGATATTATCAAAACTCAAAAGGAAACCAAGTCAAAATACTTTGTGGATTAAGTATCTCTTTCGCAGATTTGGCCTTATTTTTAGCTATTATAAAAACTTTCAATCTCTTTGCACCTTGGGTCTAAGTTTTTTCTTCTAGAATAATCTATACTAGATCCCATCCTGACCCAAACCCTCTCGCAATAGTTGAAAATCCAGAGCACATCCTAAGGAAAACCCCTAGATCTGAGAATTCAACTGTTAGTAGACCTATTCACAAGGCAAGTTCCCTACCTAAAAACCTTAAAAAATTGTAGGATATCCTATCTGACTCACACCTGGAATAAAGCTTGTTCAGGACTAAATCAAAAATTTGGATAACCCAGATAGTGTTAGACCCATCTGCCTTGCATCAGTCCTATTGTACAAGCCTCAACCCCCATTCATACACCCACTGTTCACCTTCCTCCATTCAACCCTCCAGTTGTTAACCCCCCTTTATTACCCCAACCACCAACCGTGGAAACCTGGTATGCCCCATTAGTATTACCATTTCCTTTAGTACCTCTACCACAAGACTATCAATCCAAAATCCGCTTATTCAATGCAAGTGGTTCTAAAATCGCTGAAAAACATGTGGATAGAATGGATGAACCTTTTGATGGAAAAGAGATAGATGATGAAACTGTTAAACTACGAATTTTTACCCAAAGCTTAGGGGGAGAAGAAAGAAAAATTTGGTTTAAATTCCTAACCCCTAATAGTATAGGTGACCTCCCTGCTTTTCATCAACTGTTCTTAAATAAATGGAAAGTCAAGAAAAATCCTCTCCAAGTCTTGTCAGAGTATGAAAACATCAAAAGAAACATTGGAGAGGGTGTCCAAGATTACTGCACTAGGTTCAATAGTGTATATAACACCCTCACTCCTCACATGAAACCCCCACAAGGCCTACCGCTAATGAAATTTCTAGATGGTTTTGACCCAGAATTGGCTTATCAACTAAGAGAAAGAGACCCTCCTACATTAGAAGACATCCAGAGTGGTGCAGTAAGTGTAGAATCAAATCTGATTGCCAAGAGGGCTAGAATGAAGAAAAAAAAGGGAGCTACATATAGGGATGAAACCGTAGCCTCCACATTTGATACTAATATTGCTAACCTTGTTAGAACTATGGAGAGGATGATGGAGAGAATCAAATTAAATGAGAGAGATTTCCCTAGAGAAAACCAAGCAGCTCCTCAAAATAGAAACTAGAACCAAAACCAAAACTTTAGGAGAAATCCCCCTCAAATAAGACAAAGAGGACCTAACCAGCAAATCAAGCCTCCTTTCCAAGAAAAATATGTTGATGAGGATGAGGGGGTGATTTAAGAACCAGAACAAAGTCAAATCAATCAAATAGGAGTTAATAATGGGGATATTGTTTTCCTCACTAAGGAAGAAAAAGCCATATTTTCCCCAAATGAAGAAGAATACGAGGATTATAAGCAAGGATTCAAAAATGCCATCATGGAAGTGCATAGGCAGTATGAACTTAGAAGAAAGAAAACTGAAGATATTCCCAAGAGAAAGAATCCTCAAAATTCTTCTAGTAAGGCCCCTGAAACTGATCCCAAAAAGAGAACACAAAGTTCAAACAAAGTGGTTGAAAGTTCTAATAAAAATAAAAGCAAAATCAGTCCAGAAAGAAGCACTATTGAATCAACTAGTAGCCCTAACAAAACTGATTTAACTGATATCTCTAGTGCGAATCAACAATCTGAAGTTGCTGCAAAAACAGTGTCTGATAAAACTAATTTAAATATACCAAAAACACAGACACCCTTCAGTATTGAGAATGAAATTTCCAAGATAAAAATCGCCATACCTCTTACTGAATTGGTAGGGAAAGATGTATATAGATCCCAAGTTTTGAAAGAACTAAACATAGGAGAAAATGCTGATACTATAAACTTGAATGATGACGAACCTGAGCTTTTGTTTGGACCTGAAGTAGAAGGTAAATTCCAAGAGGGAGGTGTTCCCCCATTTTATGTCAGTTTGAATATTCACGATAAGATCCTTCATAATGCCATGTTAGATTCAAGAGCTTCTCATAACCTCATGCCAAAGGTAGTTATGGAGAGACTTGGGCTTGAGATAACTAGACCATACAAAGACTTGTACTCTTTTGACTCTAGTAGAGTTAAATGTCTAGGCCTAATTAAAGATCTTTGTATTAATTTAGCACAAATATCGACAAAAAGCCTAGTAATGGATATTGTAGTGGCTAACATTCCCCCTAAGTATGGCATGCTTCTATCACACTCATGGGGAGCCAAACTTCAAGGCAACCTCCAAATGGATATGAACTATGCTACCATACCAATATTTAGTCAACCAAGTAGACTATATAGGTAAACTCATATGAAATACATTACCAACAGTCAATAAAATCATAATAACTCCCCTATCTACTCTTTCCACTCAAACCTTGATTTCATTTATTCTTTACAACGATGAAAACATTAATGAACAAGTAGCAGTTGATGAAAAATTAGTGGAAAAAGAAGAAGAAAAGGAAGAATAGTCAAACCAAATAGAAAATGAAAAATGCAGGTCTGAAACTGAACCTCTTTGGAGCATGAGTTTTGATAGTTCTTATGGAAAAACGGGATCTGGAGCAGGTGTTTGAGTACACAACATTGAGAATAATCACAAAGAGGGTCACTCCTATAAACTGAACTTTCAATGTACAAATAATATAGCAGAATATGAGGGACTCCTTCTAGGGCTACAATTAGTAATGGAATTAGAAACCAAAAGGATCTCTATCCATGGGGAATCTGATCTAGTCATTAGACAAGTTAAGGGAGAATATTCAGCTAAACCTCCTAGATTAAGAGCATACATCAATGCTTCCCTTGACCTCCTAAAAAAATTCAAAGAATACGACCTTTCCTCTGTCCCCACAAATCAAAATATCATTGCCAATGGACTATCATTTGTAGCCAATGCTTGTCAATAGCCTCATTACAACAAACAATACATAGTAAAGGCTAAATGTAGACCAATTGTCCCTGATAATATAAGGTATTAGCAAGTTTTTGAAGGTGACAAATAGATTGAAGACTTCCTGTGGTCCAAAGATGAGTTTGAAATTCCAAATTCAAACTTAGATCATGAAGAGGACTGCCCTACTGAGGAAAAACCATGCACTGAGGAGTCCACTAATAATGTTGATATAAATTTGTTAGCAAAGAAAGATCCACATAAGATAGACATGTGTGAAGATCCATAAAAATAAGAGGTTGAAGTATTGCAGTTCAAAGATAATACCTTGCCAAGAGGACTTGTCCCTCTAGAAGAAATTTTTTATTTCAATGATGTCGCTAGAAAGCCAAAGATTGAATCCACTGAAGAAAATGTAGAAGAGTGCAATATAGGAAGTGAGCAAGAGCCCAAAATGATAAAATTGTCAAAGACATTTCTAAAACCTATAAAACATAAATATATTGAGCTATTCAAATAATTTAATGATGTGCTTTCCTGGAGCTATAAAGACTTGAAGTCCTATGATACTGATATCATCCAGCATAGAATTCCACTCAAAGAGAGACAAAATCCCTTTAACCAAAAACTACACAGAATAAACCTTGTCCAAATTCCAGTAGTTCAGAAAGAGATAAATAAAATGTATGATGTTGGGATAATATTCCCACTAAGGTACTCAAAATGGGTTTCAAATCTTGTATCTGTGAGGAAGAAGACAGGAGAAATTAGGCTCTACATAGATTTCAGAAATTTAAACAAAGCATCCATGAAGGACAACTACCCTTTACCAAATATGGATCACATCCAAAAGGATATCTTTTCTTTCTGGATTTTCAGGGTACAATCATGTGCTATTACATGCAGATGATCAACACAAGACAACTTTCACTACACTTTGGGGCACCTTTATGTATGTAAACATGAATTTTGGGTTAATGAATGCTAGAGAAACTTCCCAAAGAGAAATGGATATTGCTTTCTCATAAGAAATAGTTTACTTCACTGTGATATACCTTCATGACGTCACATTCTATTAAAAAACTGATGAAAAACATCTAACTCATTTGAGAAAGGTCTTTAAGAAATGCAGAAAGTATGGCCTACCTTTACATCCCAAGAAATATTTATTTGGCCTTCAATAAGGAAAACTTCCAGGCCACATCATATCTGAAGAAGGGATCAAGATTGACCCAAAAAGGATTGAGGGAATATTGCAAATCAATCACCCAAGAATTATCAAAGAGCTACAATCTTTCATTGCAAAGATAAATTTTGTATGAAGGTTCATACCAAACCTTGCAGAACTCTTGAGGAACATCAAAAGCATGCTCAAAAGAGAGTCAGGAGTCAAGTGGACCAAAGAGGCAAAGCATTATTTTGGTTTAGTGAAGCAAGCACTTACACAAGCACCTGTTTTTATCAACCCTAACTTCACCAAAGATTTATTTATATTTTCCTTTGCATCAAAACACGTAGTTGTTGCTGTATTACTGCAGAAAAATACAAAGGACAGGAGCAACCCATAGCTTTCTTCAACCAAGCATTAAGAGATGCACCTTTGAAATACAACATCATGGAAAATCATTCTTTTTCCTTAATCAAAGCACTAAAATATTTTAGGGTCTACATTCTGCATTCGCACATCATTGGATTTTGCCTCATACAGTGGTTAAAGACATACTTACACAAGATCCTAATGGAAAAAGAGGCAAGTGGATTGATGTTATCTTGGAATATGATCTAGAAATTAAGTCCATCAAGTTAATCAAGGGATAAGGATTGGCTAACCTAATGGCTAAAACAAATTTTCAAGCACTATACATCAATGTGATTCACTCATTGGATGAACAAGAGGAGCTGGCAACTCCACCTATTGAGGAAACATTCCTAAACTCTCCCTGGTATGCTGATATACTGTATGTGATTTTTAGTTTAAATGTTCCTCCTAGTTTTTCCAAAACTAAGCCTAGATTTTTGAAGTTAAAAGCTATAAATTTCTGCATTCTGGAAACAGTTTTATATTGGAAAAATTCTGATGGTCTATTTCATAAATGTTTGCCTGAAGAAGATGCAGATAGGATTGTGCATGAATTTCATGAAGAGGAGTGTGGAGGACACCTCTATTAGAATATCACTGTGAATAAAATCCTTAGGGTTGGTTTTTGTTGGCTCACCCTTTTCCAAGACATCCACAATATGGTAATTACCTGACATAAATGCCAATTTTTTGAGGGAAAAAGAAAATTGTTTCCTTTGCCATTACAGCCTATCTCCGTTGAAGCTCCTTTTCAACAGTGGGGTATATATTTCATTGGATAAATCCACCCTTACTCCTTTGCCCAACATAAATGGATCCTTACTGCAACTTCCTATTTTACTAAGTGGATAGAAGCCATTCCTTCCAGGACCACCACAGACTCGGTCATTATCAAATTCCTTGAAAACAACATTCTATCTAGGTTTGGTTGTCCTAGGAAAATCATTACTGAGAACGCTACTACCTTTAAATCCAAGAAAATGGTGGAATTTTTCCACAGATATCACATTACTTTGGTTCATTCTACAACTTACTACCCTCAAGGTAATGGGTTTGTTGAATCATCAAATAAAAGCTTGGTGAACACCATTAAAAAGTTGCTCGAGGAAAATAAGAAATCGTGGCACAAAAAATTGGTACATGCATTATGGGCAGAAAGGCTAAAAAATAAGAAATCAATTGATATGTCACCCTATTAGCTAGTCTGTTGAACAGATGCAGTCTTCCCAACAACCTTGGAAGTGCTAGTAATGAAGCTCATTCAAGAGGTGCAGTCTGAAGATAATTATATACAAAGAAGAATAAACCAAACTATTCAACTGCAACAAACCAGAGAAGGAGTATACAACATAAAACAGCTGGTACAGGAAAACATCAAGAAACTCTTTGACAAAAGGACCAAAGAAAATTATTTTAGCATTGGATACAAAGTCTTGAAGTGGGATTCCAGAAGAGAGGACAAAGGTAAACATGGAAAGTTTGACAACTTGTGGAAAGTTCCATACATCATTCATTCTACAAGAGGTAATAATGCATATTTCTTACAGGAAATGGATGGAACAGAAATATTTGGAGGTCTTGTCAATGGCAGGATGCTAAAGCATTATTTTAGTTGAGAATCTCAATTTAAGTTTTTTTTAGTGTATATGACATTGCTTAAATAAATCTCAAAATAATTTGATCTAAAAAAGACAAAAAGAAAGAAAGAAAAGGAGGAAAAGAGGGAAAATAAAAAGAAAGAGGTAAGCCCCATACCAAAAAATGAATGTGTCTGAAAGTGTTACACATATAAATGCCACTGTTTTAATTTAGTTTACTTTCTGCAAATAATATTGTGTGCAGCTTGTCCAAAAAATGCCACAATTCTTGATGATCAAACTACATAATCTTGATTGATTCATGTTTTTGAATTTTTTTCTAATAAGTTATAAATGAAGATTTTCCAAATTGTTAAACCTTGGCTTATCAGTAGCTAGGTAGAAAATGATATTGTTTCAAAATCTTAATCTGAACCAGTAGGAGAAATAAGGACAGGTGGTAGGTTAGAGGTTCAAAGAGAAAAATGATGTCAAGGTTTGCAAGTCTAAATGCACCTCAAAAAGAAGAAAAATCATTTGAATCATAGGCTGGGTTGGTAGGTATGCAGAAGAACTCTTAACACTTGAGCATGTTCAAAATTTGCAATTTCAGGTTGTTCATTCAAGCTCAAGAGAAAGTGTGTTTTAGACCTTAGTTGTTGCAAACATGGATTTCAGTTTTAAAAGGCTACTGTCATAAAATTACAACAGATCAAGATGACAATGGATAAGGCACTGATTTACAAATCCAGAGATATGTGATTCTTGACACCTCCTAAAGGAGCTTCGCTCCCCAGCTGGAGCCACTGTTAGTCTCCTGTATTCTACAGTATCACTAGATGATTGTGTATTTTTTACAATCTACTAAAAATAATATTCCCTGACTATCATTTATTTTCAGAAATATCACTGCCTTCATTATTTTCATTTAACCTATCCATTGTCTCTCACTTTACCTTTTCCAAACACTCTCATAGTCTGAAATCTCATGTTTGAACTTAAACCCCTCATCCTTATCTTTTTCCCCTTCCTAAACCCCATTTCCCTTACTAAAAACCCTTCCATTTCACTCATTCCTTTTCTTTCAAGAAAAAATAATGTGAAAACCCTTTTTTACATTATGTTTTATATAAAGTTAAACCTCAGGTCCCAATTTAATAAACTCTGTTTATTAGACTTCCCGACCTCATTATATCAAAACACCCTACTCACCTTATACCCAAGCGCCTTCACTTTATTATATCCCCGAGACCCCCACAATGTTACAGTTAAACACCCCACGTTTATGTTTAAAACCCTCCGTTCCATTTAAAATCCCAGGTCCCACATCAAATTTAAGCCCACCGATTGATTTAAACCCGACCATCGTCAGATCTCCACCACCCAATACGATGGCCCTCATGCCTTTTCCCAAATCCCAAATGCACGATGGTTAAAACCTTCGGAGGGTTTCAAAATAGGTGGTTTCACAACCCCTCCTCCCCTCCATGTGTCACCTCTCTGTTTTATCACATCACTCCATCTAAAACCACCCAACCGCTTATTCCCCTTGCGATAAATCACAAATCTCCTTCGCGCCATAAGGTGAAACCACTGACCATTCAAAATTCTCTGAGCTCTGTGCTATTATGATAAGTCCTCGAGACACCATGTAACCCCTGCAACATTTCTAAAGACTCGAAAGGCCATTGCTAAAATGAAAAATAAAAAAATCCTCCATTATCCAGACTCCTTCCACAGATTTCTCGAATTATTTCAAAGCCATATTGTGTCCCTGTGGAGATTCGTTTTTTATTAATATTTGTTTTTAAGTTTTGCAAGTGACATACATATCAGAAGATGCGATAATCAAATTGTGTTTCTAAATTCTAAATATTATTTAAATTGGGCTCTCTGGATGACGATTTAGAAGCCTTGTTCATCAAAGGATGAGGAGCGCAAGAATAATCAGAAGCAGCAATGGATCATGGTCAATAAGGATCATATAATTACTCCAAAGACATCGAGGTTTCTTTGAATGAAAAAGTAAGGTAAAAGGAGAGTTTTACAGTGGCTGCACAGGTAGATATGAAGACAAGTAAAAAACACAGTTAAAGAACAATGATAGGTGAAAGATTCACTGTGATAGTGAAAGGTAAAATAAATAAAAAGATCAGTTGAAGGTTAAAGATGAAAGGAAATATTAAAAGACAGAGTTAAGACAAAGGACAAATAATAAGGTTGAAGAAGAGATTACAATGAGAGCAGAGGCAGTAGAAGAAAACAAATAAAATATATAGAAGGAAACATATTAAAGGTTAAAGGATAAAATTAGAGAAACAAATCAATGAAGAATACACAACCAGATGCCTAGGCCACTCAACATTTAACTCTTCCAATCACATTGGCCACCTAAAATTCAGCTTTGATTTAATATAAGCTACCTTAGTTAATGTTTCAGTTAGATATATTTTAGCAGCTCAGAAGTTATTGTAAAAGTTAAATGTTTTAAGGAAAATTAGTCAAAGATATTTTAAAGTTAGATCAACAGTTAATTTGAGAGTTATTATTACAACAAGTCTGTCATTGATATTTTGGCTTAGACCTTACATGGTATTAAATTTAAAAATTACATTTACTCTGTAATAAGTGAATACTGTAACCTTAGATTAGGGAAACCTCTTGAAATTGTAGTTAAATACTGTATGTATTGTTCATTATCAGTGTTGGTTGCTAGGTTGGATTTTGATCAGACTCTGAGTTTCAGAGATTATTGTACTAGAGAATTGTATCCATTTTTGAGGTGGATATCAGTAATACAAGCACATTCATAGGATTCTTGAGCTATGTTAATGGTGATGTTATCCCTCTTTTGTTAATGTTTGTCCTTTTTTTCCCATATTGTACATCAATTTCTCTGATAATAGAACACAAATTTTAGATTGAGATATGTTGTTTGGGCACCTTAACTCTGTCTGTTATTATTATCTTTATGTTTTCCTCTAAAAGTATAACTAAATAATTCTTAACTACTCTTTAGTATTACTGGATTGTTGTCTTGAGGTTTTCTTAGTGAAGTACAACTGAAGAATTCTTAGTTTCTCTTTAGTTTTACCAAGCTGTTATTGTTACACTAAAATTTTCACCATGAAGTTTTACTGTCTGTATGGGTTCATCATTACTCATATATTACTCCCTTAGAAGTCTACAAATATCAAGTTCCTAAAACCAAGCCTTGAAATTGAGAGAAAAGCTTATAAAAGTCATAAAAATACTTGTACCACACTTTCTCTTAGTATTACATGCGGTGCTGCATCTGTTTCTTTTATAACATGCGGAATCAGCCACACTTTCTCTTCATCTAAGGTGTGGTTCCCTGTAAAAGGTAAAGTAACAGGCAGAAGTAAAATTTGGAAGCCTAGTTGGTTGAATCTGGAAGCTTCTGGAAGCAATTATTCGGTGGAAAGTTTTCTCCTTTCACGTACATTCATCCTTCCATTAAAGGAGCCTACCCCTTGGTATGTGGAACTTAATCCCTTTGAAAGAGGATTCTATCCCCTCTTATTTGGAGCTGCAACTTCTTCTCTTTTGCTATAAATTGAGGCGATAGTTCAGCCTCAACGGGAGTTATGCTTTGAGATTTTTTGAGGAGAATTGCTAGACAAATTCAGACTCTCTTAACTGATTACCATATGGGAATGATCACACACTCATGTGTATGTTAGTCAAGATAGTGCAAAGGCTTGTCAAAGTAGAGGAAACGCTTGTTCAGGACCTCGGAAGGACCTGTACGACATCAAGGTAAACACGGTTGTACGACTCTTTCTTTCATCAAAGATAATACAAATGGATCCTGTTTTTTCATTGAGTTGTTTATTTAAATGGATTATTTCTTGAATTCCTTGATCATCAAGATAGATTTATGGTTTAGGAATTAGTGTATATTATGTAGGTACTTCTGATTCTTCCATGTTCTTAATTGCAGATCCCGAAAGGAGACGTATTCAAAGCAATAGGAAAGAAGACTACAATCAACGCTGGACTATAGGTAAGTCCTAAATCCTTCATTATAGATAATTCTAGATCAAATATAATCTAGAGAAAGTAGTTTACATATGTCTATTTGTTGCTAGTTATCATAAGATACTAGGGAGATTTGTCTTGTCCGCAAGAATGATTTATCCGTCCAACAAATTGGCGACTCCGCTGGGGAATGTATCTTGAACTTAGTTTTCTTTTATGTTTGACTTGTGAAATTATTTTTCTAATTTTGATTGATTGTTACTGGCTTGGGTAATTTATTCCTGTAGAATCCCTGGAAAGTTATTTAGAATTTTTTATTTTTCTTTAAGTTTTCTAGTCTCCGCACTTTGTCTTTAGGTATAGTGCGGTCAACTCCGTTGTTTTTCTGTATACATAGTGCAGCACTGCACCTGTTTACACTAAAACCTACAGACCCTGAGAAATTTTTTGAAAAACTTAAAATCCTCTTTTCCAGGATTGGTTTGTAGGATTCTCAGTATATACTCAGTGTTGGAGTCCCGTGATTTGACAGATTGGCATACCAAATGAAAAGGCAACATCAGAACCACTTTGGAATCCTAGGATCTAGCCCCCCTGGATTCAGAGAGGGATCTCTCCATATGTGTTTTTAGAATGATATGCTTTAAGACTTATGATATGATATTAGGCTAGTTATGAAGCAGAAGGGATTTTTTTTTCTTGGTTGGGAATCATTAAATGAGAAGGTCATGTGAAGTGAAGGAGGGAAAAAGTAGAAGGATGTTTCAGCATGGGAAGGTAGGTCTAGAAAAAGTGTCAATCCATTGGGCTATGGAGTCATAAAAGGATTTACTTGCACAAAAACTATTCCAGGGTTTCCATAGGGCAAGTCATTTAAATCAAAAGATCTCTTTAGATTGAGTTTCTGGTATGAAACATTAAGAAGTGTGGTGAAAGAAGAAAACATATAAGAAAACAAAGGGCAACCTAAGATCAGGTAAGGAATTTTAACCTATACTACTTTCGGCATACTCTCAAAGGTAGAAAACATTTAAGATAAACATAAAAAGTAGCCTAAGATCAAGTAAGGACCTTTAACCTATCCTGCTTTCGGCATACTCTTAAGGGAAATATTCAAAACAAATGTTTAAGACTAAACAAGGGACAGGGCTAACTGTAAACTTCCTTGATTAGGACTCTACTTAGCATGAAATGAAAAAATCATTCAAGAACAACATCTCAAGTTCTAGTCAGCTAGACATGGGCTCACCAACATTCCTTGACTGGTTATACTCTATTGATTCATTCTCAAACACACATCTAGAAGAAACAATAAAGATAAAGCTTATCAATCAGAATTAGGGTACTTTTAGAAGTAAATCCTAATCTATATTTGTTGTTCTTTATCAAATAATATGAACATAGTGGAAACATAAGGAGAATAACAATTACAATAAGAATAACATCACTAATGATTTAGATAAGGATCCAGTGAAACTGCCTGTATATTTGATGTCCAAGACCAGTTACATACTCGAGTCCAATGGCTTTCTCCAATCCAATACTGCTCTTCCCAGCCTACTATATTACAATTACTCAGCAACTCTTACTCAATAAAAGTTCAACAATTAACTATTTTCCAACCCTTTACAATGAATCTTCAATGAGTACTTATAGGTGAATGAGGAGGAGAAGTGAAAGAAGTGGTCTTAATGATCATTTAAGATAGAATAGATGTGCATCAGATGCTCCATTCTGCTCAATGAATGCCATATTAACTTGTGAACCACTCTAGTTGCTTTTGCTTAACTTTGAGGAAGATTTGGTAGGTTGGTAATAACTCTGAAGTATGTCTCTTATGAGATATTTTTTTACTGTAGTAACTTTGTTTTGGCTTCTGGGACAAGTTAGGTGAAAGAGTGGGTTTTGGGACTTTCCCATGCCTTTATAATAACTACCCTGACAACTTAAAATATCTTACATCTATGTAATAGCTGCCAATTTTTCTTTGCAGGTAGACAGTAGGCTACAAGTGTCCTTATGGGTTGTTGAGAAGTAATTAGACTCGCTGATGTGTCCTTTGGAGGCTTTCTTTGGTTGATTTTTCTTTCTGAAACACTTTAATCACTGATTTAGGCTTTTATTTATGCTTTAGGCTTCATTAGGCCTTCTCGAATCATCGTTGGTCTTCATACTATGTATTTATCTTTTAAACTGTGAATTAAGCCTTTGATCTTCATACTTTTTTCTTAGTCCCTTTAACTTTAATTCTTTCGATCTCTATATTCACCGTCGGCTACACAGGTGGCTTGCTGGCGCATTGGAGAGCTCTGATACTCAACTAGTGTTCATCAAACACTGATAAAACAATGATAATAAAACCCTGTGAATCCATTTTTTTCATTGTTTCAGTCTCAGGATCATCATCCTTGGATTATGCCACTGGTATATGGCTGTGGGAGGGCCTGCGACTCAAGGCCACCTTTAAAACCTGAAACTAAACAATAAACAATTCTAAAATCCTGCGTTTGTGGTTTAGCTGCTAATAGAGGCTCGAGGAGGTGCGAAGGAGCAATGAGGAGAAGGGTGAATGTAGCAAAAATAGGCTAATGGTGGAACTACAGATACCAGGGCTTGAATCTGCTTCTGGGGCGAAGAACAAGATTTACGGTTTTGGGAATATCGTAGAAGGTGTTCGCACGGGACTGAGGTGGTAAGCGGTTTGGGGCTAAATGAACGTGATATGGTTGAGAAGATGACACGTATCATCCAAAAACCACTTATTTCGCGTTGATATGGAGCACTGAATCGTTTTGGGTGGACTAGGCGCGAAAACAATTTTAGACTGTCCGATGTGGGAGATCAACGGCTGAGATCAAACACGAAGGGAGAAAAAAAATGTGTGGGAGGAAGAAAGGTGGGACCTGGCGATGACGTCAGCATTTTTTTCTGGTAGCGAAAGGATATTGGGCAGAGTTGAAAGGAGGGGATCAATGGGCACCATTGGATCATGCGGATCAACAGTCGAGATCTGGCGATGAAGGAGAATGAAAAGGGCGGGGTTGAAAATGTGGGAGTAATATGGGCCATTGGATCAGGAGAAAGGGATGGTTGCGATTAAATCAGGGGATCTTAAAATCGGCGGGGAAGAGTTCTGGGAAGGAGAACTAGGAAGTTGCGATGTGCCAATGGCTGATGGGAAAAACAAGTGCAGTGCATGGAGGACCATTGGATCGGGATCGAGATCAATGGTGGAGATGCAATCAGGGTTTCGTATATCGACGGTGAAAAGGTTCAGGGGACAAGCGGACAGGGAACGCCAAAGAGCTATGTGGCGATGCGATGAAGTGCCGATGGAGCGATGGAGCGATAGAGAGTGGAGCGCGGGGTGCGATGGCCATTGGATCCTAGGGAATGGACGGTCCAGATCTCATCGGAGGATCAGTCATTGGAAGAAACAGGAAATTGGAAGCGGGAATTTGGAAAGTACGATGCCTGATTGTCGATGGGCTTTAGCGCTCGGTCGCAGGGCCAGGTTATATGGCGGGAAAAGGGCTAGGATTTAAGCCCGCGGGGGCTTAAGGCGGTTTATATGAAATGTTCATATTTTGATGGCCGAAATGGGTTTTTTGAGGTTTTTGAGGGTTTTTTAAGGTTCTGATAGATATAAATAAGGGCTTAAAACCAAATAAAAGTGACTCAAATGGTTTTAAAGGATTTTGAAGGAAGTGGAGGGATTTTTAATAGGAAAATATGAATGAAAGAGGGTGGAGGAGGGGTTCAAAACAGTTTTCTTCATGATAACAGTAGGAATTTTGTGAGGACATCAATGAGATGGATCCTTTGCAAAAATATACACAGCAAGGCTTCAAGAAGTCACGGATTTGCCCCAAATTTGTTTCTTGAAGACTAATAGACCTGTTTTTTCCTTCATAGTATATGAAAAGTTTATAGATGGCTAACAATGGCTCCACTTGGATATGGCAGCTCCTCGGAGGTGTCAAGAACCTCAAAGATAATCCTTGGAAAGTAGACCAGTGTATTGATGCTTTGTTGCACTTTGACAACCTCTCTTTCTTCTTTGATGATCATGCTGCTTGAGAAGACGATCTGCATATTGACAACAAAATTATTTTCTCCCAAACTTCTACCTACACAACCTACTTGTCCTAACACTTTTTCTTCATAAGGTGCACTTGGACTTGCAAACCCTTTGACATCAACATTTTATTCTTTTATTAAAAGAAATAAAACTAATCTAAATTTACCCTTATAAATTCCATGAGTTTAGATTAAATAGTTGAACTCATTAGCTTCTCTACCTAACTACTATCTGTCAGGATTAAGCTGTCTGACAGATTTCATTCTCTATATCCTAAAACAGAAATTGAAAACACAACCAAACCAGGATTAAGTTGTCTGATTTGTTGTGATGGCTATGACATCAAAAACAAACTGCACATAGACCTTTATTTGCAGAAAAGTAAAACAAAACTTGGAAGACTTAAGATCTGAAAACAATGAGAGTCCTTCCTTCTTTATTTTAGCTCTGATTTTGATCTCTTTGAGCTGTCTTTTTCTTCTTTATCTGGTTCAAGTTTTCAACATGTTAGAACCAGTCTTCTTTGTATCTTTGGCTCAGGTTTTGATCTGATATGAGCCATTATTCATCAAACTTACAGGTTCAGGATTTAAGCTTGTTTGAACCTCTGTTTTTCTATCCTAATCTAGTCTATTGATAAGCCAAGATTAAATTGTTTGGAAAATCTGATTCACTAACCTATCAACAGTAAATTGAAACCTATCTAGTCGTGATTAGGCTGTATGACTAAATAGCAATGCTCTTTCAAGTAGTAGCATTTAGGCTTGCACACTTTCACATTTTCTTTTTTCTTTTTTTTTGGTATGGGGCTGTACCTTTCTTCTTTTATATCTTCCCTCTTTTCTCTTTTCTATTTTTTTTGTATTTTTTTTTTCCAATTTTTCTTTCAAGGCAAAAAACAAAAAACTAACTAAATGCTCACAAGCTGAGCTTTATTAACATTCCTACCTACCCTAATCTAACTCTGAGATATTTACATGTTTAGTTGACAAATTATCTTTTCCAATACATCCAGTCAATCAGATGGTTCAATGACTGATATTTTCTCATCTCTTTGAGAAGGCAGATATGGTGCAGCCATTTGATTGGTAACAAAAATGAGTAGAAAATCTGACCGCTTGTCAGAGATAACCATGGTATTCTTTGAGTATGAGTCTTTAAAATCAAGGTCACCATAGATGGTGACAGCCTCTGCTGCGTTGGGCTTTTGCAAAGAATCCATGTTTGTGAATTTGATTCCATCAAAACCTCCATGTATTCTAATATAGGATCAACAAAAATCTGATGTGGACTTTCTTCTTCTAAGCCTCCCATGACTGATTGATTGTCTGCATCCCAGACAGCTTGGTTCACTGCATCTTCAGTGTGGCTCTTGAAACCACAATCATCCTTTTCTTGCACATCAAAAGGTAGTGAAATTTCTTCTTTCTTAGGGGGAGGGAGAATTTCCAAAAATGCTCTAGGGTCCCTGAATTGGTATGACTAATCTTGTGAATTCAACATTTCAATTTCAGTTTCATATCTTTCAACTACAAATTCTAGAAAAGGTTTCTTAACCTCAGCATTGAATTTTGAGCTGAGAAGGATAACCTTTGGAAGGTCCTCAGATTCAAGTTCTTCCAGTTCAATTGATATTTCATAATGAAGCTCTGCTATGGAACGTGACTGCATTTTTGAAAATTGTTCAGAGTCTTCTATTAGTGGAGTGATTTTGTCTTTACTATGTTGGGATGTGGAGTGGCACCTATGTTGATTTTAGACCGAAAGAAAAGGAAAGTTAGCTAGATATGAAAATATTTAGAGGCAAAATAGTCTTTAACAAGGAAAAATTAATCCTCAAAGTTTCCTAATCATGGGTGTGCACAATGTTTTAATGGTAGTGTGGGCTGTCCCAGTGGAGTCTTTATGAAACTAGGGGTAATCAGCAGGCCTAATGATCACTAGTGGAGCCTTTTGGTATTTTAGGAGTTGTGGAGTCGCCAGGTGGAGGATTTCAAAAATTTTGAGATGAGTTGTTGTCCACCATCAGCAATCGAATACCAATGGTTTGTGGGTCTTCTGAGGTCTTAAGGATGTATACGATGTAATTCACTTAGAAGTCCCAAGTATGGTCGCCATTATGTTGGGGTCCTATGATTTGGAATATTGGCATACCAAATGACAAGGCAACATCAAAACCACTTTGGAATCCTAGGATCTAGCCCTCATGGATTCAGAGAGGGATATCTCCATATGCGTTTTTAGAATGATATGCTTTAAGGCTTATGATATGATATTAGGCTAGTTATGAAGAAGAAGGGATTTGTTTATTTTTGGTTTGGAATCATTAAATGAGAAGGTCATGTGAAGTGAAGGAGGGAAAAAGTAGAAGGATGTTTCAGCATGGGAATATAGGTCAAGAAAAGGTGTCAATCCATTGGGCTATGGAGTCATAAAAGAGTTTACTTGCACAGCAACTATTCAAGGGTTTCCATAGGGCAAGTCATCTATATCAAAAGATCTATTTAGATTGAGTTTGTGGTATGAAACATTAAGAAGTGTGGTGAAAGAAGAAAACATATAAGAAAAAAAAGGGCAACCTAAGATCAGGTAAGGAATTTTAACCTATCCTGCTTTCGACATACTCTCAAAGGTAGAAACCATTTAAGATAAACATAAAAATTAGCCTAAGATCAAGTAAGGACCTTTAACCTATCCTAATTTCAGCATACTCTCAAGGGAAGTATTCAAAACAATTGTTTAAGACTAAACAAGGGATAGGGCTAACCGTAAACTTCCTTGATTAGGACTCTACTTAGCATGCAGTGAAAAGATCATTCAAGAACAACATCTCAAGTTCTACGCAACCAGACATGGGATCACCAACATTCCTTGACTTGTTATACTCTATTGATCCATTCTCAAACACACATTTAGAAGAAAATATAAAGATAAAGCTTATCATTCAGAATTAGGGTACTTTTAGAAGTAAATCCTAATCTATATTTTTTGTTCTTTATCAGAGAATATGAACATAGTGGAAACATAAGGAGAATAAAAATTACAATAAGAATAACATCACCAATGATTTAGATCATGATCCAATGAATCTTCTTGTCTATTTAATGTCCAAGACCAATTACATACTCGAGTCCAATGGCTTTCTGCAGTCCAATACTTCTCTTCCCAGCCTACTATATTACAACTACTCATCAACTCTTACTCAATAACAGTTCAACAATTAACCATTTTCCAACCTTTTATAATGAATCTTCAATGAGTACTTATAGGTGAATGAGGAGGAGAAGTGAAAGAAGTGGTCTTAATGATCATTTAAGATAGAATAGATGTGCATCGGATGATCCATTCTGCTCAATGAATGCTATATTAACTTGTGAACCACTCTAGTTGCTTTTGCTTGACTGTGAGGCAGATTTGGTAGGCTGGTAATAACTTCGAAGTATCTCTCTTATGAGATATTTTTTGACTGTAGTAACTCTGTTTTGGCTTCTGGGATAATTTAGGTGAAAGAGTGGGTTTTGGGACTTTCCCATGCCTTTATAATAACTGCCGTGACAGCTTAAAATATCTTCCAGCTATGTAATAACTACCAATTTGTCTTTGTAGGTAGAAAGTAGGCTACAGGTGTCCTTATGGGTTGTTGAGAAGTAATTAGCCTTGTTTGGATTTCTTTGGCTGATTTGTCTTTCTTAAACACTTTAATCACTGATTTAGGCTTTGATTTGTGCTTTAGGCTTCATTAGGCCTTCTCGGATCATCATTGGTCTTCATACTGTGTTTTTATCTTTTAAATTGTGGATTAAGCCTTTGATCTTCATACTTTGCACTTAATCCCTTTAACTTTAATTCTTCTGATCTCTGTCTTCACCGTCGACTGCACAGGTGGTTTGCTGGCATACTGGAGGGCTTTGCTACTCAACCAATGTTCATGAGACACTGATAAAAAAAATGATAATAAAACCTCGTGAATCCCTTTTTTGCATTGTTTCGGTCTCAATATCGTCATCCTTAGCTTCTTCCACTAGCATATGGTTGTGGGAGGGCCTACGACTCAAGGCCACCTTTAAAACCTGCAACTAAACAATAAAAATTTATAAAATCCTGCGTTTGTGGTTTAACTGCTAACAGAGGCTCGGGGAAGTGTGGAGGGGCAGTGAGGAGAACGGTGAATGCAGTGAAAATAAGCTAATGGAATAACTACAGATACCAGGGCTTGAATATGCTTCTGGTGCGAAGAACAGGATTGGTGGTTTTGGGAATACCAGAGATAGTATTCGCGTGGGACTGAGGTGGTATGCGGTTTGGGGCTAAATGAACGTGATACGGTCGAGAAGATGACAAGTATAATCCAAAAACTACTTATTTCACGTTGATATGGAGCGTTGATTCATGTTGGGTGGACCGGACGCGAAAAATATTCTAGACCATCCGATCTGGGAGATCGAAAGTTGAGATCAAATGCGAAGGGAGAAAAAAATGTGTGGGAGGAAGAAAGGTGGGACCTGGCCATGACGTCAGCAATTTTTTCGATTAGCGAAAGGATATTGGGCAGAGTTGAAAGGAGGGAATAAATGGGAGCCATTGGATCATGTGGATCAACGGTCAAGATCTAGTGATGAAGGAG
The DNA here is from genome assembly GCA_034641835.2 of Pinus albicaulis. Lineage (NCBI taxonomy): Eukaryota > Viridiplantae > Streptophyta > Pinopsida > Pinales > Pinaceae > Pinus > Pinus albicaulis. The sequence goes on from JAXQQM020083415.1 coordinate 1,094,154, forward strand.
AATGAAAAGGGTGGGGTTGAAAATGCAGGAGTAATATGGGCCGTTGGATCAGGAGAAAGGGATGGCTGCAATTGAGTCGGGGGATCGGCAATCGGTGGAGAAGAGTTATGGGAGGGAGAACTAGGAAGTTGCGATGTGCCAATGGCTGATGGGAAAAATAAGTGTGATGGATGGAGGATCGCTAGATCGAGATCGAGATCAACGGTAGAGATGCGATCAGGGTTTCGCATATCGGCGGTGAAAAGAGTCAGGGGACAAGGGAACAGGGAACGCCGAAGAGCGATGCGCCGATCCGATGAAGTGCCGAAGGAGTGATCAAGCGATAGAGAGTGGAGCGCGGGGTGCGATGGCCGTCGGATCCTGGGGAATGAATGGTCCAGATCTCATCAGAGGACCGGTCATCAGAAGAAACAGGAAATTGGAAGCGGGAATTTGGAAAGTGCGATGCCCGATCGCCGATGGGCTTTAGCGCTCAGTCGTAGGGCTTGGTTATATGGCAGGAAAAGGGCTAGGATTTAAGCCCATGGGGGCTTAAGGTGGTTTATATGAAATGGTCGGATTTTAAAGGCTAAAATGGGTTTTTTGAGGTTTTTGAGGGTTTTTTAAGGTTCCGATAGATATAAAGAAGGGCTTAAAACCAAATAAAAGGGGCTCAAATGGTTTTAAAGGATTTTGGAGGGAGTGGAGGGATTTTTAATAGGAAAATATGAATGAAAGAGGGTGAAAGAGGGGTTCAAAAAATTTTTCTTCATGATAACAACAGGGCTTTTGTGAAGACATCAGTGAGATGGATCCTTTGGACAAATAGAGACAGCAAGGCTTCAAGAAGTCACGGATTTGCCCCAAATTTGTTTCTTGAAGACTAATAGACCTGTTTTTGCCATCATAGTATATGAAAAAATTATAGATGGCTAACACCCAGACTTGTATGTTCTGTGAGAAAGCTTTCTCTGAGAGTTTCTTTCAGCATTTTTAAGTTTTGAATGATTTTCTACAAGACCTGCATGTTATAAGTGATTTTTTCTTTGTATTTGTGTCACTCAAAGCTCAGAAACATATGTATACCCTAGATCACTGGTATTTTATTGTTTTCTTGCTGAGTCTTTGACTTCATAGCAGAAATTGTTTTATGAGAATTAGATCCCATTTTCTCATTTACAAATCTTTAAAAAAAAAATTCATTAAGTTTTGAATTTCACTTAAAAAACCATAATTGGATGTTTTTGTGTTTTTTCTCATTTCAAAAAAACCTAAGCAAAACATTCCTCAAAATATTTAAAGTTTTGATTTCCGATTTAATTCTTAGAATTTTTAGATCTCGAAATTAGTGTTTTTAGTTTTGAGTGTTATTTCTAGAAATTGTAGTTTTCTTTTGGAGAATCTTTGATTGTAGTTTTGATCTTGAAGAATAAAGGGATTTATTTTTGAGCAATTGATGATTCTGAGTTCTCATGAGATAAGATTTATTTTCATATGTTCTTGTTTTGAAGGAAATAATTGTTTTAAAAGATTACATTTCTCAAATATTTCTTTTAGATAGAATTCATTGAAAGGAAATGAAATGTTTCTCATAATAGATGCATTTTTAGTGTGTTTTGAGTCGGGTCACTACATATCATCAAAGTTTCACTTTCGCACCTATTTTCCTAAGAAACAACCTATTAAAAGCAATGCTTCAATTAAAATCAATCTAGTAATTTTTATATTTCTAGGACTCTTTTCACCAACATAGCTTAGGATAGTGTGTTGGAGTAGGGAGTAATTAACTCTCTGAGACAATTAAAACAAACAAGTATTCAATATTGCGGTATGAAAAATCCAATAGTAGCTTGTATGCTCTTGGAAGCTCCTCCTAAAGGAGTCAAGCATGAGATCATATCCGAACGAGTGAGGTGATCAATTCTATCTCATTGGGAACGATAGAAGATGTGCGCGTATTAACAACGGTAAACCTCAGATTGACCATTGTTGAGGAGCCTGGGGATACTTGTCTGTATACCTCAGATTATTTCAAGGAGCCTTCAAGGGGATTGAGCTTTGTTACTCTACCCTTGTGTTTATATTGGATCGTAGACTGTTCCCCCAGGTATATTTGTTCCTGTTGGTGACCTTAGTGGCCATAAAACTTAAGATTTTTTCCTGAGGTGATGGTGGAGGAAAGATCCCACTTTACCTAGAGCAGATGTCGACTAGACTCACTTGGACTCTTTGGAGGGTTATCTTCATTTGAGATGGTTTAAGTGGAGAAAATTGCACCAGTATGTTTCATTAAGCAGGTTGTCGGGGTAACTGTTCCAACCGCCATTTCTACATTAAATACTATGATGTTGGATTTCATCACCAACTAGTGTTTTTAGTGTGGGAATCCACTGTTTGTGTGTGGTTTGATCTCCTAGATTTCAAAAGCGTTTGATCATTTTATTGTCTCCTTAGTGACTTTAGGACTTTTGATTGAAATTTTCTTTGATTGCATGTGATTAATAATTTTTAATCGTGACTGAATTACCAAGACAATCACGTAGACTTCAGGGGAAACCGCTTGAGTATACACCAAGCCAACTTGAAGGAATGAGAGCTCTGGTACCATGTACTTCCAGTAGAATTAGATCAATGGAACCAAGAGAATCATCCATAATTATTCATCTTGATTATCATGAAGTAAATCAATCAGAAACAACAGAATATATTCAAGATCCAATTTCAATTTCCGAAATCATTGACATTGCTTCTGCAACCAGTGAGTTAGATGAAGAATCTGAAATTTCTGAGCTATAAACTGAACCTGTTGTGTTAGAATCATCTTCAGGATTTGTTACTCCGACTTCTAGTGATCTTGATTCACCTAGAGTAAGACATCGCATTACCAAAAACCTTCCTTCTGATCTCATATGTATTGAAGAGATTGTTGGTCCAGATCAAGAAGTAGTTCTTCTTGAAACCTAAGAAAATTTAAATCTTAGAGAGTGTGAATCAATATTCTACAGTCCTTTTAGAACTGACGCTTGGTATTTATCAATGACATATTTTTTACAAAACACAGGTCTTACTTATTCACCACCCCGAATTCCTTTTTACCCTACACCAAGAGGTTATCAACCTTCATTAACGATGTCAGGTGAGTCATCTATGTTTTCTGAATCTCCAGAAACATTTTTATACGGTGGTTCGTCTCCTCTGGGATACCATTCGCTCCATGGTACCTTCTCCGGAGCAGCTCCTCAACCAATTGAACAAGTGTTATCACCTAGTACAAATGAAACAAACACTGGCACATTGAACATAGAACAGATTTTCACGATGTCTGGCAATATTCCAAATCCTCAACCTCAAGTAAGTCAGTTACCACCTAGGGGGAAACCTCAAGATAGTCAATTACTGCCTGGAGGGCAACCTCAAGGTAATTTTTTACCACTTGGAGGTCAAACTGTAGGACAATATTTCCTGCCTGGGGAGCAACCTCAAGGACAGTACATGCCTCAAGGTCAATATCAACCCCAAGGATAGTACATACCTCAAGGTTGATATCAACCCTAGATTCTGTACACACCTTAGAGTCAATATCAACCTCAGGGTCAGTACCCAGCTCAAAGTTTTCAACCTCCTTCAGGTCAACCATTATTAAAAGGAGATGGAAATTTGCCAGTTAATTATCAAACTTACGTTCAACCTGGTTATGGTCCTTCATATGGACAACCTTCTATGGGTCAATCATCTAGAATTAATATGGTGTGGGATCCATCTCAAATTCAACAGACTTTATAGCCCAATGTGTAGTTACCTAATCAACCTGGATAGGCCATAGGTTCTGGTCCAACCCAAAAACCTATCCAACCTACCATTCAAGTCTTTGCACCTGTTTCTGTTTAGGATATTGGGCCTAGTACACCTAGAACTCCACCTCAAACTTCTGTTGTTTCTGCAACTTCTGTTCAACCTACCAAACCTATTTTTGGAGTATCTGCAGCTCTTGTTTCTACTACCCCTGTATCAGTGAAAATTCCTCAAGTATCTGTGCCACAGTCAAGACCTACAATTCAGACTATGAACCAGATGCCTACAGGACAATCTGGTACAAGTACTATTCTCACTATTCAACCAAAATTTACTTATCAACCGTACGAGGGGCAGTATCAATTTTGACATGCTACACAAAATCCATCATATCAGTATCAACTGTATCCTGGGTATACTTATCAAGTACCTCAACAACCCCAATATGGTCTGATTAATCCTGGTTATCCAGGAGGTTTCACAATTCCCAATGCAAATGCAATTCCAGGATATCCTAGATATCCTCCTCCTAGAATTGGTTTGATCACACAAGGTTATCAAGAAGCTAGCCGTCAATTACCGTTCATAGAAACTTTAGATTTACCTGATTTATCATGCCTTACGAATGGTTTGATATTTTATTTTCCGTATTGGTCATCGATGCCTAATAAGTTGCCCAGTGATATTCCAAATTCTGAAGGTAAGTCAGGAGAAGATCCATATAATCGCGTTATGACTTATCACCTCTAGTGTGCATCCAATCCATTAATCGATGATTCGATTTGGTTACATCTTTTTCAGAGAACTCTCATTGGTCTAGCTACCAAATGGTACATTGAGTTACCACGAGGCTCGTTTAATAATTTTAATGCACTAGCTACTACTTTCTTAACCCATTTTCAGTTACCTATTAGATACGAAAATGGTACGAAATTGTTGACCTCATTAAAACAATCTACATCTAAATACATATCTGATCACATTCATGAATGGAGACGTAGGAGATGTTTAGTGAAAGTCTTTATTCCAGATCAAATCTTGGCTAAATGGTTTATCAAATCATTATTTCCCAAAATTACTGAAGATGTGGCCAAAGGAGGCGTTGTTACAGAAGAGCAAGTCATTGCTTAAGCTCAGTATCTTGACCTTATATATACACAGTCAGGTACTCTGTATGACAAAATCCCTGATTTACCAAGACCTAGTCAATTAACTACAACTTCTTCAGGCTCTCATGCCGTTGATGGTGTAATTGGTTCTGTTAACACTGGCAAGGGTAAGAATAAATCTTCCAAGATGATTTCTCCTATTATAACTTTACCCGATTCACCCAAAAGAGATTCTTTCGCTAAAACTTTCGCTGATATTCCTGTTGTAGAATCATGTACAGCCAAAAGCTAAAACTGGTGGTAAGAAGAAAGGTAAGAATAAAAACAAAAAATCATCTTCAAAAGATAAAAACGATAAAAACTAAACCAACTGATGATAAACAAAAACCTCAGTATCCTTGTCTGATCTGTGATGAGGATCATTTTACTAAAGAGTGCCCGCATAGAGCTGAGGTATCGAAATTCGTTAAGGGTTCACCCATACCTACTATCTTGAAGGATCCCTTTCCTGCTCAAGAAAATAATATGATTGGATCTTCCTCGAATATGCTAGAGGATATCTTGATGGTTGCGATGTGATCACAATATTATGGTAGTAAAAGTACTGTTGGTGGTAAAGAAGTAGAAAATTATAATTCCGCATCAACTACATCTTCCCCAGTTTCTAATCCATTACATATTGAGAAATCAAATCCTGACTTAGTAATCAAACCTCCTGCTAAAGGTGTACTTCATAAATCAGCTTTCAATCCACATGCGAGAGCTGCTCAGAACTACAACATTGTTGAAGAATTGGCAATTTCTCCTTTAGCAATGTTGGATTTGGAAGTGCTACAATCATATCCAGCCCAAATAAAATTAGTATTGTCAGCCATAGGAGTCGTAGACCTTCAAGATTCGAACCTAATGATCTTCGATTTAGAGAATTTTATACCCTGCCTACCCGATCAGATGGCTTTTCAGATTCCAATAATAGTAAAAAACAAACGTTGCTTTCGTACTGTTGTTGATGAAAGGGCTTCTACGTGTATCATGTTGTTAAAATGTTGGAAATCACTTGGTTCTTCGACAATTAACCAGTCCCCAACTATCCTTAAAGCTTTTGATGGAAGAGGTTTTCATCCGTATGGTATTTTACAGGATCTACCAATAGACGTCGAAGGAAAAACCGCTAATCTAGATGTGGAAGTGGTTGATGCCCCTCTGGATTACAACCTTCTCCTAGGTCGTAGTTGGTATTACACCATGATTGTTGTTGTATCATTGGTATTTCGTCTCATCATGTTTCCTCATAAAGGAAAGATCGTTAAAATAGATCATCTCTCATATTATTCATCCGACCCAGTCGCTATTGATAGCATCCAGCATGTCGGAAAAGTGACTATCCCTTACAAAGATGTTGGAGTAGGTTTAATTAAAGACTCTGCTTTACTGGGAAATTTTTCCTTGCTTGCTCCCAATGTACCACCTCCTATTTCTAATATAAATATGATTACATCAAGTACTATTTCCTTTGATGATCCTTGGATAGTACCTTTAGAGTTAGAACTGGATTCTTTCGATGGCGCAATGAATTTGAGTCCTTTTGAATTAGAATATCAGGCAGTACAGTCATTTTCTGATACTCAAACTAAACCTGATCTAGTGAATGTGATCAATGAGGAATCACTTTCGATATCAAGCTCAACTTCGACATCAATTCAGGATCCTGTTCAACAAGTATTCAATATTGATGAGCATATTCATGAATTTTTGTCTATAGAAGAATTACCATGGGAAGATCTACATCATCGATCTTCATTTTTACCTGATCTCGATCATTTTGACACTGATTTTTCCTCCATTTTTACCGTTGATTATGTCAATGAACCTCGGAATCCTCACATGAATTCTGATTAATAATTAAACTTAGCAAACATCTCTACGAAGTTCCTATTGACATCTCAGTGAAACTAGGAATTGTTGAAAAAATTCATATAGGTGCTTCTTGTATGCCAAATGAAATCCAAACATATAAAGCCCTATTTCAGGAATTCCATGAAATTTTTGCCTAGTCATATGAAGAAATGCTAGGAATCGATCCATCAAGTGTTGTTCATGAAATTAAAACATACCCAAATGCTAAACCTATTCGACAAATATTACGTCAGATACATCCACGAAAAGATGCCTCTATTAAAGAAGAAGTTGAGAAATTACTTCGCGCAGGTTTTATTTATCCAATTCCTTTAATGGATTGGGTATCTAATATTGTTCCTGTTAAAAAAAAACAAGGGACGATACGAGTATGTATCGATTGTAGGGATATAAATGGAGCTTGTCCAAAAGACAATTATCCAACCCCTTATATCGATCAAATTATTGACGATTGTGTCGGAAGTGAAATGTTTTCATTTATGGATGGATTTTCGGGCTACAATCAAATCAACATACTCCCTGCTGATCAACCCAAAAAAAATTTCATTTGTCCGTGGGGGACTTTTGCTTACTGCAAATTACCTTTTGGACTTAAGAACGTTGGTGCAACTTTTTAAGAGGGCAATGTCTTATGCATTTCATGACATTGAACACGTTTTGCAACCTTATCTCGATGATTTACCTACTCATTCATCGCGCATAGTAGATCATCTTACTCATCTACGAGCTATCTTTATGAGATGTAGATATTATAGGATTTGCCTGAATCCTCACAAATGTGTCTTTGTGTTGAATCTGGACGATTGTTGGAATTTTTGTTTGAAAGAAAGGCATTTGTGTCGACCCATCAAAGGTTGAGGATATCATCAAATTACCTCCTCCTTCTACTCTTCGCCAACTCCAAAGTTCACAAGGGAAAGTGAACTTTTTACGTCGATTCATTCCTAAGTATGTTCAGTTAACCAAAGGTTTTACTAGGTTGTTAAAATAGAATATTCAGTTCTTTTGGGACAAGATCACAGATCGATCTTTTGATGCTCTTAAACACACGTTGACCCATGCACCATTATTGCATCCTCCCAATTACAACCAGGATTACTTTTTATACTTAGCAGCCTCCAATTCTACGATTGGCATGGTCTTAGTTCAGGAAGATGAATTCCACAACGAACATGTGATTTATTATCTTTGTCACAATCTACATCCGATCGAAATCAGGTACTCACATGTGGAGAAATTGGCCTTGGAAGCTGTTCAAGCTGTCGAATGATTCTATCATTACATATTGTTACGCAAAACAACAATGATTTCTGATTATAACCATATGATGTATATTTTTAACAAACAATTTCTAGAGGGAAAATACTCCAAATGGATTGTTATCCTACAGGATTTTGATTTGGAATTTGAGAAATCCAAATCAAAGAAATCATTGGTATTCGCTAAATTTATGTGTGACTTCCCACGTATTGACACAGAAACTGTGGCAGAACATCTGATCGCAGATGAATCTTTGTTTCTTATCAGTACCATCGATCCTTGGTATGGATATATCATCATTTATCTGCAAACCCAAACTTTTCAGCCCGAACTTTCACGGCCAGAATGACGAAAAATCCATTTCCAGTCTCAGGAATATCATATTATTGGTGACACACTATATTATCATGGTGAAGACTCTATTTTTCGACGTTGTCTAACTATTGACGAAGCTAAAAAGGTTTTAAATGACTCTCACTCTAGAGCATGTGGCGGTCATATGTCTGGGTATGCCACAGCCAAAAAGATATTGTGCACTGGCTATTTTTGGCCATCCTTATTTAAAGATTGTATTTTTGCTATCCGAAAATGCCACAAATATCAAATCTTTGATCGAAATATGCATGCATCACCCACTCCTCTTCACCCTATAATTGATGTCAGTCCTTTTTCAAAATGGGGCATTTACTTCATTACATGTAACCCTCACTCGGTCGGGGGGCATGGGTATATTATTCTCGCAGTAGATTATCTTACCAAATGGGTCGAGGCAATGCTTACATTTGCGGTAGATGGAAAAACTACAACTAATTTTGTGTTCAATCATGTGATTGCTCGTTTTGGTGTACCCCAAGAGATAATTACTGACCATGGGTGTCATTTTCAAAACATCATGATGACTGAACTGACTGATCAACTTGGCTTGCGCCATGACAGTTCTACACCATATTATCCTCAGGCTAATGGTCTGGTTGAAGTTATCAATAAAGTTTTAGTCACCATGATTAAACGAATCATCAGAATTCATAAATCGAATTGGCACACCATGCTTTTTTTAGCAGTTTGGGCATATCGAACCTCAGCAAAAACATCGACATGTTTTACCCCTTTTCAAATGGTTTACGGTTTAGAAGCAGTATTACTGATTGAATGTGAGGTACCGTCACTCCAACTAGCCATAGAGTTACTACCAGCCACTTCTGAAGAGGAGAAATTCTATTTGTACTTAGCTCAATTAGATGAGAATCGACGCATCGCTGCATTAGCTATCAAAACTCATGCAAAATGAATGAAAGCTCAGTATGATAGAAGTGTTACACATCGTATTTTCTCAGAAGGAGACCTAGTCTTGGTCTATGATCAACCTAATGACAAGCTAGCGGCTAGGAAATTTGAACCCATGTGGCATGGTCCTTATATTGTCAAGTGACAACTTGCAAAAGGGGCCTATGAACTGATTGACTTTGACGGGGTCTCTTTAGGCAAACCCAGAAATGGGCTTTATCTGAAGAGATATTACGCTTGATTCTTGTGTGGAGATATTTCCTGTATATTAGTTATTTTCATAAGTTGGAGTGTTTTATATTAGAATAGCATTCCTAGTTTAAGTGTGCTTTTACTACTATCCCTTCTTATCTGGATCACTCTTGATTTTACAGATGTCGATGTCCCTTAAAACATGCATTGGTTTTGCTGATGATGCTTGTCGTAGTACACAGAACATTTCTTCTGTAGCTTGGGTTATTTATTCACCCACTGATGAGTTATTATCTATGCATGGGGTAAGCCTCAGTCAAGAAATAAACAATATTGCAGAGTATAGCGCAGTTATTGAGTTATTGTCTGAATCCATTTCATTTGGAATTCGAAGTCTGATCATTAGGTTAGATTCTAAACTCGTTTTACTACAATTGAATAGAGTATATGCAATTAAAAACTGAGTTTTGTTAATATTATTTTTGAAATTTCGTCTCTTGGAAAGAGAATTTGATTATATTGAATATCAACATATTCTGAGAAATTTAAACAAATTAGCTGATGCAGTAGCTTCTAGTGTTATAAATAGAAATTTTCAATAATTAAAGCAGTAGATCAAAATAACATTCTATAACTTGTTAAGACAGATAACTGGAAATACTAGTAATATCATAGCATAAGAGTAGTGTTTTCAAAAAATATTACATCGTCCTCGATCATAGGTTCAAAACGCCCTATGATCGGAAAAAAGTGATACATAAAAATGATATAAGTTACAATATCAATCATCCACTACCTGTGGTGATGATCACGATAAAACACTACAGCCCCTCCCACCTTGCTCAAAAATCTCATAAACGGTCCCGGAACCCCGATAACATATCTCTGTAAATGGAGCGGAATGTCATCTATGGTAGTCTCTGGAATATCTAAATTCAACTTCTGTAGATGGCTTTCCAAATCAGTAAGGACCTCTTTTGTCTGATCCTGTGGTGGTGGTGGTGCTGCAGCTGGTTTCCTGTCAAAAGGATGGAGAGTGGTTGGTTGACGTGGACCCACATCTGCATTTGAAATTTTTGTCATCAGTTTTCGACGACTCAAAAAACAAAATAAAAATTAGAATTTAGAAAATGTCAAAATTATTTTTACCTAACTCATCCCACTGCGTCCCTGGAGGAAGAGACATCTCTCGGTCGCCCCAGAAATCTATCCCAGCATAAGGGAAATCTTCTATCATGAGGAATTTATTCTCCAACCAATTGAAATATGCTCGGGTGAAACGAACAACCTCACCACCTTCACTGTTATGGGTCATCAATGCAACCCATCGAACCATTCGAGGCTCTTTGACTCTACCAGCATCAACTGCAATAAGTTGTGGGGCAAGTAAAGGAATCCTCTCTAGAGAAAATGTAACCACGATCGCTCCATAACCGAAGTTTTTCAACTTCGCGTTTTTTTCTCTAGTTAGTTGGCTTTGACATTGGCCAACACTGCCTCACACCAGTTGAAAATGGTGCCTCTAAAGCAATCAACGGTAGTTTGAATTTTGGATCTTGTAGCAACATTTGGGGCTGTGCTCCCACACAACCTTGTTACTATAAATGCAACCACTTTAAGCTTAGGATGAATAATGGTTTTTATGTCAATACGTTTCTCCTTGGGGTCTTCTTCTTCATTGCAAAATTCTTCCTGAAGGCTAGCGACAGACTGGTCACCTGCCCTAGCCCCAAACAAAGAGAGTGGCTTGCCCCTCTTTGACACACCAGTGAGGAAGTATATATATTTTTGCTAAATTTCGAGCCAGTGACCTCCAATGATAAAGCATTGTTCCTGTATGTCCCATTTTTTGACTAGCCAGGTAAGCAAATCCACTTGAGCCCTCATACCTTGAATGGCCCAAAATTTGTACAAACCACATTCTCTCAAAATATGTAATGTAGGCGGATGTAACATGGAAACCTCATCAAATTCTTCACGCTCATGTTCTCTCCATTGAAGCATTGTCAATATCCTACAATAGACAAATTAAAAGGTCAAAAACAAGTTGAGTGGGAAAATTTGGTTTAAATTGGGAGATTTTTTCATTTTATTTTTCCTTATGGCACCTCCGCACTTTTCACATAAAAATAGTGCATGGATCCACACGTATCTTATGCATAAGGTGTGGGACCACGACAATTTTCCCTTTGTGAAATTGCCAGGGTTCGCAGGTTTCATGTGTCTTACCTATGGACTCCTGTGAGTGAATTTTTGAACGTATTTTCCTCCTTAAAAATCAATCTAAACCCTAAATTTAGAAATTAAATGGAAAAAAGTGAAGGCAAGGATGATTTTTATTACCTGGAACTGATGGTTTTCGATTCTGATGGGCGAATCTTCCGCAATCTTCTCCGGAGCGTTTTTTTACCAAAGGCTCTCAACTTTCAATCTAAAATCAAAATGGTAAAAATGATTTATAAAAACTCCTTTTTATAAGATTTTTTGAATAAGTAAAATATTATTTTGTTTATTTTTCACTTTGAAAATTGGTTTTCCAAATTATCTTTATTAATCATAAACAAGTATGTTTAATTTTTGATTTTTTGTGCAGAATACAAGATTTTTGGGTGAAATAGTCATTTTGACAAAGGAGTATACTTTTTATCACTTTTTAAAACTCGGTAAAAATTATGAAAAAGTGAATGAGTAAATTTTTATCACTTTTTCGAACTCGTTAAAACTTACAGAAAAAGAGAAACTACTAAGTATACTTTTATCACTTTTTCGGACACTTTAAAATTACAAAAAAGCGAAACCCTAGAGTTATCTTTTAAGCCCTTTTCAGACTCTCTAAAGATGAAAAGAATTCCAAGTACTTGACTATTCGAACTTGTTAAAGGAAATGAACAGTCGTCCCTTTAGTGTAAGTTTACCCCTTTTTCGGACTGAAATGGACTACTTACGAAAAATGTATACGTTGAATAATCATGGTCAATAGAGTTCTCTCCTATATTATCTTATCCATTTTCGGGCTTGAGAGACTAAATTTATGAAAAATTACATCCACAGAGTTTTCTTAAGTTTTTTCTTATGGCTCCTTAAAATTGAAAAACACCGAGTTTCTTCTATACTGGACTCGTTAAAATTTAATAGTAAAGGACCTGTCGATTACAAACAGGAATGAACCACTCCTTCTTAGGGTTCGATTTTAAACTAAGTTGGACTCATCTGAAGGATGAGCTTATATAACAAGAAAATTTTATCCTCCTCAAGCTTGTCAAAAATAAAGAGGTACTTGCCATAAATGGTGGGGGAAAAAGAGATTAAACGAATCCATTTGTCACACTTTGTTTAAAAAGTAGTTTACCACTCTTGAACACAACACTTTTTGTCACACTTCTACCTGGGTTGGGAAAATCCTTTGCCTATCAGTTAATCAAACCATATTGAAAGTATTCAGTTAGTTTCTGGGTATTAGCTTAGGTCAATTTTCACCAAACCATCTACAGTGTCATTATGTGTTCAAGAGGACAGTTCAAATAAACCATTCATTTGAAAAAAATTGTCTGCATTCGCGTTGACCATCCCTGAGTCAGTCCTTACAAAATATTTCTACAAAACTTGATCTTATGGTTTCGTGTTGTGGGTTTTCCTAGGACAGATCACTTTCTATCAATGACAACTCATCATCTAGGAAGTTGATCTAGAATCCTTTAGTACCTTGGAATCTACATGCCTTAATGGCAGGTTTCTCACCTTCGACGATAGGTTGCATCATTGACCTTCGATCGAACGATTCCGTGAAATGTTCGACTTCAGATAATTTATTCACATTTCATGGATTGTACTGAGTACTTTGAGAGCCATTGTCATTACTGGTGGTTTCTCTCACACTTGTTACCAGTTCACATCATTGACTGGTAATCAAGTGGTTTCTACCATGTTCGACTTTGACACAATCAATCGCATGGATAGAATCGTACTAGTTCGGGTAGCTGAAATCAAGACCTTGGATATAGTTTCCACCATCTAGGCTGGGAGGAGTTTTATTATTCATTATGTAGTAGACTATTCATAAAAAAATGGTTGCGTCCATACTGTGTCTACATTATTGATGTGATAGTAAAATCATTTCTACATCAGAACAAGTTTTAGTTAGTATTTGATCTGAGTATGGGAATGCCTACCTCATCGATGATATTTATATATATGTTTTGCATTGAATGTTTTTACAGGATTCCGACTGGGGTGTCCACAAGCTAATCCTTGAAATGATAAAGCACATCACTCTTCGAATGGTCTCAGAATTCGCACTTTAGGGGGCAATCTGTTACACTAAAATTGTCACCATGACATTTTACTGTCTGTATGGGTTCATCATTACTCATATATTACTCCCTTAGAAGTCTACAAATATCAAGTTCCTAAAACCAAGCCTTGAAATTGAGAGAAAAGCTTATAAAAGTCATAAAAATACTTGTACTGCACTTTCTCTTAGTATTACCTATGGTGCCGCATTTGTTTCTTTTAGAACATGCAGAACCGGCTGCACTTTCTCTTCATCTAAGGCGTGATTCCCTGTAAAAGGTAAAGTGAAGGTGGAAGTAAAATTTGGAATCCTAGCTGGTTGAATTTGGAAGCTTCTAGAAGCAATTATTCGGTGGAAAGTTTTCTCCTTTCATGTACATTCATCCCTCCATTAAAGGAACCTACCCCTTGGTATGTGGAACTTAATCCCTTTGAAAGAGGATTCTATCCCCTCTTATTTGGAGCTGCAACCTCTTATTTTTTCTATAAATTGAGGCCATAGTTTAGCCTCAAGGGGAGTTAGGCTTTGAGATTTTTTTAGGAGAATTGTTGGAGAAACTTAGACTCTCTTAACTAATTACCATATGGGAATGATCACACACTCATGTGTATGTTAGTCACGATAGTGAAAAGACTTGTCAAAGTAGAGGAAATGCTTGTTTCGGACCCCGGAAGGACCTGTACGACATCAAGGCGAATACAGTGTTAAGGCTCCTTCTTTCATCAAAGATAATACAAATGGATCCTATTTTATCAATGATTTGTTTATTTAAAGGGCTTATTTATTGAATTCCTTGATCATCAAGATATATTTATGGTTTATGAATTAGTCTATATTATGCAGGTGCTTCTGATTCTTTCATGTTTTTTATTGCAGATCCTGAAAGGAGACGTATTCAAAGGAATAGGAAAGAATACTACGATCAGTGCTGGACTACAGGTAAGTCCTAAATCCTTCATTATAGATAATTCTAGATCGAATATAATCTAGATAATGTAGTTTACATCTGTCTGTTTGTTGCTAGTTATCATAAGATAGTAGGTAGATATGTCTTGTCCACAAGAATGATTTATCCATCCAATAGTTATCGTAAAGGATTTCTTTAAAATTTAGTTAAAAAATTCTTAACTACTCTAGTATTACTGGATTGTTGTCTTGAGGTTTTCTGAGTAAAGTATAGCTAAAGATTTCTTAATTTCTCTTTAGTTTTACCAAACTGTTATCTTAAAGGCTTTTATGTTGAAGTATAGTTAAAGGTTTATTATTTTCCCTTTATTTTTACCAAAGAAGATCCATTGGATATAGTTAGCTTTCCCTATGAAAAACCTTGAAAAGTTGATGTACAATTTAACCCTTTTATGAATCTATAGCCCAATGGATTAGGCTTCCCAAACTCTATCTATCCAACCAAAAAATCAATCAGAACAAAAAGCCCCAAAATTCATAACTAGCCTAAAAATAAAAAGAATATAATCATAAAGATAAATGAGTTCAACATAAACACAAATAGAGCCCTCTCTGAGCCTAGGAAGGTAAGGTCCTAGATTCCAAAGTGATTTGATGTGGTTCCCTACTACTTGTTTTTTCCAGTCTTGAAAATTACAGGGAGACAACATGATCCACCTCCAAAAAAATCTCAACCACAACCATAGTTTATTTCCATTCAGCCACTCAACTACCCTTTACATAACCACCTCAAAAACCCACTCTGTTACCTGCACAACCACTTTTGAATGTGGATAATAAAGTAACTTAGCCCATAGATAATGTTGTGGTACACAATTTTCAAACATACATAATATCTCCTCTTGATTTAGATTATATTGATCTTAGATAAATAAGAATATTGTGAAAAAAGGATCCCCATATTGTCATAGAAGAAAAACATATGGAAGAATAAGATCCATAGGATACGAAATAATTATGGACCATATTTGATGGAGATCAATATTTAGAACCTAAGTTTGATGAGTTTCTAACATACCTACCATCATATCCTTAATGCATCAAAGAGATCGACCATCCCATAATATAAGATTTGAATGGAATGGTCTAAGAGGAAATAGAGAGTGATCTAGATAAGAAAGTGAACCAAGGGAATCCAAAATATATTTAAATTTAGCTCTAGATAATCATTAAGTTGGAGCATAACTCTCTTGAATAGTTCTTGACATCATCTCAATCAAAAGAGTTGATATCTCATATTCTCGTATATGTTAAGTCATATCTTTCAAACCTGCACATGATTTTATTTGTCACTGTTATGCACAAGGCTCCATTGGAAGTATTCCTATACTTGAAAGAGATTTTTTTTTTTAAGTAGAGTAACCTAAAAAAAGAGAGGAAAAAAAATGTACAGAAAAATAAGTCATCTTGTGAAAACCAGTTTAATGGCTGGCATTGGACATGCTATTTTCTTGAAAACCAAGCAACTAGAAAGAAACAGTCACAAAAAATTCTATAATTTCATGTTAGTTTGAATATTTATTATGGTTCTTCAAAGAAATTTTGGTTTTATGCTCCAGTTGGGTGATGTGGGATTCCTCAGGACCCACCTTCCAATAGATTATGTTTGATTGACTTCAACACATTATCTAAGACCAAGATCATTTATTATTTTGAACCCCTTGGATATTTGATACATGAATGGTGAGCATCCTTGTTGAAAACAATGGGAATACAACATTGTCTCTTGATTTTGAGATATTGTAGCTAACTCAAATTCGTAACATTCGTCTATACCTATCAAGATGCATAGTTGTACCTTGACACTCATTTAGATTATTAGTGAGTTGTCTTAGATTGGTTAAAGATTGAAATTAGTGGTCAGTAATCCAATGAATTCTTCCTATGTTTGACATCAATTAAATCCATTCACATAGATTGAATTGTACTAATCGGGGTTATATGTGAATGATGTATGGTTTATGGTGTCAAGGAAACATTTCAATAATATCATTATTTCAGAGTTTCTTTCAGCAACATCTTGTTCCGATAAAAGTTTTCATTCAACACCAACATGATGGAAACTACTACAACCCCTCTTAATTCATTTCCCTTTTGAAAAAAAGAATAAATTTAGACCAATCTTCAATCAACATATGTAATACCCCATACTAATAAATAATAATAATAATAATAAATTCAATTAAATAATAATAATAATATATAAATAAATAAAACAAAAAATAATGAAGAAATTATAGTAGTAAATAAAACAACAAATATCGAAGAAAATATAATAATAAATAAAACAAAAAATAATGAATAAATATAATAATAAGTAAAATAAAAAATAACTAAGAAAATATAGTCATAAATAAAAAGACAAATAACAAAGAAAAGATAATAAAAATAAAAACACACACACGCAGACACACACACAAATATATATAAAGTAAAAATAAATACAAATTGACATGATGAAACATGGGTTGTGGACATGCAAATCCTTTTCCAATACTGTTACCATTTTTATAATAGTTGGTTTTATTTAATTGTGAAAAAGGGATATGAGAATCATTCATTCATTCGCTCATTCTTTGAGGAAGGGAATGCTATGAGAGAAAGGAATCTGGTATTTATAAGTATATTGCAATAAATATTGGTTGCAACTCGTCTAAGGTTGGGTGGAGAATCTTCCCAAACACCTTGTTGCACTTAGAAGGGTTTGGATAGCATGCCAACTTCATAATTAGTAGTAAGGCCTATCGTTTCTCTACAAGTATGTTGTTATTTTCAAATATTTTGAAAATCCTATGGTAATTAATTGAGTATATATGTTTATTGATAATAACCAAGGTGATGTAGTTAATTTTTCATATCTTAATTATGGTTCACTACATATGGTATCAGAGAGAGGTGTAAACTCAAGAAACCTTTGGAGATTAAAATTCTACTAGATATTTGTTATTATTCTAGGTATATTTTGAAAGAGTTTCTAAATTTTGGATTTAATGATAGTCTTCTAGATCTATGTTGAAAATTATCAAAATATATTTAATGGTTGAATATACCCCATTCACTAAAACATGTTTCATTATGATTTAACAATCATTTAGTCTGATCCAATGATTAGAAAATCTCAACTGCTTCAATCAACAATTTGCAAGAGAACTATTTTTCCTAGATATTAAACCTTATTATAGGCTATTACAAAAAGAAAAAAAATCCAGCATAAATAGATACAGAAATTGGTTTACCATTGGCAACCAAATATAAATATATCTATATAAAATGAAAGGCGAAAGACAACCACATATTCCTCGATTTGTTAATAAAAAATTCCTATTGGTTTCTCTTACCATTTTATGGTGAATAGGATTTGGGTGATTCTTAATCCTAAGACTAAAATATTAAATATTAAATCTATTGTTATGTCTTTCACAACCTTTTAACTCTTGTGGTAGTCATCGCCCTTTCTATCAAACAATTTAGGGATTCGCAATACTTTCATCTAGCTGATTTTTTCTCAAGGCTTGTGTTGCTTGTAGGATATTGTACAAAAGAAAAGAAACTTTTGAGATTCCTTCCATCCCCAAAAATTATGTTCTAATGGGATCTTCAGACCAAGGCCATTTAGTTACACTGAATTGAATTCAAATCAAACACCTCCATTAATAACAACAAGGATGATAAATATGTAACAATTTTTTTGGCATACGAACACATTAATAAAGTAAAACATAGACCTATGAAGAAAGTAGGTTGTGCTTTGGCCATTTGAAAGTTGCATGATATAGGAAGCAACACACATGGGATCCCATCTTCCCCAAGTATACCTATAATATTGTGGAGTCATGTCATATTTCATCATTCAAAAAAAAGTAAGTCCTACTAGAGTAGGATAGATGATAAGTATGGTTATGTCGAGGAAAGTGCTAGAAAGACACATTCTATCCTAATGATTTTATGATTCTCTAAGGAAAGGTATAATATTTGTAAGCCACATAATTCCAAAGATTTTTCTATGATTCCAAGAAGTGTTGGCATGACATATCATGCTCAAGCTGTAAGGAGGAGACTCTCACTCTTATGCTACTATGGTGGTCCTACATTTCTATCTATTAGTAAGATTTCTCGCGTTGTGAGCTTCGCTTGTGTTAGATCACATCTCACCCCTTGAATAGTGGCTATGGCTTCATGGGAACATATAGGTGGGTTGAATCACAAGAATTATATTCTAGTGTCCCTATGAAAATTAAAGTAATTATTAGATATTCCATTTTCACATAATCAATATGGTCATCGTGGAGGGCCTTATTTTGATGATAAGGGAACTTTATTTGTTGACACTATTCACACCAGCGATTGTGATGGCTCCACTTGCATATATGTTTGTGGGAAGGTATAGAGAAAAATGGTTGCAACTTGTTCATGGATCTCTAGAGAAAGAAGGGGTTGACTTTATTAATATGGGTTCGTGGGAAACTACACATACAAATATTTTCCCAAAATATTTATCTAAGGAGATTAGAAAGCTGCACAAAAATCCATCTACACATAAATTTTCATATACATAAGAAACTATTGAAAAGGATTTTGGTCATATAATTGATGAGGTTTTTGAGAAATTTGAAGTGGATCCTATTTATTTAGGAAGCCTTTCCCAAGTGCATAAATATACTATAAAAATTAAGTATCTAGTTTAGAAGGTAAATCCTATGATTGTTGCAATAAAAGTTGGACACCCTGTAGTTAGTGAAGTGATTCGACGGGATTTTTTCATAATAAATTGATTTGCAAAGCTTTATAGTTGTTTTCCAACATTGATATGGTTGAGACTTGAAGAAAGTGTATAACTATTTTTTGTCTTTATGTTGTTTCAATTCAATCTTTCTAGAGAACGTGCATACTTGAATCACTTTCTTTAAAATTTTCTTAGGTGGAAAGATGTGTTTTTTCTTAAGACTTTGTACCCACTTGTACACTCGGTAGTTTTGGTGGAGACTTATGAAAAATGTGAGTGTGTGGCATGCTATGTTGATCATAAAAAATAAAACCGTCATTTCAACATATCACTTTCCCACATTGGAATACATACTTGCCTTAAGATACTACTAGTAGGCCATCAAATCTACCTGCTATGAATTATATTAATTCTTTGTGTTAGTAATTTTTTTTAGATGTTATTATGCATGTATCGAAGGTCTTGAATGAACTTCCCATATTTTTTTCTTAGATGGGAATTCAATTTAGTGATCAAACACTTTGTGAAAATGGGAAGGGGTGACATTATCATATCTTCCTTCCCAAAAGGAGAGATTGTTAATTATTCGGGAAAGAGTCTAGTGGCATCCATATTTTTCTTCCTTTATCTTATGAATAAGACCATGAATTTGGCTGTAATTATGCATTGAAACATCTTACAAAAGGATATTGTCTAGAAAAACTAATATTCATGTCCAATGAACATGGAAGTATATTCTTTAGGATTCAGTCTCTTGAATCTAGATGGAAATATTTGGTGCGATGTTAAGTGAATGGGAATATGCATGAATAATTGTATATGGGGGCTAAAAATATAATGATTATTATGGATGAAAATGTCATGAGTATATATGCCTCAATTTGGATGGTAAATTTTTAAGGCCTAATGATTGCATCATGAAAATGTCATCATTGACTTTCATGTGTTTACATGAGGCCATTACACCATATATCCATAATGAATTAATTAGATAATAGATAGTCTAGCTATAATTTCTATTGAACCAAGATGTTTTCAATGGAGAATGAAATCAGTGGCTTGATTGCTGATGGAATATCTTTTGAGTAGATATTTCAAAGACCAAATATATAAATAAAATAATGTTGATTTTGAATTGGAAATCAGAACTCAATCCATAGTTATCATTTTTAATCGATGTTTCGGGTCACAATCGGGACCCATCATTAGGATAATCATGAGATCGAGAGAAGAACTAATTAAGGGTTTCATAAATACAAGAAAAATAATGAAGAAAGAGAAAGAATGAGGGTCGACTTTAAAAGATGGAGTTTAAATAAAATAAATATAATAAGAGTAAAATAGAATAATAATATAATAAATCAAAAAAGAAAATAAAAATGTGAAAGTTAAAAAAACAAATTATAAAAAGAATGAAATAAAATTATAAATAATCAAATTAGAATGAATAAAATAAATACGAATAAATAAATTAACAAATAAAGTAGAGTGAAATAAAAATGAAATCAAAATAGTAAAAATGGATAAAAATAATGAGAAATATAAAAGAATAAACAAAAATAAATAAAATAAAATAAAATAGTATAAAATGATAAATAATAAAATTAGTAAAATAAATTAAATCAAATCAGACAAAATAGAATAAAATAAATCAAATTAAAAATAACAAAAATAATAAAAATTAATAATTAATAAAAATCAAAATAAGAAATATTAAATGAAAAATAAACGTGAAAATAAAAATAAAACAAAAAATAAAATTAATAAAATTAAAAAAATAAAATTAATAAATTAATAAAAATAAAAATAAAAAAAATTAAATAAAAAAATAAACATAAAAAAATGAAAAAAGTAGAGTAGCAGGTAGAGAGAGAAGAAGTGAAATAGAAAATTATGGAGGGTGCTAAGAGAGGAAGAGGAGAGAGAGGAGAGCAAAAGGAAAGTGAAAGAACGAGAGGGGGAGGGGGGAAGAGCAGGGAAGAGAGGAAGGGGTGGGGGAAAGAGGGTAGAAAGAGAAACAGAAACAAGAATAAATGATGAGGGGAAGCCAACATTTACTAACCTCAATGCCACCATCTCTATTAAGGTTTTTTGGATGCTTGATGATCTCCAGAGTCTCCCTAAGTTTGCATTTTAAATAGTGGGATTAGTTTGTGATGATTTTAGTGTTTTCAAAGAAAAGGTGATGTTTAGTCTTCAACGAATGTTCAACAAGGGTTGAAGATCAGGTTCTTTATCTTTTGATATCAACATCATTTTCCCTTAATATTATTTTAAATGACCAGTCGATTTCTCCAATGTAGCATATTCCACATAAGTAGTCAATTTTGTAGACACCTTTGAGTTGTAATGAGTCAAATTTATCCTTTACACAGTTCATTTTCTATTGGATGGTCTCCAATGGTTTTAATGAAGTGATGGTTACATTTCTTTGGATGATTTTGGAAATTTTATTCATGGTGAAGCACATATAAGGAAGAAAGGCTTTCCATTAGGATTTGGGGAATCAGGGGACAAGGATTTTGTGGTTTCTCTTTTAATGGCTCTATTGATATCCTTGTAGCTGTATCCAATACCATGGAAAACCTTAGAAAGGTGGTTTATTTCTTGTTGAAGATGAATTTTGTCAGATAATCTCAAAGCCCTAGTGATAAGCGTATTGAGAACACCAAATTTCTAAGTAGGGTGATGATGGGAATCAACGTGGAGATAACTATCCATATGAATATTCTTCCTAAATATTTGGTTTCCAATTCTTCCATAAAATAATTTTGATGACATAACCTAATATGTTTGTTAGAATGAACTAGAAATGTTTATATAATATTGATATAAATAAAATTTTTGAGCTGCGTGAACATACTCTCTTGCAATGGCCACATAACAATTTGGAGCATATTCACTAATCTTCATCACAATATAATATGTATGACTCATTTGTGACGACTGCAAGAATCTCAAGCTTGAACTTCTTCACCTATGAAGGGTCACTAGAATGATAATAATTTTTTTTATAATATGATGAAAACAATATGATAGCACTTGTCAACAATAGGTGTAAAGGGATCGAGACTCTATATAACTATTCTGAGCTTCCTAAACTCACCAATGTGATCTTACATGTAAAGTATTTTTGTTTTGAAAATACTTTCTTTAGCCAAAGAACCCTAGGTAAAATTGTTTTCACATTGAAGTAATGTAGATGGAGGCTTTGGTTTATTACGAATTTAGTGGTTCATTTGCACAAGAAGAGTAAAATATGGATGCTTGTAATGCCAACATCATACAACTACCAATTAACATTCAGGAGAACCAAATTTGAGAATAATACCAAATTGGGAGTGTTGCTTCATTCTTATCAATTCAAGTAAAAGTAACCCTCGTTCATAGCCTCCATGGTTTTTAAATTTCCCAATTATAATTTTAATAAGATTTCAAGAAAGAAAACTTGTAGATATTGAATTTATATTAGAAAAATACCTTCTATTCTCTATTATTGAACTCTTCAATTATAATGTTTGCGTTGGAGGCTTAAGCCATACTTTTCTTATTATTAAAAACCCAATATTTGCAAAACCAAATTAAGTTACCAAATCATATCAAAGGAGAATATCGTGAATTATTTGAACATTAAATATTTATGGATTTTCTTCTTAGTGATAAATTGAATAATCCAGTTCTAATCTAGGATTTTGTTGAAAATGGCACAAAGAAAGATTGTAATTTAATTTTACCTTGAACTAAATTAGAATGACATTGTAATTCCATGTCACATGACAACTTTGACATGACAACTTTTACAACTCAACTAAGTTAGTTTGACTTAGTTAGTTCCGTTAATTCAACTTGAGGGTCTAAATTGAGTCATGTAGAGTGTAGAGATTGAGATTAAGTCATCATCATTCGAGGAATTAGTTCAAAAACTAGTATGGATTGATGCCATGCAAGAGGAGTATGAATCCATTATTAGGAACAATGCATGGGAAGTTGTCCCAAGACTAGACGACAAGTTAGTTGTAGGATCTAGGTGGATCTAGAAGGTGAAGAAAGTAGCAGATGGGAGTTCCTAGAAACACAAGGCTAGATTTTTGGCCAAGTGGTTATATTAGGTGGAGGGAATAGATTACATGGAGACGTTTTCTCCAGTAGAAAGGTAATATTCAATCAGATATACGCTAGCATTTTCGGCGCAGATGGGATGGAAAATACATCAGATTGATTTAAAGAAAAATTTCCTCAACAGAGTGATTGAGGAAGAGGTGTAAATAGAGCAGCCAGAAGGATTTGAGACCTTCAATAGAGAGTCGCATGTGTTTGGACTCAATTGATAATTATATGCACTAAAATAATCACCCCCTGACTTGGTACACCAGGATCGACGATTATTTCACTGGGTTGGGCTTCACCAAAAGTGAAGTAGATGCAAACCGTTACCATATTGTGGTTGAAGGTAAATTATTGATTATAATAATATATGTTAATGATTTAATTCTAACAGGTGATGAAAAGTTGATAAAGTCTTGCAAAGAAGATTTGGAAAGAGAATTCGAAATGAAAGACATGGGGATATTTCATTATTTCCTTGGTTTGGAAATTTGGCAAAGAGATGGGGAATTGTTTGTCTCTTAGGGCAAGTATGCCAAATAGATACTAAAGAATTTTAACATGGAGAGCAAAAAACCCATGGATACTCCTCTATAAGGGAATTGGAGGAAGGAAGATACTACTTCAGGAAAAGTGGTAGAAGCTACCATTTACAGGAAGCTTGTGGGTTCACTTATATACTTGGTGAACACATGACCAAAATTTGTTTATGTGGTTAACCAACTTTTTCAAGAAATGGTTAATCCAACCAAGCTCTATTGGAAGGAAACCGAACATATGTTGAGATACCTCAAAGGCACCACTAAGTTTGGTCTTTGGTACAGGTAGACAAAGGGAGTGAAGCTGCAATGCCTCACATAGGTAGATTGGGTAGGGAGTCTATCTAACAGGAAGAGAACATCAGGATGAATCTTCACTATTAGGTCAACAACTGTTTCCTGGTACAATAGTTTCCTCGTACAACAGGAAGCAAACATTAGTTGCACTCAGTTCATAAAAAGAAAAATACATGGCTCCTAGTCAACTATCTTGTGCAACCATTTGGATGAGGAATACCCTTGTTGGGTTTTTTGGTCAATAGATGGATCCTATGGTGATTTACTGTGATAACTAGAGTTTCATCAACCTCCTGGTTAATCCAGTTTTTCATGATAGGTCCAAGCTATCAACATCCGATATCAACATCTCATATATTGTGTGTAGGGGCAGATCATGATGCTAGAGTAATTTCCTACAGAGGAACAAGATGTAGACATATTGAAAAAGGTACTGTTGACACTGGAAATAAGAAAAAATGGAAATGGAATCTAGAAATGGCACCCAAAAATGGTAACATAGGGGCCTTCTGATTTAATTTCTCCTTAATTAAATTGGAAGAAAAATTGTAATTTCATCTCATGGCAACTTGTAATAGTTAATTGAGTTATGAATACTTAGTTATCTTAGGAATTTCGAGTTTAGGGTTAGAGAGGAGGCATTTATAGTTCTCCCATGATTTTAGGGGGTCCAGTTATGGTTAATTGTGAGTTTTAATTAGCTAACTCAATTATTTGAGTTAAAATCAGTTTAACTAGTTCTAACTGAGAGATGAGCTAGTGAGAGGTCCATTGAATTAAATATTATTTAATTCACAAGTAGTGATAAATAAATTAAATGATAATTCATTATAAATAGTTGTTGCATTTTATTTTTAAGGAAGGTCCAGTTGAGATTGGAGTTAAAGGGAAGACGACTATCAGCTGTATAATTAGAAAATTGTACAGGTCATACATGAGGTCATCGGGAAGCCTTAGATGAATTGTGCAATCATTAATTGGAATTTTCATAATTAAAAGGGGCTTAATTAGCCCAATAATGTGTAAGGAAGGTAGGCCAGGTATAGGGAAGAAAAAGGTTAAATATTGGACCAAACTTGCTTATATTCGAGCATGATCAGAGTGGTCCAATTAATAGAGTGTAGAGGTTTCTCAGTGAGGGAAATAACATTTTCTTGTTTCATGATATTGAACATATGAAATATACATATATAGATGTTTTTATCAGTTTATTTCCCCATATACATATTGTGTTGTGCAATTAATTATCTCTTTCTCTTAATTTTTATGTGATTGTGCGACCGTATTTTGTTTCCGCAAATTGTAGAAGGATTCAATATTTTTTTTAGTACATTAAAATATCAGTTGAATCCCGCTTTTATATTTTATAAATGGTATCAGAGCACTGGGAATAACAATAGAAGAGAATAATAGAGTGTGTTTTGAACATATTTGAATTTGTAAATTTATTCTTGAGGACCTAGTAACAGATCAAGATGTCTTTAAATGACTTTAGACTTGAATATGCCCTCGAGGGGGATTTGAATTACATAGCATGGAAGGACAGGATGGAGAAAGTTCTTGAGGAAAATGAACTAAATGAATTCATAGGCTGTGATATTCCCAAGCCTGTAGCAGGAGATGCTCAACTTCTTGATGCATGTAAGAAGAAGGTAGCAAAGGTGAGAAGGAGTTTGAGATCATATGGTCTCGAGTCTCCATGGGAAGGAAAATCCATATTATATGTGGAAGGCCTTGATAGATGTTTTTAGAATAGAAGAGACCACATGAAGTTAGCGTTGAAAGACAAGCTCAGAAATATCAAGATGGAGGAGGGCGATATAATGCCAAAATACTTGACGAAGTTCACTCAATGTTGAGATTATCTTGGAAGTGTCGGTGTGATAGTAGCATAGGATGATTTAGTGAGCCTATCTCTTCTAGGGATTCACAAGAGCTGGCATAGTTACTAGGACTCTGTGAATTGGAGGGAGGAGTTATCAGACTATGAATGTTTTTGGTCCAACTTGGTAATAGAAGAGATGAGGCGGAGCACCAGAGACGGGACCTTGGACACATACAAAGAAGAAGATTTTGCATTGGTTTGAAAATGCAATAAAGCTAAGGGAAATAAGTCCCATGGTGAAAAGGGAAAGAGAGACTTTTCCAAGGTTAAGTTTTTTCAATGTCTTGAGCATGGGAACTATGCCTCAAAATGTCCACAGAATGCAAGCAAGGAGGAGTCTAAAGTTGCAGCAGTAAGTGAAGTGCTATCTTCATAGTTTGAGCTTGATTTTACTCTCATTTCATGCATGGCCAATACTATAATGAGATGCATGTGGTATCTAGCAGTGGTGCCTCATTCCATATGATGGGGAATAAATATCTCTTCAGTGAATTGGAGGAGAAGGACCTCTAGAAAAACATAGAGATTGGAGATGACAGGAGGTATAGCGTGACCATCATAGGTACAATTACCTTTCATAGGGAGTCTCGCTCCCATTTCAGACGAACACATGTTTTTTATCTTACAGGACTACAGAAGAATGTTGTCTCCATATATGTATTGGAAGAACGTGGTTATGATGTCATATTTAGAAAATGAAAAGTGTTTTTTAGACACATCTCCATGGGACAGGTGAAACTAATTGGTGTATGAGTCAAGATAATGTATGCTCTCAAGGTCGAAGATGCATGAAAATATTTGAGGAGAAAAGCAGAGGTTAGTGACTTGATGGTTGAGAGGAAGCCTAAATTACCTCTCAACTTGCAGCCTCAGAAGAAGTATCAAAAGGTTGTGGAGTAGCCACAATTGGGGAAGAAGAGAGAAAACCCAGTAGAGGCATCTACTCAAGCAGAGACCTCTATTTGGGGGAAATTTAAAGCCAAATGGGTAGAGGGAGCACATGAAACCATACCTCTAGGTGAGAGGTGGAGCAATGTGAAGACATAATACCAAGAGAAGAAATTTGGGCAGGGTCCATTGAGATGGCGTGTCTCATATATCAAACCTTGCTACGGGGATCCCATAGTACACAACAGTATGAAGGATCACTAGGATTGATGCAGTCAAATGCTAGAAAAACATAAATCATAGTGACAAATGTCAAGTACTAGAGCACAATTCAGAGTTGGTAGTAGTGCAGAGGGAACAAATGAAGAGTCAGCAAAAATGCAGAGTTTTCAGTAGGTAATGTAGTAACTGGTAGGAGTCAAAGACCCTAACGACAAATGCATCATACTGATTCAGTTTTTGGAGGATTTTCAATTTGAGGAGTTGCAGGAGAAAACAACACTAGAGAATTGTAACATGCAGAACATTCCAAAGGTACCACATCAAGGTAGATTGAATTCCTTTCTTGTTGAGAGGGGGTGTTGAAATTGGAAACAAGAAATAATGAAAATGGCATCCAGAAATGGTACCATAGGGGGCTTCAAATTTAATTTTCCCTTAATTAAATTGGAAGAAAAAATGTAATTTCATATCATGGAAACATGTGTTAGTTAACTAAGTCATGAATACTTATTTAGCTTAGGATATTCGAATTGAGGGTCAGGGAAGAGGTATGTAGAGTTATCCAATTATTTTAGGGCATCCAATTACAATTATTTGTGAGTTGTAATTAGTTAACTCAATTATTTGAGTTAAAATAAATTTAGCTAATTATAACTAAGAGATGAGCTAGTGAGAGGTTCAGTGAATTAAATATGATTTAATTCACAAGTATTGATTATTCAGTTAACTAATAATTCACTATAAATACCTGTTTCATGTCAGTTATAAGGAAGGCCCAGTTGAGATTGGAGTTAAAGGGAAGAAGACTATAAGTTGTACAATTAGAAATTTGTACAGGTCATGCATGAGGTCATCAGGACGCCTTATATGAATTTCACTATAATTAATTGGGATTTTACTAATTAATAGGGGCTCAAATATCCCAAGAATGCATAAGGAAGGCAGACTAGGCCTAGGCAAGGAAAACATTAAATATTAGACCAAAATTGCTTAGATCGGAAAGCTAGATTCGAGCAGGATCAAAGTGAGACAGTCAATAGAGTGTAAAGGTTTCTCAGTGAGAGAAATAACCTTTATTGTTTCATGATCTTAATCATATGCAATATAAAAATAGCAGGGTTTTGAACAGTTTCTTTCCCGTGATACATCTTGTGTTGTGCGATTGATTGAAGAGATAAATATTTATACACAATAATTTATCTAAGGTTGCATGTGTATCCATTGGTTCATCTGTATTCCTCTTTGATCTGATAATGGATTATATTGTGCCAAATGTTTATGGATTTTGACCTAATAACTTCGTATGGATGAATGGATGTGTGGATATATGTGGGGATGAATCATCCCATATTATTGTTTTACCATATATTACTAACCATATTTGTTGTCTTGTTATTAAAATGTTTGGATCATTCATGGATTTATTTCATTAAATTATTTTTGATGTATTGTGACTTATAATGTTGTTATCATTTTCATTTTATTGATAAATGTAATGACATTTATTTATAGCATTTAACGATTTGATTTTAACTATGTAAGGAAGTCTATATGGTTTTTTTGAGATGTGTGTAAAATATTAATGTCTAGAATGTTTGCACGACTGAAATATATTTAATAACATGTGTTTACTCGTCTTAGGGTTGGGAGTGAGAATGTTTCTTGTTTAGTTTTTTAATTCTCAGAATGGAGTCCTGAGTGATTGAAATTTTGGATTCATGTTGAATGTTGATAGTAAACCTATTATTAGAATGAGATGTTGGAAAAATAAATATAATGGAAATTAAATATTTAATTCAACCTGTGGTTAGACAACAATTTTAAGAAGGGAAGGAGGTTTCTAAGATTTGATAAAGTTACTCTATGGAATGAAGGAAAGGAAAAACTTGTAAATTTTATAGTGTAGATAAAAAATGGTAGAACTTAGAACTATGACCAATGTAGAATTAAGAGATGAATAGAAAATAGTTGTCGGTAAACACTTGAAAATGAGCTGGTAAAAGTTTCAAAAATGAGTGTAAGTAATCAACGAGAGGCACTAGCCTATCCTAGAGTAGGAGGGAAGACTTTTGTTTTAGGGAATGATCATGAGATGTCACAAGAATCATGAATAACTTGGTGGAAAATGGTTATGAATTTACAGAAGCATTGAAATCATATAAGGACATGATTATGATCACTATGAAGTATAAATTAGGAGGATGCCCACTAAGAAGAAAATATTTCCAATCAATGGATGAAGTTAATCGATCATGACATTGATAAATGTCATTCCAAGGAACTGTAAAAGAGCATGGTGATGTTTGATTAAAGAGGTAATTAACCCATGAGTTACTATAGGATGGAGATGAATAAGAACAAAATTCTTAGTTGGGAAGTAGTAACATCATTCTCAATTTTCAAAACATTTATGCATGTAGGAGAGAAGAGAAAGAAAACAAGTTCACTAGGGGTTACAATAAGTACTCTAAGTTAAAAAAGTTGAGGAAGTTTCCATCTATGAAGTTTAAACTACTATAGAAATGATTTCTGAATCTTGAGTATGAGAAATCGAAGAGGTGAAAATATTCTTACATACTAAAGTGCAATATGAAGAGGCTAATATGAAGTTTAGTGATGTACTTAAATTAGTACTCCTACTATGTAAATTTTCAGCTTCCTAGTTGAAAAAAAGTGGAAATTATTTTTCAGAAAGTAATTGGTATCTTGATGAAAGGATAACACTAATAATAATGAAAATATTTCCTAGATCCTCTTCATATGTCGCTTAATCTTTTTCATAGTTGGTATTCATTGATTATTTAGGGAATGGAATTTATTTTTGTTGAAGAATCTTGATCGAAAATAAATCCACAAATGATCCAAGAAGGCCAATTGATCTGATGATCTCATGGGATCCCATAACTACGAGGGATAATGTGTAAAAACATATGGGTCATGGACAAACTCAATCAATACTAAATATTCCAATGCTTCTTTTTTTGTGTAACTCTTGATGGATAGCTCTTGAGGAGCTATGGGACCATATTGAGGAGGTCAAGTGCGTGATATTTGATTGGGATGTTGAATTCCAGGGGGGGTGTTAGTAATTCAATGCCTAGGGTTGTGCACCTTAGTGAGTTGTGGAGGGATATGGGCTAGCCTTGTGAGATGCCCATCTTCATTGAGTACTAGGACCGAATGCCTACCTTGGGGCAGACGAGGTTTAAGCCCTGGTGTGAGACTCAGGGCTATGATATATATTGACGAGGCTATATGAATAGTTTCAAAATTTGGAAAAGAGGCTTAAGATTTCTTAGCATTTATTTGTTGTTGTGATTTAACTTTTGATGCCTTTTGGTATAGTAGTTCAACAAAGGATGTTGGGAAAACATGGGTTAACAAATAAATAAATCAATAAAATAATAAATGAATATATTAACATTTGGAAAATGTTCCTTAAATATGGGAAGTATATAATGACCTATACTAATAAATATTAATAATAATAAAATAAATGAAATAATAATAATATATAAATAAATAGAAAAAAAAAATAACGAAGAAAATACAATAATAAATAAAACAACAAATAATGAAGAAAAGGTAATAATAAATAACAAATAAAATATAATAATAAATGAAGAAGTAAATAAATTATATAAAATCAAAAGAAATAAAATTTGGTATGATGACACATGGATTATGCACATGTGGATCCCTTTCCAATCCCCCTACCATTTTTAGAATAGATGGTTCTATATAATGGTGAAAAAGGTAGATGAGAAGCATTCATTCATTCACTCATTCTTTGAGCAAGGGAATAATATATGACAAAGGGAACTAGAAGTAGCAAGTTGATTGACGGCTTGACGGTGACAATTGCAAGAAATATTGGTTGTAGCTCATCTAAGGTTGGGTGGAGAGTCATCCCCAACATTTTTTTTCCAACAGTGGGAACTGGATAGCGCAAGAAATTCATAACCACTAGTAAGGTCTATTGTCACTCCATCGGTAAGTTGTTCTTTTAAAATCCTTTGAAAATAATATGGTAATTAATTGAGTAGATATGTTGATTTATAATATCATGGTTGATGATTTAATTTTTTATATCTTAATTATGGGTTGTTACAACATACACAACATTTTATGGTTTCTAATTCAACGCTCAGTACGAGTCTACAACTCCATTTAGAATATAGTGGGCCTTAAGAAAGAAAAAAAGAAAAAATAAAAAAATGAATAACATTATGAAAATGATGAAAAATGTTTAATATTACATTGATATATGTGCATGGATCGCATATTAAAAGAATCAACAAGACATATTGAACATACCATCCTGCAAATTGGGCCCAAGGCATCAACTCATGCACTCTCAAAGGGCCTTAAAAGTACCCGTACACCTTTTTCCACCATAATCTAACATCCATAACACCATACCCACATTTCCAAATCTATCCTATACATTTCTATCCACTTCCCTAAATTGGTACAAGAAGGGTCCTATAATGCTACATAATAACCCAAATTTGATCAAAAGCTATAGATCTAGGAATTTCTGTACATACAAGCTAAGGAAAATATTAAGAGGCATCCTAAAACTTAGCCATTCCATCAACATGCATTAACTCTCAAATTTTATTCCATTGCTAATCAATTTTAATGCTGAAAGAACTCAAATACCATGATTTTCCATTGCAACCACCATCAAAAGCATCTTCATCACCATCATCATATCCTACCTGAATTATCAGTTCCCCTTTATTTTTTAGAAGAATTTTTTTATGATATCGAGGGATTTTTGTGACTACTTAGGGGAATATATTGTCCTGTAGCAACCTACAGAAACCATACAGGCCCATATTTCTAACACTCATAAATATTATAATATGCCACAAATTCCTACATCTCCATAGTAGCATTGGCAGTGAATATACACCTTCCCACTAAGAAACAAAAACCCTTAGTATCTACAATATTTCCCGTAGAATACTACGTGATCACATGTTCAATAGAAACCAAATCAGAACACTTGGAAACTCATTAGAGAAACCTCCAACATCAATAAAAGGTAAAACATGAAGTATGAGGATCTCCTACCATTATGCCTTGAAATCATTCAAAGCATTAGAAAATCTTATGAGTGCAAAACGTGAATGAATTTATAGTCAAACAAGACTAGCAGAGGTCTTGATAAAATTGGAAAAATACTTCACTTTTTCTCTTAGTTCTCCATGAGTGTTGGGTGAATAAGAAAAAAATAGGGGAAATTTAAAAATTAATCCATTGTTTCTTACTTATGACAAGGAGAGGTGTAGTATGGGTAGGCTAAGACTGACAAGAGCTAGGTGGGGGTTGTCTCAACTATTTCATATTGATTTTTATATCATCACTCAACAAAACTATATCCACTTAACCTCAAGAACAAATTCATGTTTACCACCTCTTATCACTCCACGTTCTTACTGGAAATAACATTAACTAGCCTCGATGAAGCTTGCCATCGATGCAGGAGAATTTTATATATATCAGGTTAAAAAATCGTGAGCTATAGGAATCCATTTATAACATGGTATATAATACATCATGGTTCTTCTATAGGACATATAATTTCACAAAAAAAAACTCGTAGAGATCCCAAATAAGATGAGAAATGAAGGTCTCCTGAGGAAGTTGTATGTCCAACACTAGTCCTTTAAATTTGGCATAAATATTGATGCTTAGTCACTTGAATTTATTAGTCAATTTGTTTTTTCAAGGGTATGAATTAAAAAATGGGACAATAAATTAGTATTCTTTTTCATCAAAGTTCAAATATAGAAATGGATTTATATTCTGGAGTGATAATTTTATTTTAGAATAATTTTTTGGAGGACTGTGCATTTTCCCTTAGCTATAAGATCCCCTGATACCATAGGAAAACCTTGATTCCCGTAACAAAAAAAAAACAAGTATTCCATTGCAAACATTTTGTGCCCAAACTTGTGAAATTTATGTCATATAATGGGTGGGGGATTAAATAGGAGAGAACCCACTGATAATAGTCAAATTCATCAAAATCATGAGGTCAATACCAACATAAAAAAAAAAATTACTATAATGGGTTCTTTTAGAAACTTATAGGATATATGATGATTAAATCACCCTAGAATTTTCCTCAAACATGTAACACTCTGAGTTCCATGAGGTAGTCTCTATAGTTAAATGGTTGATAATATACATTGATGAAGACTTAATCAACTGGTTCACTACCCTTGCAAATGGGATGTAGTGGGGTAAAGAGGAGAGACATGAAGCCATCGATTAAAAAATAGGACTTTTCATCCTTGATGAGAAACCAAATGAAGACAAAAATGGGGTCAAAAGGAAAATACCACCACACCTATGGGATGAAATAACATATCATATCCTCAAGTAAACTTCTTATGAAGGAATATTAAGCTTAAATTATGTTTATAAATTTAGGCTCCTTTATCAATTAATATTCCAAGATGGCCTACACATTGATGAGAGGCTAAGTATCCCATATTTTATCCTCCAATATTTGAAAAATATGAGGACTAAAGTGAAGGAGGGAAAAAAATTATTTGTCCCATCTTGGTATAGTCATATTTTAGTCATGGATGCACTGGAAAATCTTCAGTTCCCTATTCCCTAGGTATAATTTGTGAACCTGGATAGATAATTTTTCTTACATGATCATGTTGACTTAGTAGAGCCTCAAATAGAGTTGGCTGAGATAGACTTGGCATAAAAAAAATTGAAGAAAATCAGGATGAAATTGTAGATCCTTAGACGAAGCTTTAAATAGGGATGAAAAAACTTCAATAAGAACCATTAGATACTCAAAAATATATTGGGAAACCACAAAGGTGACAAGCTAAAAAGAGGAAGAAATAGGTAAAGAAAATACTTGTAGCACATAAAGAAGAAGAATCTATGGAAGAAGAAGAAAAAGAAGTTATAGATACCTTAACAACACTTAGCATCCCCATAAAACCAAGTATAAGTAGCAATATTATAGTTACACTAGGAAGAGGTAAAGCAAAAGAATACAGTACAATGGTAAGCCCATCCCACCTTCTCCAACTCTTATAATTATTGAAAAATCCCATAGCTTGAAAAAATAGACCTTTAGGATGTGAAGGGGCATAAATTAAAGGCACCAGAAGTGCAAGCATCATAAACACAAATATATCTTGTGAAAATGAGGCTTTAATTGCAGTTAGAAGGATAAAGCACTCAATTATAGGAGTATATTTCCTTGTTATAGGGGAAACCTACATATCTATAAAAATATACTTCCCTACTACATGAACAAATTACAATATTACATATTGAAAGGGTAGCAAGGGAACCAATTCAAAGGAAATCCACATCCTTCTATTCTTTTATTGAGGTAGGAAAAACACTTCCTATATGCATGGCACCAAAAATATTCCCCATAGTGGAGTGAGAGAATGTTGATAAACATCTATGGAAGAATATTTCACAATCCAAAGGAGTTATTGATATCGACAATATGGAAGATGAAAGGAAGAAGATGAGCGAATAAATGAAACTCCTAACATTTGATGAGGAAAATAGAACAGGTGTCCTAGGGAGATAAAACATGTGTCTAAAGGCTCAATTTAAATAGACACAAAGGTTTCTGCAAGAGAAGGAAACTCAAGTTTCAACCCTAGAAAAAAATTTGGGTGCCATGGCACACCTTTTCTTAGAATCAACGAATTGAATGAAACCTTCAAAATCTTACTCCTTGTTCCTAAAGGAGCAATGGTGCAAATTTCAAATAAAAATTATTACAAAAAGAGGATATCTCCCTCTACAATACATCAAGGAATTCATTATTTTTTTCATTAAATGCATCATATAAGATAACTCCAAAGATTTTGAATTTTACAATCATAACCTAGTGCTTCCAGATATGACCATATGGTGTTGGAAAATCTATATAGTTGGCAGTTGAAATGATTTCCCTTATTAAAGACATTATCTTGTGATGTTTTTATTATTATTATTAGTACTTTAAATTTATCATTTATTATCATCAAGACTAATTCCAATTAAAAAATAAGAGATTACACAAGATTTAGGCACTTTGCAAGGGAAAAACCCCACTCTAGGGAAAACCTAGTCAAAATTCTTCCTTCAGTAGATTCAAGATGAGATGACGAAGACCCTTACAGCTTAGAATCCAAACTACCTCCATCAATTCATCCTCCTTTCACTATTTTTTCATATCGAGGTTCATATCATTGTGTTAGCATTGAATACTTGCTACACTGAAACTTCAATACTGAAATACTAATGAGATCTTCTTATTGTGAAACTGTCCCACTGTGGTGTCAACGAAACTTCATCACTGTAGTGGGATCGAACTATAGTAGTACAAAAAATGTGGAAGCACCTAAATCATCAAATCTATTCCATATAATTCCACCGAAACATCATTTTTGATATCACCACAATCTTATTGAGGAATCCGATCTTTTGTAGCATCACTGAAAATATTCTCTCTGAATTGTTTTCCAAACTTATCTCACTCAGATCACTGAAATCATCTTCTGAAAACGTGAGATTCTGTTATGTGTTTTTGGTCGAAGGGTTCACTCCTATTTATAGTATTTTCCTTCTTGTAATCATATGACATGAAACTTTGAAGACATGTGTCGTGTAGGCCAACTTGCTAATGTATTATTTTGAGGCCAACTTGAAGAAAATTCTTTCAAAAACAAGGAGACTTAGACTTGATGGAAGATTCTTCACAAATTGAATTTAAAATTAACCTAAAGCCTACAATGAAGGCTTGACCTATAACAATTGACCCAAGCATGAAATCCATTCTTTAACAACTCAAATACAATAATAATAAAATTATTTTCACTTTCTTTTGAAAAATATATTACATTTTGAATTCAAGTAAAATAATGAAGACCAAACCTAGTTACATTTTCCAACACTCCCTCTTAACTAGGGAGGTATTCACATAATGGAAGAGGTACATGGAAGATATGAACACATCATCTATGAAGAAGTTTAGGCACTCCAATTCCATGGATTAGATTCCTGGCGAGGGAAATATATTCATTGGTATCTCAACAATTTAGGCACCACAATGCCATGGACTAGATTCCTGACCAAGGCAATCTATCTGGGTGGGAATAAGATGGACTCAAGCTTTCAGCCTCTCAAGGTAACATTAGGCTTACTTCCTAACCATCAACCCAAGGATCCAGGTGCGTGCCAGAGTTCAATGACTAAGCCACCCTTCCAACTTCGGGACCTAGAGATCAACAAAAAGTGCCGACCATATGTCCTCCCGGGAAATGATTCAATGACAAAGCCTCAACACCCCTTGATCTAGCAGATCAAGGACCAAAAATGTCTCTCAATCAAGCTAACCGATAACAACCATGCTATAAAAATCCTTCAAGAGATTCACCTGTACCAGAATAACCCCAATCAATAATATACTTTCACATGTTCAAACACAAACCTTCGGATTCTTTCAAGCAACTTGACGTTGCTTCTCAACGTAGTAGGACTATCAACCGAATATTTGATAGAATATTCCTGAATTATACACTTTCCTTTCCTTTTTTACATGCAACCATATATTATTCAATCAAATTCATATTTCGTTCTTCCAACAACACCTCAAAAAATAATTCTCCAATCATGACTATGATTCTTATTCATGCATTCACTAAGACTTACGACTGTTAGTCCTGGTCTAGTGCATGGCACATGAAGTGGAGAACCATAACCATCACTTCTTCATTTATACAGCTCCCTCTTAATCTAGGGAGATCAACTTCTTCCTTTGGTGTTGGATAATATTTTGTGCCTTCCATCCTTCTCATCATGCTTAACATGTCATCTTACAAACATATTTACAAACTTGAATATGATATACCTTCACAACTTAGACAACAAGTACATCTAGATCTATAGAAGTATGAAGTTAGTCATAACGAAATATAATAGTAGTGGAGGTATTAGACTTTACGAACAAAATTATCAAAAGAATATAATTAAATACTTCAACTTCTAGCCTATGTTGGTTACAAACCCTAAATCACATCAGCAACTCAATCAAGATGACAAAAGAATATTTTTGTCATATAGCGATCCCTATATATAAGTCAAAAGAAAAGAAAAATATCTAATAAATTACAAAAGCCATTTCTATCACAAAAAATTCTTCATCTAACCATTTCTAATTACAAGGATTGAAGTACACCATGTAATACCAATTTTACCATAGTAAAATTGCTTTCACTATAATAAAAAATTTAATAAACCATATTTTCTTAAGTTATTTCTGGTTAAAATAAGAAACCCCATGAGGAATAATTAAATAAATACTTATTTATTTGATTTTCCTCTAGGAATAATTAATTAAACCATTTTTTAAATAATATTCCGGGTCATATTTAACCAAAATATGAGAAATAATTATATAAATAATTATTTTCTTATTTTTCTATATGAATAATTAATTAAATCATTGTTTGTTTATTATTCTTTAACCACATTCTTGAAATGATAAATAAATCATTTATTTGTTTATTATTTATAAATAAAGGTATTTAAGAACTTTAAATACCTTTTCTCTCCAAAAAAATATAATATAATATTCCAAGCGGTTAGATCTAGATCTTGGTTAATAATAAGTTATTATTTTCCATTATCCAGGATAGATCATTATTTTGTTATAAATAGGAGGGTTTTTCCATTCATTCTTCACTTTTATCATTCTCATTGTCATTATTATTTTATTTTTCCAATTAAGCTCCCACTTGTGTTTAACACATGATTTGGGTTTTCTACACCATTGAGAGAGAGAAACTTCTAAAGCTTAAGCATTGAGGAGAACAAAGAAACCATCCCATTGAGGTGGACTGGTAACATCAAATTGTTTCCTTCACTATGTGTTATAATATAACAAATAATTTTGTAATATTGTCTTGTATATTGGATACTTGGAGTTATTTTTGCATCAGTTACTATTCCTTTTTGTTGTTTAACTAATTTTACTGCATAGATCTGGGTTTTTGCAGGATTTGTTCTAATTTTCTGTTTAAGGCTATTTGTCACGTATAGCTAAATTAGTACCTTTTGCACACACTTGTGATAATATTTTACACTGACAGTCATATATATTACACTTCCAACTAGGATTTTTTTGTAAACCCTATACATGAGCTATGATGAACATGAGTAGCTTCTACTAGGGTTCGATGTAAACCGTAGCTTTCTCAAATAACATCATCCTAGAAATTCAAACTTTGACTAAGGCTTGTTTCAAAACCCTAGGACTTATGACCATTAATAATTTGGTCAACACACATATCTAGGAGATTACCATAATGGATAAGCATATCATATGTCAGAAAATATTAATACATTAGACATATATTGACCTAGACTAAGATATGGTTTTAACCAATTGAACACATGCCTAGGATTTTATTCCTTTGACTTCAAGGATTTTACTTGTAGACCTAAACAAAACCTAGGGTTTCGGTTTATAGAAAGAAAAGTGCATTGTACCAAAATTTCAAAGGTTCTGGATTTCAGATAACATCATTTCATCCATAAAAATTTAGAGTTTATATTATCATACCAAAACACCAAACATGACATCATCATAATAGCAATTACTTCATCAATAGCCCTAAGTAGGTTTAGGGTTCTAATTTTCTGTTACATATATAAAGAGTTATGCAACCATTTCTATTGTTAAGGCTATTTGTCACGTATAGCTAAATTAGTACCTTTCCACACACTTGTGATAAGATTTTACACTAACAGTCATATATATTACACTTCCAACTAGGATTTTTTTGTAAACCCTATACATGAGCTATGATGAACATGAGTAGCTTCTACTAGGGTTCAATGTAAACCATAGCTTTCTCAAATAACATCATCCTAGAAATTCAAACTTTGACTAAGGCTTGTTTCAAAACCCTAGGACTTATGACCATTAATAATTTGTTCAACACACATATCTAGGAGATTACCGTAATGGATAAGCATATCATATGTCAGAAAATATTAATACATTAGATATATATTGACCTAGACTAAGATATGGTTTTAACCAATTGAACACATACCTAGGATTTTATTCCTTTGACTTCAAGGATTTTACTTGTAGACCTAAACAAAACCTAGGGTTTCGGTTTATAGAAAGAAAAGCCCATTGTACCAAAATTGCAAAGGTTCTGGATTTCAGATAACATCATTTCATCCATAAAAATTTAGAGTTTATATTATCATACCAAAACACCAAACATGACATCATCATAATAGCAATTACTTCATCAATATCCCTAAGTAGGTTTAGGGTTTCAGACTTTAATAACATGGCCTTAGCTTAGGGTTTTCCAGAGAACCTTTTTAGGGTTCTTTTAGACAGACAATGAGAGATATATGGTGGGTAGATTCATGAGATGATGAATCATCACAAACAAGAATCTTTTAAAATTTAAGAGAGCTAGACATAACGATGTTAGTAATAGAATGTAAATACCAAAATAAGGTAAAGAGAATTTCATAAGATGTATAAAGTAAGATATACCTGGACATGTTTCTTGACAAAACCTGATAAGGATTTCTTGAAGTGTTGTCTTTGTATTGAGCCATCATTTTTTATACCCGAAGTACATACTTGCAAGCACAACATGTGACACCAAGGAAATGATTCAATTTCTTAAGATAGATATTTTACAATATTATCATGGAGGAGGGAATCCTATGACAATTTTTTCATTATTTCAATCAACAATATGACATTTTATTTGACATTTTAGATTATTTGTAAACCCTAAAAAACAATTATTAAGGCTCTAATCCAGGGAGTACTATCTTTACCCTAGTCTAGTTATAATCAAGGATCGTACTAGCCATTAGAGATGATAGAAATTTAAATTCTTATGAACATACATACCTTGTGAATTACATACCTCTAATTTGACACCTTATTTGACTTGCACAAAAATACTTACTAGATTTACCTTAAGTTGGTCCCTTGAGCTTGTATTTGGATTCCTGATGTATCACCACAAGAAGCTATGTCATATTCTATTTCTTTAATGAGTGGAAGATTGAATGTTTTGACCTTATTATATTAACACTATTGAGACCTTATCAAGAGAAATGCATTCATTGTTACTACCAAAATGAAGTCATTTTGATGGTTCTGAACTGAGGTCATTGTAGTAGCACTTTAATTGGAATGGAAACCAAACTGTGATATTGAAGTCGTACCAAGTCATATTTTAATATCACCAAAATTCTGAAGTGACTGGATTGAATGTCTGTGTATGTGATTTTAAGTCCTTATCCTTCAAATATCACTGCTATGCATCAATAATTTCTCACTGAGTTGACAACGAAACCTTTCACCAAATCCTTATCACTATGGTTACACCAAGATAGAGACTGTATCGATAATTTTTTAGGTACTGAGATCTTCTTCCTGCGATGAAAAATTTATCATTGTTGTGATACCAAATCTGTATCACTATAGTTACACTGAGATTGATTTATGGCTATTCTTACTATTGAGGCACCATGTTGGAGAGGTAAATCCCCTCTGCAGACAGAGGCGATCCATACTAGCCCAGATCGGGTCTAGCAACAATCAGACACGCAGTGACGCAGGTCTCTAGTTACAAAATGGCAAAAAAATAATGAGTTGCCTACCTCAGGTCCTATGCAATGGTCGTCAAAGAAATGATGACACTTCCTGTCCTTCGCTTTGGAAGATCATGATCCTTCCGCTTAACACGTCCAAACACCTACACACTTGCGAAGAAACACAATGATACACAACATAGAATCTAGATCTTGTAACCATACATCAGTTAGAGAGGATGTAATTCATTGCATAAAAGAAAAATACACATGAATGAAACCATAATCAAAGTCTCTTATCATTAAAATAACAAAGGAAAGATACAATCCAAAGCTCTGATGTTGGATCTTCCTTCGGCAGCGCTGATAGCGGAGCATGTCTCAACAAAGCTCATTGGAAATGGGACAAAGCTCTCTCTCTTCGGCTTGGCTCTCAAAGGTTGTCTGGCGATAGTCTCCTTGCTATAAGTTCAGCTCTTCTATTCTCTAGTGCTACTAGCTTGCTAAGGGAAAAAGGAAAGCTTATATAGTTGGTGGAAGGGGAGTTGGGATCCCTAAAATTATGGGATTGGCCCTATCCTTAAGGAATATTCCATGATAGGTGGAAAACCACCTCCCATACATGGAGATCTGGAGCCAAACCTCCCAACTCATTTTAGAGACTCGTTCAGGAGTTTGTTGGAATCAAACTTCTGCCATTTATTTTTAAAAAACAATCCTTATTAAGCTTGGCACAAGCGAGACACTGGGACAGAGTGCCATTTGGCATGCCCTGTGTGGTGGATTTTCCCCATTGACGTGAGGAATGAACTGGTTAGTCACGCCAAGGCCAAAAGATCAGTTTTTAGGGTTTTTCAAGGGAAAATTTCTTCAGAGGAATGATTTTCCTTGTGAAGGGGGATGCCATGAAATTAGTTTCAGGTCATGTCACTACTCACAGGTCCCGGAAAAGGCCCTCCAATGTGTGGTACGGGGGGATTGCAGGGACAGTGAAAAATTACTGTGTAATAGATGCCCCATAAAGCATGAGGCCCGAGAGAGAGAGAGGGGTGAAATGATTTATGAGAATGTGCCCAACTGAAAACACTGCCATCGGAAAACCTGCGTAGAAAAATACAACTGATATCTCAAATACATTATATGTGGTATGGACACAGCCATCTATAACAGAGTATAAAATAATCAGGATCCAAGGGATGGACATAGCCATCCAGAAAGGATCAACAAGCAGACTCAGGTATGGTCGCAGCCATCCAATCAATGAGTCATGTAACTAATCATGATAATCCACAAAAATCTGCAGCCTAGATTCCATCAGAAAAAACCTAGGGTCTTGCACTCCATCTCAACACTAACCGAGTACAAGTCCTAGCATGTGAATAAGTGAGCTGAAGTCGAACATGCAAGAACATCATCTGATTTCCAGCCAATGATGAAATCCGTTAACAGACGCGAGAGGAACCACCAATAATGATGATGGCCCTCAAGTTACTATAGGTACAATCCACGTAATGTGAACAGTGAGATAGCATCGAACACCTACAGAATTATTCGAACGAAGGCCAATGATGAAAACCTTGCGTCGAATGCGAAGTACCTGCCATTGAGGCATGTAGGCTCCAAGGTACCGGAAGGGAATCTCTAGATCAGCTTCCTGGATAGTGATCTGAAGTTGACAGGAAGTGACCTTGATCGAAGGTGGGCCATAGTGTTTCCCACATCATCAACATGAGACAGAGGGACATAATTTTTGTGAATCAAGATCATATTAGAATCAGAGGATGGTTGAGAACTACAGAGGTCAACTTCTCTTGATTATATCGACGGCACGATAGTGGATTTGGTAGTATTTGACATCAACGGTTCTGAGGTCATGATGATGAGGCAAAGAGTATATGAGTGGTCAAAAAGTATTACCCAAACCCATGGAGGAAAGCATAAAATGAGATGAGATGTCCCAAACCCAACACGAATGCAGACAAGTGCCATGTTCAAGAGTGACATACTACCGACACGACGATGATACTAGTTTCATTTTTCCCCACCATTTCTAGCAAGTACCCCAATTATTTTTGAAAACAAGCTTGAAGGGGATAACATATGCTTGCGATATAAGTTTTTCCTTCAGACAAATCCAACCTAGTATATTTAACGAGCCCTAGGAAGGAGGAACTCGAGTATCGTCATTACGATGGAATTTGATGTCATCAGGTTTTAATGAGTCTGACAAAGGAAGAACTCGACTTATTTTCATGTTTAG
The DNA here is from genome assembly GCA_034641835.2 of Pinus albicaulis. NCBI lineage: Eukaryota > Viridiplantae > Streptophyta > Pinopsida > Pinales > Pinaceae > Pinus > Pinus albicaulis. Next base: position 1,137,494 of record JAXQQM020083415.1, read on the forward strand.
AGAGTTTGAAAAGATAGCAAAAAAGTAAACTCCAACAGTCCCTTTTCGTAGATAGTTCCTCAGATCCGAAAAGGTGGAAAACTATTTCTGAGAAAACCTCGTATTACTTTTTCGTAAATAATCTATCCCAACCCGAAAAAGGGGTATTACTTTTTCGTAAATAATCTATCCCAGCCCGAAAAAGGGGTAAACGTATACTAGGTAGATTTCGTTTCACAACCAATTTAATGAGATCAAAACGACAAGAGACTTGGCAATATTTTCATGTTTAGAGAGTCAGAAAAGAGCTGAAAGATGACTCTAATAGTGACTTTTTCGTGTTTTTACCGAGTCCGAAAAAGTATAAAATACAACACGTATCATCGTCCTAGTCGCGTGACAACCTGTTGCTGCACAAGAAAGCAATCATTAAATCCATTTTTCGACAAAATATAATAAAATATTGGAAAAATAAGCTTCAAAACCTAATTTGATTTTCAAAATTTATAAATATGACAAAAATAGTAAAAACATATTTACTTTTGCTTTTTACCTCTTGTGGAGAGCAACAGTGAGTTTTTCCTGTGCGAACTTGCGGTGACAATTGTGGACAATCCAGTGCATCATTTCAGATCTCGTTTTTTCCAGGTAAGAGGTGCTTCCCTTAGCTATGTTTTAGTACATTTTTTATAGTATTCCACTATGATTTGGGATCCCTGAGGGGATATTTGCAAATTTAGGGCTCGCCCAATTGGTGTGGGTATCAGCCACGGACCCATGCCAATTGGGTTATTTTTGCAAAGGGGTCAGGCCAGTTGGCGCGACTGTCAGTAAAACAGTCATGCCAACTGCACAACCTAAATTTATGCTCAATTTTTACAAAAAATGAACCAATCAACTGGATTTTTGAATGCTCAAGGGATCTAATGAAGTGTTTGTGACCATTTTGGTGTAGGTACAAAGCCACAATGGTGATCGAATGGAAAGAAAGGGAGCATAGTGAAGAAGATGAAATGGCAATAGGTAATGAGAAATGCATGAATGCTTTCTGGGATTGCGGCTTAAAAAGTTATTCTTGACACCATGTCTCAGGGCACAACCTGAATTGCTCCAACACTTAATCAGTATATAGGACGAGAACGAAGATAAATTTAGGCTTCGAGACCAAGTGTTGGAGCATGAATTATCTGATGTTTACTTCATAACTGGATTGTCCTGCAGCGGTCTAGTCCCGACCTTGACAGGAACTAGGCCTTCTGGTGAAAAAATGTTAATGGTAATGGAAAGAGTGTGCCCAGGGGCATGAACCAGATCAGGCAGCGGGAAGTTTTACATCCACACGGTTCTCGATCTAACACTCAGGGTGGTGCTCCATACCATTATGTGGGTTGCGGGGTTGCAGGCGCCACATCAGGCTACTAAAAAAACACTCCTCTTAGCATCAAAATGCATGAACCCGACACTATTTGATTGGGCTACTGCCATAACAATGAATATCAAATGGCAGTTGACGAAGTGTAAGAAGATGAAACTGAAGCAGTTTGGATACATATCCATCTTGGTATCATTCATCCTCGAACGACTACCTATTTTCCAGGGCCAGGGGGTGATAGTCGCCAATCCACCATTGAGAGAGCCATGGATGGCTTGATGCGTAGCACCGATGCCTAGAGCAGGAGGGGGCCAGAAAATTTCATGGAGGCCCGAGTTCTTCATATGGCTTCGGAGATAGTTGATTGTCATAGAGGATTGGCCCTATGCTGGTATTGAATTCATAGGAGACCCAGATCTTCCACTCCCAGAGGGAGAAGACTGGGATGAGAAGATAGGTAAATTTTTTTTTGATTGTATGTATTTTACGAATTTTTTTGGTATACATGCATGTTCTAACAAAAAATCCTATGTATATGCAGATTTTGGCCTAGAGAGGCCCGCTGAGATGTCACCAATCGCATAGAGGACTCCTCTCACCTATGACCCTCAAGGAAAGGGTGGCGAGGGGAGTAATCTAGTTCAGAACTTGGATGGAATCACACGTGGGATCCCCGATTAGGCTTGCTTAGCAGACGTCCTTTTGGCTTACCAGAGGCATACCGTGGGGGTGCCTAGTTGCCTTCATCGTTTATTGAGGCGATTGGTGCAGGGCAGTGACAAGCTACCATGAGCACCATGCTGATTAGTCATCTAGGCTTTTCATTTGCACATTTTTGAGAGACATTTTGTCTCCAGATATTAACAGACATGTATTTTTTTTTGGATTTTATGTGATGCACACAAAATGCAAACATCTCAACATATATATATATATATATATATATATATATATATATATATATATATATATATTTCTGGATGGATCTTTTTCCACATATGATAATATTTTTTACAAGTTGCATAAATGTCTATCTAAAACCATGTTAGCTACTGCATCTGTTAACGCATTCATGTGTCTCGGTATATGTTGATATGTAATATAATCAAAATTTCTTTCCAGTAAACGAATACGTAGATACAGTCGTAAAATGGATGGGTTCCTAACTGAATAATGACCATTGAGTTGTAACACTACAAGCTGTGAGTCCAGATATACAAGTAATGCACGAATACCGAGGTTAATAGCGTCATTTAACAATTCCAAAACGGCACTATATTCCACGACATTATTTGTAGTAGGCCCTAGACAAACCCCTTGAAAATTGACTAACTCACTTGCAGGATTGTAGATTACCCAAGCTGCCGAGGACAGATTCCTAGTACTGTGGGAGGCACCATCCGTGAAACCGACAAAAGGAGTAATAGACATCTGCACAATCAAGAAGACCCAATCAGCAAAAAGACGCTTACAAAACACACCACACCACACATGCACAAAAATGAAATCACTCACTTATGTACACACACCACACAAGAATAATTCAAGCGTATTACTTCTTCAGGTATAACCCATTTCTAGGCTGCGCCAGAGGAATACCTTCATAGTCGATTAGCTCATAGGCCCCATTTTTTAATACTCGTTTGACGATATAGGGCCCATGCCACATGGGCTGGAATTTTCCCGCTCCAAATCTACCATGTGCTTGATCATATAAGAGGATGAGGTCTCCTTAAATGAAAGAACGTGGAGAAAATGTTTGATCGAAATGAGCTTTAACCCGCTTTTTCCTTGCCTCGATAACCAAAGCAGCCAAGCAGCAAGTTTTGTCCAGTCGTTCCAAATACAAGAGATTTTATTCCTCCAGGGAAGTGTTGGGCAGTAATTCCACAGCCAACTTCAGTGAAGGGATCTCACATTCAACCAGAAGAGTTTCTTCTAGACCATACACCAGTTGAAAAGGTGTGAATCTAGTTGCACTCTTTACAGACGTTCGATAGGCCCAGAGAGCTGAGAACAATTGCAGATGCTAATTGGATTTGTGAATACAAATTTTTCGTTGAAGCATCATGATAAGTACTTTGTTCACGGCCTCAACCTAGCCATTGGGTAGAGGGTAGTATGGCGTTGAGCTGTCATGACGCAAGCCCAACTTCGATGTCAGCTCTGCCATCATGTAGTCCTGAAAATGAGTGCAATGATTGGTGAAAATGGCTTGAGGAACTCTGAAACACGTAATTACATGGTTGAAAATTAATTGAGTAGTTGTCTTACCATCGGCAGCTAATGTAGGAATTGCCTCGGCCCACTTGGTGAAGTAGTCCACGGAAATGATTATATAAGCATGCCCCCTGGGTGAGTGAGGGTTACATGTCATAAAATCAATGACCCATTTGGAAAAAGGGCCTACGGTAATGACAGGATGCAAAGGTAGGGGTGGCGCGCGCATCTTGCGCTGAAAGATCTGGCACGCATGACATTTTCGAACTGCGACAATGTAGTCTTTGAATATAGACGTCCAGAAGTAACCTGCACATAGAATCTTCTAGGTGGTAGCATAACCAGACATATGACTGCCACCGGTGCCAATGTGGCAGTCATTCAGGACTTTCTTAGACTCTTCAAAGGTCAAACATCTGTGGAGCACAGAATCAACTCCGACGCGATATAAGGTATCTCCGACAATGCGGTATGGTTGAGATTGATGCCGAACATGACGTCAAACATTCTTCGTCAACTCGGAATGGAAAGTGGATGTATGAAGGTACACGATGATGTCACCATACCACGAGTCATGAGTGCTAATAAGAAAGAGCATTTCATCTGGGATATGATCCTCTGATTGGGATGGAACAGAGTCTGTCAGGAGAGAGCAGATAATATCAACAAAAACCAATGATTTCATTGATTTGGCAGTGGTGAATTCCAAATTGAACTCTCGAAGGATCACAATCCATTTGGATTACTTGGCCCCCAGCAATTGTCGAGACAAGATGTAAGTCATGGGGTTGCAGTCAGAAATCACGTTTACCGTATGCAACAGGATGTAATGGCGGAATCGTTGAATGGCCTGGACCGTGGCAAGTGCCAACTTCTCGACGTGGGCATAGCGCGTTTCAGTGTCGAGAATATTTCAGAACAGATAGTAAACCACATGTTCATTTCCGTCGTCGTCATCCTATACCAGAACCATGGCTATCGTGCTAAATGCAGCGGCCAAATAAAGGGTAAAATCGTGATGATAGTCGGGAGGACATATTAACAGAGTGTTGACGAGCAACGTTTTAAGTTTATCGAAGGATTTTTGGGCAATCTCATCCCAATGGAAGGGAACGTCCTATTTCAAAAGTCGACTAAACCCCTTGGCCACTTCTGCATAGTTCGGGATAAAGTGACGTAAGAAATTCGCTTTCCCCTGAAGACTCTGAAGTTGATGCAATGAGGATGGGGATGGGAGATTAACGATAGCCTCGACCTTGAGGGGGTCTAGGTGAATTCCATCTTTGGAGATGATGAATCCCAAAAGACGACGAAAATCCACGCAGAAGATGCACTTGTAAGGATTAAGCCTAATATTGTAACATTTGCAGCTGAGGAAAATTTGGCGGAGGTGTTCAGGATGGTCTTCGTGCCGAGCTGAGTGAGCCAGAAAATCATCCAAATACGGCTGAAAAATGTGACGTATGTCATGAAAATCATAGGACATAGCGCGCTGGAAGGTGGCTCCAGTGTTTTTTAAGCCAAACAGGAGCTTCTTGTAAGAAAAAGTGCCCCACGGACAGATAAAGGCGGTCTTATGTTGGTCAGCGGGTAAAACATTAATTTGATTGTAACCCGAGAAGTTGTCCATAAGGGAATAGATCTCACTCCCCATGCAGTCATCGATGATATGATCTATAAAGGGAGTGGGATGGTTGTCCTTAGGACAAGCCCGATTGATGTCTTGGTAGTCAACACAGACCCGTATAGTGCCCTGCTTCTTATCTAAAGGGACAAAATTAGAAACCCATTCTGTGAGGGGGATTGGATATATGAAGCCTGTGTTAAGAAGTTTCTCAACTTCTAATTTTATAGCTGCGGCTTTTTAGGGATGCACTGGGCGCAGACGCTGACGCACGGGCTTCGCACCTGGATAGGTGGGAATTTCATGCACGACTATACTAGGATCAATCCCAGGCATCTCTTCATAGGACCATGTGAAAACATCTCTGAATTCATATAAAAGGGTCATGTATACTTGAATCTCTTTAGGAGAACAAGTAACTCCCACGTGAATGTTCTCGACGACCCCCGGTTTGACAAAGATGTCGATAGGCATGGTTTGTGTAATGTTACTCAGATTTCCCTCTAGAAGAACCTCATGGGTCAATATTTTCATTTGAAGAGGCAGAGTGGGAACCTGAGATGCGAAGCGCTCTAGAAAATTAGACATTGCCCCAAGGCTGGGCATGAACGAGGAACGATGATGTCCATCGCTCCATGACAGATCTTCAAGAGACATCTTTTCAACGATAGCTTCATTAGAGGGGAAGACTTATCTTAAAGGATCGGGTGAATCTGCATCGCGGAGCCAAGGGGATTGAGAATATACATCTAGAGACATGCTCAAAGGAGCATGTTTAGAAGGAGGAGGATCTGATGCAGCGACGATCTCACAATAATTGATCTCAACTGGAGTCAAAGGCATCGATTCTGCAAAATAGGTCACCTGTTCAGGAGAAGGGATGATCCACGGGTCATCTGACCAGGAGATCATGTTGAATTGAACGGTGTTCGGTGGTGGCGCAAGAAAAATACCCATGAGAATGGGGTCCTTGAAAAGATCGGGTCCTACATTGTCAGGGGGATTAGGAATTTGATCCACGTATGGTACGTTGTTCTCGGAGGATGAGGTGAATAAATACAACTGATCGACAGTGATAATCTTGCCCTCATGAGGAAACTTCAGAAGCCGGAAGAGGGTGGATGGAACGCATAGCATGGTGTGAGTCTAGTTGCAACCAAGAAGAATATTTTAGTTGAGCTTGGCATTAACCACTTCTACTTCCACATTGACTGTCTTACCTTGTAATGTGATCGGTAAACTATCGAGAATATCCAATGGTTTTGATTCCATACCATCAAATGCCTTGAGGGCATTGGGATATGAAGTAAGAGCTGGAGAGCCAATGGTCTTTCAACAGGTAGATGACATAACACAGGTGGGAGAACCTTCATCCACAATGGCTCTATGGATGTTGAGGCCATTGATACCGACTTGTATAACAAGAGCGATTTGATATGGAAGTCGGGGGAAATTTTTTTCCAGATCGAAGGTGAGAAGAATAGAATCGGCAGGATCAATTCCACCGATTGCGGATAGTAGAGCTTTCCGTTGCGATGGGAAAATTTGAAGCACTTCCAACACAGACATTGTGGAAGGCGCCTCTGCTAACTCCTCAACAATACTGTAATGCTGAGCAGCATGGGCGTTAGGATTATAGGAAGATTTTCGAAGAACACCTTTGGAAGGTGGCCTTACAACGGGTTCAGCACTGGGCTTCTCAATTTCTAAAGGACCAGAGACAGGTGGGGGAGGTGGGCCATCAACGAATTCCTTCCCAGCTGCCTGACGTGATCCAACATAATCCTTTGAATGAGTGGCAACTGAGACAGGTGCAGCACCATTCATCATAAAAAATTGGGACCCAAATGGTGCATATGGTGAAGGTTGCTCGACCATCTAGGTCTGTTGAAATGGGAAAGGTTCTTTAAGTACTTCCAGAGTCCCCTTAGAGCCTTTAAGTAGTTGACTAACCTCGGATCGTCTGGGACAATCTTTGGTGTAGTGGTCTCCATCACAGATAAGGTACGGGTACTTCGGTTTCCATTGGGAACCATCATCAGCACGAGGTTTAGAGGACTCCGGTTTCAGGGCATCGGATTTGGATTTTCATTTTCCCTTCTTCTTCCCTTTGAAGGTGTTTTCCACATGATTGGCCTGAACGGCGTTGACCTCTGCAGTCTTACCAGAATCTGGAGGGGCGGAAAGAGCAGAATTATTGGAAGAATTCGACTTCTGCTTCCCATTAGAGGACTTCTAGGAAGTTTGAGAAATAGAACCAATAACACCGTCCACCGATGGGGTAGCTGGTGCTTTAGAGGTCCCTGGCCATGGGGCATCAGTCAAGATATCATATAACATGCCAGACTGAGAGTACACCAAATCGAGGTACTGGGCACAAGCGATGGCTTGTTCTTTGGTTACACATGCCCCCATAGCAATATCTTGAGCGATCTTGTTAACAAAGGAGGTAGTGAACCAATGAGTTAGATGTTTATTAGGAATATCAAACTTGATCAATCAACGAATGTTGAGATTGCAACAAGATGATGAGCTTAGTGGAAAGGAGTCGCCTTCACTAAGTGGGCCCGCAGGCTATTTTTGGCGCAAAGTCTATTTTTAGACTATGTCTATTTTTAGACATATGGATCATGTTCTATGAGTTACAGGATGCTATTTGTGGATGGTTGGTCAAGTCGGAAAAAATAGATGGACTTCTATTTTTAGACATACTGGGCGGAATCTATTTTTAGATTGCGAGTCTAAAAATAGATATGTCGAATATTATTAGCTCTTAATAATATTTGGACTCTAAACATTATCTTATCCTCTTGGAGCACTTCAGTTAAGTGCACAGATGTGGCACAGGAGTTGAAAGAAGGAATTACACTATTCTTGAGGGTTATGTGGAGCTATTGCATGGATACTTCAGTTAGAACTCATGTGACAGAGTTTGGTGGAGTTGATTGAGGAAGTTAGTGGAGTTGTATTCAGTTTAACTAATCTAAACATAGTTGAGATATTTGTATCTAGTTTAACTGATTGATACAATTAGTGAGAGTGGTGTGAATTAATTATTAATTAATTCACTAATTATAAACTCATTAATCAACTAAAGAATGCATCAGTTAACTTCAGTGCATGGAAATTTTCAGTGGAGACCAGTGCAGAAATAGGTGAAAGAGAAGGTTAACTATTAGTTGTGACTATACTGTTGCTATTTGCAACACACAGATAGGTGGAGAAGCTCATGAGGATTGTGCAGTACAAGCCAGGTGGTTTATCTATTTAATGAAGCCATCCCATAGCATTGATAACGCAATAGAGGCTCGCTATAAAGTGGCAAAAGATTGGAGCATGTGTTTTTCTAGATCTAGCTTGATAGTGTGTAGAAATTGAGGGTGTGCATGAGAGCTTGTGAGGATATTTTGTACTATTATTGTTACATGATCTCCATGACATATAATATACAGATAGTTGGGGTTTTCAGCTTTAAGCTTTCCCATTAAATACTGTGTTCATATGTGTGATTGTTTGCGGTTTTAATGTGTGCATGCAATTGATTTTATTTCCACATGTGATGATCAATGGTAGAAGAGATTTTGTATTATGCATGAAGCTAAAATAGTGTGTGATCAGGAGAATCTCAGTGAATAATATATCAGTTATTCAAAATTTCTACAACGACGACGTCGCCACTCATGAATATGATCTGATATGTGAGTTGCTTTATCCTGCTTAAGAGATGTCAGGAGTTGCGTCCCAGCTTCGTAATGAACCGGTAACTGGAAATGTGTCAGAAAATCCATAGCTAGAGTATTGAAGTCTTGAAAAATACCACGCGGTAGTTCTATGTACCACTTAGCAGCAACACGGGTAAGCGTTCGATGAGAAAGACGTAAACAAATCAAATCATCCACCCAAGAGTTCAAGGAACACCATAGATGGTAGGTCATGACATGTGCTTGGGGGTATTCTCCAGCTTTACCCTCAAATTTAGGACAGTCACCAGGTACCTTAGTCGGAACCGGAGGCCAATATGGATTGTGGAGAATCGGATCATTGGTCAATTTAGAGACATCCGGCAATTCCAACATGGCAAGGAAAGGCAACTGAGGATTGAAAGGCATGCCAGGCCCCCGATAAGGACCTGTACCCGTACTCCACCCTGGTTAAGCATAAATTTTCCCCCATTGGTTCTGTCCCAGAGGATTATGAACATAGGGGGTATAAGCCATATAATTGGGTTGATACGGTTGCTGATAACTAGTGTAAGGGGGTTGATAACCAGGGTACTGACCCTGATTATATGTAGGCCCCATTTGAGTAGTGCATGGATTTGACTGCTGAGTATAGGTATAGCCTGGTTGTTGAAGGTAATAACCAAAACCTTAGGGTGGGTTGTAAATCGGTCAAGACTGACCTTGCAGGTAATAACCGCATTGGGGTCGAGCGGGCTATTGGTAAGTGGGGCCCTGCTGAGCCTGATAAGTTGGGCGCACAGGCGGATTCGGCTATGGCATAGAATAGATCAGCTGTTGAGTAGGGTTAACTAGATGTGCAGGCTGTCCTGGTTGAACAAGTTGACCTGGCTGGTGAAGGACACCAGGTTGCCCCGACTGAACCGGTTGGCCTGGTGGCGAGATAGGGCCAAGTTGTGTCTGATAACTAGGTTGACCTATAACAGGACCATAAGATGACCCTAGCTGTGCAACATTTGGACCAATCAGAAACTGAGGTTACTGAGGTTGAACCATAGGTTGAGAAGGGTTTATTTGCCCCCCAGGACCATACAACGGTCCAAAGTGATACCCCAGTTGGCCTACGAGTCCTTGAGGTTGCCCTGGTTGGGCCATAGGGTGAGGCTGTAGCGTTTGACCTTAAGGGTTGTAGGATTTCCCTTGTAGACCGTATAACAACCCCTGTTGGCCCAAAGGTTGTCCCTGTAAGGATTGTCCTTGCGATTCATACAGATAACCAGGCTGGCCTTAAGGTTGACCCTGGAAGGGTTGTCCTTGCGGGTTGGAAGCTTGCCTAGCCTGGGAAGATAGAAAATCATGAACATACTGATAAGCTTCTTGAGCAGGAAAACATAGAGGGTTACCCTGCTCATCATACTAATATGGAAAAACATAGATCGGGGTACCATCCGGTCCATAATGGGAAAAGTAAAGATGGTTGGGATGTTTGGAGGACTGACCAACCTCGGAGTTTGACGACTGTAACGACAACCGATACTCCTCAAGAGAGATATTCTCCAAAATAGCAGATGCTATGTAAATATCTTCAGGAAGTGACGAGGTCCTAGTGGACTGAGTAGTTACAGCGGGTGTAGACGCAGCTATGCAGACAGTAGGCCTAATAGGTACTGATGTAACATGAGGAGATGACGTGAGAGGTGTCGATGGAGACATCCCTAATGAAGGAATAACCGGCCTTGTGGATGGATTCGATATTCCCATGGAGGCCACAACGACCATGACCTGACTTAAGGACCTATATCCCATTGGAAGCGAAGGACCAGGTGAAGACATGATAGAAGACTCGGGGTTGTTTTCTAGAAAAATTTGGTAATCTTCACCAGATGTAGGAATTTCTTCACTAGGAGAAGGACTGGGTGAGTCCATATCTGAGCTTACCGCTAGATCTTCTAGAAGATGGCGAGGACTAGGAGGTATAATGACAGCCAAGAAAGACGATCCCAATGTAAGAGGAGGGAAGTATTCCCCTACTCTGAATCCAAACCAAGCATTGGATAAGGGCCAATTGAATTCAACTAGTCCACCAAAGGGAAGCTCAGATATGACTAGTCCCCCGTCGGGAAACTCGGATAAAATAGGCTATTGGGGTTTAGCAAAGGACTGAGAGATCTCTGATGAATCGTCTGTGTAAGGACTACTAGTAGACGAAATTGAGGGTTCTGCCACTGTGACAGTAACGAAAAGAGGAAGGGATCAAAACAAATACACATGGGAGAAAACCAAGGCAAACAATCAAACGGCTGAAAAACAATCTCTAAAAGGGCGTGTGATCATAGGTGATTAATTTTACCACATTGAAACTTATAAATTTCACCATTTCATGTTTTAAGAGGCTAGAAACGAGTAAAATATGACTCTATCTCTTTCAATTTGGAAACAAGCGTGAAAGGACAAGCGCTTGATGATCTTTTCAAATTTAATGAGTCAGAAAAGATCGAAATGAATACTCTGGTAATCTAGGCAGATAGGTGTACCAGATATCCGTGAACTACCATATACACCTTGGTTAAAAAATGAAAGAAAAATATACCAAGGAGTTGACGTATGTGCAGGTAATCTCCCCGAATATTGTGTCCGGTGTATCACGAGTATAAGGCGACAGACTCAACTTCCTACAGATAAAGGATATCAACCTAGTGGGGTCTCCCTTTATATACGTGATGGTACGGGGAGCACAAGTCCATACTAGTGCTGTCTAAAGCCAAGAGGAGAATGACAGCTGCAAGGCTTAATGATGCCAGAACACGTCACTAGCCTAGACCTCTAGATATTTCGTTAATGTTTCAATGTTGTGTTAGGGTAAATTGAATAAATTTTAGAGTTGATCTTCAATTATGTTTCAATTTCAGGCCCTACCGAATGTTATGTCTCAAAAATCCTCTAAATTCCCACTACATGCCACAATATATTACTTTGCTCGATGAAGAAATAAATACGAGAAGGTTGAGAGCTTTTCAAACAATAACAAAATGACCACAAAAAACACACTACTGTCTCTAATGCATGCTAATGAAACTAAAAGTTTTCCTTTAGAGTTATATAACACTAATAATGTAGAAAAGATTTTCAATTTACACTAACTAATCAAAAGCAAAGAGATTTGTTTTTGTATTTTCCAATGTTTTAGAGAAAAATGCACCAAATGAAATGAAAAACTAATAAAGAGACCAATTTGAGAAATGATAGCGAAAGAGCAGAAACAAGCAAGTTCACTCAATGCAAAACACATAATCAGAACTCAAACTGATGGAGAAATCCCTCAAATAGAAGAGGAATCCCAAAAGACTCATACAAACTGTGTGATCTAGGCTCGAAATGAGGCAAAGCGCAACTTGAATGAAAAAGAGAGAAATCGCTCAAATAACACAATGATACAATGGAAACCAACCAAACGAATGCAAGGAACTGAAAACAAAGTTGACTGAATAAGCGAAAACCAAAAACTCCCATAGGAGGCTCAGTACACAATAGCACCTACAAGCCCTAGGGATAGAATGCAACACTGATGGTAGAGGGAAAAAAACCAGAGGATAGAGGTCAAACACAGTCAACAAGGACTTCAAGGCAGTCAGACAATCGGAAAATAACACCAAAACCAAAAATCAGACTTAGAGGGCTCAAAAACAAGTAAACCCTAACACGAAACAGGGTTGGCGCGACTGTTTGGCTGTATCTTGTGCCAAAACAGGGTTGGCGTGGGGGCCTAACTAGCAACAAGCGCCAGTTGGAGTGAATGTTAGGATAAAAAGCACGCTAATCGAGTTTAATAAGGGCAGAAATGAAAAAGATAAAATAGAGAGTAGATCAGGTATGGTGGGGGTTGAACAGAGGTTTTACACTAGAAGGAGACAAACCAGAAGATCAAATCAAGCAGCCACAATCCAAAACAATCGAAAGAGACAAGACAAACTCAAATCAAATCCCTAGTGAAGTCGTCAGTTTTTTGGAGAGGTAAATCCCCTCTGCAGATAGAGGCAATCCCTACTAGCCCAGATCGGGTCTAACAACAATCAGACATGCAGTGACGCAGGTCTCTAGTTACAAAACGAAAAAAACATAACGAGTTTCCTACCTCAGGTCCTACGCAATGGTCGTCGAAGAAAGGATGACGCTTCCCATCCTTCGCTTTGGTAGATCACTATCATTCCGCTTAACACGTCCGAACACATACACACATGCGAATAAACAAAATGATACACAACATAGAATCTAAATCTTGTAACCATACATCAGTCAGAGAGGACGTAATTCATTGCATCAAAGAAAAAGACACATGAATGAAACCATAATCAAAGTTGCTTATCATTAAAATAACAAAGGAAAGATACAATCTAAAGCTATGAAACTAGATCTTCCTTCGGCGGGGCTGCCAGTGGAGCACGTCTCAATGAAGCTTTTCGGAAATGGGACAAATCTCTCTCTCTTCGGCTTGGCTCTCAAAGGCTATCTGGCGATAGTCTCCTTGCTATAAGTTTAGCTCTTCTATTCTCTAGTGCTACTAGCTTGCTAAGGGAAAAAGGCAAGCTTATATAGATGGTGGAAGAGGAGTTGGGATCCCTACAATTATGGGATTGGCCCCATCCTTAAGGAAGCTTCCATGATAGGTGGAAAACCACCTCCCATACATGGAGATCCAGAGCCAAACCTCCCAACTCATTTTAGAGACTCGTCTAGGATTTTTTTGGAATCAAACTTCCACCATTTATTTTTTAAAAAAAATCCTTATTAAGCTTGGCGCGAGTGAGACACTGGGATAGAGCGCCAGTTGGCGCGCCCTCTATGGTGGATTTGCCCCATTGCTGCGATGGCTGAATTGGCTAGTCGCGCCAAGGCCAAAAGATCAATTTTTAGGGTTTTTCAAGGGAACCTTTCTTCATCGGAATGATTATCCTCATCAAGGGGGATGCCATGAAAGTGGTTTCAGGTCATGTCACTATTCACAAGTCATGGGAAAGACCCTCCAATGTGCGAGACGGGGGGATTGTAGGGACGGTGACAAATTACTGTGTAACACACCAAGACTGTGGCAGTACATAACCTTAATCTTCACTACCTTACTGTGGTATCTAAATTTTATTTCAAATATAATTTAAGTTTTTTTAACTCCCCTAATATCATCCTTGTACTCTATTCCAACTCCTTTAGTGGCATTGAAATATTGATACTGATATCCTTGTATCGAGACACTATCACAGTGGTATTATCAAAACCATTTAGTGAAGTAATACTTTGTCAAAATCTGCCTTCACCAAAATACCAATACAATCCCTTCAAAAATTTTGTCGACCTTCTTATTGAGAGAGCTTAAAATATGTAAAATTACCTTTGACCTTGACCATAGCTCTAAAACCATGTTGGAAAATACATATAGTTGGCACTTCAAATGATTTCCCTTATTAATCGAAATTATCTTGTGAAATTTTCATTAGTAAAATTAGTTATTTCCATTTATCTTTTCTTATCATCAAGACAAATGAAAAGTAACAAATAAAATATTACACAATATGTAGGCATGTGTCAGGGGGAAACCCCATTCTAGGGGAAACCCAAATAATTTTTTTTCTTCAGTATATTCAAGATGAGACAAATAAGACCCTTACAATTTAGACTCAAGAATACCTCCATAAATTCATCCTCCTTTCACTGTGTTTGCATATTGAGGTTCATATCATTGTGTTAGCACTGAATACTTGCTACATTGAAACTTCATTACTGTAGTACCACTAAGATCTTCTTACTGTGAAGCCTTATCACTATGGTGTCAATGAAACTTCGTCACTATAGTGGGACCAAACTGTAATAGCACCAAAATGTGGAAACACCAAAATAATTAAATATCTTCCCTGTAATGCCACAAAAACATCATTTATGAGATCACCATAATCTTCTTGTGAAATCTAAGCTTCTGCTACATCACCGAAAATATTTTGTCTGAGTTTTTGTCTGAACTCGTCTCACTGATATCACCGAAATAATGTTCTGAAAATGAAAGCTTATGTTTTTTGTTTTTTTCGAATGGTGCACTCCTATTTAGAGTAGTTTCCCTTTCATCATGACCCGACGTGAACCTTTGAAGAGATGTGTCTTATAGGACAAGATGATGATGTATTATTTTGAGGTCGACTTGAGGAGAATTCTTTCAACATCAAGAAGACTTACACTTGGTGCAAGATTCTTCACAAAATGACTTTGAAACTAAACTAAAGTCTACAACAGAGGCCTGACCTATAAAAATTGACCCAAGCATGAAATCCATGTTTTAACGAGTCAAATAAAATAATAATAAAATTATTTTCAGTTTCTTTTGAAAAATATATTACATTTTTATTTCAAGTACAATAATGAATGCTAAACCTAGTTACATTTTCCAACATATGGGACCAAAATCCATATTTGGGTCATGCATAGCTAATGGCCCTAGAATCTTGGTTAAGTCCTAAAGAGGTTAGGGCTAAAGAAGTGAAAATAACCATGGATGTATAGCTAAAGGAATAATTTTGGATTAGACCTAGACATTCTAGTCCATCTATCCTCACTTCCACTCATGCACTCCTAGCATAGGATCCTATGGTAGTGGAAGTATACAAAAAAAATAAATTTGAGATGATACTTCACTTCAAGAGGATAATTTCAGGTTATTAGGAGAATATAAATCACAAAATTACCAAAGGAGATGGAAAGCGCCACCTCACAACATGAATATAAGAGAATATAGTTCCCTTGATAGGTTGAATGTTGCATCTGCTAAAACCCTCTTGTATAAGAGAATCATTCAGAGGATTGTAATTCAATGGATTAGAATTAGATTTAATCCACCTCTATTACTAGGATTTTAGGAACGTCAAAGTGAGGAGGAAGAGTTACAGGGATGACTGGGAATTGAAGAAAATGCAGGTTTTTATTTAGCAAGCAGAACCACCTCTAACACAACATGGAACATTAAATATGAAATCAAGGAAATAAATGTGGAGAAACAAAGGAATGAGGAAGAATATGTTACTAAAAGGGTGAGGAACAATTTTAGTAGTGCGGTATGATGGGCCTCCCAATGAGATAAAACATAAGGCCCATGTAACCTTTCCTAGAAACATAAAGGCTATATCAGACCTTCCCTTTCGCACATAATAACAAATTATTAGATTAATGAGATCTTATGGAGGTTAAAGATATTTTTCATGATTTATATGCCTAATGTGATTATTATGCAGTATATTGAGGAGATTTTGTACAGGTTGTAAGGATATCTAGTAAAATAGATTCATGGGACCTATAAGCTACTATAGAAGGTTCAAACTTGGCTAGATTTGAGCAATAAATACTTCTCCTTGTAGTTGTAAGGTCACTCAGGGAAGATGATCCTATTTTATAGGAGTTTTGGAGGGAAATAGGTCATCCTTTCGAGGTGGTTGTCCTTAATTATTTTGGTGTAAATAGAGGGATCGATTAGCCAAATGAGGTAGATAGAAGTGAGTAGAAGAAAGAGGATAACAATGCAGGAAGACTAGTTTTCAATTTATACAAGTTTTCACTATGCATCAACAATTATTCAATTAATGAAAATAAGCTTTGGTTTTAGTTTTTAGTCTATTTATCCTTTAGGGTCTTGAGCTTCCTTGGGTAAAGACCCACCCTATTTTCTCAGGACCCCTTCTTTATCATTATCCTTGTTCTTTTTTGCAATTTAATTATGAGTATTATTTTTATGTGGGCCAATTAGATTGTTTCTAAATAACATTTTATTTCACAATATTTGACCAATAGATGATAACATTAGTAGTGATTATATTTTTCAATTATAACCTTTTTTTATGCATCTGAATTCACTTTAATTTTTGATATTTATTTGTTTTCCATCATTGTTGTTTTGTTGTGGTTGTACAATCCCTTTATTTCACAACTATTGGAGACTCTACAACCACACATTTTTCTAAATAAATACTTCTACCATTTATATGATGATGTGTAAATGAGTGATTTACAATAACCTCAAGTTTATTTTCCATATAAATAAAATTGAGCTAAGGTCATGGGACATGTATTCCAAGTTGAGTGAGATGAAAATGTTATAATGGGCTTCAATAATGGTTTATTAATGGATATGGAAATTTGCAATGGAATTGGAAAAGGCAAAAGGAAATAAATGGAAATTTAATATGAGAAATAAAGGAAAATAGGATGAAAGGAAGATGAAGGTACACAAATATGCATGCGAGGGAAAATGAAGGAAAAGGAAATAAAAGGAGAGGGATAAAATTATATGCCTCTCTTGATTACTCTTGGTTAATCTTATCTACTCTCTGAGTCACTCATGCACTCATACACACTTAGATAATTATTGGAGCATTCTAGAGTTCACTTGGATATTGAGGCATTCTCACTTGGATGTGGCGAGAAACAACTTGGACATAAGAATGCAAGCAAAGGAAATCATGGGAAAGAAAATAGAAGGTTGGATAAGAAAATACAAGAGGAGGAGATTGTAGTAAGAGATTTCATGTGTGATTTTATTGTTGATATTTGGATGCATGGTACATGCATTTGGTTATTTGGTTGCTTTTTTTTCATTGGCATGGGATTTTCCTAGATTGACTTTGATTTTAGCCACGCCTTTGTGTTTCCCGGATAGGGATGGTGTAGTGGGTTTCCTATTGTAATTAATATTTGGATGGCTAGTAGACTTTGGGTCCTCGTGAGGTGGCCTCAGGAAAATTCCCAAGGTTCGAGGGTGGAGACGGGATTTCTATCGAAACTCTTGAAGGATGAGTGGAGATAAGAAATTTCCTCTGAGTATGGTGAATAAATTCAGAGACATCCAAGCCTTTTTGGTTTTTGTGGTTTATAGACCGGTTTTGCTTAAATCACTGTGGTTGAGGGTTGAGGTGGGTTGGCCTTTGGTATCCTCGGTTGGTTATGTTTTTATTTAACCTATATGATCCCACATTCATGCTTGGAACATGGCATGAGGGTGATTAGAATAAAGATAGATTTCGTTCAACCCAATCTATGGTTGGGTGGCATATGGAAGTCCTTGACTTAGTTTCCTTTATGCATATGTTATTCTGTATTATTACTTATTGAAATCAATGAACACTTGTATGGGTTATTGTGTTTATTTTATGAATGGATTTCCAAGGATTTATTCTAGTTAAATAATGGTTATAGGCATGGTATACTGTAATTTTGGTTACAATGTGATTTTTTATGGATCTTGCTTATAGCTTGATGAGTTATTGAATGGATATGTGAATGCATGGGCTAACACGTGTTACTACAGCTAGTTTTAGAGGGAATTAAGATTTCTTGATGATTCTCTGATGAACTTAAGAAGTCATTGAACATATATGCCTTCATGAGATCATTGGAATTACGACTAATATGTTGTTCTTGATGGAACCCTACTTGATGAAGATGTCAACATGATGTGTCTACATGTGACAGAAGGTTTGGTCAAAGGCATAATGGTTCAGAGACAAAACAATAATGAAGGTGATGTTTTGAGATGTACATGTCGGTTATGTGAAGCAAAGTCACGTACATACATGGGTATGAAGAAGAAAAATTGTGTATTGTTTCCACACCATGGTATTCTAAATACCAGGGGCCTTTAACATGGTATTGGCCCATAGTATTGAACTGAACAACAAATATTTGACCCCGTCAAAGAATACCATCGACATTAGTGTGGTCTTGACTTGTGGTATTGACTAAGGACTAAGATACAAAAGGAGATGAATATCAAAGTTTTTTTGTGTGCAAGTGATGGTTATTTGATGAATAGTTAGATTTGAAGCAAGTGTGCATGTAATGGGATTTTAATGAATTGTTTGATCTAAAACTAAGTATGCACTGAGGAATTTGATGATGGATCAGATCCAATAGATCTGAAATGACTATACATCGACAATATTCTTATGGATGATAATGTTTTGACATATGTTTTCCTATATGCTGAGAGATGGGTTTGTTTGAAGGTATAACTCAATAATTGTAGATCTATTTGCAGGTTTGATAACCTGAAAGGTGCATACAGGTAAGTCGTGTGTTGATTTTTCAGTTTCGACAAATCTATACTTGGGTTTGATTCCTGAAAAGATCATATACACGTGGAAATATTTTGTGGAAAGCACATATATAAGCCATGGTTTTTTTGAATTTGATGTCTGAACAGTCTAATCAGTCTTGTTGTGTTTCTCCTATCTAATAATGAAATCTTACTTGATTATCTGAGTTTAACATTGATGATTGAGGTTGAATTGATTGATTGAAGAGTGAGGATGTTGCTAGCCATATGTGATTGAAGATCTATGATGGTTTTGTGATTACTTCAGAATGATTCAGTGGTTTAGTGTGTAGCACAATGTTTATTTTAGAATAAAAATGATGCATTTTTAGGGTTCAATGTTTGATATTTGTAAGCATGTATTATTTAAGGAAGTTGCATATATGCACCAATTCACTAATGTAGAGTAGCGTATATATTTTGACATTTTTTTTGATCAATTTTTTTAGTTGGTTCACTTATTTGATGCAGTGTTTGGGTTTAATGTTGGTATTCTGGTGAATGAAGTTACAATGATCTAACTTCTTTGATTGTTTGAGAATCATTTGATTGATTTGGGTCTTAGTTGGTTTAGTGATTGGTTGATTCAGTTGGTTAAATGATTAAGTGATTTATTTCAATGATCAATTTCAATTTTTATATTTGGTATTGGGATTAAATGATGGTAGTGGGTCTACTCTGAAAATTTGATGAAATGTGGCCTACAATTTGTGATGTTTTGCATCAGGGGGTTGGAGGTCCCTTCCAGTGGGTGTTTGAGAACAAGAGAAGGTTGTAGCCTTTTGCAAGTGGGTTCTTTCATGCTCATGTGAGTTTGTGCCAGTACAAGATTGTAATAATTATTTCATCATAATAAAACAAGACAAAGAAAACAACAATGGTGGTCTTCTCCAACATTGGGTTTCTACCTAAAAGTCATGGTGTTCATATGTGTTTCTTATGTGATTTTTTATTCTGTTCTTATTGCACATTGTTACTATCTATCTAATGTTGTAATTACTAACATACTAGTTCAAGATAAATAGACATTTAACTAACTGAAAACTAGGTTAAATGGATATACACTAGTTGTATGCATTGAAGTCGTGTACATATGGATGTTTACCTTATAATAGTCGTGTATAGAAAATAGAATAAGAAAATTAAATCAAGTTTTTTTAAAATACTGATTCACCCCACCTCTCAATATTTTTCCTAACAATTGGTATCAGAGTAGTTACTTTGGAAGAAGCTTGATTGCTTGAGGGAAGATTCATCAAGATGAGAAACCAAGAGGGGACAACATCTATCAGGCCACCATTTTTCAATGGAACCAACCTAGTTTTCTGTAAGGTAATAACAAGAGCTTACTAACAGTCACTTTCAGCATATGGGGAATCGTTGAAGGAGGCTATCAATATCCGTCCTCCGTTCCCATAGATGACGTAGAAAAGAATAAATATGAGACCAATTCAAAGGCTATCAATACTTTGTTAGGAAGCTTGGCAGAATCAAAATTTGTCAAATTCATGCAACTGAATACGATAAAGGCTATATGGGACAAGATCATCCAAAGCTATGAAGGTGACAACAAGGTAAAAAGTGCCTAACTTTAAATTCTTATAATTCAATATGAAACTCTCAAAATGCATAATGATGAAAGAATCACAATTTTCTTTCTTAGGGAAGAGGAGATTGTGAATTCTATGAGAAATATCGGTGAATAAATAAAAGAATCATCACTGGTTGAAAAAATATTAGGGTCTCTAAGTCCCAAATCGATTTCAATGTTTCTGCCATAGATGAAATCTAATACTTGAAGAATCTTACTGTTGAAAAAATTCATGGGATTTTAATAGCTTATTAAATAAGAAAAGTGGGTCCCTCAGATATCAGAGAAGATTCATTCAAAGATACTACAAAAGGAAAATAAGATGAAGAATGAGGTTATATATCAGAAGAAGAAGAGGAAAAATTTGTAAATAAAATCCCTGTGGGTACTGGAATATTCATAGGTAAGATTCGCTTCAAGTATTTTTCTTTTGGTAGAGTTGGTCATTACACTGCTAAGTGTCCCTATAGTGAAAACCATGAGAAAGGGAAAGAAGATGCAAAAATAAATAGGAGAAGGTTTTAAAATAAGAGAATATTCTATACATATGAATATAGTGATGGTCTTTCTAATGGTGAAGAAGGTGAGTCTCATCAAGAATATCAATTACTTGTGTCCTTTTATGATAGAATTATTAATGAGTCTGATGATAATTTCATGGATACCCTAGAAGAAAAGGATATTTTTATTGAAGAAATAACTCAACTTAAGGTTTGTATAGAAGAATATAAATAAGCAGAAGAAAATTTGAAGAAAAAAATATTAGAGAAGGAAAATAATAATGAAAATCTAGAATGTGAAATAGTTAGTCTAATAAAATAAATTGAGAAAGAAATAAGTCTTAATCTTAGATTTAATAAAGGATATGAAAACTTAGATGAAATCATAAAAGTAAAACACTCTCCTACTATAAATACATGTCTTGGATACAGTGAAGAAACATCATATATTGTAAAGTCTTCTATAGAAATAGGAAGCTATCTTAATGTAGTAAAAAGAAGTAGTCGACAAAACTCTAGCCTCCAGCAAAATAATAAAGGACCAAATACTTACCATGTAAATTATTATTGGTTTAATTGAAAATAAAACCACAATAGAAGTTACTATACTCCCATAAAATTCTACTTTAATGGGCAATGTTTTTCTTGTCATAAATTTTGTGATAAGGCTTCTCAATGTGTTTCTTAGAAAACCATCATGAAAAGAGAAGCAAGAAAAAAAAGAATGAGACCGGGGTAAATAAACATTCTTACAATTCCCTATCACCTCTTAAATATGAAATCGAATTATTTTTTTTCAATAACTTTGGGCATAAAGAATCTGAATGCAAGAGCAAAGGATGACCAAAGCCTCAGAGTGAGAAAATGGCAACAACATCTAAGGTATGGAAAAAAAAGAGCATCAAATCTCATAATTTTGGTCTATATTTATATGCAGGAGACCAAGAAAAAATGTGGTATATTGACGTGGATGCTCAAAACACATGACATGTGATAAATATAAGTTTATGTCTTTTAATGAAATGAAAAATAAAAGAATGAAACATTTGGAAATAATTCACCTACTCCTACCAAAGGAAAAGGAATTGCTTTTCTAAAGGGAAAAGTTAAAAATGGAAATGTTTTATTTGTTGATGGATTGAAGCATAATTATTAAGTCATATGTGTGACCAAGGGAATGAGGTTACTTTCATATCAAATAATTTTGTGGTTTAGAATTGTTATAGGAAAAACTATATTAAAATGAATAAGAACTCCATGTAATGTCTATGTCTTGGAAGGAAATCTATAACAATGTTACTTAGAAAAAGGAGAAGAAATATGGTTGTGGCACACAATATTGGGACATATAAGCTTTACCCAAATACATAAGTAAGCAATCTAGTACTAGTGATTTTCTCGACATTTCTCTACCCGAAATTACTATATGAAAATCTTGTCAATTCAGTAAGAAAAACATGGTACATTTTAATGCCAAAGAAGGTTCCATGGGTAAGCCACTTTAACTTATTCATACTGATTTGTTTGGGCCAATGAGGAAAAATTCACCTAAAGGTGAAAAATATTTCATCTTATTTAGATGACTTTACTAGAATGTGCGAGATTGGCTTATTGAAAAATAAAGATGAAGCATTTGATAAATTTAAAGTCTTCAAAGTTTTAGTAGAGAATGAGCTAGAGTTAAGAATAAAATTTCTTATATATTATAAGGGAGGATAATTATTATCAGATGAATTTTTTGACTTTTTTGAACAACATGGCATCAAGAGGCAGTTCTCTATAGCTAAATCTACTCAACAAAATGGGATAGCAAAATAATGAACAAAATAATTCAACAAATGGCACATGCCATGTTTTATTATTCTAGGATACCTCATACCTTCTGGGGCGAAGAAACACATACAACGATAACTATTCTCAACAAATCTCATGTCTGTGTAAAAAGTGATAAAAATACTCATTAACTTTGGTTCGGTAAGCCTCCAAATGTCAAGCATTTTAGAGTATTTGGAAGTAAATTTTACATTAATAATAATAATTATAAGCTTGGAAAGTTTGATGCTAGAGAATATGAAGGAATTCTACCTGGTTACTCCTCTAGAAGTGTAGGATACAAATGCTACAATAAAAAACTTCAAAATATTTTTGAATGTATTGATGTTGTAATCGATGAAGCATGCATAGGTTCCAAAAGTGAAACACCAACATATGATGAATGTATTTCCACAAAAAGCCAAAGGGATGTAAGGGAATAAATCAGTGAAGCATCAAAAGAAGTAATTAACAATACAAAAGGATTATAAAAGACTCCATCTAGGTATGTTCATAAAAATCATCCAGAATCTCAAATCCTAGGTGAAAAGGAAGTTGGAGTACAAACTAGAAGATCCCTTGTTGGAACTCCTAGTTATCTAGCCTTAATATCCACAATTGAACCCCAAAATGTAAATCAAATAAGCAAAGATGAATGTTGTGTTTAGTATATGAATGAATAACTTGACCAAACATAAAATAATCATAAATGGGAACTAGTACCTGAAACCTCACGATAAGAATGTTATTGGGACAAAATTGGTATTAAAAAATAAATTGAACAAGAATGGAGAAGTAATTAGAAATAAAGAAAGAATTGTTTGCAAAGGTTATGCTCAACAAGAAGCAATAGAATTTGAAGAAACAACTGCACCTGTAGCCAGACTTAAAGCCATAAGAATGTTTCTTGCCTTTTCTAGATTTCATCATTTCAAAGTCTTTCAAATGGATGTTAAATCTGCATTTTTAAATGAGGAACTAAAAGAAGAAGTCTATATTGAACAAACCGAAGGGTTCATTCTAGGAAATTATGAAAAACTTGTTTTCAAACTCAGGAAGGCATTATATGGGCTAAAAAAATGCCCTCATGCATTGTATTATTGCCTTTACAAGGATGTTCAACAAAAATGCTTCACTAAGGGGTCTGCAAATAGAAAGCTATATATAAATATGCATGATGGTAAAATTTTAATTGTTTGTTTTTACGTGGGTGACATAACATTTGGCAACAATGAGGAATCGATGAGTCAAAGGTTTTCTTCTATCATGCAACAAGAATTCGAAATGTCCTTACTTGGTGAACTAACATACTTTCTTGGTTTCCAAGTACAACAAATAAACAATGGCACATTTCTCTCGCAAACAAAGTACCTTAAGCATATTATGAAGAAATATGGAATGTAAGATTGCAAACTGGTATGCACACCAATGGTGACAGGATTAGTCTCAATTCGCAAGATGATTCTCTTACAGTCAATCAACCAGAATACATATCCATGATCTGAAGTATAATTTATCTTGTAGGAACGAGACTAGATATCATGCATGGAGTTGGGATTGTTGGATGATTCCAAGCCAATCCAAAAGAAACTCATCTTCAAGTAGTCAAAAGAATATTCAAGCATCTACAAGGCACTCAAGACTTTAGTTTATGTTATCCCAAATATGTAGATCTTACTCTTCATGCTTACATAGTCGGATATTGGGAAGGGAATGCTGACTACAGAAAAATAACTCGTGGAGGAACATTCTACATGGGTCTCCACTTGGTATCATGGCTAAAAAATAAATAAATCTCAATTGCTTTATATACTACAAAAGCATAATATGTTCCTATTGCATAGTTTTTCACACAACTTATCTGGATGATGCAAATGTTGCATTTTATTCAAATCAATTGTTCTCCATCCATTTCCATTCTGTGTGATAATACAAGTGTCTTTAGTCTTTCGAAATTTTTATGCACTCCAAGGCCAAGAATATTCCAATTAAATATCATTTTATAAGAGAACAAGTGCTTCAATAAAAGGTCAAACTAGATTATGTTCCCTCAAAAGAACAAGTTTATGATATTTTTACAAAATCTCTTCCACGTGATGCATTTGAATATCTCAGAAAAAAATTAGGAATGGTCCTTGCTTCATCACTCTGTTAATTATTCTAATCAATCCTTCAAGTTTAGGTGGAGAAATGTATATGTTGTCTTGATGATGATTCACATATTTTTTTTATATATCCATCCTTTTTATTACAAACAATGCATATGGTATATTTACATTGAACAAGTTTAGATAGTACTGACTTAAGGGGAGCTATAGTTGTGAAGTTTCAATACTTTACTTTCTATACGCTGATCCTATGAAGAACAACTACATATATATGTGAGTTACTAATTAAACCATTGCATATGTTTTTATATGATGAAGGAACAAGCTCAAATTTTTCTTGATGGTTCTCAATTTGGTTGATTACAATCTGATAATGTTTCCTATATTTCAAGAGGAGGGTTTTCACTATTGGAATTATATTCACTTGAAAATGTATTGGTACATAATTATGCTTATTGTTGGTAATTATGTTGAATATACTCATGTAGTTTCTATTGTTCCTACCTCACTCTTTGAGGTCCTTTTGTCTTGGTTATAAATGCCATATATGTGTCTTGATGTAACCGTCATGAAAATACCCATGATATAATCATTGTAATACTTAGTCATGTTTGGAATATTAAGAGTCAAGTCAATTCTGGATGTAATCCCATTTTGGGTATTTGATGTAATAATGAGTCAAATATGTAACCCCACATTGTTAGGTGATTGATGTAAGTCAGAGTCCTTGGTGATAAGAAATTTCATATTTAGAAGTTTCATAGAGTCATGTACTTCATTGAAAATATTTCAGAAGATTTAGAATGTTCTTAAGGGGAGCATGGTCAGTATATACATACAAATTAGATCTACATTGCTCATGTATCTACAAGGAAAGAGAAGTCTTCATTTAATATTGGTTAGCAATTTTCCCTTGATATCGAAGGGGGAGAGTAACTTGGTGCTTTGAAAATCCTGGTGCTTATATTGATGTGTTTTTCATGTATCTAAAAGTTGTGGTGACTAAACACCAAAGTGGCTTCCATCAGGTCCAAAAGGGGATATTGTTGGCATTATGACTAATATGTTGTCCTTTATGGAAACCTACTTGATGAATATGTCAAAAATATGCACCTACATGTGACATAAAGTATGGTCAAAGGCATAGAATTTCAAAGAAAAAATAAATTTGAAGGTGATGTTTTGAGAGGTACACGCAGGTTTTGTGAAGAAAAACCGCATACATACACGAGTATGAAGAAGAAAAAGCATGTACAATTTCCCCACCATGGTATTCTAAATAACAAGGGTATTTACCATGGTATTGGCCCATAGTATTGAGCCCAAAAATGGATATTTGACCCCATCAAAGAATAAAATCGACATTAGTGTGGTTTTGACCTCTGGTATTGGCTAAGGCCTAAGCTATATAAGGAAATGGAGATCAAAGTGTTTGGGTGTCCAAGTGATGGTTACTTGATGAATATTTAGATCTAAAGCAAGTGTGGATGTAATGGGATTTTTATGAATTGTTTGATATGAAACTAAGTATGCACCAGTGAATTTAATGAAGGATAAAATCTAATAGATCTGAAATGACTATACATTGATAATATTATTTTTGGCTAATTTTATTAGTGATGATGATGTTTTGACGTATGTTTTCTTATATGCTGCGAGATGGGTTTTCCTGAAGGTATGATGCGTAAATAAGGTATAATTAAATAATTGCATATCTATATGGTGGTTTGATAACTTTAAAGGTGCATGCATACGTCGATTTGATAACCTAAAAGACATGTACATACATGGGTCTCATTCTGGTAAGTTATATGTTGATTCTGCAATTTGGACAAATTTGTACGCGAGTTTTATTCCTGACAAGAGTGTATACATGCATAAGTGTTTTGTGGAAATCACATATATAGGCTAGGGTTTTGATTAATATGATGTTTGATCAGTCTAATCATTCTTTTTGTGTTTGTATAGTCTATTAATTAGGTCTTACTTGATGATCTGGTTTCAACAGTGATGATTGAAGTTGAATTGACTGATTAAAGAGTGATGATGCTTCTAGTTGTATGTGATTGAATATCTGTGATAGTTCTATGACTATTTCAGAATGATTCAGTGGTTTAGTGTGTAACACAGTGTTTGTTTCATAATGACAGTGATTCAATTTGAGGGTTCAATGTTTTTATATCTATACGCAGGTATTCTTCAAGGAAGTCACGTATACACACAGATTTTATAAAGTAAAGTAGCATATATATTCTGAAATTTTTGTTGATTACGGTTTTCATTTTGTTCAGCGAGTTGATACAGTGTTTGGATTCAGTGTTGGTATATGGTGAATGAAGTTACATTGATCTATTTTATTTTATTGTTTGATAATAAGTTGATTGATTTGGGTCTTAGTTGGTTCAATGATTGGTTGATTCAGTTGGTTCAATGATTGGGTGATTTATTACAATGACCGGATTCAATTTTGATATTTAGTATTGGGATTAAATAATGGTAGTGAGTCCTATCTAAAAATTTGATGAAACACGATGTACAAGTTGTGATGTTTTGAATTAGGGGGTTGGAGCTCCCTTCTGGTGGGTGCTAAAGAATGATAGAAGGTTGTATCTTCTGTTGGTGGGTGCCCGCATGATGGTATGAGTCTGCACCAGTACAATATTGTAAGAATTATTTCATCATAATAAATGAATACATAAATGACATCAATGGTGATTTTTTCCCATATTGGGTTTCTAAATAAAATTAATTATGTTCATATGTGATGAGCCTCAGTATTGCAACAAGAATGTTGCAACTCCCAAGGCTACCAACTTTAATTGTCAACCTGGGGATTGTACAAACTTAAGAGTTATCAACACTATATTTTCAGCATACAATTTGTCCTCCTTTTGTTGATATTATGTAATAGAGTGAATTTCATGAAATAAAAACCTAAAATAATTGAAAAAATGGAAGTGTTTCTATGAAAATAAATTAATCCTAGGAAAGAACAACAATTTGTAATTGAAACCCTAAGATCATGAATTCAAATACAAATGCCTAATCTAATTTGAAAAAATGAATGTCATAAGTGGTGTTTATTCTTCCTCAATCATGTATTTATGTCATAGGGGTCAGGATTCAAGTTTAAGAGACAAAACCCAACCTTTAGGAGAAAATGTGGTCTAATTTACACATCCTACAAGAGTGCTACAAGCAACTCTATTTTCGCTACATGCAAGTCTGTTATGGAGAAAACTCACTGAATGAGTAAGTAAATAAAATGAAAATGGGATGGGAAAAAAATTGTTATTAATTATTATGTCTTAGGTATTCATTCCAAGGGGAATCACTCCAAAATACCCTTGTTCACACATGCTAAAAAAATAACAAAAAATTACTACTCTAAAATCTGGAAATTCAAGAACTAGTGAGCTAGTTAATCTATCAAATGCCTAACCTAATCAAGTGCAAATGAAATGGGGAGAATTTTGTTATTAAATTTAAAATTATTATGACCTAATCCTAGTGGAATAAATTCAAATATACCTAATTAACCCCTTCTAAAAAATAGTAGAAATTTACTACTATTTCACTGCAAGGCATTTCCAGAAATCTTATATTCTTGAACTAGTAACCAAATCCAAGTAGCTTAATGATTCATATGACCTTAAAAATTTATTATAAGGATTAATAATTCTTTTGAACCTGTAAAAAACCTGCAAAATAACTCAATTAAATCATTTAACTCAATCCTATAACAAGAAAATAAAAAATACTAAATACATAATTATGCAAAACAAAAATAAGAGATGCATGTGAATAAGAAGTGAAAATAACATAAAGAAATTGTGCATGAGGGATCTGAGACTCCTGGGATAGACAAGACCAAGGAGTAACCATATTACTATGGAAGAAACCAAGCCTTATAAGCTAAAAATGACACCAATCTTCATTATTGGATTAGTCAGAGTATATGCTTGCAAGAAAAGAAAGTGGAGCTGCTAGAAAACAAGTTTTCTCCATAATAAGACTAGAAAATACATGCCTCTAGAGGCCAATTGAAATTGGTACTTATAGAAAATGATGAAGAATCATTCCCCTTGAAAGGATGAATCTTTCACCTCCAAAATCCTTCAAATAGTGGATCTGGTTCCCAACATTAGGAGTTTGTAGTAAATGGCAGGGAACACATTCCTAGATTTTCTCAATCATTGGAGTTCCATAATATCTCCAGAATTTCTCAATAATTTCATGATATTTTTTTCATTTATTCTCACATATTGATCCTCCAGTAGTAGAGACAAAGTACCTAAATTATCTCCTCCGAATATTCTCAATATTCCCAATATTCTCACAATATCCTTAAAAAATAAATAATATTAAGCACAAATATGAAATTATCTCTAAACCTTCCTAAGAAAATATTAAAGCATAAAAAAAATTAAGTGTAGAAGGAGAGATTTAATATATCTTTTATGTGCCTAAGAAAGGTTATATGAGCCTTAAATTACGTCTAGTTTAGAGGCCCATCAATATGTGTTTATTAAATGTGATGTTTTATTCTGTTCTTACTGCACATGGTTATTGTATATCTAATGCTGATGAAGTACTAACATATTGGTTCAAGATAAAAAGATGTTGAATTAACTAAAAAATTAAGTTGAATGGATATATGCTAGTTATATGCATTGAAGTCGCGTACATACACATTTTTACTTTAGAATAGTCACGTATAGAAATCAGAATAAAAAAATTAAATCAATTTTTTTAAAAATATTCATTCACCCTCCACCTCTTAGTATTATCCTAGAAAACCCGTAGCTATTATTTTTACCATATTTTTGATGAAATGTTTAGTGTGTGTTCGGAAAATTTTGAGCAATTTCTAGCCTTAATATTCATCATATTGACATGTTATCATCTTATATTGAATTTTGGAATGTTATAGGTTTTTCTAGGTAGATGGCATGTACCTATCCCTAAAAATCTGGAACTGGGTTCCAGACGCACCCTCTGAAGTGATATATTTCGACTGCAACCACATGTAGTAAGGCCTCTGTGTGTGACTCGATCTTTCCAACTGTATGCATAGCTTGAAATGTGTGCATTTGGGATGTTGGATTAGGAAAAAAGAATTTTCTAGCCTAGGGCAAGAACATCAACTGGTGTTGTCTGGTATCTAGGTGATGTGGTGTTCCTAAGAGTTTATAGTATTTTTTTGGTTAGTTGACCCCATTTCCATAACTGGAACTTGGATGTTGGGTCATGCCATAGTAACTCTGAACTCACGCTTACCATGGAGAGCTTGTTAAAGTGGGTAAATGTGGGGTGGGTGGTTACATAGTGGTATTAGAGTGAACTTGTAGCATTGGACCTTGGGGTGAATGCATATTTTTATGCTTACATGTTAGTTTTTATATGTTTATCATGCATGAAAATTAGCTCTTTATTTTTATGGTTATGATATCCATGTATGAGATGGTATACCTGTGATGTTGTATAATGCTAATTTAGATTGGCCTATGCATATGCTATAGCCTCCTCCA
Organism: Pinus albicaulis; assembly: GCA_034641835.2. Lineage (NCBI taxonomy): Eukaryota > Viridiplantae > Streptophyta > Pinopsida > Pinales > Pinaceae > Pinus > Pinus albicaulis. Next base: position 1,168,031 of record JAXQQM020083415.1, read on the forward strand.
AGATACATTGACGTGTGATTTTAATTATCTTTTATTTAGCTAACTATGGAATATTGCAGGAAAGAGAAGGCTAAGAGATGAAGAGCAGAATGGTGGATTGCAGTTCACATGACTCCCCATATAGGATAGGAGACATTGCTGGGATGGGAGAGATTAGTTGAGAAACAAGGGGAGGGACATTCTCCTAGTTTTGCAGATACATTGAGAAGTTTGAAGGAAGAAATTGTGAGCTGCAAGGTAGACAATGACTGATTGATTGAGGCACAAGAAAGGTTTGTCAGAGCTCAAGAAAAGGAAAGCTCAGGTTAATGTAGTGATTATTAATACCATTTTAGATTTTCAGAAGAAGGTACAGTTGGGGATCGGTCATGGAAATACCAATGTAAAAACACCATGAGGTTAGTTGCAGTAATTGATGGTTGACATTGATGTCAACCTAGGCATGTATTGCAGATGATTTTATTACAAATTTGGTTTTGTATAGCTATGATAGATGAGTGAGTTCGTAGCTTTTGTGCATGTGTTATAATTTTGTTGCTTGGCATGTTAGTTGTAGGGCTATTTAACAATTGTGTAGGTGCTAGAAGAGTTAAGGAGTAAGCTGGTGGAGGTTTCAGCTAAGAAATTTTCATTTTTCCCAATACTTTTCCTCAACCACATGGAGTCAGTAATATGCATGTGGTGCTAGGATCTTAACTACATGGATGCAGTCTTGTGGGTGTAGTTGCAACCGAGTTTTTCATGTGTTGAGGGTGTGTTTATGGGACTAGTCATGAGTATTGGTATTTGGAACATATGTTTGTGCATGGTCTAGCTTAATTTCTATTTGTTAGTGTGTTTTCTAGGTTGACACTTGGTATTGGGATTAGAGGTATTGATATTACCATGGTTTCTTCCTATGGTATTGGTTTGGATATTACCATGGTACAGGGGTCTGTGGTATTGGCATAACCATGGTATTGACTTAGATATTAACATGGTACAATTGTCCATTTTATTTCCATAACCATGGTATTTATATGTGGTATTTACTTGGATATTTCCATGGTACAAGTTTCCATGTTATTGGGATAACCATGGTATTTTCTTGTGGTATTCGCGTGGAGAATTGTTGAGGATTTTTTGGAAAATATTTGTGTAAGGGTATGGAGTTTTGTGATTTATGGAGTGAGTGCATGGGTGGAGTGAATGAGTGCTACACTACCCTTCATAGATAATTGTACATTTGTAGAAGAGTTTAGAGAGTGCATATCATATTTTATTATTCAGATCAGAGATGTTGATGGGTTGCTCATGTTGAGCAGATTTGAGAACCCATTCTGAGACATTTTGAAACATGGTTCACATGGAGGAGTTGGAGGCATAGGGACTTAATTCTTGCTGAGAATATAATACAACGATTAATAGGAGGAGAAGCTCAATCCAATGATAGCTGGATATTCCGATAGATGTTAGGTGAGGCTGGTTGGTTGTGGAGGTTTTAGTAGATGTTTATCTATAGAGTCTTGTGAGTAGTTACTTATCAACTTATGGATGTTAGCACAATGTTGTAGGAGTCAAGTCTTGTAGCTAGTGGGTGCTAGCTACTTCGTGTACATTTTTTTTCAGCTATTAATATAATATTTGAGCAACAACATAGGGTGGTATTTTTCCCTAGAGAGGGTTTTCCATGAGAAAAATTTGTCTCCTTTTATGCACATGGTTTCTTATTGATTCCTCATGGTGTTTTTACATTGTTTCTATAATTTTTGTACATGTTTTAATTTTGATTTGATGTTGGCTCACTAATCATTGGGTGCTTTTCTAAAAAGAGCTAAAAATTAAATAAATCCTAGAACTATTAGATCACCATAGCCCCTCTTAGTAGTGAGCTAATTTTCAACAATTGGTATAGGTTCTCCCAATGGAGCTTGATCACTCAAGGGTATGTGGTGGGACTATGGAAAATAACAAGAGGACAAAATCTCAAAAGAAGAAGAGTTGCAAAAAAGCAACGAATGTTGCAAAACATGAAGAACCTCTTTTGTTCGTAAAAGGTATAAAAAACAATATTTTTAGTCATGGAAATTTTTGTTTCCAGTCTAATGATGATGATTTTGGGGTCATTAAAGTTGTTGACGATCAATGTTTTGAAGTTGATTCCTCAAGAAGTGAGGAAGGTGTTTTTCCAATGCAGGAATCCTAGGATAATGAATTTAAAATATTAGTAACACTTGAGGTTGAAAATAAATCTTAGGAAAGGTTGATAGAGAAGATCACATTGGAAAATAAATATCTGAAGAAATTTCTAGAGATTCTCGAGGTAAGAGAGCATATATTCAAGGAAGAAATTTCTAATCTGAAAAATTAGTTGGAGAAGGAAAATATGAATGAGGATGATATTGAGAATCAATTTAATAATTAGATAATCCGTTGTAAGAAATTAGAAATGAAAATATAAAGGAGGAGATGGAGCCTAAAAGGATAAAATGAGGCGACTTCTTAGAAAATAAAAAAAGAAACCTTGGACAACAATAAGGGAAACCATCATCACGATCAAAATCCAATGAATGTGACAAAGAAAAGAATGATAAATGTAAAGTATTATAGCTATAAAAAATTTGGGCACACTTCAACAAATTGCAGGAGCAAGAAGATAAATAATTACAAGAAAAACCTGAATAAGGATAATTCACAAGGAGCCCCTTCATTTCCTAGGTACAAAAATTTCTTTCATAGCTATTGTTTTTCATGTAATGATTTTGGGGATAAATCTACTGACTGTAGGGTTCATGGCATAAGAAGTAGAAAGAAGACCAGTAAAATTTTTGAGCCCTTTCCACTATATATTGGACATATTAGATGTTATTTTATGATAATTTAGGTCACATGGCCAAAAAATGTAAGGTGCTTATGGCACTAGTAGAGTCTAGACAAAAGAAAAGGAATTCTGAAGAAACTATTTCCACAATGCATCTAAAAAATTAACAAGTGAACACCAGAAGAATCTAGAAGAGAAAGGATAAAAAAGACAACTAATTCCAACTCTGTCTCAGGGGGAGCATGAAGTAGGAGGTACGTTATATCAGAGGGAGCTACTCCAAAGAAAATGAGGTTTTTCTAGTTTTGATAGCTGAATATCTGACCTGCATTAGAAATAATTCAAAAATAGATATGATGTAAATCCTTCATCTTTGGACTGTATAGCTAGAATATTTTCCAGTTAGCTTGATCTATGTTAACACTTGCCATTTAAATAAAATAAAAATAAATAATGGCTACTGATTTGAGGAAAAAATAAAAATGGGTAAAGGAAATTCCTGTAATTGCAACAAGTTTTGTTCCTTGTCATTTATTCTTTTTGGTTTGAATATAATTATTATGGAAAGAGGTGTTTTTTTTTACCTCATAAGCCTAAATAGAACACACTGTTAAATCTGGATCTCGAAAGTTATAAAACTATTCAAATAAATGCCTTGAGTTATTTGTAAATAACATACAATTTGTGAAGATATAGTTGACTAGTGTGAAGGTTGTGCAAATGAGGGAAATTACAGTAAGAATACTTTAATGATGGGATGCGCCATGGACTAGTGGTTGGTCATTTTCGTTCGAATAAGTGTGAACCATAGTTACCAAGTTCGTCTGTACTGATCCAAAAAAATTCAAAAATTCGTCCATACGGTTCGATTCGGAGTATAATACGATAATTTTAATTCGATACAAAATGATTGGTTTAGGTTGAGAGAGCACGTAGTTCACTCTCAGCTTTTTATTTTTTGAAATGTTTGATTTATGTTGAGAGGCCACATAGTTTTTTCTCAGCTTTTTATTTTTGGAACTACCATTTAGGATAGGAGCAAGCAGCCTTAGCAGAGGGCACAACGAAAGAAGTGTTTGAAGTGCTCTAGTTATTGCTGGTGCTGGTAGGAAGTTTTTGGGGGTTTCAACTGAAATTCAATGCCGAACATTCAAAATAATGGAGAGGAATGATCGCCAGTAAGTTGTGAATAATGGGGAAAATAGTTATCATTTCCAGCTGAGAGGTTCCTATTTCTCCTGGTATGTAGATGGGTTTTCCTTTCAACATGTATTGATAAAGATGCTTGTTTCTTTCTTTTAACGGGGATATCAATTGTGGGTTTAGCGTAATTACCTGTTTAGAGGGGAAACGTTGTTGGGCTTTAAGACATAGTGATGGGATGACCTAGGTTTCTGTTGCTAGGAAAACCGTTTTAATGGATCATGTCTCCCAGGCTCTTTTCACCTCTGTTGGTATCATGAATGGCTCTATGATGTAATTTGTGTAGTTAAGAGGAAGAAAATTTTTGTTTCTGGTTTTTGGAGGCAGTGAGAGGATCTTGTTACAGGGGTTTTTATGACTCTATACTCCAAGTTCTAGTTCTGGACTGGGGTGTTTAGTGAGATAGCACAGACAGGATATTTAGAAGCAAAGGCCATGGGAGAATATAAATATAAACGTCGGACAAAAGGTGGTGGAACACTTGCAGTTTGAGGTGGTTGTCCATTTGAACTTTTTATGGAATGAAGTTATACCTTTGACATTAATCTCGGGGAGTGTTGGAAGATACTACAATGCTCAGTCATTGACATGGTTCTTCTCTGGTTATTTCTGGTGCTGGTAGGAAGTTTTTTGGGTCTCGACTTCCCTGGAACCGGAGCTGGGGTATTCCAGCACGACTTTGTGGAAAGCTGTTTTTCAACTTTCTTTTCTCCGACAGCGGCGATGAGTGGAGAATCATCCTTTTCTGACTCAGAGGATAGTGGGGTTATTTTTTATTTCCTATCCATTTTCTTTCTATACGTGGCCATTTTTAAGGAGGTGACCCTTAGGCAGAAATGGCAAAGCCTGGGGCCCGGAAGGTGATCGGCTGACAACCTTTAATGATTCATTAATTGAGGTGCACAGGCCTATCCTCACAGGTACCGCACTATTAGCCTTGAGATAGTGAAGTGTCTAGGATTAGGACACATACCTGTCTAAGAAGGATTACTTGACGGGGTGGGCTTTGGTCGGAGGAGTGGAATTTAAAATTATGACCTATGGCAGGTGATGCGGCTTGACACGAGTCAATGACATGGCTATTCAGATTTTTCAAGTGGGGTAATATACGTGTGGCGGTTATGAGTGTACTTCCACTACCTAGAAGTGGGAACCTTAGTATTTATGGTGACCCATATTATACCAGCCATCGATGGTAATAATAACATCACTTTTTAAAATGTCAGGGATGACAGTGCTGGACTTCGAGGCCTTTGTGACATCGTAGTTTTTCCGACGTGGACAGGAAAAGTGGATTGTGAACTACAGCGAGGTGGGTCATTAGAGCACATGGAATTATCCAAGATCTTATTGGACCATGATGCAGCTTTGAGCGACGAGGACCTTTTGCATACGGCACAGCTAGCAGAGAAGGGTCGCGGGGCGAGTGTTTTGAGGTCCTCCTCTCCTTGGGGTAACCACGACTCGGAGCGAAACCATGGGGCATTTTTGACGATTAGAGAAAAAGGATTAGACCTAAAATAGAAGAAGGTGTCAAAGGCATTTAAACCTTCTCATGATTGTCGACTCTTGAATTTTGGCTCAAACGTGTTGTGGGAGGGGGTCGTAATGCTATCTAGGAGGGCAGTAATCGGAAGGTGGCAATTTGAGAGGTATGGTAAACCAGATAAAATGGAGTGGCTATTAAAGAGATGGGAAGCATTGATCAGTTATTGTCCTGAAGTAAGCAGGCTTCAGGCGGGATGGTATTGTTTCTTAATGAGGAAGGAAGAAGATGTGGTCATGGTCTTGGGTCAGATGTGGGTGCTCGGATAGTGTCTTATGGCCCTACACCGGTGGGATGCTAGTTTTCACCCAATTACTAACGCGCCTATGAACCATGTCGTATGGGTCAGGCTACATGGGCTGCCCTTGATGTTTTGGAATTTCAAAGAAGTTAAGGCGATCGGGGACAACATTGGGACCTGTAGATATGTCGATCCAAAGTGCCATGAGGCCTTTGACAAGTGAATTTCCTTGGTGTTGGTTGAGATCCCGTTCACTGGGGGCCTGCCGTCGGCGATAAACCTGCAGTGGGATGGATCGGTGCACTGTCAGCCACTGGACTACTGGAACATCCCCTTCTGGTGCTTCCTGTGTCACGAGACAGGACATTTAAGGTAGAATTTCTCAGCATGGAAAAGTATGGGTCGAAGGAAAAAGGAAGAACAGTCTTTTGGGGAGCGGTCGAAAGCCAACATATCGTCACTCTCGGCTGAAGAAATGTCGTCGGGTAAGCACCAAAATCCCGTTTTTGGCATTAATGTTAATGATTCTTGTAATCTGAATGATATGGAACATATTATTATATTTGATGGGGTTGATGCTTTGAAGGTATCGGATAGTGATTTCATAGGTACTGGGTTTATCAATAGGATGTGCAAGGGCTTAGATGACCAGGGTTTTTTTGAGGAAAATGGTCTGGTTTTGGGAGGGAATTCTTTAACCCTGAGTCACTCTATGCCGAATGCAGTTGTGGTGGGTGGGGAATGGGAACCCAACCATTTTTCCTCTGTTCGGAACCAAAACATTTTGGTGATGCCAGATGGACCTCAGGTGAATTTAAACAGGCCCATAATTTGTATCCCGGGCGTGGGGGGAAAATGTGGCCAGGTTCCCATGAATCTCACACAGATGAGGGAGTCGGACGGGCGTGAACCAGCAGAGGACTATATGTCTGAGGGGCCTATCCCAGAGAATGATTCCCCAAGGAATTCTGTGGGGAATGACATAGAATATCTGCTTGCTAATCCAGAGGCTGGATTGATACCTCTAACTGTGTCCACTAGTATCTCCCCGTCATGCAATATTGTCAGTCCCCCATCCTGCAAAAATGTTACTATTCGAAGAGGAAGGGGAAAACATAAAAATATATCAAATATGTTTCCTGAGTCGGGTCAGAGTGTTGAAAATTATCGTGAAGTCGCTGTAGCATAGGCAATTGGGTGGGTTCTTAGAGCAATTACCCCCGCTGATGATGTGTCACGATGAAACTGGTTTCACTGAATATTAGGGGTCTGGGGGAGCATGCTAAATTTCTGTCCCTTAGGAATTTTTTGTTTTCTATAAAGCCTGATATTTTTCTGATTCAAGAAACAATGTCTGATGCGGACCATGTAAATGCCTTTTTGCGACCTCTGTTTCCAGATTGGTCTATCGTGACGACTGATGCCATCGGATTATCAGGGGGATGTGCAGTAATGTGGAATCCCTCTTTTTATGCGTTCACTGCTTTTGGTTTTTCGGGCGGCATCATTCTCACTGGTTTCTGCAGGGGATATAAACCCAGGATTCACATTATTAATTTATATGCGCCGTATTCAAACAAGTTGAATTTCTGGCAACATTTGGAGGATTGTGGGTTTTTTATGCTACGGAATATCATCATGGCGGGGGATTTCAACTGTTCTTTTTCTCCTGGTGAAATTTGGGGTGATAAGGGGTGGGTAGATCCTTGTGACAGAAATATCAAGGAACTGCTATTAAACTCTTATTTAATTGATATCCCGATGGCAAGGAAAAGTCCAACTTGGATAAATGGGAGAAAAGGCCTGGACTTTATTGGAAAATGAATTGATAGGATCATGATCAGTATGGGTCTCAGGGTGGCCATCAGGAACCTGGAGGCGGAGGTAGAAGACCTAACGATTTCTGATCACAGACCGGTGATCTTGGCTTGGGACCTTGAGGAGAAAGTATATGGATATCCTTTTAAATTCAACAGATTGTGGCTTGATGATGATGAATTTAATAACTTGGTGAAGGGGTATTTTTCTGCGCATCATATAAGCCTAGGCATATCAACCACTAAACATCTCTCAAATACTTTAAAAGGGCTCAAAAAGGAGGTTAGAGGGTGGGATTGCAGGAAGAAAAGGGTATTCAGGCAGCGAGCAAGGCACATAATTGTAGAGAGGGCAAGGATATACTCAGAGACGGTTGACGGTATCCAAAATGAAAACTATTGGGAGGACCTGAAAAACCCGGAGGCTGAATACAGGGGGATTCTACTAAAGGAAGAAGCTGAATGGAGGTTAAAAAGTAGGGTTGTATGGCTAAAGGTGGGCAACAAAAAATCCAAATTTTTCCACAAGTATGCCTCCGGACGAAGGCGGGAAAATGCAATCTGGGAAATAAAAGATGGGGGTAATACTCTTTACAGGAACTCTGAGATAAAAATAGTGGATGTTGAATATTTTCGGTCTCTTTATACCAAAAGAGACACTGTACTGGACGATGACCACCTGGAGATGATTGCAGAATATCCACTGATGTTTAATGAGGTAGATAACAGGAGGTTCATGGACATGGTAACATGCAAAGAGGTAAGGAGTATCCTTAGCTCTTTCTCTACTGAAAAAAGTTCGGGGCTCAATGGATGGACCCCAAAATTCTTCATACATTTCATTGATGATTTTATTCAGGATCTAACGGAGATGGTGGAGGATTTTAGGGTCTCCGGACAGATACTGGGGGCTGTGAATTCAACTTTTATTGTCCTTATTCCAAAAATATCGGGGAAGCTATATTTCGATGATTACCGGCCCATTTCACTATGCAATACACTTTACAAGATAATATCTAAAGTCATAGCGCAGAGAATGAAAGGAAATCTATCCAGGTTTATAACATCTGAACAATCTAGTTTTCTAAAAGACAGGAATATACATGATGCTTTGAGGATGACACAGGAGGTTATTCACTCCATTAGGCTAAAAAAGATGGACGCTGCAGTCATGAAGATAGATCTTAATAAAGCATATGATCGGGTGGATTGGATATTTTTTAGATTGGTGCTTCATAGGATAGGCTTTTGTACAAACACAGTGGCATGGATTATGGGTTATGTCACCACGACATCAATGGCTATTATTATAAATGGAGCAGCTACAAATTTCTTTTCGCTGGGAAGGGGTTTAATGGAAGGATGTGCTTTATCCCCCCTGATTTTTATCTTGGTCATGGATGCATTAAGTCGAAGGATTACAAGGGCCGGTGACACGATGTCCTTCAGGGGGATAAAGATCAGTCCACAACTGAAGCCTACACATAGTCTTTTTGTGGATGATATATTAATATTTGGCATGCTGGTCTATAATGGGTGGGTGAAATTGAAAGGAATTTTCTCTGGCTTTTGTAGTGCCTCAGGTATGGTGATCAGTGAGGCGAAATCATGTATTTACTTTGCAGGTGGAAATGATAGGAATAAGGAAGAGTTGGCTTTACTGTTTGGTTTTTCCAGTGCATCGTTATCTGACGGAATAACATACCTGGGGTTTCGAATGAAGGATCTGAGCTACACTACAGAGGAATGGAGGTGGTTACTACACAAATATGACCAAAAATTAAATGTGTGGACTAATAAGTGGCTTTCAAAGGGCGGAAGACTGATATTGTCACAGGTTGTGCTACAATAGATAACTGTTTACTGGGGTCATCTGTACATAATACCAAAGAAGATTATGAACGAGATCCGCAAAATCATGGAAAATTTCATTTGTGGGGGTAGAGAAAAGAAGAAGGTTATTCATTTGGCACGGTGGGATCAGATAACGTGCCCAAATGATAAAGGGGGATGGGGTCTTTTGGACCTGGGTCACTTTGGTCACTCCCTGCTGTTGAAATCCATTTGGAGAAGTCTACATTCAGGTGGTTCATGGCAGGATATAATAAATCAGAAGTACTTGGGAGGGGCCTCTTTAGAGGAAGTGTATGTATTGGGATGGAAATCTGGAACTGGTAGCTCTGCAATATGGAAGGGCTTTGGGAAATTGTGGCCGGTTTTAAAACAACACCTGATATGGAAGTTTGGAAATGGAAATATAATCCTTGTTGGGAGCATCAACATGATGGGCATATGGAAAAATATACAGTTTACGGAAGGCATGAAACTATTCCTGAATCAAAAAGGGATCTTTTACCTAAGCCAAATAATTGTGGATTGGAAGGGTGAAATCCCGAAATGGAATGAAAAGTCAATCCTGGTACTCAATGGCAGATGGGGAGAGTTATGGGATTCCTATTTAACCCTGCTGAGAAGACAAGGCATATGTTGGATGCGTGAAGGGGACCTTCTCAGATGGGAAGGCTCTAACTATGAAAAGGGTCCAAGAGTTAAGGAAATATACAGCTCTCTTATAGAAAAAATGTCGGATCTCGTTCAAGACTGTTGGTTTGGGACCTTCTGGAAGGTAGATGTTCATGTAAAAATGATCATTTTCCTATGGCTGGTAAAGAACGATAAAAATTTGACTTGGAGGAACCTGCAACGGAAGGGGTGGCATGGGCCAGGACTTTTTCTCCTATTTTTTGCACATGATGAAGATAATAAGCATCTGTTCTATTCTTGTCCATTTGCAAAGGCGACCCTAAAAATTCTGAGTGACTATTTGAAAATACAGGTTCCATTATTTGGAGGCATAGAGGAATGTCTGCGCTGGTGGCTACAAGGTGTTAAGAGTAGATGGCCAATCCCAATTCTGCTACATTGGTATCTCTGGTGTGGGAGAAATAAAAGAATTTTTGAGGGCCGCGTCATGTCTCTGGCAGAAATTGTAAATCAAATTCACAAGGACTGGGTCAGCATAAAACATAAGGAGAAGGCCATCAAAGATATGTCAAAAAGACTTCTCCCTTTTCAGTTTCAATACCCGGTTGGATACTTTGATGGTGCGGCTCAGGAGTCTATCTGCAGGTGTGGAGTCTGGTTGCACATCTCTTCAGGGTTTCATTACAATTTGCACTGGAATAGTGGAGTTGGGACAAACATGAAATCTGAAATCATGGCTTTGTGGGGCCTAATGTGGTGGGCATATTTTCTGGGAGAATATTATATCTGGATAGTGGGTGATTCAAAGGTCTTGATTGACCATCTGAATCACAAAGCAGAAATTAATATGCGTTCTCTCTCACACTGGCTATGCAGAATTGACACTCTAAGAACTTTTTATGCAGGTATTACTTATCAGCACATATACCGCGAAAAGAACAGTGTTGCAGATAAGTTGTCAAAGCAGGGGCTACAGTATGCGTATGGAAAGATAAATTATCAGCTATTTAAGATATAGGGTCTTTAGGCCGAAGGCTCAGTGCCCATCATATAAGCACAGTGGTACCATAGATGCTGTGAATTTCAGTTTTCTGGATTAACATGTGATGTTACTGTGTCAGGTTAAAACTATGTGGTGTCTCTTTATAGTTTGAGTGGCTCTGCAGCGTTGCCACAATCACTTTTTGTATGCCTCTGGGGCGTGGATAACAGTATTCTCTGTTTTCGATTTCTGTTTTTTGGACTGTACTTGTTCAATTAAGTCTATGTAAGCTCCTGGTGGCGATAATATGACAAAATCAGTTATTCTGGTTTTGATGGTAATTGTTATTAGTGCATTGTAATGGCCATTTTGTTTTGTTCCTGGTACTCAATATAAACCAGGGTATCTTTCTTACTGAAAAAAGCAGAGGGCACAACGCTCCGGAACATTTTTTGAGTATCCTCTTATCAATTCGCAAGCAGCTGGGGTAAAATATATACACGAAAGCTTCCATCCCATGGGCATCCCCAATTTCAGAAGGGGTTTATAAGTTTTGTTTTATGAATAAATTAATTTTTTTATATAAAAAATTATGAAAATAATAATTTTTATATTAAAAATTGGTATCTTGCTTGAAAAAAATTATATTAAAAATTGGTATAGAAATTAGAAATTTTATATTTTAATCATTTTTGTATTACAAATTGGTATCTTGCTTGAAAAAAATATATTAAAAATTGGAATAGAAATTAGAAATTTTATATTTAATACTTTGTAGTTATAAAAATTAGTATGTTTAATATTAAAAGTTAGAGAGCAATGTAAGTTACATATTTAAAATTTGTAAAAAGTTTAAAATAAATTTTCCAAATAAAATGATAGTATTACAAAAATGAGTATGTTTAGTATTAAAAGTTAGAGAGAAAGGTAAATTGCATATTTAAAATTTGTAAAAAGTTTAAAATGTTTTTTCCAAATAAGATGATAGTGCTACAAAAATTAGTATGTTTAATATTAAAAGTTACAGAGAAAGGTAAGTTAAGTATTTAAAATTTGTAAAAGATTTAAAATATTTTTTTTAGATAAGATGATAGTTTTTCAAGCAATTGTTGGTTTGAGAATTAAATTTGGGGTTTATTTTATGTGATCCACCATAGAGATTAATCTCCACATTTATTGTTAAATAAATTTGGATTTAAACTGTTGAATAAATTTGGATTTAAAGGGATAGTGCCTTAGATATAATTTTTTTGATATGTGCTAATCACTTGAAGTCTATTTCTAATATCCAATATCTCATTCTTTACCTTGAAGTTTTTAAATTTTTATGAATACTTCAAGTTTGAGTTTTTATTATTCATATTATTATTAGATTTGACTTACATATTTCTTTATTTAAAATACCTATAAATTTGATGCATTTTGTCTTTCATTTTTTATGGATCATAGATAGAAAGAGTTAATATTGGAAATTAATGAACAAAGTTTCTTAATATTGAAAAATTCATTTTCTTTAAAAAAAAAAATTATATGTCAATCCTATTCTCGAATTTTTCCAGTATTGAATTTTACATAATCATAGTGGAATTTTTCAGTATCGAATCGAATTTGGAAACTATGGTGTGAACAAACCTTTGGTTATGATATTCCGGTAGATTTGGTTGATTTTTTTGGTGTTTTTGACGACAATGGAGCCTGTTGTGGCGAGATAAACCTTGGGAAGTAGGTGAGTTGCAATGCCGACTTTGGGTGTGGTTTCAGCTTCGTAGCACACATAATATTGGAATACCCTACAGAGATTTTCTGGATAAGTTTACACTCATCCTTCATAGGATACATGTTCCCCTTACTTTCAACCAGATAACACTGGCTCCCTCTGTCAATTACGCTATTAGTCGGGTCTTCTGGGTTTTATATTCAGATAAGATGGACAGACACCCTGGCTCTGTTCATGGAGCAATCTATGGTTACATCAATCTTGGCACTTATATCATTGTTTTTTGTACCTGTATGTTTCATTTGCTGCACAAACTCCCTTTTAGCATGACGAAGAAACGTGCACACACTGTGAAGGGTAAAGGGCCGGCAATCCAGGAACCTATACCTAAAAAGAGGGGTCGTAAACCGCTCTAGGAGAACCTTGAGACTCTGGCTACGAATTATGTTACAGGGAATTCTTCTGCTATACGACAACAAATCCAAGGCTGGGAGTGCGAACTTCAAACTGACCCTGAGGACCTGGAAGCAGAGACTGAAATTCTGGATTTCATCTCTGACCCTGCAAACACCCGCGGGCGCCTTACCTTATTTCAACAGACAGTACACACTTATTGGATTCTCAAATTCCTCATAGCTAAAGCTATCCAAAGCTTTAATCCTGGTCAAGTGACGTGTGAAGTAGCAAAGATGGATCCTCGTGCCTTGGAAGTGCTTGAGACCATACAGGATCAGCTACAACACATAAACATTACTCAGTATCAAGCAGCAGATCGCATGAGTAGATTGGATGACAGGGTTGGTCGTATGGAGAAACAAATGCAGCTGCTTCAGCAAGTAGACATGCCTGGGTCTACTATGAAAGACCCAGCCCCAGTTTCTTCATCTAATGGATAGTAGTTTGTGTTTTATACTATGTGTCCATGACATTTACAATTTTGTTGAATTTTCAATTTTTTTATAAGTATCAGTATGTGGACAATTCCGATAGTGGAGGAATAGCTCATGAAAACTTTAGAAGAATGAAACAATTCCAGTTTTGGTTTTCCTTTCATGCACTGAGGTGGCCAACAGACCTGGTTTCCTTCGGGCAAGTTGAGGCCACCGAATCGCTTTTATATTGATGTAACCTGTCGTGCATATATCAATAGAAAATAGTCTGGTCCTACCATATTTACAAAAAAAAAAGACAATGGAGTCAGATCAAGGCATTATTAAAAGAAGAAATTAAAACTAATACGTAATTTATTTGGTCTAAAATTAACTTATGTTACATCAAATTGGCCAAAAGCCCATTGAAATGTTGCATCTGGTTGAAGTATTGCAGATTTACGAGTGTATGTGGTTGGGTAATTTCAACAAGAAAGAATATGCTGCTAAGGCCTATGACTGAGCGACCCTCAAGTCGATGGTTCATGGAGGCGGATCAAGTGCTTGTGGATGCCTTGGCGAAGAGAAATTCTCTGGAAGTTCTTGTCCAGATCTACAGAAATTGTGGACATTGTGAAACTATGCCAAGGTGGTCAGAGTAGTGTTACATAAGGGACTAATCAAGTGTATCTTGGGGTTTCCACGATTCAAAATAGTTACACAGTACAACAAATGGATGGTCAGGGTAGCTGTAGGTGAGTCTCTATCGTCTACTTACAATGCGAGGGAAAAATCAGTACAAGAAGTGTGATTGTGTAACCTGAATTGTAAGCTAAATGAGTGATGGTGCAAAATCTCTAGGATGATTTCAGTCCGAGGGAATTAGTGGCAATATACTATGTGATTATTGACCAAAGTTATAGGTAGAAATTTTGGTGAAGGTATTGATGGTGTCGAAGCCAACCCTTGAGACTGAAATTGAAATTAATATTAGCGCAAGAGAAATATTTACTACACAATTACAAATAGAACAAACATCAAAGTTGTTAGCCTTGATATTGGGGATCAGGGGGAATGTGATTCGATGTATGAAAATTTGTGTATGTTGGTGCATTTGGTCGAATTGTAGCTGAGTATAAACAAATTGAAGTGCACACGATGAAGTGAGGACATTATAGGCTTATTGGTGCATCATAAAGAGAATTAATTTCAATATGCAAGCATGAGGCACCTCAGGCGAATGGGAAATGCATGGATTTGGCATGATACCCAATTTAGTTGGACCGAAAAATTCAAAGTTGTTGGGTTGAACAAAACAATGCATACATAATATATATATATATATATATATATATATATATATATATATATATATATATATATATATATATTGTGTGTGTGTGTGTGTTCCATAAGTTTATATATATCCACATGAGAACATCTACATGAGAACATTCATTAAAAGATAATGCTAGTTGGGCTTCCTTTGCACATGGATTTAGTGAGCAAGTGTGCATTGAATTTCTCAGCTTCATGTGACCAGAAGCATGGTGTTCTGGACCTTGTTATAAAGTGACTGCATGAAAATAACATTCGTTGATTTTTGTTTTCGATACAATTGCATTGTTGGGCATAGTTTCATTATCTCTTTGAAGTCTGACATAGTTGTTTTGGGTGAAAATTTTTATATGCATTTCAGTTGTAATTCAAGTTTGGAAGTTTTTTGGGCACTTAGGTATTCTTACGCCATTCTTGTGGCCTATGTTTTAGATAGAAAATATGCGCATTGCTGATTTAAAAATGAAGTACGTATTGTGTTGTGAGGCTTTGAGCACAAATAAAAGTCGATGGTTTGGAATATGTTCATGTTGTATTTTTATAGAATGCATGTTGGTTTGGAGTTGACTTGCACAAGAAAGAAACAAGGAGATCAATCCATAAATCGATATATTTACTCAGGTAGGCTGGAATTTCTAATTTTCCTTGGCACCGATGGAGTGTTGATGGGGTGAAAATTCCTTTTATGAAGAGTTAATTGTCTAAATCTTTTGATTTTGTAGATTGCGTTGTAAAAATCACAAGATAGAACCTATATTGAAATGAGTGCACGTATTGTCGAATAGGAATCAAATTTTCCTTTGAGTTAGACCTACGCGATCTTTCTCATTTGCACTGTCGAGGATGTAGAGTTGCTTAGAGCAAGTATAGACTCTTGTGGATGATAGTATGATTGAAAATGTTTTTAAAGTGTCTCGCTTGATTGATCTCATAAAATCCGGAGTGTGGTGAGTGTTTTGGTTTGGAAATATGTTTGGAAAATTTTGATGGCTAGACATTAAACGTATCTAATCTCCTTTATGCATATAGTTTGTTGTTGAATGGAATTTCTCTTGCGTTGGTTTTTGCAGGGGCCTACCCTCCTTTATGTGCACACAATTAAGAGAATGATTTGGATGAGCAAGTTACAATTCCGTTGTGGAAGAAACCTCTCCTTATGTGCATCTTCCTGCAAAAGGCTACGGGGATTTTTTTATTGAAGTAAATATGATCTATGTTGTGTTAGCAAAAATAACGATTCAAAATGCAGAATAAATACTTAAAAGGAATCGAAAATTAAAACTTGAAACTTAAAATTTCCCATTAATTAATACCTCCAGCCATTGATGAATTATACTATGTAGAAAAAGTAATTTTGCAGAGATGAAATCTGGACAAAGATCAACACTCGAAGAAGTGTTCCAACGAATGGTTTATTGTAGATTCTTCAAGGAAATGAAACAGACTTTAATAAAACTATAACGCAACAGCCAGAGCCTCGAGAGTTCTTCTCCATGTTCACTTTTCTGCAACGAAGCCTCCTTAACGTCGTCACTACATAGCACTGTGTCCTCAACACCAACACTAAAGAAAATCTGAAGGCACTTCCAAGCTCTCCTCACTCTAAATTGATGGTGTAAGGCTGAAGGGGATTAAGTTAGTGAGGTTGGGGACCAAACAGAAGAATTTATAGCCAAGCTTCCATCAAGCTTATGTTGGCTATTCATTAAGTGTTCCACAAATCAGGGTAGATAACTGTAATGGGAGTAACGGACTAGATAACTGCAATGGGAGTAATGGATCACTTCAGAAGCTCCCAAAAAGAAATTAATTAACTTCAGTTGATTTCCTAATTTAAGGAAATAACTGCAGTTGGTTTCCGTAATTTAAGGAAACAACTGCAGATCAGTTTCCAGAAATCGCACGTTGGGAGAGGGAGCTTAACATTCTCCCACTTGGTCCATACTTCCAATCTTAATGTCTCATCTTAAAACCCATTGAAAATCTGTATTAAGTAATAGATACATGAATCATGGTGATAAGTCCTCTAATGATGAGTATTATCTTCCATGTATTACTATGTATTTATTTCTATTAAAATTTATGTGGCAACAATTTCTTAATGAATAATCCCTATGTTCATTCTTGGCCCTACATAGATGAATTATCTCAAATTGAATTAAGGTGCACATAAATATGAGAAAAACATCAGAATAATTAAGAATTTCATTAAAATAACATTGTTCATACAATGACAAACTACATAATGGAACCAAGTCCCATATTCATTACATGATCCTTGAATTTAAATGGTGGCATGCCCTTAGTCAATGGATCAGCAATCATCAACTCAGTGCTAACGTGCTCAATGACCACTTTATTTTCTTTAACACGTTCCCTTATAGCTAAATACTTAATGTCGATGTGTTTATTTCAAATCCCACTTTTTTTGTTCTTAGCCATAAAAACAACAACTGAATTGTCACAATACACTCTCAATGGCTTAGAAATAGAATTCATAATTCTAAGCCCAGAGATGAAACTCTTAAGCCATACACCCTGTAAAGTAGCCTCAAAACAGGAGATGAAATCGGCTTCCATAGTGGAAGTGGAAATCATGGTTTGCTTGGCACTCCTCCATGATACAGCTCCATTGACCATCATAAAAATGTATCATGATGTTGATTTGCGTGAATCAACACATCCAGCAAAGTCAAAATCTGAGTAGCCAATTACTTCCAAATTGTCTATCCGTCTATACATAAGCATGTAGTTTTTGGTTCCTTGAAGGTACCTCATTACTTTCTTTGTAGCTCTCCAGTGGTCTAAACCTGGATCACTCTCATATCATCCCAACATTCCCACAACAAATGCAATGTCAGGTCTTGTGCGGACTTGAGCATACATTAGGCCTTTGATAGCAGAAGCATATGGAATGTTCTTCATTTGTTCCCTTTCAAAGTCGTTCTTCGGGCATTGGTTCAAATTGAACCTATTACCTTTCACAATGGGAGTGACACTTGGTGAACAATCCTTCATCCGAAATCTCTCTAAAATTTTATTAATATAGGTTTCCTGAGACAGACCCAAGATGCCTCGAAATCTGTCTCTATGGATATTAATGCCAGTGACATAAGATGCCTCACCCATATCCTTCATATCGAAATTTTTAGAAAGGAATTGTTTCACCTCATGCAACAAACCCTTATCATTGGTTGCTAGAAAAATGTCATCCACATATAAAACAAGAAAATAAATTTTACTCCCACTGACTTTCAAGTATATACATTCATCCATAATGTTTTCTACAAAACCGAAAGAAGAGATTACATTATGAAATTTCAAATACCATTGGCAGGATGCTTGTTTTAATCCATATAATGATTTCTTGAGCCTGCAAACCAATTACTCACCATCACTAGAGGAGAATCCTTTAGGTTGTTTCATGTAAACCTCCTCCTCTAGATCTCCATTAAGAAATGTCGTTTTCTCATCCATTTGGTGCAACTCCAAGTAAAAATGGGCTACTAATGCCATAATAATGCACAAGGAATATTTCTTAGATACAGGAGAGAAAGTCTCCATGTAATCGATTCCTTCTTTCTGAGTGAATCCCTTTGCAACAAGTCTTGCCTTGTATCTCTCAATGTTGCCCAATGAGTCTTTCTTTGTCTTAAAGACCCATTTACATCCAATGGATTTTGCACCATTAGGCAACTCAACAAGATCCCAGACTTAGTTACTCTTCATAGAGTTCATCTCTTCCTTCATGGCATCGTACCATAATTCTGATTCCTTGCTACTCATGGCTTGTGAAAAAGACTCGGGATCATTTTCAGCTCCAATTTTGTAGTCATATTCTTGCAGATACACAATATAATCATCAGGTATTGCTGATCTCTTTTGTCTAGTATATATTCTTAATGTTTTACCACCATCTTCCTGAGAAGTATGTGGTTCAACTTGTTGTTCAAAAATTCTTGGCAATTCTTGAACTATCTGATCTACTGGAATGTCGTCAACAGCGTGTGGAACTTCAATAATTGGTTGTTCAACACCAATTTGTACTTGAGGGGTGCTGTGAAAAGTAACCAATCTATTTCTTGAGGTGGAAGGTTGATATTCTGAATGATCCTTCTCAGAAACTATGTTCCTAGTTTGATTTCTCACACTGATCAAGTCATTTTCAAGAAACTTTGCATTTCTTGATTCCACAATCCTAGTGCTGAGAGATGGACAATAAAATCTGTAACCTTTAGACCTTTCAGAATATCCAATGAAATACCCACTAAAGGTCCTTGGGTCCATCTTATTCTCTTGTGGATTATATATTCTCACTTCAGACGAGCATCCCCAAACGCGCATATGTCGCAAACTCAGTTTCCAACCTTTCCATAATTCAAATGGCATTTTAGGAACAACCTTGGTTGGAACTCGGTTTAATATATACACTGTCGTCTGAAGTGCTTTAGTCCACAAGGATTTAGGAAGATTAGATCTGCTAAGCATACTCCGTACCATGTCCAATAATGTTCGGTTTCTTCTTTTTGCTACACCATTCTGGTCGGGTGAACCAGGCATGGTGTGTTGGGAAATAATCCCATGCTCTTGAATAAATTTTGTGAATGGCCCAAGTGCTTGTCCATATTCTGTGTATCTACCATAAAATTCTCCACCTCTATCTGATCTCACGATCTTAATTTGCT
Source organism: Pinus albicaulis (assembly GCA_034641835.2). NCBI lineage: Eukaryota > Viridiplantae > Streptophyta > Pinopsida > Pinales > Pinaceae > Pinus > Pinus albicaulis. Next base: position 1,187,713 of record JAXQQM020083415.1, read on the forward strand.
TGCCGCATTGATTCTCTACTTTAGCCTTAAAGATATTAAAGGCGTCTAATGCTTCACTCTTTTTATGAATCATGTAGAGATACATATATCGTGAGTAATCATCTATAAAAGAGATGAAGTATCTCTGACCATGTGAGTCCATGTCTGGACTACATATATCAGTATGTATAATCTCTAATATGTCCGAACTTCTATTGGCACCTTTCTTTGACTTGTTGGTCTGCTTTCCCTTTATGCAATCCACACAAGTCTCAAAATCAGTAAAATCCAGAGTATTATGTACCACTTCATTTATCAATCATTTAATTCTTTCTATGGAGATATGAACTAGTATCTGGTGCCATAATTTAGAGAAATTTTCATTAATAACACATCTTTTAGTGCCAGTGTGAACATGCATTGAATCATAAGTGACATTGTTTTGTAAATTAATGCAGTAAAGACCATTAGACAAAATATCATTCCGAACACAATCATATTTATAAAATAAATTGAAGGATGTTTCTGAAAAGTTAAAGGAATATTCGAAAGGTACAAGCCTTGAAACTGAAATCAAGTTTCTAGAAAAAATTGGAACATAAAAGGTCTTTTCTAATTCTAAAACAAAGCCACTACGTAAAGTTAAATAGCATGTTCCTATAGATTCCACATACGATCCCATCTTGTTTCCTGATAAGATGTTTTACTCACTTCCCAATGGCTTCCTTAGGTTTTGCAAACCCCACAAGGAATTCGAAATGTGAATTGTTGATCTAGAATCAATCCACCAAGTGTTAATATTCACATTAACCATATTAGATTCATAATAAACAAACGATATTGGATTACCTTTGTCCGCAAGCCATTTCTGAAATTTGGTGCATTCCTTCTTCACGTGTCCCTTCTTTTTACAGAAGAAACACTTGTAATCCTTCTTGATATCGGCTTGGGGAGGTACTTTACCTTTCCCTTTCCGATTGGCTTGAGATTTGCCCTTTCCTCGCGTTGTCAGCATTGCACTTTCTCCCATTTCCATCACTAGTCTCTCTTCCTATTGAACACACATGGTCACGAGTTCATTAATTGACCATTTATCCTTATGTGTGTTGCATGAGATTTTGAAGGGTCCGTATTGGTGCAGAAGGGTGCTCAGGATGTATTGCACCAGGAAAGACTCCAATATTTCAACCTCGAGTTTCTTCAATTGAGTCACAGTGTCCCTCATTTGCATGATGTGATCGTGCACACCTTTCATAGTGGTGAGCCTTAGGGATGAGAACTTCATGATTAGGGTGCTTGCTAGTGCCTTGTATGAAGTGAAAAATTGATCATCGATGGCTTTCAGCAAGTCTCGGAACTTTTCATGTTGTTCAACGGAACCGCGAATACCAGCTGAAATTTTAGTCTTAATGAACATCATGATTAGGTGATTAGATCCTTCCCATCATTCATAAAGCGTGATGTCCGCTGCAGTGCTGGTATTATTGAGTGCCAGTGGTTCATCTTTCCTAATAGAATTGTCTATGTCCATCCACCCCAAATAAAGGAGAAATATCTCCTTCCATACCTTATAGTTATCTCCCTTAAGTTTAGGGATATCAGTACGAATTTCAGAGAAATTTGCAGGTTGTACAACTGCATAAAATTAAAGATCACATGTTTATGTTAAAATTGAGGCCTAAATAAAATTTCATGTTTTACCAATGTAAATCACGCTTAAAATTGAATCTAATGACATAAAAATTGTCTGTGGACTAAATTTTTATTTCAAGCAAATTCATTTATTCTTTATGATAGAATTTATCAAATTTTTCACTTAATTCATAGTTCTAAGGGTATATTATGATTATAATTTATTATAAATTCAATCTTAGTTTTGAACTTTATGATAAAACTATTAATTCATAATTCCTGTGGGTAAGTTATGAATATTTTTTCCTAATTAATTACATAAATATAACAAAAATTCCCGTGGGATAAAATTTATTATATTTAGTATAATTAATTACAATTAATGTCTAAAGTTTTGAACTTTATGATAAAACTATTAATTCATAATTCTTGTGGGTAAGTTATGAATATTTTATCCTAATTAATTACATAAATATAACAAAAATTCATATGGGATAAAATTTATTGTATTTAGTATAATTAATTACAATTAATGTCTAAATATTCTGTATGTGATCCTAATCAATCATAATATATATAATATTATTTAATTAGAGATGTTGTGGCTATTCTCTTAATCAATTAAAATTATATGGATCACTAAACATTATTTAAAAAAAAAATTAGCTTGACATGAGAATAATGATAATTTGCATAAATAAAATTACAATATTCATGGATAACTTTTAATGATGGGTCTCGTTTACTCATCCAAAATAGCATATTTTAAATAGAGAAATAATAACTAATTCATGCAAATTAAATTGCACAACAATTATTCAAATTGCACTAAATAAATATTATAATCATAAAATTGGAAAAAAATAAAATTAGACATATTTCCAAATAATTTAATTCAGAAAATTCTCAAAATATTTCTGTAATCACCAAGGAAGAGATAAAACCCCGCTCTGATACCAAATGTTAGCAAAAATAATGATTCAAAATGCGGAATAAATGCTTAAAAGGAATCGAAAATTAAAACTTAAAACTTAAAATTGCCCATTAAATAATACCTCCAGCCATTGATGAATTATACAATGTAGAAAAAGTAATTTTGCAGAGATGATATCTGCACAAAGATCAACGCTCCAAGAAGTGCTCCAACGAATGGTTTATTGTAGATTATTCTAGGAAATGAAACAAACTTTAATAAAACTATAACGCAGCAGCCAGAGCCTCAAGAGTTCTTCTCCATGTTCACTTTTCTGCAACAAAACCTCCTTAACGTAGTCACTACATAGCACTGCGTCCTCAACACCAACATTAAAGAAACTCTGAAGGCACTTCCAAGCTCTCCTCACTCTAACTTGATGGTGTAAGGCTGAAGGGGATTAAGTTAGAGAGCTTTGGGACCAAACAGAAGAATTTATAACCAAGCTTCCATCAAGATTTTGTTGGATATTCGTTAAGTGTTCCACAAATCTTGGTAGATAACTGTAATGGGAGTAATGGACTAGATAACTGCAATGGGAGTAATGGATCACTTCAGAAGCTCCCAAAAAGAAATTAATTAACTTTAGTTGATTTCCTAATTTAAGGAAATAACTGCAGTTGGTTTCCATAATTTAAGGAAACAACTGCAGATCAGTTTCCAGAAATCGCACGTTGGGAGAGGGAGCTTAACATGTTGGTCTTGCACATAGCTGATAGGGATTTTTTATTTTTTATTTTTTAAATCAGAGAATCGCTGATTTTGTGCACATATTTTTTCATATCAGATCTATCACAATTAAACCTATTTATTAAAGGAACAATGCATGTAGTCTTCATGTAATCTTAATATATTTAGTCAATTTTATGAAGACATCTTGAGTTGTATTTTATGGAATTATTATGGCTTCTTGATTATATATTGATATATTTAGTGGTATTTACTGATTGGCTTGACAATTCGATGTTTTACTGTTAATATCTTATATTTAGTGTTTGTTGTTGAGGACCTTTCATCATGATCTCTATGTATTGCTACATGACCTTAGATTATTCTTCTCAGTATCTATTTTTGCTGGAGAGTATAACTTATGCTATCACTATCTTTTCTATTGTTGTAAAAGGACATATTGTAATTCCTATGCTCATTCATGTAATATGTTTTGAGAAGGATATGTAATGCTCTGAACAAATCACAGTTTAGAAGGGTACTTGGATGGTCCATGTTAGAGTCCATGTATAGAAGGGTACTTGGATGGTCTTTGTCTTTCTGCCATGTAAGCACATATTAATGCTTAACTGTCCATGGAGTCTTTGATGTTAGTTGTTTTCTTAATCTATGTAAGATATCTATAAAGCCATGTAATTTATGGTCAAGTCTTTTCTCAAGAGTCAGCGCTATGGTCTTTGAGGTGGAACCTTTCAAAATTAAAGCTTTTATTGCATATTGTTGATGATGATGGTCACGGGAGCATGTCTAGTACATAGTCGATGATCAGATTTGTTTTGTTGTTGCTTCTCATGATATGTTAATGTAGATACTTATCATATGATGATATGTTTCAGAGAGGAAATTTTTTTTATTCATTGGTATAGATGGTTATGTTACTACTTGGGAGGATTTTGTTCCTTCCTGCTATTGCTAAGATACATTCATGAGTTGTTGAGTTGTGGTTATGATGTGGTGATGTTGTCTTGGTTGGAGAATATTTGTTAGTTATTTTTGTTTTTGTTACTTTATGAGATAAAGAGTTCTTGTTAGCGTTGTTTATTATATGATATTATTGAAAATATATGGTTGGTTTATATTAAGATGCTATTTGTGCTATTGCTACTATTGTTTGTTTCTATGAGGAGTGAATGAGATTGTTATTTGTTGATTCTGAAAGTGTCCAAGGGGAGCTATTGAGTATTTAGTTACCACTACCATGTACAGTCTCAATCCTTTGCCATTGATTTCAAATGGGGAGTGCTTGAAAAGGACGTAGAGGTTGGTATAAGTTGGATGATTCATCTAGGGTTGCCATCATTTCCAAAGGGGGATATTGTTGGCAATGATGATGTTGTTTTTAGTTGTAGTGATGGATGGTTGGCATTTATGTCACCCTTGGCATCTATTGCAGATGATTGTATTGCATCTTGGATTATGCGTGGTTATGACATATGATTGAGTTCCTCGCTTATGTATAAGTGTTATGATTATGTTTCTTGACATGTTAGTTGAAGGGTGCTTTGATAGTTGTGCATGTGCTATAAGAGTTGAAGAGCAGGTTGGCAGAGGCTTGAGCTAAGAAGTTTTTGTTTTTCCCTATACTCTACCTCAACTGTACACATTCAATATTATGCATGTGGTTTTAGGCTCTTAACCACATAGATTCAGTCTTGTGGGTGTTGTTGCAACCAATTTTTTCATGTGTTGAGGGTGCGGTTATGTGACTAGTCATGAGTACTAGTATTTGTCACTTGGTATTGGCATTACCCTAGTAGTTTAACTTGGTATTGGTTTGAAGTTAATTGATATTTTTTGTGTGTAGTCTAGGTCGACACTTGGTATTAGCATTACACGTATTTTTATTACCATGGTATTTTCCTATGGTATTAGCTTGGAGATTACCATGGTACGTGGGTCCATGGTATTTTCATAACCATGGTATTTACTCATGGTATTGACTTGGATATTACCATGGTATAGGTGTATGTGGTATTGGAATAACCATGATATTTACATATGGTATTAACTTGGAGATTACCATGGTACATGTGTCTGTGGTATTGAGATAACCATGGTATTTTCCTATGGTATTCATGTGGAGAATTGTTGAGGATATTTTTGAAAATAGTTGTGTGAGAGTATGGAGTTGCATGATTAATGGAGTGATTGTATGGGTGGAGTCAATGACTTATAAAATACCTTTCATAGATAATTGTACATCTATAGGTGATTTTAGAGGGTGTATATCAAATTTTATTATTGAGATCAGAGATGTTGTTGGGTTACTCATGTTGAGTAGATTTGAGAACCCAACCTGAAACATTTTGAAACATGGTTCAGATGGAGGAGTTGGAGGTGTAAAGACTTCATACTTTCAAAGAATAACATACAATGATTAGAGGAGGAGACTATCAATCCAATGGTAGTTGGATAGTGTGCTGGATGTTAGATGAGGCACATTAGATGTGGAGGCTTCCAGTAGATGTTTATCTATAAAGTCATGTGAGTAGGTACTTATCAACTGATGGATGTGAGCATACTTTTATAGGAGTCGAGTCTTCTAGCGAGCGGGTGTTATATACTTCATATATAAATTTTTTCAACTATTAATGGAATATTTCAGCAGCAACAACAAGTGTTTTTTTTCTCCTCGAGAGGGTTTCTTGTTGATTCTTCATGGTTTTTTTACATTGTTGTTGTAATTTTGCAATACGTTTTAATTGTCATTTGATGTTTCCTCACTAATCATTGGTTTCTTTGGTAAAAATATATAAAAATTAAATAAATCCTAGAAATACTGATTCACCTCCCCCCACCCCCTTCTTATTTGTAGTGAGCTCATTTCAAACAAAAATAAATGGTGGAAAATCCTTCGTTACACATGAGAGGAGGATAGCACTCATGGATTTTATTCTAGCTCTAGTTCTAAGAGATATCATCACCATCACTGCAAACATACTTATAGGATGAGTGAGAAGGGATATTTTCGAAAATAATTGAAGAAATCCAAGCCCCCTAACTTTGACGGGGAAACTAAGAAATCATAAGATCCAGACGAATTGATACTTGAGATGAAGAAATTATTCATATTTCATGATTAATCAAAGAACAAGAATGACAAAATAGATACCTTCAATCTCAAGGGAAAATAATATATTTTGTGGGAAAATGTTAAGCATCTCAGAGGCATCAAAGAAGAGGAGATAATTTGCGATGAGTTTAAAATAATCTTCAGGAATAAGTACCTATCTCAGAGGTATTATGATTGAAAGGCAAAGGAATTTTAAGAGCTCAGGATGGGTTCGATGATAGATGATGAGTACATAACCAAATTTCTAGAGTTGTTGATATATGTGCCTTATCTCAAGGATGAAAAAATGAAGATCCAAAGGTTCATCAACATATCTCTAGTAGCATTCAAAGAACAAGTTCAGTTTGATGAGACTCAATCATTGGAGGAAACCATCAGAAAGATGAAGAATTTTTATGAGAAATTAAAGTGTAAGCCTAAGTTCAAGTGTGACTATAAGGGTAATGAGAATACTAAAGGAGAATGGTATAAGAATAAAGGAATATCTTAGTATGTAAATGACAAGGACAATGTGGCACGTCATAAGAATTTAAAATTCAACTCAGAGAGGACATGGGTCTCAACTTGAGGAATAGAAAAATAAAGGTGATGGAAAGAAACCTTTGAGGTGTTTGACCTATGGTAGAGACCATCACAGCAGGGATTTTCTATCACATCAGGGTGCCAGGATTTAGATCTACAATGCTAGGGAGGTGCATACAATTGGGGATGTAGGTAAGAGAATTCCCCAGATCTATGCAACAATATATATTAGGTAATTATACCATCATGCATCAATTATTGAGATGGAAGGTAAGATTTTCAAACAAGTTGTTTCTATTTTGATTTAACCTAGATTGAATTATAGTTATATTAGTCCTCACTTGGTGGATCAGTGATGTTTGAATAAGGAAGTGCACGTAGAGTCTAAGTTTTTGTAGTTGGCTGCATGGAGCAAGAGAAGAGTTCATCATTGGGCGAGATATTGTGCATTTGAGCTGAATGGAATGCCTACATAAGTATGTTTATATGTGCTTCCTTTGGGTTGACATAGCATGCTTTTGGGCATGGAAAAAATTTTCATTCACCATACCAAGTTAGACTGCTATTTCAAGGCCATTGAGTGCATGAATGATGATGGAGAAAAGAGAGTTGTTCGTATGAAATTTATTGGAAGGTGTACCAAAAATATCTCACTTAATTCATGAGTGACTAGTGACCCTAAAAAAAATTGTGCTTGCTTATACTTCAGATCTACAAAAAATATGTGAGAAAAAGCTACAGAAAGATAGATGCATGCAAATCTAAGAGAACAAACAACATAAATAAATACGATGTAAAATCCAAATCTTGGAAAATATTTGAAAGAAAAATATTTATATTAATGACACCTAGTGAAGGATATTTACAAAGGGTTGTAAGTCCCCCCCAATGGATGGGTCCTTTGATGTCCTCATTTCTTTATTATTCATATCTTCTTCTCTCTCAAATGTTTGAAAACCAAAAAATGTAGAGCTAAAAATTGGGAGCTCAAAAGGCATGTGATGATAATAGTGACAATGATAATGATCATGGTGAGAAATGAATCAAAACTCTCTTATTTATAGAAAATTATCTGGTTGATCTCGAAAGTGGAGAAAAATAAAATATTATTGACCAAAATCCAGATCTAACCGCGTGGAATACTTTATTATATTTTTGGAGAAGGAAAAGATACTTAGAATGGTTAAATATATTTATTTACAAATAATTAACAAATGAAATGATTTATTGATTATTTTGCGAATAATAAGAAAGGTGTGAAGTTAAACAATTATAAAATAATTATTTATAATTATTCCAAAGTTAAGGAAAAATAAATAAATTATGATTTATTTAATTATTCCTAGGTGATATATTCGAATGTGACAAGGAATACTTATCAAAAAATGATTGATTAGTTATTCCTAGAGAAAATTAAATAATAATGATTTATTTAATTATTCTCATGGGTTTTAATCGAAAATAACTTAATAAAAGTGGTTTATTAAATTATTTCTTATAGTGAAACTAATTTCACTATGGTAAAATTAAACTCACATGGTGTATTTCGATCGACTTAGTTAGAAATGTTTAGGTGATAATTTTTTGGTGATAACAGATTGCCCCCCAATGTATGAACATTAGGAGAAAACCACATGAATAAAATAAGTTGTAAGTTACACTTCCACAAAACACCAAAGGGAGGTCAAAGAGAGAGAGAGATGACTAAAGAAATGCGAGGAAGGACAAAAATGGAGGGGGAAAGGCCTAATAAACAGATATAAGTCTTATTTTATGTGTGAGTGCATGACCTCAAATGAGTCGGGGGAAGCATACCCATATATGTTGATATAACTGAGTACAAAGAATAATGGCGAGCCCAACAATGTGGGACATAGCTACAAAGTACATAATACATGATCCACTGGCATCAATGGGCTAGGACATGATGCAATGCATCTCATATACATAATGCGCTTGGAAAAACATAGGCCTAGATTGAATATAATAACATATGAGTATATGAGACATGATTCCCCTCAATATGACATGAGGAGGGGGATCACAACCAAATAATCCCTGCTTAATAGGAAAGGGCTCTGAAGATCTGAATTTATCATGAGACATGCATGTTGTGGGCACTGCAAATGGCTGGTATTGACCCCATCAAATATGCGTAATTGCGTCTAGGGATGGAGCGTAATATAAGGTCATCCTGGCATGTGGGGGGCTATATGAAGGGCCACCCCATCATGAGGTATGAAACTTTTCGCACACACCGGAGAATCACTAGTAGAATCTACTGGATCACCGGACCATCAATTGTACGCTTGTTAATCGTGCGATAATGAGCTGGGGTCGAGTACGTGAAAAACAACCAAGTCAAATGGAAATGATGATTCCTTTTGCTTTATCTGAGTCACCAAAATATAATGAAAGCTGGAACCAAAGTACACCTCCCTCTAGATTTTTATTTTGGAATGAATATCTTGAAGTTGATAGAAGAGGGCTCGCCAGAGTCGAGGCAATAAGGAATCCTCAAATAAGGCACGGGGGATCATAGTAAATCGAATGATGGACTAACACTAGTGATAATAATGGAGGGAGATAAATTGAAAGGTAGACTGACGACTTCCCTTTCCAGAGCATAAAACACATGGTTGACTTGGCAACTATTGACTTGATTTTGGAGGGGATGGTCAAGTACTCATACGAAATATTTTCAATGAAAGACAATATATATGGAAGGAAATAATAGAAGCATGGGATGGATGTGATGCAAATATGGATGGAATACTATAAAAAAAAATAATGGGACTCAGATTAGACTCCATAATTGCAAGGGCAACTCATCTCGAATGTTGTGAGCAAGGGTGACTCATCTCAGATGTTGTGAGAAAGGGTGACTTAATGATGTTACCACATAGGATAGGCCCAGGGGGACCATAAAAACATGAGTAAATAATGGATGCCCATGAAGAAAATCGACACACAAAAATAAAAGTGCCAAGGAAAAGTGGTACCAAAGTACAAGCGACTCATATGAAGAAATTAGGTTTGAATTGGTGATAAAGTGAAACTTCGTGGAAAAAATGGCTTCCGGGTGAAGTGTAAAATTACTAAAAATAAAGATAGATCCATTATAGAAATCAATGAGAGCTTTCCAATACATTGATGGCTCATCAAACTAAGGTATGGTTTAGGCACAATGGGTAACTGAAAAACTAGGGGTTTTCCTATAAAAGGGTGATTTCCGTCCAAATCCAATTCATTTGACAAGTGAGTTGTGGAGAATTTGGAGAGGAGGAGAAGGCCCTAAATATTTTGGAGATCGTAGCAGAAAAACCAACCACCAGAATCAGGATCTGTGAATTTTGGGTAGGTTATTGTACTTATCTAAATATTTCCATAACGCTTCGTGGAAGGATGGTTCTTGGTGAAGTGTCAAGGTAAGAAAGGAATACAACAATGAACTGCTAGAGAAGTTCTAGGATCATCCTTTCCCACCAAGTGAAACATGGGGACCATATGGAAAATGTGGTATCACATAGAGTAGAATAGGTGAAGATATGGTATCAAGCATCCAAAATATGTTATGGGTATATGGCTTGCTTGAGAGACCAATAGAAAAAATTATTTGAGAAATGAAAGGATAATCGACCATACCTATTGTTACACAGTAATTTGTCACCATCCCTCCAATCCCCATCCCGCACATTGCAGGGCTCATTTCGTGACCTGTGAGTAGTAACATGGCTTGAAACCACTTCCATGACATCCCTCTGAACAAGAGCTTTCATTGCCCTGAAGACATATCCTTGGGAAAAACCTTAAAAATGGCCCTTTTTGCATTTGCGCGGGCAGACAGTTCAGAACCCGCGCCAATGGGGAAAATCCTTCAAAGAGGTCGTGCCAATTGGTGCTCTATCCCAGAGTCGCACTCGCACCAGCCAATTTAAGGAGTGTTTTTTAAAAATAAATGGCGGAAGTTTCGTCCTAACTGATCCAGGAACTGATATCTATCTTGATTTGGGAGGTTTGGCTACAGATTTCCATAGAGAGGAAGTGGTTTGCCACCTCTCATGGAAGCTTCCTTGATGATAGGACCAATCCCATGATTATAGGGATCCCAACTCCCCTTCCTCCATCTATAAAAGCTTGCCCATCTCCATGGCAGGCTAGTCTTCAAGTTCCCAAATTCCCAAGGGCCTTATGCTACAAGAGCCTCCATAATTCCCTTAAGGCCGAATCTAAGCAAGGAGACTATTGTCAAGATCCGAAGAGAGAGGTTTGTCCCATCCTTTACTGGCTTTCGAGACGTGTTCTACTGGCGACCTTCCGAAGGAGAATTCAGTGTCAGAACTATGGTTGTATTCTTCCTTTGATTGATTAATAATAAACGACTATTGGTTATGGTTCCACTTTATTGTTGTTTATGGTGATGAGTTATGTCCTTTCTGACTGACATATAGTTGCATCTACTGGATTCTATGCTTGCGTTTGTTTTTTTTCCTGCGTGTGCAGGTGTCCTATCATGGAGATCATGGGGATTCTGATCTACCAGAGCTAAGGAACGGGAGTGCTACCTCTTCTACAAGCAACAACGTTGGATTCCAGGTAAGCCTTCATCGCTAGTTGGTTTATTTGCAATTAGGAACCTACACTATAGCATGAACGATTGTTGCTAGACCTAGTCTGGGCTAGTAGGGATCGCCTCTGTCCGCAGACAGAATTTACCTCCACAACAAATTAGCGACTCCACTGGGGAGGTGGCTTGTTGTTGTTCATTTTATAAGCTATAGACGGAGCCTGAAGTTGGCCAAATAGCCTTCGAAACATTTTTGCTCTGTAATTGCGAAGTAGATCAAAGCTGCTTCAGTCAATCTCCGGTTTAGTTCTTAAACTGAGCACTTGGAGCATTGTCTTGTCTTTTCGGTCGATTCTCGATCCTCCTTTCTTGATCAGCTCTTTTGGGTTGGTTCTTTCTGTGAATTTGGGTTTTTGATAGCTTGGTCATCACTAGTCTGCTTGTTGGATTGCTCTTTTTTATTTTTGACTGGGAAACTCGACTGGCGTGCTTTTTAGCTTGACATTCGTGCCCATTGGCGCAGGTTTCTTGTGTATCACCCGCGCCAATTCGTCTCTGGCGCTAGTTTCAGCCTCACAGTCACGCCAATACTGTGAGGCACTAGGGCTTGCTCAGTTCTGAGCTTCCTGAGCCTGATCTGTGTGTTTGGTCTTGATTTTTCCACTGTTTGAGTGTTTTGTAGCCTTGATTGACTGACTGTTACCTACATCCCTTGGTTGCTTGCCCATTTCCATCGATTTTGCATTCTAGGCCTAGGTCATCTAGGTGCTATTGTGTGTCGAGCCTCCCTTGGGAGTTTTTCGGTTTCTATTG